>CM056199.1:13313350-14540850 GCA_029692085.1 Gymnothorax javanicus | reverse complement strand
GCTTCCGGTCATGGCAAAACGTATAGGAAACATTAAACACCCCTGTTCATAAGTAAAAAAATCTACAAAAAGAAAATAAGCTTGCTATAGGGCACTTTTTCAAATAAGGACATACTTTTAAGCGAAAGCTTTCAAGATATAACCAATATGATCAAAATCATGTAAACTGACAATAAAGAAAACTCAAATATTTGTCTACAACCCCAATTCTGAAATAGTTGGGACAAAGTGTAAATTGTGAATAAAATCAAAATGCAATGACTTTAAAATCACACCAGCCAGTATTTTATTCACAATAGAACAGAGATAACGTAGCAAATGCTGAAACTGAGAAATTTTCCAATTTTATCCACAAAATGAGCTCATTTCAAATTTAATGGCTGCTACAGGTCTCAAAAAAGTTGGGACAGGGGCCTTTTTACCATGGTTTAGCATCCCCTCTTCTTTTTAACACGGAGTGGAGGCATCTGGGCATTGAGGAGACAAGTTTCTTGAGTTTAGCTTCCAGCCGATGGAGAGTTTTGGGTCTCCTTTGATGGACTTTTCGTTTAATTATGCGCCAAATGTTCTCAATCGGTGAAAGATCAGGACTGCAGGCAGGCCAGTTCAGCACACGAACTCTTCTACTACGAAGCCATGCTGTTGTAATAGCTGCAGTATGTGGTTTTGCATTGTCCTGCTGAAATACACAAGGCCTTCCCTGGAATAGATGTCATCTGGAGGGGAGCATATGTTGCTCTAAAACCTTTATATACCTTTGAGCATTCATGGTGCTTTTTAAAACATGCAAGTGTCCCACACCATATGCACTAATGCATCCCCATACCATCAGAGATGCAGGCTTTTGAACTGAACGCTGATAACAGCGTCTTTCTCATCTTTAGCCCGGAGGACACAACGCCCATGATTTCCAACAAGAATGTCAAATTTGGACTCGTCTGACCACTGGACACTTTGCCACTTTGCTACAGTCCATTTTAAATGAGTCTTGGCCCACAGAACACGGTGGCACTTCTGGATCATGCTCAACAATGGCTTCCTATTTGCATGACAGAGTTTTAGGTGGCATCAGTGGGTGGCACGGCGGACTGTGTTTACAGACAGTGGTTTCTTCAAGTATTCTTGGGCCCATTTAGTAATGTCAATGACAGAATCATGCTGGTGAGTGATGCAATGGCGTCTGAGGGCCCGACGATCACGGGCATCTAGTAAAGGTCTTCGGCCTTGTCCCTTACGCACAGAGATTTTTCAAGTTTCTCTGAATCTTTTGATGATGTTTTGCACTGTCGATGATGAGACCTTCAAAGCCTTTGCAATTTGATGTTGAGGAACATTGTTTTTAAAATATTCAACTATTTTTTTATGCAAGCCTTCACAGGTTGAGAGCCACAGGCCATCTTTACTTCTGAGAGACTCATCCTCTCTAAGACATCCCTTTTATAGCCAATCATGTTACACACTTAATGCCAGTTAACTTAATTACTTACAAAATGTTCTTTCAGCTGATTCTCTGATATATTAATTGCTTTTTCAGCCCTTTTTTGCCTGTGTCCCAACTTTTTTGAGACCTGTTGCAGCCAGAAAATTTGAAATAAGCTCATTTTGTGGATAACAATGTAAAATGTTTCAGTTTCAACATTTGAAATGTTATCTATGTTCTATTGTAAATAACAATGGCTCATGTGATCTGAAAGTCATTGTATTTTGATTTTATTCACAATTTACACTTCGTCCCAATTATTTCAGAATTGGGGTTGTATAAATATCAGTAAAACTATGGTTTCAGAGAGAATTAAAAACATATTTCTGCACGGACTCTACGGTTTTCACAGCCAACAGCGCAGCAGGAACTAACCATTTTGACACATGAATCATACGCACCCAAATTGATTAAAGCACTGCATACTTTGTTTTACCATGGCCGGATGAAGACAATTAACCACGAGAGAAGAGGATTTGCGCAGTCCAGTATTTTACGTTCTTCTAGTCCGATTAATCAGCCTAATCGAGCTATAACCGTAGCTCGATTTAACTGTGTGAACGTACCGACTGTTCTTGGCTAAATCACGTGGTGCAGAAGGCGCACTGTCACTCGAGTGGTGGACAGGGGGCGCTGATGCTCACCTGATGCTGGGTTTCCTGCAGTAGCAGTGCTCTCAGACGCTCCAGACTGCGGTTCATTCTCTCCCTCCGACGCTTCTCCACCTGCGGCTTCAGGAGCTGCGCAAACAAACATGACATCATTAGGTTTGACTTTGAGGATTTAAAAAAGATAAGCTTTCACTATGCTTTCAGAACTTCTCACCAGTAACTTTTATAAGTCTCTCAGAGTAAATTCACCTGCATTGACACTACAGTGAAACACTTTCTCTTTTCAAATTAATTTGGCATTGGCATCTGTAAAGTTTTCCGCCAACAGCTTTCGTAATATGAAAGTAACACTGTAATTTGGATTTTCATCTTCGATTAAGACACTTAATCTCTGACTTGTTTCCACACACACACAAAAAAAATCTCTCCAAGAATGTTTACCTCTCTTGTTGTTTTCAAGTCCACCTTCATGCTGGCTGCAACTGGCTTCTTCATCACCACCATCATTGGGGTTTTAAGTGATCAGCGAGAAGAACAGAGTTGGGCGTTCGATCAGGTAGTCCAATTACACTGAAGCTTGATATTAAGGTGCTACAACTGTCTGTGGAGTCTGAGTAGTGTCCACTTATCTCACTGCACGAGACATTAATCTCAGAGACTCCACCCACTTGGCAAGAGCTTCTCCTCCACGAACTGACCGCTAATTCAGTTGTAATAGCGCCGATAAACGTATCCTATTACAAAAGTAAAACCGATCATAAGCCACTCTGGGTAACAAAAAAAAAAAAAAAAAAAAAAAAAAAAATCACGACTTGAGCCTAAAACGAAGAAATCCCCCCAAAATGTTGGTTTATTCAATTTACTAAAGAGGTTTGCAGTAAATCAAGTTTGAATGAATGCAACTGCTCAACGGAACATTCAATCAAAAGCCCCCCCTTGACCAACTGAAACGGTGGCTTGCATCAGTGACCGCTAGTGCATACACTGTTGAGTTCGTAAAGTTCACTCTAATCGAATAAATATACGACTAAACGAGTGTCACTTTCTGCGTATTCTTGACCCTTAAGTATTTCACTGATTTGCAACGCACGACTTTGAAAGAGCGCGCCGAACTACTACAGTTGCTGTGCCCTGGAGCCATCCAGTCATCTGGTCTGTTTTCTTTGCAGGGAAGGAGATTCACAAACCTTCTACCCTATGGCACATGCCACTTCCCTCTGCATAAGAATAAACTTAATTGAAAAGCAAATTCAGTTTTCCTGCAAATGGAGCGTTATGCAAATACCAGCGGCCATGATGTTCAGGTGTGAACACTGGGCGCGTGCTGCTGCCGCCTCTACCGGCGAGAATCCGTTCCCACGTTGCGGTGCGCGTGCTTGAGACAGAAAGGACTGCAGTAGGTGGCAACATTCCTGTGATCTCCATCTGTCTCACTCTGCGCCTCGATTCTAACAGGTAACGAAATGATAAAACGCCCGGAGAATAGAGGAATTGCTCTTTTTTCCCGAACAAAAGGAAAAGACTTTCGAATCAAGTCCCACGCTCACACTCAGAGCGATGCAATACTTGGGTTAGCATGAGCTAATTAGTACTGTGAATAAAAGAAAATGATGTTTCAGAGGTACATCTGTTAACGTCTTCTTTCACAACGACCTGTGCATGAATGTTTCCAAAATGCGCTGGAACCAGGCGTATTTTTGACTTTTGATTTGGATTTGCGGGTTTTGGATGGTTATCTGGATTTGAAAGTTTAAAACTGGTGGACTTCACAGCAGGCAGTTCCTTGTTTTCGAACGCGAAATAAATAAATAGGAAATTTGTGCACATGTCCACTCTAAGCTGTTAAAAATAGATGCATATCGACAAGTTAAAAAATAGACCCCTTTGCAGTGTTAATTAATCCCAAGCAGTTGTATAGACATAAAATGGGTTGTCAAGCCACTTACAGAGTGGAATGTTCCTTTGGTCAAGAACAGTTGATTGACCTCTTAATACTTGAAACTTAAATATCATTATGAAAATTATAAATAATTTTGTCAAATTAATTTTATTGTGGCCAAAATTATATATATATATATATGTGTGTGTGTGTGTGTGTGTGTGTGTATGTATACATTTTGGCGTGTATCTGTCAAAGTGTTATCTTCAACGAGAATAAAGCCCTTTATTGCAAAAATGTTCGTTTACTTCAAGTCAAGTGCGCATTCTGCATTCGCGCATTCTCCGGAGGACAAGCGGCCAGTAATAAAAAGAAATGAAACAACTATTCGAAATAAGACGTCATGAGAATTACAACCTCCCAGTTCCATGGCTTTGAACATCTAGTTCCCATGGCGTTCTTAGCCTTTGATCCTTCCTGTCGGCGACATCAAACAGTGGCGACCGTTTCTACTGAAGAAGACTGGCACGTGCCCATCAAGCGCCTTTTGCTCTAATTCAGTGGCTGCGTTTTCAGTAGTCGTTCTACATGCCGTAGCTGATTTCACCTTCTCAGTTGCCCTGCGGAGAATCCCCGCCGCCATCTTTGGTGTCGTTCCAGTTGCGCTAAAACAGAAGTGAACTTGTTGAGATCGACCCTCGGAGGGCTTGGTGAGCAAGTCAACAACGATGGTCACTCCAGAAGTGTATATTGTCCAAAATATTTTGTATTTGCGCCGTTGGTGTAAGAAGATACATCCACGGCTGGGTGGCAGTAATGTGAGTAAAACTGCGCCTCAGTGGGTAAAACTCCACCACTATCCACCGAAGAAGGAGAGGATGAATAAACTGAACACGTAGTTCAAAAAACGGCATAAATTCTTGTATTTTCGCGGATTATTGCAATTAAAGCATTTTACCTGTCAGTATGGTTTGATAAACCAGATCGCTTCCACTTCCTGTGACTATGCAAGTATGGAGATTCAGAGGCCGTTTACCCCATGGCACATGCCGCTACACTCTGCATGAGAATAAACTTCATTGAAAAGCAAATTCAGCTTTCCTGCAAATGGGGGGTGATGAAAATCCCAATGAAAAGAGCGACCTCCTTGTACAGGTGTGAACACTGAGCGCGTGCAGCTGCTGCCACAACTGGTGGGAATCCCTTCCCACGGCGCGACGCACGTGCTTGGGACGGAAAGCACTGCGGTGAGAGGCAAAATTCGTTTGATCTCCGTTCCGCATGCCACCGTCTGTGCGTCAATTCTAACAACTAACAACATGTTAACAAGCCTGGAGGATGACGGAATTGCTTTCTCTCCTGAACAAAAGGAAAAGACTTTCAAATCCGATCCCACGCTCACAATATGAGCGGTGCAATACTTGGGTCGGCAGAAGCTGATTAGTAGGCCTATTGTGAATGAAAGTAAATTATATTTCGGCGGTACATCTGTTTCGTTCATTTTTCACTATGATCGGCATAAATACTTTCAAAACGCGATATATCCAGATGAATTTTTACTTTTGATTTTGTTTCGCGGGTAATGAATGGTTATCTGGATTTTAAAGTTTAAAACTGGACTTCACAACGGACAGTTCCCTGTTTTCGAACGCGAATAAATGAATGGGTAGATTACGCATATTTTCACTCTAATAAATGCACATCAACAAGCTACGAAAAAATAAACCCCTTTGCAGTGTTAATTCATCCCAAGCAGTTGTATGAACAGATACGGAAGGATTGGATGGCTACTTCCGAGGTGAAATTTTCCTTTGGCCAAAAAAGAGTTGATAGATATTTTATTTCGAGGAATAAAATAAAAAAAATTAAAATATCATCATATTGGAAATCATTGTGTCCAATACATTTTATTGTGGCCATAATATATTAAAAATGTGCATTGACAGCGCGTTTTTGTCAAAGTGTCAATTTCAGGGAGAATTAGGCCCCTTTTTAGCGGATATTTGTTTACTTCAAGTCGCATGAAACTGGCTTCGTCTTTCATTAGCAGCTAGGCCTACGGGGCATGCGGGAGAAGCGGCCAGTGATAAAGTGAGATTAAACCGCTTTCTTGAAATTAAATTTTATTAAAATTACAACCTCTGACTTCCGTCGTTTTGAACATCTGCCAATGGCGGGCAAATCCTCTGATCCTGTCTGCAACATAAAACAGGAGCGACCGCTTTGAGAGAGGAGGACTGGCACGTGCCCATCAAGCACTTCTTGCTCTAATTTATGAAGCACGCGACCGAGATTGACAGCAGACATCGAGGAGCCGAAATTCTCGAATTACTGCCTACGGCGTGAAAGGTGCCATTGAATCAGCAGGTGAGTCGAGAGGCACTATGTTATTGGTTCTTTCTCAAGTATAAAATATTTCGTTTTTGGGAACAATGTAAAAAAAAAAAAAAAAAAAAACAGCCAGCATGATCGTTAGCTATGAGTACATTTGCGCTTTCTAATATCAAACTAGCAAAAAAAAAAAAAAAAACAGGAAACGGAAATGAACATTATGATGTTTATTTCAGTCTTAAAAATATACATATAAAAGTTTTTATACATACAAGACTAAATCACGTAACAGGAACTGAAAATAGAGAATATGTAAGTGCTACATTTCCATATATACACAGAATTTGTACAATGACAGAGCAATTTTCTTTTAGAAAAACGTTCAGAAATAATAATTTTCTGCTCAAATATTTACATGCAGTCTATAATGTGAGTTGCACACAATAAGCAACTGCATAATCATGCTTAAAAATCGAGCCACAATACAGATCAGGGTCTGCTTGGCAATAAGAGCTAAAATTGGGCATTATATCATAAAACATAGAAAAAGCAGAAGAACCAAATCTGTGCATCAGAGTCTCTGTCCAGTGACATGACAGTGTCCATCCAGTGGGCGGGATCAGGGCCAGGGTCTCCACAGTGACTGGCTCTCTGTAGGGGGCTGGGAGAGGCACTGTGTGAGGGTGCTGGGGAAGGGTGGGGTGTGTGTGGTGTTTGTGTAGCAGGGGGGTTCTGCTCAGGTGGGGGGGCTCATTCCTGAGGGCAGCTCCATGCTGCTGACTGCAGTAGCAGGTCCGGGGGCCCAGCTGGGCACACTGTCTCTTGGGCTGCGTGTGGGCAGAGCGGGGGCTGATGGGAGCTGTGGGGAGCTGGCCAGGGTGCGTCAGGTGACGGGAGAGGGTGGTGCTCAGTGCTCCCTCCATGCGCCGCCCCTCCCTGTTGTGCTGCAGGAAGTGTGCGGCTCGCTGCAGGCAGGTGGAGAAGCCGTCCTGGAAGTCCTGCTGCTGGGTGCCGTCAGCAGTCCCTCTGAGGCCAGTGTTCTGCAGGAAGAGGACTGTGTGCTCCAGAACCTCTGCTTTCTGCACTTTACCGTTCACCAGCGCCTACCAGAGGGAGGGAGGAGTTACTACACATATCACAACATCTGGGAGAGTTATTGCTGAAGATTCATATTAGCCATGCTTACAAGGAGCACTTGCAATCAGACTTAAGCTCAATTAGAATAAAATTTCCCCATCTAAACACCTCAATCTGAATTCAACGTCCACATCTCTCTTAAAAGCAAAGCCGATCAAGGAAGGTGGTGCAGTATTTTTGTAAATTGATTCAGTGGCCATGTAAATTGGCTTCTCAAAAGATGACTTCTGCATTTGGAACTTTCTGCATATGTACATTACATGCAGTATTGCTGTCGTGACATATTAAGCACAGCTGAGTTGAAAAACATGGGAACATGTTCAAATCAGCAAAAAAACTTGTCAAATATTTTAAATTAATTCAACATCGGCAAACAACAAGATGGGCACAAATACAACAAATGAAGAGGGAGCAAACAAGTCTAAACTAGCCGAACAGTTATTGGTAATGTGGAATTATATAAAAATATTCCAGCCCTTTAAATCAGACAAGTTGCATTATTTTAACTATCCTCTCAGTGTCATTACTTTGGAGAGAACAAAGTTGAGCCGTTTCGCAGCGAGCAGTGGCGGGCAGTGGACGGAAAACCGAGGGGGCGGAAAATATCCCTTGAAACGGATGAGATTAGTGACCCGATTTCAATCATTGTTCTTGGTCAACATGTTAGTTTCCCTTATAATGAAATGTTTAGGCAAGTGAATAATAAATTCTATAAAATGTTTAATTCACATGCCTTAATAGGTGACTCTTCACGAAAAAACCACTGAAGATTTTCCGCGTTAAATTTTGTCGCATCCTAAGCAAGTCATCAAACCTGTGCGTAATGATTGTTTAATTGAAAAAGATTGAAATGGGCTTTTTTGCGTTCAACTGATGCGTTTGATTTCTCGTCTTAGACGAAGACAATTAGCTACACCTGAGAGGGGAGAGTTCAAGTGTCTTTTACCAGAGAAATTGATTGAAAACAGATCAAGACTAATGAGAAGTTTAAAGACATGTTTATCACCCTTCTGGTTCTCTGTCCACCGCCCGCCACTGGCAGCGAGTAGCATGAGGTTAGAGGCAGATGAGAACTCAAGCAAAAAATGAGAATGGGGAAGACAGTCCAACTGAATCATAACTTGTAGTATAACTTATTCAAAACGAAAGCCTTTTCAAAAATTCTGTTAAATGAGTCCAAATACATTTGTGCAGAATATCTTCTTTGCCTGGTTTAGTTTAATATCTTCCCAATTTCCATTTTAAGTCAAATACTCAGTTGAAATGAATGCTACACTCGAGGTGTCACATGACCATTTATTCTCCTTCCGTCTTGTCAAGCTTAACAGTTCTCACTGCTCATGCAACCTCGTCGCTTTTTTATCACGAGACAATTTAATAAGATTTCAATTCTTTCATTTATACGTTTCTGTGGCAGTGATGATGTATTTTACAAACTACAGTGCAAAATAAAAGCGGTGCAGCCCCAGCCAACTATAAATTCCGTACAATGAAATTTACACAAAAAGTAACGCGGAGAGATTGGCTTTTATACGTGGCAGACCCATCTTATGCAGGATTTTGCGCATGTAACAGGATCTATTCCAACCGAATTCTTCGGACATGTAAACGTGCAAGTCTGATCGCAAGGCTATAAGTAGCGCTCATGTAGACCGCTCGTTCGGAATCATGAACTGGAAAGATTTCATTCCGAATGAAAAATGTATCCATGTAACCATAGCTACTGAACGTTTAAGCTGACAAAGGCAGTTACATTAAAGTGTCGACAGGGAGCGCTGGTGCTTACTCTGTGTTGGGTATCCCGTAGTAGCAGTACTCTCAGACACTCCAGGCTGCGGTTCATTCTCTCCCTCCGACGCTTTTCCACCAGCGGCTTCCGGAGCTGCGCAAACAAACATGACCGGGGATTAAACAAACATTGACTAATTTTTCATAATTGCGCAGCATCTTTATTTGAATTGGGTGGCTCAGTGGTTAGCACTGTTGCCTGGCATTAGGAAGATTCTGGATTTGAGTCCTGCCTAGCTAGGGCCTCTCTGTGTTCTGTGGGCCTCTCAAGGTTCCCCATGGGATTTAATAAAGTATGCCTTTGTTAAAAAAAAAAAAAAAAAAAAAAAAAAAAATATATATATATATATATATATATATATATATATATATATATATATAAATAACTCTTAACACACCTGACGATGTGCAAATGTTCAGATTTACATTTCACAAAATTTGGGTTGGCAATGGTAAAGCCTTCCTCTCTCAACAAATGGAATATGAGATTTACCCTAAACATCTCTGATAACTCCTGTTACTAAAAAAATATCTTTTATCATTCTCAAATATGCACTTTCAATTTTTGAGAGTATTTACCTTTTTTGTTGTTTGTAAGTCCACCTGCAGGTTGGCTCCAAATGGCTTTGTAATCACCACCATTGCTGCGTTTTTTGATTGATAAGAAGGCAAAGTTTGGTAATTGATTGGTGCTCTTAGGAGTTTTTTTTTTAAGGTCAGCGTTTTAGATCCTGGTACTCGGAAGAGTTTGAGTACCATCCACATACCGTTTCTTTATAAGACCTTCGAATGCTCCACCCAGCTAGTCTGGCGCCCCGCCTCAAAAATCGAGCCCCTCTCTCAAGTCTAATAACACCAATAAAACCACTGTGGTAATAAAAGCAATCACGCCGCCGTGGGAAACGAAATGGTTTTAAGTTGACTGAGCTAACTGCGTAAATGTGACGGCAAATTTTGGTGCAGTTCAATCACCACATGCCTTGTGCATTAAAACTGAGATAAATAAACTTTCGATATGACTCCCAGAAGTGATATTTTCCTGTTATTGCTTCAGAAATGTCTGATCTTCATTACTCGTTTTATTGGCCTAATGACGCCGTCTCCGTGTAAGAAAACGGGATCAGACTTCTTTAAAGGAGCTTTTTCACTTATGGCACACATCACCATACTGTAAGTGGAACAGTATTAACTGAAAGCTAATATTTCCTCCGAATGGGACGTGCTGCGGATACTTAGAGAGTCGCTGCGCAGGTGTGAATTCCGGACGTCTGGTACTGTCATCTCGCCGAATAACGAGGTGCGCGTGCTAACAATTCCTTTGAACTCCTCTGGTTTTTTGGCAACGAGTCAAATCTTACAGGCAACAAATCACTGAAACGCATGGTGAATAGTTTATATTCTCCTTTCCCATGGACAAAGAGAACTGGATTTTGCAGAAAGCACCACGCTCGCTCGCAAGCTGTAAAACACTGACTAAAGAGGGGGTAAAACGCCTGCTAAAAATTAAACCCTCGTGACAGGCAAACACTGGCATTAGGAATAAAAATGAACGATTTTCGCATTTTAATTTGTTTTATTTGTATTGGCCTTTGCAAATATGTTTCTACACAGTGTTAGGATCGGGCATCGGTAGGCCTAAACGTCAGGATTGAAACAATTCAACTGGAGGTTTATTTACGGTTTTGAAGCGGCTGCTCTGTGGTAAAGCAATGCCTTACAGAGTCCTACGAATTTCTCCATGCTAATCGATGGTATGGTGTTTGGAACGCGTGTGGAACCACACGCCATTTCACAACTTGAGCACGTGGAGGTCAGCTAAACGTGTGAATCCCCAATTGTCACTTTAAAGTTTGAATGTGTGCACCGTCGGCTACAATTCCTGTGATCTCCATCCCTTAAACGGCGCTTTGTTCCGCCGTCTTAACACGTCATAAACCGACATAACTGAGGAAACAAGCGTGAGCGCGAAGGGAACCCAGGGCCGTATACTTTCCCACGCGCACAGAAAGACTCGCAGGCTGGCTGATGATAAAGAAATCCGAACCTCGACGGTGGAGATCGTGGTTAATACGCGTTCTTGGACCGGAGGGTATAACGGCTATTTTGCTCTTTGGATGTTGTGTATTACCATTGTAATTTCATGTTTAAATGAGACGGCGAAATGGAGTGAGAATGTAAGATTGTGCAAATGTTATGCGGAGATTTATATTGCTGAATTCAATTAAAGAACTAAAAACTCATTTTTCTTAAGTTCTGCTAAACACGCGTTAACCTCACCTGTCACTTTCATTCCACTCTCCCACGCGCAGACTTCGATATTTTTAGATCGTGAGACAGAACAGGGGGGAGCACAGGAAATTCCAGGACAGTGCCGCGTGTCTTTTTACGCAACACCTTTGTTTCCCATCAAAAACCGCGAGGCACGAGGTGGGAAAGCGCAACAGCAAACTGGGGTGTCAACCGGGCCATTTCAAACACGCGCGTCTAAGTATGCGCATGCTGTTAAAAGTAAACCCTCTATTCACAACCACACACTAAAGGCGACCTTTTGTCTTTTCCAGCGAAACTTCACACGTTCCACAACCAGCGCTGCCCTGCTCAACTGCCACTGACGAACACACACACAGTCATGCTTTCGTGTTTTTACCATTAAATAATCCTTAAAAAACTGAAAAGGAGCACTCCGCCGTATTTATCGGTTTCCACGGCTGTCTTGCGAATATTGCGCGCGACTGAACAGCATGGCAAAATTTTCAAGACGGGCAAATTACATTTCATCACATTAATTATAATTAATATGCAAGACAAACTTTTCATGTTCAACAATGAAGTGGAAAAATTAGTGAAATTCATACCTTTTATTAAATACATTAGCAGACGTTACGGTACAACACCATACGCTTCAGTGCATGTGCGATGTTGGTTTTTTTATGCTGTAAGCCTCAGTCTACTTTGCTTTCACACCCAAAGATTCCGCTCAGGTCTTCAGTCCAGTCCAGGGAACGCTAGACCCTTCAAAATACTCCATTAGTCATTTAGCTGATGCTTTCATCTGAAGCAACTTAGTTAATTAGATCACGCAGGGGCCAATAATCCCCGGATCAACGCATTAAGGACCTTGCTCAGGGGTCATGCTGCCTTCACATGGCTCACAGTTGACAGCAAAATAGAGCACAGTGGCAAAATCTGATGAAGACGACAAATAATTGGGTGGATGGCAACGACAGACGGAACTTTCGAGTCAAAGTTAATTATACATTCATTTATTACAAATTAAATTTTTTACCATCAAAGAGAACTGCAGTCCAAACTACAGATGTGACAACACAACAATATAGAACTGGGTAACTGCCTACCCCAAATACAGATGAGGAGCGTACATTATGCTAAGCGTAAATCGCCATTTTCCTGTACACCATAAACCACGTGAACGCAGCATTCCTGCGCTATACTGGGGCTGGAATCGCCCCTCTCTTAAACACACACACACACACACACACACACACACACACACACACACATACCCTGTTCTCTCCTGTTCTCTCTCTCACACACACACAAACACACACACACGAGCTCACTCCCAGCTTTCTGTCTGTCTCTCTCTCCCTCTCTCTCACACACACACATGAACTCACTCCCTGCTCTCTCTCTCTCTCTCTCTCTCTCTCACACACACATACACACACACACACACAAACTCACTCCCGGCTCTGTCTCTCTCACACATACGCATACACACACACACACACCTCTCTTTCACAAACACACACACACGCACACAAACTCACTCCCAGCTCTCTCTCTCTCTCACACACTCACACACATACACACACTCCCTGCTCTCTCTCTCTCTCTCACACACACACACACACACTAAACCCCAGTGCAGCCAGATGAGGTCAGGAGAGGTCAGATCACTGCTTCTTCTTCACTACGTGTGCGCAGTCGTATTTTCCCCTCACAATGGTGAATTTGACCCCCGGCAGGTCCTGGGTTCGCCCCCCCTGGGTCAGCACCACATTGTGCTCCTGCAGGTTGTGCCCCTCCCCGGGGATGAAGCACACCACCTCCTTGCCGTTAGAGAGGCGCACACGGGCGCACTTGCGGTTGGCGGAGTTGGGCTTTTTGGGCTTGCGGATCATGGTCTTCAGCACCACGCCCTTCAGCTGCGGCCGGCCAAAGGTGGGGCCCGGAGGGGGCGGGGGTGACTTCGGCTTCCCCTTCCTGTGCATCTGATTCAGCGTTGCCATGGTGCAGCGGGGCGGGGCCCGAGACCACAGGGGCCAGAGATGCTGCGACACTGCAGGGAGAAAGACAGAGCAGGGAGTGAGTCTGTGTGTGTGTGTGTGTGAGAGAGAGAGAGAGAGCAGGGAGTGAGTCTGTGTGTATGTGTGTGTGTGAGAGAGAGAGCAGGGAGTGAGTCTGTGTGTATGTGTGTGTGTGAGAGAGAGAGAGAGGGTAGAGAGTGCGTCTGCGTGTATGTGTGTGTGTGAGAGAGAGAGAGAGAGCAGGGAGTGAGTCTGTGTGTATGTGTGTGTGTGTGAGAGAGAGAGAGAGAGAGAGAGAGCAGGGAGTGAGTCTGTGTGTATGTGTGAGAGAGAGTGAAAGAGAGAGTAGAGAGTGCGTCTGTGTGTGTGTGTGTGTGTGTGAGAGAGAGAGTGTGAGAGAGAGAGTGCATCTGTGTGTGTGAGAGAGAGAGAGAGAGAGTGCGTCTGTGTGTACGGGGGGTGTGTGTGTGTGTTCACGCGTGTGAGAGAGAAAGAGTAAGAGAGCAGGGAGTGAGTTTCTGTGTGCATGTGCCGGTGTGTGAGAGAGCAGGGAATGAGTGTCTTTGAGTGTGTGTGTGTGCATGTGTGCATGAGAGAGAGAGATAGAAGGGAAGATAGCAATGGTTTTTTTAAAGCGTGTGCATTGAGTCCATTAGCACGACAGTGCTATTTTTAGAATCATTCAAGATGTTTTCCTTTTTATTTCTCCTCTTGTATTTGTAAGGAAACATAATAAGTGTTCAGTGCACTTTAGCAGTGGGAAAATGTCAAGCCGATTGGCCTGTTCTCATCACTCAATGATGTCACTGCCAACAATAAGTGAGAAACACCTGCATATGTCTGGAATAGTCTTCAGGACTCAAAATACCCAGGTCTCTCCTTGGGCAGTTATATCCAGCTCAGTGGTGCTTGTGGTGGGAAAATAATCTTAAATACTGTAAAAATCAAAGTATTACTACAATCACAGTTCAACAGAACATAGCCAGGTTCCTATGGCCCTTTAAAAATACTGAGAGGGAGTTTGGAGCTGAGAAAGAGGCAAAAACTCATAAATCTGTCAAAAAACCTGATAAAGACGCTCCTGCAGAACCCTCAAGGCCGGCCTAATGAGCTAACCCTCCGGAATGACCACATTGGTCAGCCTGGTCCCACTACCTGAGCATGTGCATCTGAGTGTTCTGGAACCATCCATATCCTCAGATAACCTACTAAACTTTAGGTGAACCCAAGGTTTGGGAGACTTAGGCGCGGTCTTTGAGCGTCCCTGGAGGCCGAAAATGAAGGTACACTATGATGTAATGGCAAACCTGTTGCTAAGGGAGGAGGGTCGCCATGGGACAATTTACCAATCAGAATTAGTAATATTAGGGAAGGTGGAGAGAGTCACGTTTAATCCCACCTCAAGAAATGTGAAAAAAGGTCAATAAAAACGAGGGTTCGGACAGCCGGAGTCAGTCGGCGTGGGGTGATTGATGAAGAATGGATGCTGTGTGGTTTGCGCAGACCAGCCTGGGTTTCTTTGTGCTTCTTCTGGATGGATTTACAATAAACCCAATTACATCAGACTCTGGAGAATGGATCTATTTTTTGGAGACAGATTTGTATGGGTCAGTGGAACCCTTTGTCCACTTGCTCGGACTAAGTTTTTTCCTACAACGTGCTCCATTTCAGGGAGCACCTTAGCAAAAATTACAGACAGCTCCTCCATAACCTTACCGTTGACTGTCACGAAATCAATTAATCAGCTCTTTCCACATATCTCTTTGAACAGGATTACTCTTCAGTGCTTTTCAAATTACTCTCTTCAAGGTCTTAAAGCAAAATATTCACAACTTTAAATACAGGGCTTAATATGAACAGTAGTTACTGATGAGTACAACACAATATGCAGTGGACTTACCAAGATTCCATACCTCTGTGACAAAGAGGAGGTGTTTGAAATTTTACTCCCCCTTCAATTGCAAAATGAACTAGAGATTGTTTTTAAGGCAAAAAAAAAAAGTCTCCCCCCACCTCAATGCAGCCAACCCTCATTGATGTTCACAGACATTTAGGAAGAAACTAGAAAAGCTAATAACCTCAAACTGCCCTTTCTGAGATTAATGTTAAATTTGTGAACATTCAAAATAAACTGTCTTGATGTAAATGTTCATAAAAGCAGGATGCGAGCAAGACCTTAAAATTTGTAAAAGGGATTAAGGGGCAATTTTTCACAGATAAACACAGTTTTGGCAGAAGGTGGAAACTCATCATCTCCAAGTTTGTTCATATTTTACAGTTTTGAAGTTCTATGCGTGGAATAGAAAAATCACCCATGTCTGTTCCGAATAACCCCTCCACTGCCGCGTGGGCCATGGCCATTTTTTTGGGTAGTTCAACAACCTAAGCGTTTGAGAGCATTTATTTTTGAACTGTTGGCCCATGGTTTTCACTGTTACAGGGTGCTACCATGGCCAAGGTGTGACATCACCACTAAACAAAGGTGGAGTCCCATTAAGGGTGTTTTGTGGCCCAAACTGCCGATTTCAAAACCATCTTCAGCATTGACAAACCACCCCATGGGGTTCATCAATCCACCAGAGAATCCTGCAATATCAATTTTCTTTATGACAAAAAATGATATTTGTAACATTTTTTTAGTTTTTAGGAGGGGCCACCCATTCTGGGGCCCCACAAAGTGTCACCAATGATTATAATCATGGGTATTGTTTTAACCAGAGATGATGCAATAGGGTAGGTAATTAACAAATTCATTGAAGCTTCAGCATGGCTTCTGATGGGTGCAAAATTGGGATATCCTTGGATGAAGCATGCAACAGTATGTATGTTTGTCGCATTCCTCATCCAAGGAAATCCAAATTTTGCACCCGTCAGAAGCCAAGCTGAAGCTTCAATGAATTCATTAATTAGCTACCCTATTGTTTAAACCAGAGGTGATGCAATATCCATGGGAGATGATGCAATACCTGGGAGATCTTAGGGAGGGAATGCAACATCATGTCAGATGTCAGATTATCTTAGGGAATGATGGAACTTGAGTTTATGAGTAGGCACTGTCTATTTAAAACTTCTAGTCGCAGAACAAAGGGGATAATAATGGGCGTTTTTACCCCAAAATGCCTATATTTGATAACATGATTTAATAGTGAAGGAGATAAGAAAACAAGTTGTAATTTCAAACAATTAAAGCCAAGATATATAAATTTATGCGGAACAAGTTTCATTACCATGGGTAACTGCCCAGATGGTGAACTTGCCAATCCAAAGTTGGCAGAAAGGTGACTTTTTCAGCTGGGACCCTTTTCAGGGTCTCCTAACTCCAATATTATGCCTTGGATGCAGTCAATCTTCCTTGTATAGACAGACCTGTCCTCAATTAGAAGGAATCCAGCACAATTTAGCCTCTGGAAAAGGTTCTGGCCCTATAGGATTTGCACCAATGAAAAGTTTCATATTTGAGAGGCCAATATCTTGAAAATCAAAAGAGATAGATAAATTTTGACAAGAGATTCTGAAAGCCTGCACCAAAATTGCCCTGGACAGCAATTTTCAGCCCATACCTATGATTTCTTTCAAAAATATTGGCCTTCAAAATCCCTATTAATTAAAATTTGCAATTAGCTTGGGCATGGCCCTCGATTATTGGGGGGCCATATCTTGGAAACCCCTTGGAGCAGTACCCTAAAATTTTGCAGGTGTTCATTAAGAATATAGAGGTACTCCCAAAATAAATTTGAGCCAAATCTGAGTCAGTGACCGTGGAAGATTCTTGTACTTTGGTTGAGTTCATATGGAATGACCCATTCCTCAACTTTCCCAGTCTTTTGTTGCCCCTGTCCCAGCTTTTTTGGAACATGTTGCAGGCATCAAATTCAAAATGAGCGAATATTTAAAAAAAAAACAAAACAAAGTCTATCAGTTTGAACATTAAATATCTTGTCTTTGTAGTGTACTCAATTGAATTTAGGTCGAAAAGGATTAGCAAATCATTGTATTCTGTTTTTATTCATGTTTTTAAACAACATCCCAACTTCTTTGGAATTGGGGTTTGTACATGGGGATTTTTCTGTTCCAGGCATAGAACTTCAAAACTGTGAAATATGAACAAATTTGGATATGGTGAGTTTCCATCCCTGTGCTGACCTTAGTTAATAAAGTGAGCGCCAGAAAGCTTTAAGTTCTGTTAGCAGAACTAAGGGGGAATCACTAAAAGTAAGCAAAAGGTACCTTTAATGCAGATATTCTCCCACACAGAGTGGTCACAATGTAGACTGGCTTGCCAGTGACTCGAAGGGATTTAAGAGCAGGCTAGACACATGCTACAGACCATCTAGTTTATAAGGTGTATGAATGTTAGGTACACTTAAGTCGCGGTCAAACGGCAAGGTTCGTTCTGCTGAATGTCCTGTTCTTGTCTCTGTTAATTCTGTGATGAAGCATGACGGTACAGTAGGGGTGTAACGATTCTGAATCGATGTTTATTTAAAGCGTAGTAACACCACCTGCTGCCATGGGGCGAACATCAAAGCTTTCCCTTTTCCCTTATTAACCCCCGTGCTGTCCTGAGCGAAAGTGCCCAACATCAAAGGGCATGAGAAATGCTTCCGGAAAAAACTTGACTGACATCAGTATTTTTTGGCTACGTGCTGAGAGGAGCCAAACAAATGAAAACAAAATCGTCTCCAATTAACCGATTAGGCAACTCTAAGAAAAGTATACCTGTTCCCGTTTACTTTGCTTGATTAGCAATCAAATGGTGGATTTGTTAACTCTTTAAGTTGAATGAGTAGAGCTGTTTATTAAGACAATATGTATGATTGCTGCATTTTGAAATTTAAATGGCCATAGAATAGCACAGATTTGCATGAATACGATTGCCATTGTCGCGCCATTTCGTGCGACTGTGATAATTTATATCTCACATTCACGTTTCATTCGCTTTTCAGAATGTTTTCCACCTTGTGTATTTTTTAGACGCTTAAACTCCAGGGTGATCTTATAAAAAAACTGTTTTAAATTAATCTTGAATAATGTCCTAAAATTCTACAATGAGAGATGTAATTCAGAGGAAGAATTTTTCTAATTATTCAAATTGGCATTCTTTCAATCTAACACCGCAGCCCAGTTAGGTTTGTCTGCTTTTCACCATCATATCTTAATTTTTATAGGCTACTGGCTAAATTTCTTGATTGTTATTTAGGCCAAGTACACGGGAGCAGAATTAAGGAAGGGCGGAGCACCTGCAATTAGCGAATTCTAAACTCAGGCTTCTTCCCGACGGCATTTTAAATCGTTTTAAGCCGCTTCAGGTGTATATGTTTCAAGAAATAACACGCGACTGCCTACACACCCCATGACGGCAAGTTGTCTCATCACACTTTAAAAAAATCCTCGTTCAACATCGCCACATCCCAACTCAGCATTTCATCTCTCATTGTAGTATTTTTAGGAGATTGATAATGATAAAATAAAAATAAAGAGATTTATTTTCAGAACGCCCAGGATTTCAAGCGTCTAAAAAAATACACAAGGTGGAAAACATTAAAGCGGATGAAACGTGAATGTGAGCTATAAATTATCAGAATCACACGAAATGGCCAAATACGCGGTCTTGCAAATCTATGCCCATTTAACTTTCAGAATGCAGCAATCAAACATGCTGTCTTAATAAACAGCTCTACTCATTCAGCAAATAAGCAAATCCCTGTTTGATTGCTAATTGAGCAAAGTAAACAGGGACAAGATTAGAGTAACCTAATTGCTTAAAAAGAGACGATTCTGTAGTCCTTTACAGCATGTCGCCGAAAAATACTACTAGGCTCGTCCGAGATGAGCCAGGCATGCCGAATAGTTTCGTGTCCGACTTCATCCCGCCTTGCTCTGACGTATTACAAAAGTGGACGGCGATAAAATCGCGACAGCGAGGCGGCCGCAGTTTATAGAGCCAGGCGCTGCAGTTGCTCTTATGGGTGCCCCACAGCTCTCAACCGACTGCACCGCCTGGCTCTAACCTGATCTGATTGGTTTAGAGGTTGACTCAACAACATGACGTTTTATATACACTCTCTACTTTTGTTGAATGGGGAGAGTTTTTGATTTTATTTCAGATTTTAAGGTTTAGTCTGGTTACAGAAAAAGTGGGGCTGATGGTGACGTTTAATTGGGATTCATGTCACAGATCATGAACTGCATATAGTCTACTGTATATTAACACTGCACTGTTTTAATTATTGAAGTATTTAGCAGGGCAAAGATTTCTGGTAAGTGGGATGTGAGGATTTTTAGGGTGACTTCCTGAATATTCTCTCAAGGAAAACTGTCTGGAAACTGTCCGACTTGATTGCAGCTTGTTGTCATCGCACCCCGCGCCAGCCGCCTGCTCTCGTCTACTTTCCAGGCGAGGCGCAGTTCATCTCGAACGAGCCTAATGTCAGTCAAGTTTTTTATCCGGAAGCATTTCTCATGCCCTTTGATGTTTGGCACTTTCGTTCAAGACTGCGTCGTGTTTAATAAAGGAAACGGGAAAGCTCGGATGTTCGCCCCATGGCGGTCCTATGCCTTAAAAAACATCGATTCAGAATCGTTACACCCCTACGGTACAGACAGATTATCACACATCCAATGCATTCTGACAACGTCACAAGCAATGCAACTTATTAACGCTATTAACTTCAGAATGGATGGTCGTACGGATTAACCCACCATGCACCAGAGATGACATCAGCGGTCTTAGACTCCCAAGGAAAGCCATCGCTTCGACTCCTAAAACGCAGCGGGTTAATAGAATTTAATATCAGGTATTCAGCGGATCGTACAGCGAGCAAGCTTGCAAATGTTATAGCTAATATGCAGCGTGACAACACGGATCGTAGACACAAAATATTTCACAACAAACTAAAACATCGACGAATAGCTACAATGTTCATTAACATTAATACAAGACAATCAATATATATATATTTTTTTAATCTCAGAGTAACGTAAGCTTGCAAAAAACAATGTTGCCTCGCATCGGTCACCTTGTTGAAACATTCCTGTACTCAACTAGACAGTTTGAAGCCAGCGCCACTACTACTTACCAGCCAGATACGAACACGCAAAAAATCCAAAACCAGCAACTAATTTATATGACCCTTACGATCAGTATAAAATAAACATATTTTCAAAAATACCGTCTATTGAAAATGGTTAAGAGCGCGAGATAAGTTATCCTCGCGCGTCCATGCACGCATCACTGTCCTGTTGGCGCTTCTTGATGACGTTACGGAGTTTTGGTATTTGTGTCCGGGCAGTTGCCTGACTGTTGAGTGTATTTTTTGCTTTATCCATAGTCCGGATTCCGTTTGCCATATGTTATCCAGGGTTAGCCCTTGGAGACCTGAAATGCGAATTATCGAACCATCCCTGCAAGCACACCATCTCCCTGCCCAGTGAATAGAGCTATACTAACGGATCGTTTGCCCTACAGAGTCCGTTTTAAATTGAAAGAAGGCTACTGACCTTTCTGCTTACCCAAATAGCCCCACTGGATATAGTGAGGGTTTGCAATACATAAACGAAACCACTGAGTGGCGCCATTAACTTTCGTGTAAGTTTGAATGAATTTCGCCGCAACCTGGCAGTGAACACACGACTTTTCATGAGCAGGATGGAACGACTGCATTTTTAGCTCCCGCCGCTCGCGGTGCGGGAACTATGGGTATCGGGCTCCGTCCGTGCGTGCGTCCGTTCGTCCGTCAACACATTTTGCTGTAACTCATCAACTATTTCAGTTACAGGCTCCTAATTTTTAATGGACATGCATCTCGTAAAGGCCTACAAATGACGTGCCTAAAGGTGACCTTGGCCTATTTTTTCAAGGTCACAGGCCTAAAAATATCAACAAAAACTTTGACATTTTGCTTTATCTCATCAACTATTTCAGTTACAGGCTCCTAATTCTTACTGGACATGCATCTCATAAAGGCCTACAAATGACGTGCCTAAAGGTGACCTTGGCCTATTTTTTTCAAGGTCACTGGCATAAAAATATCACCAAAAACTTCGACATTTTGCTTTATCTCATCAATTTTTTCAGTTACAGGCTCCTAATTTTTACCGGACATGCATCACATAAAGTCCTACAAATGACGTGCCTAAAGGTGACCTTGGCCTATTTTTTCAAGGTCACTGGCATAAAAATATCACCAAAAACTTCGACATTTTGCTGTATCTCATCAACTATTTCAGTTACAGGCTCCTAATTTTTGTTGGACATGCATCTCATAAAGGCCTACAAATGACGTGCCTAAAGGTGACCTTGGCCTATTTTTTCAAGGTCACTGGCCCAAACATATCACCAAAAAATTTGACATTTTGCTTTATCTCATCAATTATTTCAGTTACAGGCTCCTAATTTTTGCTGGACATGCATCTCATTAAGTCCTACAAATGACGTGCCTAAAGGTGACCTTGGCCTATTTTTGCAAGGTCACTGGCCTAAAAATATCACCAAGAACTTCAACATTTTGCTGTATCTCATCAACTATTTCAGTTACAGGCTCCTCATTTTTGCTGGCCATGCATCTCATAAAGGCCTACAAATGACTTGCCTAACGGTGACCTTGGCCTATTTTTTCAAGATCACTGGCCCAAACGTATCACCAAAAATTTCGACATTTTGCTTTATCTCATCAACTATTTCAGTTACAGGCTCCTAATTTTTGCTGGACATGCATCTCATAAAGTCCTACAAATGACGTGCCTAAAGGTGACCTTTGCCTATTTTTCAAGGTCACTGGCCTAAAAATATCACCAAAAACTTTGACAATTTGCTTTATCTTATCAACATTTTCAGTTACAGGCTCCTAATTAGCTCCCGCCGCCCGAGTGGCACGGGAGCTATGGTAACAGTCAACAAAAACTTCGACTTTTTTTTATCTGAAAGGCGGGAGCTTCTGGGGCCGCCAGTGCCCTATATTTTTTTTAAACTCAGGATGGGTCCGAGAGGGCATAATAGTTTGTGCGTTCTGGAGAGAGTTTGCAGTCTGTCTTCGATCCTCTTGCTTCATGCTTTGAAAAATCTATAAGAACAAGTGCTAACTACAACAATATGGCCGACGTCAGCCAATAAAATTTCATTTGACCTTTCACTCAGTTAAACTGTCACCCCTCATCATGAAACTTAATAATCTTGGTAAGGACCTGGAAATACAATCCAGATATACAATCCTCTTATCCCTCTGATCAATTCTACAAAATGTTTTGTTCGGTCATGTGACTTAGACAAATTCTTTAGACAAGGTGTACATCGGGGATCCCGACCTGCAGCTTCAATCTTATTATTATTATTATTATTATTAATCATGGGGCAGGGAGATAGAGAGTGAAGGACAGTGACGGAATACACAGTATTTGGCTCATTTGAAATAAACAGCCAAAACCCCAAAATCAATGACATTAATCTCAAGCCCTATTCTGAACATACTCCATGGCTAATTAGCTGGTGACAGGCAGCAAAGAAAGAACCACATAAGATGTCATGGTGGCACAGTGGGTTGTGCTGCTACTTCATAGCAAGAAGTGTTTTGGTTCAAATCCAGGCCCCCATGCACCTTTTTGCATGCATTTTCTCTTAGTGTTCATGTGGGTTTACTTTGGGTCCTTTGGTTTCCTGTGACAGTCCGAGACTATGTTGATTGAAGACTCTAAATTGTCCATTGGGATGAGTGCGTGAATGAATGGTACAGTATGTGTTTGATTTCCCAGAACAGTATGAATGGCGACATGCAATAGCAGAAAAATTGCGGAAAATGTAATCAAACAATGAAGAAACAAACAGCCTTGCCATAGAAAAAGGCAGACACAGGGAGGTCAGCTTAGGAAGGAAAAACCACTGGGATTGGTGGAGACAGAATTACACTTCTTCTCTATATGTGTAAAATATTGTGCTTCACCTGAGTTTTGACAAAAATATGCCCTGGATTTAAAACCTTCAATGGTAATTGAAAGCTTGCGTAATAATTACGGGAACACGATTAAAAAAAAAAAAAAATTCTCGAGACTATCAAAAAAAAAAAGTTACAGCTTGCCATAAATACGTTGAGCCAGTGAGTGCATCCTTACGCATGCAAACTATATGCCTTGATCTATGTTTGTGTGTTCAATTTGGTATAATTTTAAATATATTTTGCACTTTGGCAACATGAGATGCATTTTGCTCATAAAGCATTTTGAATTTCTATTTGTCCTTAAGAGGGAAAGGATGGAGAATTGAAAAGGAGAGAGGGAGTGAATGCAGGAGGTTTGCAGGAAGGGTGAAGCGCTAAAGTGATGCTGATGGCTGTGATGATTATGACGAAAATGAAGACAGGACATGAGAGGGGTCAGATTACAGAAACAGAGGAGAGAATGGTGAAGAGGGAGAGAGAGAGTGAGGGAAAGTAGAAGGAAGAGGAGGAGGAGGGCCCTGGAGGCACTTAAAGATAAGTGATCCTTTGTTGCAGAGTCTCCCTGTTCAAATCCATTTATTTTTCCCTGCTCTATCTCTCCAGGGGCAAAACAACATTTGCATGCACTTTAGTACAACAGAAAGAGAGAGGGGGAGCGAAACAGAGACAGAGAGAGGGGGAGCGAAACAGAGGCAGAGAGAGGGGGAGCGAAACAGACAGAGAGAGGGAGAGCAAAACAGAGACAGAGAGAGGGGGAGCGAAACAGAGACAGAGAGAGGGAGAGCGAAACAGAGACAGAGAGAGGGAGAGCGAAACAGAGACAGAGAGAGGGGGAGCGAAACAGAGACAGAGAGAGGGGGAGCGAAACAGAGACAGAGAGAGAGAGAGTTGAGGTACAACACCAAATCATAAAAAGTTGGGACGGAATGTTAAAAATGAAATGAACCACTTATTTGTAAATTATTTTTGACATGCATTACACTGAAAACAATGCAACAGCATGTTAATTGATGTTTCTCCTTATGAATTTTATTGATTTTTCAAAATTAACACATTTCAATTTTGATTCATGTTACGTATTTAATAAAAAAAAGTTACCACTCTGTAATGCTGCCACTGTTTTCCCACAACACTTAAACATTTAAGAACCGAAGACACCAAGTGACTAAATGTTTTAGGGGTAAGTTTGTCCCAGCCTTCCAGCAAGCAAGTCTCAAAGTATGCAACAGTAGAGAGTTTTTGTTGTTCCATTTTGTGCTAAAATGCGCCACATATTCTACAACCCCAATTCCGAAATAGTTGGGACAAAGTGTAAATTCTGAATAAAATCAGAACGCAATGACTTTCAAATTACACCAGCCAGTATTTTATTCACAGTAGAACAGAGATAACATAGCAAATGTTGAAACTGAGAAATTTAGCAATTTTTTCCACAAAATGAGCTCATTTCAAATTTGATGGCTGCTACAGTTTTCAAAAAAGTTGGGACAGGGGCCTGTTTACCATGGTGTAGCTTTCCCTCTTCTTTTTAACACAGTGGAGGCGTCTGGGCATTGAGGAGACAAATTTCTTCAGTTTAGCCATTGGAATTTGATCCCACTCTTGTTTAAAACAGGCCTCCAGCCGCTGGAGAGTTTTGGGTCTCCTTCGACGGACTTTTCGTTTAATTATGCGCCAAATGTTCTCAATCGGTGAAAGATCAGGACTGCAGGCAGGCCAGTTCAGCACATGGACTCTTCTACTACGAAGTCATGTTGTTGTAATAGCTGCAGTATGTGGTTTTGCATTGTCCTGCTGAAATACACAAGGCCTTCCCTGGAATAGATGTCATCTGGAGGGGAGCATATGTTGCTCTAAAACCTTTATATACCTTTCAACATTCATGGTGCTTTTTAAAACATGCAAGTGTCCCACACCATATGCACTAATGCATCCCCATACCATCAGAGGTGCTGGCTTTTGAACTGAACGCTGATAACAGGAGGGGTGGTCTTTCTCCTCTTTAGCCCGGAGGACACAATGCCCATGATTTCCAACAAGAATGTCAAATTTGGACTCCTCTGACCACAGGACACTTTGCACTTTGCTACAGTCCATTTTAAATGAGCCTTGGCCCACAGAACACGGCGGCGCTTCTGGATCATGCTCAACAATGGCTTCCTTTTTGCATGATAAAGTTTTAGGTGGCATCTGTGGATGGCACGGCAGACTGTGTTTACAGACAGCGGTTTCTTGACGTATTCCTGGGACCATTTAGTAATGTCAATGACAGAATCATGCCGGTGAGTGATGCAGTGGTGTCTGAGGGCCCGAAGATCACGGGCATCCAGCAAAGGTCTTCGGCGTTGTCCCTTACGCACAGAGATTTTTCCAGTTTCTCTGAATCTTTTGATGATGTTATGCACTGTTGATGATGAGACCTTCAAAGCCTTTGCAATTTGACGTTGAGGAACATTGTTTTTAAAGTATTCCTTATTTTTTTACGCAAGCCTTCACAGGTTGTAGAGCCTCTGGCCATCTTTACCTGAGAGACTCAGCCTCTCTAAGACATCCCTTTTATAGCCAATCATGTTACACACCTGATGCCAGTTAACTTAATTACTTGCTAAATGTTCTTTCAGCTGATTCTCTTATATATTAATTGCTTTTTTTCAGCCTTTTTTTTTTGCCTGTGTCCCAACTTTTTTGAGACCTGTTGCAGCCAGAAAATTTGAAATAAGCTCATTTTGTGGATATAAATGTGAAATGTCTCAGTTTCAACATTTGAAATGTTATCTATGTTCTATTGTAAATCACATATTGGCTCGTGATCTGAAAGTCATTGTATTTTGATTTTATTCACAATTTACACTTCGTCCCAACCATTTCAGAATTGGAGTTGAATACTGGGGACAAGCTTGGACTGCAGGCAGACCAGTCTAGCACCAACACCCTCTTCTTTCTCAGCCATGCTTTTGTAATGCATGCAGAATACAGATTTGTTCTGTCTTGTTCAAATATGCAAGTTCATGCCATTGCAGTTGGTTTTAGCTCAATATCTCACTCTGTTCAATTTTTATAGGGGTTTGAAAAAGGGGGTGTGTCTGCGTCAACCCTCTATGATCCATTTGTAAGCATTTTCAACTGCCTTTGTTTCAAAAACTAAGTAAGATATCAACTTTATATCTTCAGGATATCTTTGTTTTATCTCAGATACTTGCTACTTAGTACTTAAGGTCACATTAACCCTTTGTGGGTCGCACAATTGACAACCAAAAAGTGAAATTTGAACAACGCATACCAAAAATGATCATGTTTGAGGGTGGATTTTCTCATACTTCTCAAAGGCTGTTAGAATTTGAAGTTGATTTTGGCTGAAGTATCATGCCTGTGCATAAAGGGTAAGGCATCAAGTTTATGCTGAATGACCGCATCACTGAATGATCGATCACTCAAACAGCACTGCATCAAGAACTGTCATTTATTTACACCAATGAGCCAAAACATTAAAAACCACTCACAGATGCAGCAAATAATGTTGATTGTCTCACAACAATGACACATGTCAAGGTGTGCAAACGGATCTTAGATAGTAAACAAACAGTCAGTTCCCATATTCAACATGTCGGATTTCATGAATCTTTTAATCATGCTATCCAGCATGGAGGGTGAAAGTTCAAAATCCCTTCCCATTATTCTTTAAGCAACATTATTTTGAAACATTTCAATGATTTTCTCACACATATGTGGGGCAAATTGACAATCCTCAGCCCATCTTTGCTCCTGAAGGATAGGGCTTTTCCTGAATGCTGCTTTTGGACCAAATCATGAATACAATCTCCTGCTGACACCAGCTATTCCAAGTCGTATCATTGTATACATTTTTTTTTTTATCTCATTGCTGATCCGAAATTGCTTCCATCCCTCCTTTTTACTCGGGATACCTGTCAGGTAGCTCGAATCTATCTATCTATCTATCTATCTATCTATCTATCTATCTATCTATCTATTGTTTTCGTTGAGAATAGAAAATTTCCCAAAAGCATTTGGGTATTGCGTCATGAAAACAAGGCTATGCTTGAGGTCACCACCCGTTTCCATCTGAGCCAAGTGCAGCTTGAGTGTCTAGTTTTTGGAATACTTTGCAGGCCTGAATTGAAGAACTGGATGTACAGTACAGTGGGCTCCAAAATTACTGGTACCCTTGACTGGCAATGCAAAAACAATACTTTCAAAAATTCTTAAGAATGTATTTATAGAGAAACTCAAAATACCAATATGTTCTGTGCGATATTAATATTCCAAAGGCAACAACCAAAATCATTCACTGATTTAATAAAAAAATAAATTTTCTCCAAATCAAGGTTTCACAATTAACCCGTCTCTGCAGATGTAGATGCTTGTGGACGTGGAGCTGCTCTATTTATGCTCACAGTTACACTATGCTTTTAATAGGTCGTACAACCGAAACGGTTATTGAATATTCACGAGGAAGCGGTGCCTGTAAATGATTTCGAAATTGGACGGGTTAAATCCCATTGCTGTTTCCCAGGAATTGTATGAATTTAACTCCTAAGCCAAGCCTGATGTGCAAGCTGCCTAACATACTTGCCCATAATATCTATACAGCAGTTAATAAAAATGATCTCTTGTGACAGAAAAAAATTGTTGTCCTTTGTTGCAACCATTTCAGTGATAATAGGTGAAAGGTATCCCAATCAAGTATTGAAAAAAATCAGTTTTCTGGAGAAAAAAATTCAACATGGTATTGATACTATGTCATTCAACTATCAGTTGAGTGGCTGCGAGCAAAAGTCTACTATCTGACTTTTCCAAGTTCTGAGAAAATAGTTTTGTTTGAACAGAAAAATCACTTTATTTTGTACAAACAAAATATGCATATTTTCGTAACTGACTCCAGAAAAGTGTAAAGTGTAAAATAAAGTGATTTTTCAGTTCAAACAAAATTTCAAATCTTATTTTCTCAGAACTTGGAAAAAGTCAGATAGACTTTTGCTCCCAGCCACTCAATTATAGTCATCAGATCTTAAAAACGCATGCTTGACTACCATTGATTTACATGTAGATTCCTCCCTCAAAGAATTCAGTTGTCACTTAATTCCTCATTCGCTCTTTCACTGAAATCCACTCACTTTAATGCTTGCTTAGGCTTATCTGCTTAAATCACAGTTATAGTTCATGTCCTCATGAAGCTTTCCTGGTAATTATCTATTGATTGACACATTTTATGTCTAATTTTTGTCCAGTTTTATGTTTGCGACAAAATGAACTTTCTATAGTAAGTTAATTACATTGATTCAGCCCTCAGGAAAGTATTTAAACCCTTGCGTAACATCGAGTTCGGTCATATTCTCTCAACTGTGCACAGCTGAATGACGTGAATGCATAGAAAAAAAAAGACTTCAAAAACCAACCCTGAAGTGCTCAGGTAACATTTATGAAATGGAAATGTGATATGGACATGGACAATGGGAGGTATACCTAATGGAACAGGACTGGAGGGTTCCTTGTACCATATAGCTTTGTTTTTCAGGAGGAGGAATACAATGATGGACAGCTTTTCTACATTATGTGGAAGTACAATGCAGTTGCATTCTTATGGCTAGCTAGCGAGCTGGCCACCTGTTTTTTTATTGTCGGTTTACCATAGCCATGATGATCACAGAACTTGTTTGCCACATTGATCATTAAGAGTAACCGTTAGCCTTTGCGAATAATACTGCATGTGGTGGAATTTTGCTGGCCAATTGTTTTAGAATTTATATTGTATTCAAGGAGATGCCCAAGTTAGGTTTTTGCTAGTTTAAAATGCAAACAGCTCGAAGACTTCAGTAAATGTTAGTTGCACTGATTCTGTTCAATCTAGGGTAGCATATTGCCTGCTTTTCCTGATATTGATATTGGAATGTCTGTTTTGTTAAAATGAGGTATATTTCAGATATTACTGCGTTAATGAGTTATACTTGGAGTTCTGAAGAAAAATAGACAAATTCTAAACTTTATCAGGGAGAAAAGGCATGGTTTGGGTTTGGAGAGGTTACTGGTTGGTGATGTCCATCTGTGCCAATTGATGTCTATTGATGTCCATTCGTGCCAATATTGACAAGCTCATGCAAAATTCAACCAGAAAATCATTAATTCGTATTAAATTTCATGCGTCAAAAGTTGATTTGTGTTAAACATATGATTATTTTATTATTTGCATGTGCAATTTTGAGGGATCTGACAGCATGGAGAGCCACTTGGAGAGCTGTCTTATTTGGCTCATAAACAGTAGATAATTTTGAATAACACCTCAGATGAAGTTTACTTGTGTTCAAGGAGTTTATGATCCCAGAAATATATTGTTTTTACTCCCAGCCATTTTTCAATTCTCAGGACTTTTTTTATAATTTCATAGCTAAATTTTCATGAAGATTTTTTTGTGTTTGCAGCCCTTACTCTGTACTAGAATTATGAAAAGAAATTGAAATACGATGGAATTGCAAATACTACATGTTTCTTGTTTCATACAAGCCATTTTCCCCCTCTCTGTAAAGCTCAAGTCTTGAATTATAAAGCCTTAAACAGGGTAGCGCATTAATAGCCTGATTTGGCTTCTGCGCAAAGGGGTTAATAGCACCCTGAAAGATTATTGTGAATAACATCTACCAAAATTAAACCAGGTATTAAATTCCACTTATTTAAGTTTTATCTAAGTGTCAAGGAACAATTTTTAGCCATAACATCACTTCTTGTTTCACTAGGATTTAAAAATGAGGAAACACACATACAACATCCCTTTGTCATTCAACATCATGAAGAAAACAAAACAACCGTCAGTCTAAAAGAGGAAGATGGTCATAAACCTTCATATATCGGGTTATGGCTACAAGAAGATTCACAAACAATTGAATATGCCTCCGATCACTACCAGGGCAATTATTAAAAAATTCCAAAGATATAGAACTGTTGAAAACCTCAAGGGTGGAGGATGTAACTGCATCCCCCCCCCCCAACCAGGATACTATGGAGGATGGTGAGAGAAGCAACAAAATCCCCAAGAATTATTGTGAAGGAATTGCAGGCCTTTGTGGTATCTTGGGTCACCAGATTTCAAAACGTACCAGCAGGCACCATCTTCATGACCACAGGCTCTTTGGAAGGGTTGCCAGAAGAAAGCCTTTTCTGATCAGAAGACACAAAGGCGAGCACTTGGAGTTTACCAAACATCATTTAAATTATGACTGGAAAAAGGTGCTTTGGTTAGATGAGAGCAAAATGGAATACTTAGGTCAGATACAGCATCGGCATGTTTGGTGTTGAAACAGAGATGCATACAAGGAGAAGCACCTCATACCCACAGTGAAATATGATGGTGGGTCAGTCATGTTTTGGGACTGTTTTAATTCAAGAGGTACAGGGGCACTGATTAAGGTTAATGGCATAATGAATTCCACCAAGACCAAGTATCAGGATATTTTGGCTGACAATCTGGTTGCCTCTGCCAGAGGGCTGGGACTTAGCCATAGGTGGACTGTCCAACAAGACAATGATCCAAAGCATACATCAAGATCCATACAGAAATGGCTCTGTGACAACAAAATCAACATTCTGCAATGGCCATCTCAGATGCCAGACCTCAATCCAATTGAAAGACTGTGGGCTGAGTTGAGGAGGGTAGTTGATAAATGCAAACTCAAGATGATGAAGCATCTTTAAAGGATCTGCTTAGAGGAATGGCCCATAGTCCCCCCAAATCTGTGCCTTAACCTACTCAAAAATTACCGGAAAAGACTGCATGCTGTTATCCTTGTCAAAGGTGGTAGCACTAAGTACGAAATGAAGGGTGCCAATAATTATGAAACCTTTATTTTGTTTAAATTTATTTTGTATTACATGATTGTTATGATTTTGATTTTTTCCATCAAAAATTAATAAAATATTTCGCTCTGTTGGTATATTCCATTTTTCTATAATTGTGTTGTTTATATATATTTTTTATTGTTTGTCCATTGCCAGTCAGAGGTGCCAGTAATTGTGGAGCCCACTGTATATTTAAAAATGAAATGAAGATGACGGACAAAACATTAATTATCTTGTCATTATTGCTGTCTGCAATGTAATACAAATCGAAATAAATTTAGAAATCACTGTTTCCTGTTTTTGTGTACCTTTTCCATACTGTCCCATCTTGTTCTGAGTTGGGGTCGCATGTCAAAAGACAGTAAGACAGTCAAAATCTGCAGTCCTTGCAGGAATGTACTGTATATCATGCTGAATATGATATTGCATATATATATGGAATGCGTGTTATGTATGTTTTACGTGGGTAGAGTCAGGGGATGGAAAGCTGGAGGAGTAGGGAGAGAAGGTAGTGGAGAGGAATTAATTTTAAAGGAGGGAGGGAGCATGACAGAGAGAGAGAGAGAGAGAGAGAATCATGCTTGTGGTAATGAAGTGGTAGGGATGAAAGAGAGGGCGATGACTGTTGCCGACAGGGTCAGGGTAGAGGGGATTGGTGAGGGTGGATGTTATTTTGGGGGGAAAGTGTGGGTGATGGAGACTGGAAAGGGGGAATGTGTTATACAGAGGTGGGAGTCAGACACACAAGGAGAGGTAGAGAGCAAATGGGCGATTTGCTTTTTTTAAGCAGAGGGATGAGGAGTGGGAGGTAGTTTGCAGTGGTGGGGGTTGTGGGTGGGGCAATTCAGATGCACAGCAACATGGGCGCTTTTCAGCATCTATAAGCGAGCGTAATCAGGAGAGCAGGAGGAAGCTGCAGAGAAAGTGGGCGGTAGACGAGCTGTAGCACTAAAATGGATGCCAGTATTTGGCGTCAGCGCGCGATGTAGTAACGCAGGGCGTACGTCGTAGCGCAATGCGTGCACAGTGTTCTGGTATCTATTTTTTATTTATTTATTTATTTATTTTACAGGGAGGCGGATGATCAGCAGTCAATGACAGCCTGCGAGTGCGCGAGAGCCCGTCAGCGAAAACTCGCCGGCTTCAAACGTCAGTTTCATTTTACTAGAACTGTTCGCTGGACTCTCGTTCCGGCGGTCAAAGCCAAAGTCAATAGCGTCAAACCAGAGTGTGTGATAGATGCAGGATAACGAAGGCAAAGACGGGGGATGAATGGAAAGGAGTAATTACGATTGAAGAGACGACGACATTGACCCGAAAAAAAAAGACTGTGGCATTGGAATACATCACTTGACGTCGCATAAAGTACGCTAAGTACATAGCAAGTTCAAGTGCACTTTATTAACAAATGCATTTCATTGACATTCAAATACATTATTAGCGATAACAATATAATAATTCACGATAATCATTCCCCAGTAATATCATAAATGTATAATTTTTTTCTTACATAAAAGACTTGTTAAATGGCGACCTTTACTAAACCAATAAATATATGCATTTGAACAACAGACTTGTCACATATTAGACTTGTCACATAATACATGAATTACTTTTGTGCGTATACGTACATTCAGAGAAAACTGTATTCACTTTTAATGACGGCAATGTCAAATTTTCAAACATACAAGAATAACACCTCTGTAAACAATTTCCTTTAACTTAGCAATATAATAGCTATTACATAGGAATCACTCCTTTACTTTACCGTAGACAACTCTAGCCTACGTTAGCGTTTCGACACTGCGAGAAAAATAAAACCATTCTCAGCCCGTGTCACATTATTCAATAAAGTAAATAAAATATACTTCATTCGCATTCTTCATTTTGTATTTACTAACATCTGAATGGCTTCATTCATTTGCTCTGAAAATAAATAAATAAATAAATAATACAGTTTTATTTTAATAAACCAACCTCCAGACCACTTTCCTGACCCCTCAAAATAAAGCAGGTGGGGGCCAGCGGGTCCTCGGTTTCTCAGGAGTTTGGGGATACAATATCCCCCCAAATACAGTCACTCTGACCCCTTACGACTACCTGTAAGGTCGTCTCAAAAGGCATTGAAGTACCAGTCAAGGCCAGCAGGTGGTGCCATTGCCGATATACCGCAATAACAGACCCAAAAGCCATAGCTAAGTAGGAAGCCAGCACCGCGTTCCATCAGGTATATTAGCGATGCATGCACCCGAAAACAATAAAATGAAATCAACTGGCCTCCTCTGTAATTGGACAGTCACGGCAAGAACAATGTTCACAGCACTTGGAACATGTTTGAAATAAATGAACAAGGTCCATTCATCATGATGCAGTAGGGCTTTGCACATACGAACTCAAAACTTTTTTCTTTAAATCCAGTAAATGTCAGTCAGAATATAATATAATTCTGGAATTTGCTTGGAGGTTTAGAAGATTGAGAGAGGTTTGACCCTCGGTTGTGCGAGAGAAAAGAACTCAAAAAGTATCGTAAACATTTTTGAGTTTGATCGGCTAGTTAGCTGCTGGCTAATGCGATTCTTTTGCTTCCGGAATCATTTTGCGCTTTGAGTTTGTGCCTCTGCATCGCGAAAACGGAGTAATAAACATCTTCGGATGGTTAAATTCGGACATAGCAGTGATATTAACAGTGTTGTTGTTTCCAAATTATTATTTTTTTTCATTCGATATCATCAGTAGGGGTTACTCACTGTGATTGCATGCAGACGTTTAGCCGCATGTTAAAGTGCGCTCTTAAGAGAACCCCTATGACACTAAAGGCACCCTAAAAACGAACAACACTGCAATGGTGCTCTGCTCATCAGAATTCAGATTGCTAAATAAATAACCATATTTGACAGTCATCATTAGCAATGCCTAAATATACATATATGAATGCAGCCATTATGTCATTTTGGTTTCTTTTTTTCGTATGCACGTATACATATACAATTTGTATAAATTTATACACTAAAGTATTTTCCCTCTCCGAGGAAAGTGGATGTCCGTGAAATATGACAATATGCCATACTCAAAGAAGTCACAGACTTATTTTAGAACGAGGGATCACTTCCATTGCCATCTGAAAGAGAAAAGAGAAAGGGAGAGGAGAGGACAGGTGGTTAATATGTTTCCTTTAATTGAGAAAATTAATCTTTAATTTGCATGCACAGCATTCCTGCTTTCTAATCACAGACTGTATGAAAAGATGGACGCAGCGCCCGTATCTGAAAAGTGAAGCCAATGCGAAAATCTCTTAAAATTGCATTCTATTTAATGGCCAGCAGATGGTGGTTGCAGTGAGAAGTTCAATGCTATGGCAGTCTATGAGAAAATGACCCTACCTTCCCACCTTATCTATCGCAAGTTTCAAGTCTCCTTCGATATATCACGATGTTCATTTTTGTAAATTATGGTCCCAAATAGACCAAAATAAAGGATAAAGCCTGATATGCTTTGGGGGCGTGGCTATCCTCTGGTCCTCGTCAGATACGGTCAGATTTACCCATAGATCCACCCCTCGCTCCTCTCTGGATCTTCAGTTCACGCTCTCGTGCAATAGGAATCACATCCGGTTTCAAAATGACAAAATAGCGCTGTTGAAATAGCCAAAATCATGGCTTCCTAAATGGTATGCTGAAACCAATGGGTGACGTCATGGTTGTTTCGTCCATCTTTTTTATACAGTCTATCTTTCCAACACAGGAATCACACACACATTCTGCTGCTAAATAGACAAAATTACATTTGAAATATTTACATGAGAATTTTGATTTGACTCTGCGAGACTCAGAGTATTGGTGAGAAAGGAGTAGAGAGTGCATGAGAGAAAGAGGGACAGATAAGATAAGAGAGTGTGAGATAGATGGAGAGAATGGAAAGAGAAGAGTGTGTGAAGGAAAGAAAGAGTGAAATGAATGTCATTTTTAAATTCAAACAGTTTTTTGTCGCAGCAAGATTGCCTTTTATGTTGCCAAAGCTGAAAGCATGTATAAAAACACACACTAATGGACACATGGACACCTGGAAGAGAGTTTTGGAATAAAGTATGTAGAACAGGGCTTCCCTCACCTGGCTGAAAGTGTTGAGGAGGTGGAGGAGGGTGGAGTTGATGCAACTCAGGTTGTTGCCCCGGAAGGGGGGCAGTTGAGGCTCCTGCCCCAAACACGGGTTCCATGGCGACCTGCTCCCCAAGGGGGGGCCGGGCGCGAGGCAGACTGGGCATGGCAGCGGGGGGGCGGGGCACGGCAGGCAGGGAGGAGGAGGAATCCGTCTCCATGAGGACTTCATCCTCACCCGCTGCGACCCCGCCCCCAGCCACGCGGTTATGACGCGCCGATTGGACGCTACAGATGTGACTGGCGCCTGCAGCGACCTGCAGACACCAGCAAGCAGGAAGGATGGGGGGAGTGGCCTGTGTGGAAGGGGTGGGACACAGCAGGGGAGTGGTTGGAGTCATGGTAGGGGGAGGGGCAAAGTCTTCAAGGAGATCCAGTAGGACAGACTGTAAGGCACCCTCTTCAAACAGAGAGTTTTCATCCTGGAAAAGGGGCGGGTCCGCAATGCCTGTCCACTGCTTGACAGGGTAGCTCTCAGCCAATCGGGAGAAGGGATGCTGCTCCAGGGGCGGGGCCACAGGGAGATGGGTAGAGCCAGAAGATGAGGTGCAGCTGAAGCTCTCAGCCAGCGAGCTGATTTGCTCAGCCAGGTAGGAAATCTCCGCCCTTTCCTGTTCTAGCTCCTCCCCTTCCTGCTGCACCTGGCTCTGTAAGGTGAGGGGCAGTTCTGTTGGGGAGGGTTCGGGGGTAAGTAGGCACTCTAGGGGGTATGAGAAGGACTCCTGCGGGGGCAGTTCCACATAGAGGGGGGGCAGGGTCAGGAAGAGGGGGGGCATTAGGGCACAGTCACCATCTTCTGGAGTGTCAGGGGTGGGGGGCAGTTTTTCATGAAGGGCAGGGTTTCCATAAGTTCCCAGAGAAAGAAGGGCGGAGCAAGTTGTTGAGATCGGAAGGGACAGAGGACGGCCTAAAGGTGTTGTCATAGGAACAGCAGGAGGGGGAGGGGGAGGAGCTGCAGATGGAGTGCGGGCGTAGTCTAAAATGAAAGCCTCCCTGTACATTATCCCACCTCTTCCAGCATGAGGAACATGACGTGGTGTACAAGCGAGCCGCCGCCTCTGTGATTGATGCATTGTGGGATGCAGGACGGGAGGGGGCATTTGGATTTGGGACAGGGACTGGAACACACTGCGGCTGAGGACATCCATTTCAGACTCAGTGGGCGAAGTCCCAGCTGGAGGGGCAGTAGTTGATTCGCTGGGCTCGTGGGGGGGAGGCTGGGATTGGCTGCCTTGCTGGGACTGCCCCTCCTCCTCCAGGGAGGACAGGCTGGAGCGCGGCCCTTCAAGCAGGGACTCTGCCGCCGCCACGGCGCCCCCTAGCTCCTCGGAGGAGCTCATGCTGGTGGAGGCGGCTGCGCTGAAGTCGAAGGACTGGCCCGACAGCCCACTGCTGCTGGGGGTGAAGACCTGATCCGGCGAGGACAGAGTCTCTGGTGAGCGCAGCCCCAGGCTGTCCTGATAGGAGGCGCTAGCGCTCAGAACCAAGGCCAGCTGAGTCTGCTCTGTACAGATCTGCTGTCGCACTGACCAGGCCTCTGATTCACTGAGAGTGAGAGAGAGAGAGAGAGAGGGAGGGAGAGAGAGGGAGTTAGGAATGGAAAGGGAGCAGAAGAGAGAAACAAATATTATTATTTTTGTTTACAATATCAATACATCATTAATAGCATTTGAACAATGAACAGTAATCAGTTGAAACACTATAGTGAATGCTGTACGTCTGGTGTTATAGTATTGTTCTACACTTTGTAGACGTGTAATAAAACGCACTGATGTTATCGTACTTGTTTAGTATGTTATCTATGTCTAATAAAGTTCACTGATGTTATAGCGCTTGTCTTGTATGTTACCTATGTGTAATAAAGTGCACTGATGTTACAGTACTTGTTTAGTATGTTACATGTGTGTAATGAAGTGCACTGATGTTACAGTCCTCTTTTAGTACGTTACTTGCGTGTAATAAAGTGCACTGATGTTACAGTACTTGTTTAGCATGTTACCTGTGTGTAATAAAGTGCACTGGCTGAAATTCAGCTGCTCTTACCTGATGACGTAGCTGCGGCAGCTGATTGGATGGTCTCCGGTCTGTAGATGGAGCACCATGTAGAGCCAGGTGAAGGTCATGCCTTGTGTCTCCACCCGCACCACCATCTCTGCACGACCCTCTCCACCCTCACTCACTGCAGCCAAACACACACACACACAGAGCAGTGAGTTACCACCTACGTCTTCCAACACGGGGGTATTTAGCTACTGCTGATCAATTAGTGTGTATGAGAGTGTGTGTATCTGTATGCTCGTTTGTGCATTGACGTGTGTATGTGTGTGTGTTTCGGTGTGTGCACGGGTGTATCTGTGTGTGCAAGTGTGTGTCTGTGTGTGTATGTGTGTGTCCGAATGGATACTATTGAGAACAATGGTCTGGTTTCACAGGCTATGATTACGCTTAATACTGCTTTCAAAATTAAAATAAAACGCTCAGTTTTGATAATGTCTGAGTCCTGGCCTAATCTATGTCTGTGAAAGCAGCAATAAGTGTTTACTGTTCGGTGGGTTACACTCAGGCATTTGTTCCTATATTTGTACGCTGCTTGAAAGGTGTACGGGTTTCTTATTTTACTCGTCGGGTACTCACTCAGGCTGCAGTGTTGCGCAGACGCGTGCGGTAGATCTTGAGGATGCAGGAGGCTGTACCAGGAACGAGATCGTAGCACCTCCACATCATAGCCCAGGTACATGCTCACACTGCGGCAGGCAGACGACAGAAAAATAATACTTTGAAAAAAAGGTTCTGTCACGGCCAGGTTCTCTTCATAATGGTTTTCTTCAGCAAAGCATTATTAATAGAAACCAGAGGTGTAAAAGTAAAAGTTCAAAAAAATATCCATCCACAGTATTTTATTCCAACGTGTGGGATGGGCTAAGTAGCGTATTTCCGCATCCAAATGGTAGAAATAATGACTGAAGTCAGCTGGGGCTCGTGGGTTGAATACACACACTTTCTGACCCCTTGAGTTTATGCCTCGGGCCGCAGACCTCGCCCTGCGATTCCTCACCTCTCGTCCGCGTCCTGCACCCGCATATCCCGGCTGTGGCGCGAATGGAACCCGGCCAGGAAGAAGGAGTGGTCGCCAGGTGCAGCCGGGGAGGGGGGCGTGCTGGGCGAGGACGGCAGGGCCTCCAGTGGGGAGCAGAAACACAGCCACGCGGGGTTTGACGTCCAGTAAGAAGAGGCAGGCCCGGGTGTCGACAAACAGTGCGCGCGGACCAGTGTCAGCCTGCTGCCCGTGCTCTGCCTGCGCGCCGATCGCGAGGTGTTGAAGCGACAGCGAAAGAGCCGGTCTGGGACACACAGAGTGGAATATTTCACCATTAGTTATTGGAACAAGCATGAAAAAAAATCTAGAATTGATTTATAACTGAAGGAAAGGTGAGCTCATAACACACATTTTACCTGTTTCGGACGAAGTTGTCGGCGAGAGGTTACTTCTCATTACGAAGTGGTCAGTGGGGTCGATGATGTCATAAATACTGTCTCCCTGGGCAACCAGATCCACCTAAGTGATTGAGAAAAACATTCAGTGTCCTACTGTGCCATTGAACTTAAAACGACATTATATGGCCTGGCTTACTCGCCTACTTCGACTGTCATAGTCACTAAAGCATTATCCAGGCAAATGCCTGACTGCAGAATTCCGTGCGCGTCTCCACGCAATTAATCTGACTCATGCCCCCGTCTCCTGCGTGTCATCCGTGGGACGGCGTGTTGAATCACGCTCCACGGCCCGCTATCTTTAATAATTTCGGATCCGCGGACATTAGCCTCGATGATCACTGCGTTATTCGAAATTAATCATAGCTTGGCTGTCGTGCTTTCGCCCCCTTCTAGCGTCTCCTTGTCTATATTTAAATATTATGAATCATTAGGCTAAAAATGTAGATAAGCCGACGTAGCAGATCCACCATCGGTTCAGGTATGCAAGGTCAAAAGCTTTTGTGGTCCACAGTCAATTATTACTTTTTAACTACCAGTGCATAAATAAATGAAAAACAAAATACTCTAATCAGTGAAAAAAACGTAGTTGTTGCTGTTGTTGTTATTATTATTATTAGGTCCCTATTATTATTATTACTACTATTATTATTATTATTATTATCATTATTATTATTATCATCATAATAATAATAATAATAATTATTATTATTATTATTATTATTATTATTATTATTATACAGAGGCTGATTATGACGATGCTGATGATTTCATGTCATTGTTTTTGTTGTTACGACTGTTATAGGCGTTGATCACTCACCATAGAATGCCCCAGGTGTTCCGCGACACTGTCGGATAGGTAGAGCAGTTTCCCCTCACTGGTCAGCATGAGCAGAAAGCCAGGTAAACCGTGCACGAGCTCAGAAAGCTCTGGGAAGGAGATGAATCTCGAGCTCTCTTCTTGTCCGGCTGCAGCCTCCGTTTCTATACAGGTTACAGAGGACAGGGGTCGTGTCATCAGCGTTCAATGTAGCCTCGTAACAAAAGCTTATATTTCCGACAAAAAGATAATCATTTTAGGCTACGGTTGTCCTAAATCCTCATTCGCGTGAGTTCCGTTGATCGTTTTATTGCTATCACATAATTCATATCGCATAGGCTGTATGATCGACTCTTTGTGCTCCTGATTCTTAAATATTCGTTTGGACGTTAAGTTAGTCACGATCCCAATGTCATCTGTCCCGCAAATCAAAGCCGATCAGCATTCCAGCACCTCGGACAGCGCTACAAGCGCTTCAGAACTTTGGACAGAGAATGCTCAGCGACCGAAAGAGCAAAACGACCGAACGGACACTGCCAAGGATTTCTGCATTTTAAACACTCCGAGGGCAGCAACTTTTTCTTTACGCTATAAGCGGTCGCCGAATGGCACCTGTTGATGAATCACATAAACGAGATCAGATGGTGACGGGAAAAACAGCTCCGTCGGACACCAGTCAGCCTCATTTACCTTGTGAGAAGAAGACCGACTTCCTCGTGTACATGCAGGCGAGCGACATGATGTGCAGATAGGATAGCCGAGCCTTGTCCACCTCGGAGATGGGCAGCAGATCCTTGAGGTTCCGAATCTCCGCGTTGATCTGGTCTCTGCGAGCCTTGGAGGCTCCTTTCGTAGACCGATACATCGTAGCCCGCGCAGCCGGGAGCAAGAGCAGTCAGGCAGGGGTTGTGAGGCTGTCCGAGACGGCGCGATATAAAAAAGCGCGTCTCCTTCTCCCGTTGAACCAGTCAGAGACGAAATACAAAAAATAAAGTTTTTTTTCCAGCTTTAGTTTTTCAAAAATCTGTTTGTTTTCTGTTGTTGAAGGCAATTATTGTCGTTGTCTGGATGACACTTCTCGCATTTTGAATGTTTACATCTCTGCGGATTCCCCTCGGTTCCTGCCTGGGTTGGCCGGTTGGATGCTGCTCTTTCCCGGATCTGTGTGAGAGGCAGTCGGCGGCAGCTCGCTGGGTGTTGATATGTGGATTTTGCCTTTCTAGTAGACTCTGCTCTGGGATAACTTTTATAGGCTTCAGCTCCGAAGGGGGGCCCCCATACGCTAGCATCTACGTAACAGAGAAGAGGGGGATACGAGGGGGAGGGAAGGAGGGAGGGAGGGGGCTATATTTCTCTTATCTATATTAGGTTCTCTCTCTTTCTCAGTTTATCCATCCATCTCTGTCTATTAAATTATATTTTAGTCTGTTATTTAATGTTGGGAAAAATGCATATCTATTTTCCCCTCTCGTTCTCACCCCCCTCACCCCTCTCTCGCTCTCCCTCTCTATCTTTCTCTCTGTCTCACTCTCACTCTCTCTCTCTTCCAGCGTCACTCCTTTCTCTCTCCAGACGGTGACGTAGTCTTTGTATTGGGAACTCCGTCGACGTACATAACCCAATTTGGGCAAAACCGAAAATTGGGCGGAGCCAGCGAGCCCCCATCTGCGCATATAGAGCAGATATCTGCTACACTGTCTAGAGCTCCTAACGCAGTGTCATAGTTTCTGGAGAGTTCGATTTCCTTGCAATACGCTACCACTGCCTCCGAGCAATTTTGCATTTTGTTAGCGTACAGATGCACCACGTAGCTTTGGCAGACATATTAGATATCTTTCGGCAAAGTCGATTCATGTTATTTGTTTGCAAATTAAACAGACTGACAGCTAGGCCCAGTTGGTCCTATTGATGTGCACGTGCATTTGTATACTGGGTTTCTTCTCAACTGAAATGAAAGGCGCTAAATGAAGGTGCTCGGCGGTTGTGGCAGATCAGCTCGGAATGGTTAGATTTTGATGAATGAGAAAAGTTCCTTCCATTACTATCTTTGAGGTAGAAGAAACATACTTATTTGGTTTGCATCATAGGTTGCGCGTTACGCTTGAGAAACATTAAAACTGCTTGAGTGAAAACTAACGATTTTATTTTATGATTTTGATGCCAAAGTGCTTGCTTATGCTGCCACTTTAATATTCTTCATTAATAATTGTGCGCATTGCTGTTGTTACAGTACATTTCTGTCGGCAACAGGAATCTGAACCAGCCGCAGTCCGTGGCGGCGTCTATCCTGCTTCACTCAGAGCGTGAGGGAAACAGTGCAGCGTTTGAGTCCGACGAATCAGTCAATCAGCGATCAAGTCTAAAATGCGTCATGAGTGGATTAGCCTGTGTTGGTTCACTTATCTTTCAGGCCGTCTATTCGCATCATGGTGCAAGTCATAGCCACAGGCAGGTGGTGAGTCAGCCCAGGTGCTCTGGTCATCGAGAAAAATGAGTTCAATTGAGTTACAGAGAGGCAAAGCAAGATCAATGAAGCTCAGCCATTCACAGTGAATTCCGTGGTTACCGACAATTTACCACAGAGGTGAAGAGTTCAGGTTGAAAACAAGACTATGTCCGCAACTGTTTTATACCATTCGTCTGGATTTAATGTGTCTCACTGCTACAGTCAAAAGGTAGAACTATTTTTTGACACTAGCCTTCTTAGTTCATGGCGGAAGAGCAGCGCTTTCATGTTCTGTGGCTACCATGAGCGTTCTTTTAACTTTTCTTCCCATTGCTATTCATCTGCATTCTACCTTTTAAAGCAACTTCTGAGATTCAGGTGTCGTGGGCTCCAAACGGCGCCAGCTCATGCAACTGCGTAATCGCTGATTGTCGATTGACTGGTTTTACGAAGCATGATTATCCAGCGTTAGCCGGATAACTGATCTGAAGTACACTGACTAAAGTAATAAGAGCTGTTCCGGCTATTACTCAGCGCAGTTTCCCAAGTAACTCAGCAGTCGCGATCTTGCTTCGTGAAATGACCCCAGGAGTTCAATTTCTTGAGTATTCAGAAAAAACACGTCGTCATATTGGGACTCAATAGCGCGCGTTTTTACGCGTGATCTTCGGGGAGCATTCGTGGTCGGGGAAAATCTTTTTTTCCTCCGTCGAAAACACACACACACACACACACACACACACACACACACACACACACACAACAATATGCACCTGTTTGACTGAGGCGGTGAGTAAGCCCCGGAAAAAAGCGTTTTTCATATAGCAACATCAAATCGTTCGCTTATTTTGAGAACGCTCATTTCCCTCGTGGTATTTTAACATTTCAGAAGTAATACTTCGTATGTTTACATGGTGCGTGGATAAGCGTGTGGCCGTGGGAGCAATAATTGTTTGCTTTTTTGGGTGGGTGCGCGCGAGCTCACATCACGACATTCAGCGTTTTCTCCGACTCGTGAACGTAACCGGCAGCCTCCATGAAAAAGTGGGGGAAGTGGACAGGGTAATAGCAAAAAAGTCATAATAAAAAGTAGGTATGGCCAGGAGCGAGCACGGTATTGAAACTGGGGGTGCGTGGGTATGCGTTTTTCAAAAGTGAGAAGTTAAAAGTTAGTGACTTCCTCAAGTTTTAGAACTACTGAGCTTGCAATATATTTCACATGAACGGGCTTACAAGCTCAACGTGTCACAGATATTTTAACACACAATTATAGCGTAAATTTGTATTTGTCTTTTGAAACTTGCCTATTGAACATGACATATAGGCTTTCTAATATTCCGGACATCAGTGAACCAAATCATTGTTTCCTATCACAGAAGGTCCGATAAACCTCCGCTCGCAGACGAATAGGCGAACTGCGACTGTGAGTTTGGATCTGATGATAAAAAACCTGCGAGGAAAATTCCTGTTGGTGGCGCTTCTAATGGAAATGGTTGCTGAATGGGATAAGATACTTGTTTTTGAGAAGAAGAGAAGAATATGTCTCTTTGAAACGTGAACAAATGTAAAATGCATGGCCTGCCTAATTATATAATTTTTTTTTTTGGAAAAGTGAAACGGAAATCCTTGTTTTGGGGTGTTCCGTATCTGTGTGTGTGTGTGTGTGTGTGTGTGTAACATAACATAACATAACATAACATGTTGCGAGAATAGGCCGTTCAGCCCAAATAGGCTCGCCAGTTTCTTATTACTATAGCGAATCTATCACTTCAGTTACTCAATGACTCAATGATATCTGGCGCTATATCAAGCCTGTTCTTGAAAATTCCTATGGTTTCTGCCTGTGTGTGTGTGTGTGTGTGTGTGTGCGCGCGCGCGCTCGTGCATGTGTGTGCTTATGTGCGTGCGTGTGTGTGTGTGTGTTGTGTGTACGTTGGGGATCGGGGGTCTAATTTAAATATAAATATAGTGATTTGTCTTATTGTTACACACATACACATGACCGCAAAAGACAAAAAGTGCTCAGATCTAAAAAAAAAAAAAAAAAAATTTAAAAAACAACAAAACAAGAGAAAATAATGAAACCTCTGTGTGAGCCTCCATAAAGAGGGCAAATCCATACAGAGGACAGTCCAGAAACAATCACACAGTATTACCCCCCCCCTTCTGCCCTCATTAGGTGATACAGATCTGGGAGATAAAGGGAGCTGCCCATCTCCTAGCAATGTCTCACACTTATACACCTGATATCTCTCACTTACACATCTGACAGTTTCAAGAAACAAAGAGAGGAGGAGCATGAGGGATCAAGGAAGCGAATGGAGAGAGGGATGCAGAGGAAGAGGAAAGGAGAAGTGTGAATGAAGGAGTGATGGAGTTGAGGAGAGGGAGGTGAGAAAGCATAGAAGAGGAGCACTGACACAGAAGAGAGGAAAAAAATCACTTCTGCAGGAGTATGCTGAAGGACTATAATGATAACAATTCCAGAGAGTGTGTGTTTTATTATTTTTAAAGGGGTAGTGTGTGCATGTGTGTATTAGTGTGTATGTGTGTGTGTGTGTGTGTGTGTATGTGTGTGTGCATGTATATGAGTGTATACAGTGTGCGTGTAATTAAATTTACAGACCCGCAGCTCGATGTTTCTAGGTGAAAACTGTTTAGTGTTAAGTACCTAGACGCCCCCTCTCTATCTGTTTCACATCAATAATTTCTGCTCCCTCTCTCTCTCTCCCTCCCTCCCCCCTCCTTCTCTCTCCTCTCTCTCTCTCTCTCAGGTTATTTTTGGAAGCAGTGCAGGGGATTCTGTTGCTGACGCAGCTCCCTCTTTCCTCCTGTCCGTCACAGCCCAGTTCCTCTGGCCCATCCTTTCAATTGGTCAGCCCCATGCAGCACCTCCCACTCCTACTCAGCAGCCTATTACGGCACCAGTGCAGGGTCCCAGGAGGCGGGGCACTGCCAGGCTTTTCTGTTGACTCAGAGAGGGAGGGTTTTGTCCAGAGCTCTGCTTTCGTCAGGTCTTACACATTTAGCACCGCGGAGAGATCTACAGTTTAACACAAGACACACAAACTGCAGAATAATTCAAGATCCTCACATTCAATTTAAACTAAGATGCTCAGTTTGCAGTGTTCACAAGATCTTCACACCGCATTCCATTCATCCATCCATTCTCTATACCTGCTTCTTCCTCCCTGGGGTCATGGGGAAGCTGGAGCCTGTCCCACCTGACTCTTGGTGAAAGGCAGGGACCCACCCGGGACAGTTCGCTGGTACATTGCAGGGCGCACACCCCATTTACACACCATTCACTCACGTATTTATACCACTGGGAAATTGAGGATGCTAGTGCTAAAAGGGGGTCAAGTGCCATCAGTGACATTTTGAGAAAATGAGCAAAAACACTTTTTTTTCACCTATGTGGGGAAACTGCTCAATGCATGGTCATTTTCATTAGAGTTGTCCATTCTAAGCATAAAGAGTATGAGTTCTGGTGAAAAATCATAAAAATTCATACTTTTTGGGCACTTTTTCTAATTTGATTATTCAAGAAGGGGGTCAAGTCCACTTTGGACTTGACCCCCTTCTTGCTTTCACAAAGTTCTATACATGTACAGGAATAGATTTTCAGGCTTATTTTGCCAAAATCCCTAATTAATTTGAGGGTTTTTCAAAACTTATGGATTTCTTGTTCAGGAGACATTTTCTGGTCCACCCAGTAGCTATGGCTTTGTTAAAGACCTGCCTGCCTATCTACCCAGTAGGCACAGGCTACAGCTTGATAAGGAAATGGGTCGGTGTGTTAGAAATATAAAATGCACAATATAGGCATATTATGATAGACTCAGAATCCAAACCTTGAAAAAGAAATCTTTTTCATGCACCATCTTTGTGGGTGTTGGAGGCCTGTGTACATACTGTGTACATTTGTGATACATGCAAGAAGGGGGCCAAGTCCAGAGGGTTGAAAAAGAGGGACCCTTTTTAAAATCATGTTTCAACAATGGTTTAGACTATTCATTTACGACTTTACCATCAGAAAAATCAAAATACTTACTTTTTCTCCTCCTCAAGATGGACCAAATTTGGACATTTGTTGTACACTTCACATGTTTTTCATGGAGGCCGCCATCTTGGATTTAAATGTCTTTCAATGCAACAACGGGGCTAAGTCCAGGCATGGAGTTGACTACCTTCTGGCACAAGTGAAATCCCTCTAAAATAACCAGGTAGACATGCTGCTAGCTCAATGAGACTTACAGGGAAGATGCAGAGACATCTAGCGTTAAAAAATGGCACTAACTCAAATTTCATCAAAATGGCACTTGACCCCCTTTTAGCACTAGCGTCCTCAATTTAGAGTCTTCAATTAGCCTGACATGCATGTCTTTGGACTGCAGAAGGAGACCAGAATACTAGTTCCAAACCTATGACATTCTTGCTGTGAGATGGCAGTCCTACCCAGTGTACCACCATACCGCCTGCAGTTTAACCCCTTTAACTCAAACACTCTAATATTTCACATAAGTTCTCCCTTCAGTAGGTTCAAAGTCAGAAAAAGCATTTTTTCATATTGTAGGACAATGTCACATGCATATCCTGTATCTGCTGATTGCAGCGCTACACTGAAGCTACATCATTGAGGGAACTATTAATACCCAGCTCACCATATTTTTGTGGCCACATCATTATATCAAATGGGAAATATCTAGGTCCTGTACATCATTTCATACATATATTTCTGTTATTCAATAGGACATATTTGGGATTGTGGGAAACCCTGGGATCTCCACTAGAATTTAAACTTGGCCTAAAGTTCCAGTACAGCAGGTCCATTTTACAGGCCAATGTATGGGCCCATCGTTGAACCAAAATTCTCAAATTGTAGCATAAATGAAAATGCAGAATAAACCAAGATGCTCAAACTGCAGTCTAAACAAAGATGATCAAACTGATCAAGATCTTCATACTGCAGAATAAACAAAGTATCTTTATGATTGGGTGTGTTATATGAAAGTTATGAAACGATTTGAGCAAATTTTGTGTTTGTTGTGAGCTTTAGCGAAATACAAACCCAAAATTTACTCAATGAGTTGCATAACTTTAATATGACATGATCAACAGTATAAGATTCTGTTTATGACATTACCGAATTACGTAATTTAATAGAAAACAAATGTAATTTCCAGAAGCACCTCAATGGAAATTCCGAATTATATTTTAGCATAGAACTAACCTTTATCATTTTGCTAACTTAGTTAGTCACTGCGTCACAAACACTCGCATTTGAACTGGCAACGGTTTGTGAATTCACAGTCAGCTGAGTAGCTAACTAGCGTTAGCTCGCTAGCGAACAAACCAATGTTATTGGTATTGTGTGATCGTCCGGGTGTATAATGTAGTCTTGAGAAAGACTGTTGTTGATATCTGACGTTTCGACAACCTGAGCGGAAGTCATCTTCAGAGTGAGGAAACGAACAAACAGATAGATTCGGTATTTATACGTTTGGTTCAATCAGAAGTGTTGTTGAAAGGAATGTCAGGTGCATGTGGAGGTATTACTCATTGTGTTGCAGGTGTGTTTTAAGTCGTTAATTAGTCTGTTGTATGGTGTAGGGAGCGTCTGACAACGATTGAGTGGTTTCTGTTGTAAATTCGTATACCAGCTTTCAAGTATGCAGCGTTGGTGATAGTTTGTGCAATGTGTAATGGAAGCGGCAGAGTCCCAGTCAATGCTATGTCCAGTGTGTTTGTGATGTTCGGCAATGTGATTGTTAGGGTCTTTGTTTTTAATGGTGTGTTTGTGTTCTGTAAGTCGGGTGTTTAGGTTCCTACCAGTCTCACCAATGTAAGTCGTCGTCACAGTCGGAACAAGTTATTTTGTAAATAGCCCCTTGTCTGTTAAGGGGTTCGTCCTTGTCTTTAACGTTAGTCAATAAACGTCTTAAAGTCGTGACAGGTTTGTGTGCGACTCGTATGTTGTATGGTTGTAGGATGCGTTGGATGGTCTCACAGGTACCTCTGATGTATGGTATGGTAGCAGTGCCTGTGGGTTTGTTGTCAGTTCTGTTGTGTGAGTTGTTGTTGTGAATGTTTCGGTTAATGAAATTCGCATCATAATTGTTCTTGTCGAACACACTTGGTAGATATTCATACTCGTCACATATACTCAGTCAAAAAAGAAACTTCACACTCGTTTGGAGGTCGATAAGTTGAACATACAAGAAAAGTGGTTTTAAATAATGATTTAATTCCATTCTGTACCCATTAAGGACGGTGTACCATAAAAATCATGTTCATAATGTAACCAGTTCCACCGGAAATGCTACGGAAATGTAAGAGAGTAAAAATGGTAAGTTACAACTTGATGAAAGCATGTCAATAGCGCGTATGCCCTCCATGAGCGTTCACAACTGCGACGCAACGTGTCCTCATGGATTGAATGATGCGTCTGAACACAGCTTGGGGGATGCGTCGCAATAATTGAACCAACATGGCACCAAGTTCCTACAAATTCTGTGGAGGGTTCCTTACTTGACGGAGTCTTCTGCCCAACACATCCCATACATGTTCTATGGGATTAAGGTCGGGAGACCTTGAGGGCCACTCCATGACATTGATGCCAGCATTCCGAAGAAAATTCCGCGTTAAATTGGCCGTATGAGGTCTGGCATTATCGTGTTGGAATGTCAGACCTGGGCCATGAGCTGCCATGAATGGCAAAAGCTCTGGAATGAGCACTTGATCTCTGTATCCTGCAGCAGTTAGGTTTCCTTGAACGACCATCAGTCGGGAACGGGCAGGACCATTAAAGGCACCCCAAACCATAACACTACCGCGCCCAAAACGGTCCACTTCCTGCACACAACACTGGCCGTTGCGTTCACCGCGTTTCCTCCAAACTCCAACTCTCCCATCAGCGAAGTGCAAAGTGAATCTGGATTCGTCACTAAAAACGACCCTATTCCAATCACGCTGAGTCCATCTCAGATGTCGTTGTGCCCAGAGAAGCCGTTGACGTCGGTGTAACTGGGTTAAAATTGGTCCACGATATGGCCGACGTGCATGGAGACGAGCAGTGCGCAGGCGATTACATATGGTTTGGGCAGTCACACGACCTCTAAACAATTCATTCCTAGTGGACGTTGCAGTGAGAAATCGACACGCAAATGACGAAGACGATTTGTCGGTCTTCTGCTTGTGTCGTCACACGTGGTCTACCCGAATGAGGTCGGTCTGCTGTGGTGCCAGTTTGTTGGAGACGTGTCCGAAGATCATGGATAGTCCGTCGACTGCAACCCATAACCCTGGCAACGTCAGTGACCGACGTTCCCGTATTCAGCATGCCAATGGCACGTTCACGTTGAATGTTTGACAGTCGTGGCATTGCAAATCAACGGATAATTGACTGTAAGAACTTGTTTTTCCGAGATGTCACTCTACCGTGCTAACGTGGGCTCAACGACTAGGAACACGAGGAAACATGCTTTTACCTTGATGTATGCTCGCACGTGCTGCATGCTTGTGCACGTCGGAGTTGCTGTGTGTCATGATGTCTTTGACAACGCATTTACCCCTAATAATAATAATAATATCTCTTGTATTAAGTTTCAAGAAAATATTTAGAAATCTATGAGTGTGAAGTTTCTTTTTTGACTGAGTTATAGTTTGTTGGATAAGTCACAAACAAGTTGTGCACATCGAGTCAAGGTCTTTATAGTTGTGGCCTTGTGTGATGTGGGATTGTAAGATGTTTGGTCAAGCAGCCCGTCAGCGTGGGTCAGTTTGCAGTAAACAGTAGTGTGTAAGTGGTTGTTGTTGTGAGTGACCAAACAGTCTAGAAAAGGTATAGAACCGTTCTCTTTGATCTCTTTGGTAAACTGTATATGAGAGTTCTGTAAATAATGTTACATAATTGTTATGGAAAGGTACTGCGTGCACGCTAACTTGCAAACTAAGTAACATCAGCTTAGTTATGAGAATGGCACTTAACTAGCTTGCTACAGCGCCAAGCCATACTGATTTAACCAACATTACACTTGGTGCAATATCAAAAATATGTCATGAGCAGGGCTATGGGAAAAGTACTACAGTTACGTGATAAATCAAAATCCTCAGATTGCAGTATGTAGCTACAGTGTTGAACTGTGACTAAGAAGCATATATGCAATTACATATATCAATCCTCACCCCAGTACCACTTTATTTTAATGTTCGCTTATAAACTTGATATAAATTATGCATGATTAGATGACATTAGATGGTATTTAACCAAAATCATCACATCTTGCAAGTACACCACTTTTATTGAGAAATGCATTGTTGATAGTGATAATTTAGTGGCTGTTTAGTGACCACAAACTTGGACTCCCAATATGCCCCCCCCCCCTCCACCACCCATTGCCAAAATACAGAACAACGTTCATCTCCCGAAGCACAGTTGCCATGGTGATGGGATGTGTGATTCCAGACTGAAATTCTCATCTCACACCCTCTGTTCTCTCACAAAACTCACTTTCATTTTCTCACTTCATTTCCACATTTACTTTCACTTCAGGGTGAATGCTACTTGTGATTAGAAGAGCAGAACCTGCAGCTTTTGGGGGGGTGTGATGTGCTGGTCGACTGGTAACTGTAGAGTTTCTGGTTTGGAGCCCTCACTTTGAATTCTGACTTAATCTGGAGGGATGAAGTTGGGAAGAGTGACAGACCAGGAGCTAAGAACTGACACAGGCAGCAGATCAGTTTCACAAAATTTATTGAGCAGGTAGCCAACGTGACACACTTTGGGTCTTTTTCACACAGGCAGATTGCATTACAAGGGGGGATGTCCAAATCAAAGTAAAAAAATGTGCAGGGAGACCAAAGCCAATCGGTAGTAATGCCAAACCAGAGAGCAGACAGAATCATTAGTTGAAGAACAAGCCAAATCAATACCAAAAAATCTCAATGCACAAAGGGCTAGGCAATCTCAGAAAACAGTAGAAAAGAAATTCAAAACCAGAAAACACTTGAGAGGAATAAACGCTCATAAGTGGCTCAGGGACACTTGGCAACAGATTTGCAACTGAAAATGTACACAAATTATGAATATTATAGGTTACAAATAAGGAAATGAAGTGAAAAATAACGAATAAAAATGGGGCAAGAAAATGACGGGGAGGAAATCAAAATTAAGACACGTGGAAGATATGACTGTCCAATCTGACTGTGGAATCCAGCCATGAGATGTAATCAGCGGAGAGATGTCTAGCTTGGTTTACAGCCTGAAGTATCAGGGTGTGTGGATTAGTCAGCAGGAGGATGAACTACAGCAGCTTCGCCAGTCCGCTGGATTTCTCTCCAATCTACTCATGGCTGTAGCATGGAACTCTGCCACTGCTCAGGCAGCCAGTGCCCTCTTGTAGCAGACCCTCTCTCAGATGCTAACCCTTTGGGAGCTCAACCTAGTGGTCCTAGACTTTTACAGTGGCAAATCTACCACCTGTCCCAGTTTCCTGGCTCAGTGTACAATTATTTCAAAGTTTCAGGCTTCTTGCTTCCTCACTGCACGTTCCAGAGTGGCATTTGTCATCACTTGCCCCTCTGAAAGCGCCAGGGACTGGGCTGTCGTCTGTTGGGAGGCAAGGCATCCAGCAATGTCATCATTTGCTGCCTTTGCTGCAGGGATGGAGAAGGTGTTCCTCCGGTCCCAGTTCAGTCATGCTGATGCCCAGAAGCTACTCCAACAGCATCAGCGCAACCTGTTGGCGTCAGATTATTTCATCGACTTTCGCACTATGGCTGTCTCCATGCACTGGAATGCCCGGGTATTGTATGATGTTTACCTGTTTGGCATGGCAGAGTGAATCCAGGATGAGTTGACCCCTTATGTCCTCTTCCCTGGACTGAACCAACTCATTGACTTGGCATTGAGGATTCATGTCCAGCTGCAAAAGCGGCGGTTGGACCGGTGGGCAAAGTTACTGGGATCTTTCCTGCCTGCACCTCAAGATACTCGACCTGGAGGTTATTCCCATCGAGCTTCTCCAGTACCCATGGCTGTCGACCGGGCTCTGCTTCACAAGCTGCCCCCTGAAGAATGCCTACCCTGATTAAAGTTTAATCTCTGCCTGTATTATGGAAGTACTACCCATGCCTTTGCTGAATGTCCAGTTTGGCAGATGTGAGTGACATCGGCTAGAGAGGTGCTATCAGGTGCCGCTGTCTCATTATCCTGCCCACTCCTTTCTGTCCGCCTGTCCTGCCAGGGCCACCCAGTTATGACCCAGGTTTTAATTGATGCTGATGGAAATTTTTTCTATCCTGGTCTTGGTCCCCGCCTGAGGGTGCCAACTGTGCCACTGGCAGTTCCTCTCCAGTCCCGGGGCCTAACTCGGATTTCCCTTCCTGCTGTCACTGAGGTTACTCAACCGATGCCTATGCTGATCTCTGGTAACCATACTGAAAAGTTGGCCTTACTTATTATGGAGTCACAGCGTGCCCAGATGGTGTTGGGGATGCCCTGCCTTGAATATCACAACCCTCGTGTGGACTGGCCTTCGAGATAAATGTCGGGGTGGAGTTCATCCTGTTCACAGTCCTGTCTTCATGCAGTTTCCAGCCCTACTGTACATCCTTCCTCCAACCATCAGAATGAGCTGCTAGACCGGAAGGGGCTCCCCCATCTATCACAATATTTGCATGGCATTCAGCAAAGCTCAAGCGATGTCACCTCCTCCACACAGACCCTATGATTGTACCATTGACTTACTGCCAGAAACATCACCCCCAAGGAGTTGGCTGTACTCCCTGAAGAACCAGGAGCCCCAAGTCATGGAGGAGTATGTTAATCATTCCCTGGCTTCCAGAATAATTTCATCCTCTTTGTCACCAGCCAGAGCTGGTTTCTTTTTTGTGGCCAAAAAAGATGGGTTGCTACATCCCTGCATTGACTATCAGGTTATAAATGCAGTTACCATAAAGAATCGTTATCCTTTGCTCTTGAAAGACTCAGCATTCTCCAATCTACTGCTTCTTTCCCAAACTGGATATATGCAATGCTTACCATCAAATGTGCATACGGGAAGGAGAGGAGAAGAAGACGGCATTAGTGTCCCCTTGTGTTACTACGAATGCCCGGTGATGCTGTTCAGGCTCGCTAATGCCCCTGCTGTGTTCCAGAAACTGTTAAATGATATCCTCAAAGACAATGTCTCCCAGTTCATTTATATCAACCTAGACAATATACTGGTCTCTCAAAAACTGGAGGATCATACCCATCATATCCACTTAGTCATCCAAAGGCTCCTGGAGAACCAGCTTTATCTGAAGATGGAGAGAGGCGAGTTTCATTGCAACACCATCTCCTTCTTGGGGTCTGTAGTGACATAGATCACCCTGAAGATGAATCACCAGAAAGGCTGTGCTGGATTTGCCAGACCCAGAGGATCACAAAGACCTACAAAGGTTCCTGGGTTTTCCAACTTCTACTGGCAATACACTCAAGGGTACTTCACTGTTGCTAATCCTCTTACCAAGCTGACGTCCACCAAGATTTTCTTTGTCTGAACCCATCAGGCAGCCTCCTCCTTTAACCATCTTAAGATGCTATGTACCACTAATCCCATCCTCAAGTCTCTGTTCCCCAATACCAGTTCATCATGGAAGACAAAACCTCTGATATCTGTGCTGGAGCCGTGCTTTACTACTCAGACACTAATCTGCCTTCCAGAAGCAGGGAGTTCTGTTGCTGCCGACCAGTGCCTGTCTACCACAGTGGGCAGAAGTTGAGGCTCACCATGAAGGACATTTCGCTCTGGGAGACGTTGGAGAAGCTCGTCCCCCGGTTCATTGGCCCATTACCATTTCAAGAATCCTGTCTTCATTCGCAGACATGCTCCGCCTCCCCCATTCCCTCCATAACATTCACCCTGTGTTTCATGTTTCGAGAATTACACCTTTGGCTGCCTAAAGGCCTCTTTCCTGATCCCTGCCTCCCACCAGGCTCATTGATGGTGGCCCCACTTACACCATGCGCTGGATCCCAGCAGTTCCTTGTGGACTGGGAAGGGTAAGGGCCCGAGGAAAGTTCCTGGGTCTCTGAGCAGAACATCTTAGATTCTTCTCTGGTTTTTGTCACAACCCTCATGAGAATGGCTTCCATTTCTTTTCCTATTCAGCAACTCCTTTGATTGGTTTACATCTTGCGTGTATTCCCCTCCCGGGCTTTCTCATTTCATTGTTACTTCCTTATTGCTTTTTAATGTGTATTTAAACCCCCTGCTTTGAGTTGCAAGTTGCTAGATTGTAATTTGCTATTTGTGCATAGAATAAGTTAGTTTTATGGGAAAAACTCTTCATCTTTACTAAGTGAAACTTCACCTTCACTGATAGCAATTCACGGAAGCTTTCCTCTTTACTCCATTAACTCATACAAGCTTCCAAGCCTACTCAGGGTCCAGGATTGAGACCGCGTTCAAGTTAACCCAGCTCAAGTCAGTTCTTCTGTCCAGTTTAATAGGAACAAGTTCCCAAGCCTAATCAGGATCCAGGATTGGGACCACGTTCTAACCTGCCAAGTATGTTCCCCTGCCCAGTTTGTTAGGAACAAGCTCCCAATTCCTCTACAGACATTAAGATTGGCACGAAGTTCTCCTCAAGCTACTCCATCCTCCTGTGGGACAGTTAAGCTCTGGCAAAGTGTGCACTCCACCTGGCTGTTATCCCAGAAGCCATTGGCTGGCAATTGATGGCTCAGCTTTGCCTATTATTTCTGTGTTTAGCTGTACTCTCTTCCTCTGGGGTTTTGTCCCCAATCATTACTGTACTGCTGTCGGTAATGTGCTGTAAAAATAATTTTCTTCTTCTTTACTGCTGTTAAAAAAAACCCTACCATTGAATTGCACCCTGCCTCTACATTCCGACAGCTGAGACAATGAAAACAAGATGGAGCACATGTTCAAAACCGGGGAGTTGGGGGGGGACCAAATAGAGGTGCTTGCAAGCAGGGACAGGGAAAGAAAATGCATGATAGAAAATAAACACAACTTAAAAAAAAAACACTAATAGGTATTTGTATAATAAATATACAAGAACTAACATAACCATAAAATGACAAAAACATATTTCAGGTACTGACAAAGAGTGGGCCAAAATTCCTCCTCAGCAATACAAAAGATTGCAAATGTTTGATTGCAGTTGTTGCCACAAGGTACCTCAGCCAGTTATTAGGTTCAGGAGGCAATTATTTTTTTCACATGGGTGATATAGGTTTTCAGTCGCTCTTTACCTTCAATAAGTGAAATTATCATTTTAAAGCTGCATTTTGAGTTTACAAACATTGTCTTTGTCTGATTTAAAATTTATTGTATGATCTGAAACATTTAAATATGACAAATAAGTAAAAAAGATATTGAGAAGGGGGAAAATACTTTTTCACAGCACTGTACGTTTCAATGGCGATTCCTCACTATTGCAGCATACCACTGGTCAAGTTAACGCAGACAGAAAGATTCATTGTGACATGACTTATTTGTGGAATCTCATTGGATGTTTCAGATTTTTGAAGAATCTCAGTAATGCAACATTCCTCCAGCCTGACACCCATGTCTGTACTAAGAGTAACTACACCCTGTTTCTTTCTCTCTCTCTCTCAGTGTCTTTCAGTATTTGGCTTTTCAGGTGACTACAGTAATCCACAAAAATGAGGCCAACCATAATTTAAAAGCTTGCCATTTGCTGAGTTTGTAACATTGATAATTATAAGAAATAGAAGATCCCAGAGCTAAGAGTATTTTAGTCACCAAATTTCCATATTGAGAAACTTGAGACTGAGCTAACTGCAAAAGATTTTTTCCCGTCCTTCCATGGTGTGTGAAAATGTGACTTGAGTATTTTAAACCCATGCTTTAAACACTTGGCTCTTCAATTAAGTGTCCATAATGACAGGTGCACCAACAATGTGTAAATTTCACATTACGTCCACACAGATTATGTTCTTCTATTAGTGGAAAAAAAAAAAACATAGGACACTGCACGATTTATGTCTCTTCATTCATGGCTAAGAGTGTGGAAGAGTTTGGCAGCCTTGACTGGCTCTCTGTGGGGGATTAAATCCTGACTGGTTGTTGGATGGGATGTTTCCATTTCCAATTGGCTTTTGGATAGGAACAAATCTGATTGGCTGATGCCGCTGTTGGACCTGTTCATTGGGAGAATCGAAGCTGTTCCAAGGTTTTGTTCCTCTTTGTGTGGGCGGAGCCGCCATATGTTGCTAGCAGGAGAGGAGTGCAGTTTCCTTAGTTGAAAAAAACCTTGCTGTGCCTGACCGTATGCGTGACTTTCCCTCTCTTTCATCCCTCTCTTTCCACCCCTTTGTGGTTTGCATGTCCCAATGCGAGTAGCAACAGCTTTGTCTACAAACTCCAATCTTCCAAGGTGTCACCGACTCATACATTATCTCTCATCTCCGATTGTTGTGTGCATCAGCGATTTGGCACAAAATGGCAGCCTCCCTTCTCCCAGGTTGGGGCTGAGCTAATTGATAGCTGTGGGAGTGAGTCACCCACTTCCCCTTTTACTTAGTAAATCACCGCAGCTCCTGAGAGGATAGATGGGGCTTAAATGTCAGCCAGTATCACGAGTGCTTCAAGGGCCTCCAGATGTCCTGTTTAAGAATGAGCACAATCTAAATTTTGTTTTTCCTTTGCTCTATCTGTAAACAGGTGCATGGAGGTCAGATGAGTCCAGAAGCAGAACAGCGCCCTCTTTTGGATTTATTTATAATCCTATGATCTCACATTTATGGTATTTTTCTCAGAAATTTCTAAATTTCCTGTAATCGCAACTGTCAAGGGTGTGTTCCTGCCTCTTGCCCATTGCATGCTGGGATTGGGTCTAGCTCCACCTTTGACTCTTACCAAGCGGTCGGTTAGAAACTGAGAAATTCATTCAGGTATTGCGGCAAGTTTAAAGCTTTTCTGATTGGACATCCCTGCCTGGTTGTCAGGGAAACAGATTAGTGTCCTTGCACGCATGTACTATTTTGTTCATAAGTTCAAGGTAGACTGGGCAGACGTGATACAAAGAACTTTAATCAAAACTTTCTTGAAGAATGAAGCTTCATCTCCGTTATATGCGTGACTACAAGTGGAAAGGAGAGTTTGAAAATGACATCTGGTTATGTGTATCATCCTCCTATTAAATCAGGGAGCTGATTTTACCAATTAATTTCAGCTCCTGGCTGAAGCATCATGCTAATTAGGAAATCTAGAGTGTTCAGACTAAGAGCGAGCGACGATTCACTGACAAACATACAGACAGGACAGACAAGCTTGTAAACAGACAAGAGAATGCGTGGGTTCACAGGTCGATATTCACAGATGAACAAAAAGACTAGACGACAGACAGAGGGACGTATTGAGATATTGAATTTTTTCTCCTCTGTTTTAAAGTCGCTCGCCTTCTCGACCTCGCACCTCAGAATTCATCTCCAAATCTCCCTCCCTTTTTTTTCTTTCCCAAACTTTTTTTAGACATTCTTTGAGCGCCAGCACGTCCGCCCACACCTCCATGGCAACAACGCTGCCGTCGCTTAGCAACCGCTTTTACGCAATGGAGGGGGGGAGGAGGGGGGTAACTCCTCAAAGACTCAAAACATCCAGACCAGCACTCAGCTACCCCTCTGAGTGTTTTTACCCCAAATACACAGAAATAGGGATGGAAAAGAGAGTGAGATTCACTCCATTTAAACAAAGAGGGAGAGAAATGAAGAGATAGAGCATCAGAGAGAGAGGGATGAAGGTGTAGACAGAATTTAATCTGTTGAAGGAAGTGAAGATTTGGGAAATGGTCACAGATTATGTTGATTACTGACTAAGCAAGACTACAGTGGAGTCTGCCCCTGAATAATATCTGTTTTGTTTTATTTCAAGAAAGGTGCACTGTACACGACTGATTTAGATTAAGAATGCCTAAAGACAGAAACCCACACACACGCACACAAACATGCTCACAAACGCAACTCCTCACTCTCACACACACAAATCTACTCACACACCACGCACATGAATGCAAACATTCTCTCGTTACCTCGCATGCACGCTCACACACACACACACACACACACTCATGCTCACATACACACAAATGCTCATGCTCACTCTCTCTCTCTCACACACACACACACACACACACACACACACACACAGGTGCTCATATACACATACACACACATGCACACACAGGTGCTCATATACACACGCACACACACACACACACACACACACACACAGGTGCTCATGCTCATATATACATACACACACAAACACTCATGCTCACTTCCTTCCTCCCTCACACACACACACACACACACACACACACTTACTCAGACATAGATTCTGTTCTGGTGTTACATAATCTCTGTATCCCCGTCAGAAAGATGGTCGCTTTGCTCTTTGGTTCTGTCACTCTGCTTCATAGTAAAGAAAAGATGAGCCAATTGACCCTTTCAATACTGGATGCAGTAATACAACTCAGAGTTACCCATTTAATGTCATTTTTGTGACTTAAACTATCATTTTATCAATAACAATTGTCATACTAGACCTGTCAAGAACTGATACAAATCTGGAGGGACAAATATGTCCCACTGACAAATACTAGTGAGACATAAGTGTCCCGTTAGTACTAAAAGGATTAAAATAATCTCTGTACGGCACAAAAACACTTAAAGACTTGCTGAGTGGAAAAAAGTTTATAAATCTCTATCCCTGAACGCAGAGTGATCATAAATTTTGCCTTCCATTGGCGTAGCCAGAGGGTGGGCAAAGACACGTCCCTTTATGACAGCAATCAGTCCTGGCTAGTTCTCAATCATTTTCCTTTATTGCCGCGTTTTCCAATTATCGTAATTGGCAGCTGAAGACACGGTTTCTCTCCATATGCGATCTAACAACGATGAAATCATGGGCTAAATTCAGTACAGCAAAATAATTTACTTATTAATAGGCCAATACTTCGCGTTGATTGAACTGGTCCGTGTTCCAATGAAACGCGGACTTTCACTCTCAGTATTGTGTGGGTTGATTTTAAAAAAAAAAGTGGCACTGGGCAGTTCAATAGGCTATAAAAAGCGTGCGGCTCCAGCTATTTGCGTGAGAGTCGACAGGTATGCAATTTTGAATAACGTTGATTTAAATACAGCAAATACGCGTCCAGATGAATGATTGTCGTCTTACCTAATCGGGGAGAACAAGCAGCACCTGTTAAGTGTGGAGTGCTCTCGGAGTTAACCTTCTGTTATGAAAATGACTGAGAACAGGTCAGGACTAATAATTGTTTTAAACGGATGTTTTGTGCAACCCAATTCTCTGTTCTTGTTCCGCAACTGTACTGAATTTTGCCCATGATTTAATTGCTGTTAGATCGCATATGCAGAGAAACCGTGTCTTCAGTTGCAAATTACGATAATTGGACAACGCGTCAATAACGGAAAATTATTGAGAACTAGCCAGGACTAATTATTGTCATAAAGTGACGTGTCTTGGCCCACCCTCTGGCTACGCCACTGTTGCCTTCAAAAAACTTTTGCAGTAAACTGTGGATTCTCGGGCGTTTTATCAGGGGTCGACTTTTCCAGACTCAAGAAGAGAAGAGGGTCAGACGCAAGATTGACGGGTCTACCCGTTCGATTTAGGTTACAGAACCAGGCCGGTGCATTACTCCAGTGATGCGGTGATTTGTTTGTGAATGTATGAGAGCACCAGTGGCATCTTGTGGCCAATTGCGGTACTGCACTCAGGCCGTCCTGCCTCTTGGTTATGTAAAGCGATGACTCATCGCCCTTGTGTGTGGACGGGATACAGCTGCAATGAGAGAGGCAACCAATGAGATTTTCTAACGTATTTCTTGTGATTTTTTTCTTTTCTTTCGTTCTTTTTTTAGACTGAGGTTACCTTCCAGCAGAATTATAGGGAGCCCCAAAAAACCTGCAATGAGGACACACACACACACACATACACGCACGCACACAAGTACAAACACACACACAAAAACACACATATACACGTACACATACATACGCATGCACAAAATATAAACACAAATGCACAAAACACACAAACACAAAAACACACATGAACACAATTCACCGGCACACTGATAGACATACACACATGCACACACATCCAAGTGAATAACACACACAAACACACACACATGCTCACAATCACACACACATGCAGACACTCTTTCTCACGCACGCACACACACACACACACACACACACACAGTCGTACGCACGCACACACACACACACACACACACACACACACACAGGGACATGTCATGACTGCGGGGCATTATAAATGTCATTCTCACCCTCAGGCCCCCTGTATAACATTAAACGGGTCATTAGCAAGAGCAGTGTCACTGATCACTCATCTGTGTTATGGGAAGCTGTCCACTCTGAGGGAACAACTTCTGCCCCAGAGCCGGAGAGAGGGAGAGAGAGAAGGAGGGAGGGAGGGAGGAAGAGTAATTCGTACAGAGTGAGAAAGAATGAAGAAAGGAAAACATTCAGTAAAGAGCAACACAAGAATCAAACAAAAGAAAAAGAGTAAAAAAAAAATAGAGAAAAGAAGCCACATCAAACAGTAGGACAGATACAGATGTATGTTTGACGCAGAGATTCAAAATATTCCATATTTTATTTAATCATATTTTTTAAAAAAATTCAGGACCAAAACAATGGAGGAAAAAAGACAAAAGCAAAGTACAGGACTGAAAGATTACCTCATATAAGACTATCACAAGGGGCCGTGGTGATTGGCCGAATGTAGACTGACACAGAACTGAGTTTAAGAGTGAGGTTAGGCGAGACAATGAGTAAATACACGCAAGAGTTTATATTTTCGCTGAACAGGATCTGACAGCATCGTTTTAATGCGTCTATGTGTCATTACGCCAGCACTTCTGATGAGTGGTCATTTCGCTTGCTTCACATCAGATTTAAAATCTGTCATGTTTTTCATGGTCCAAGACATTTTGTTTTGGTCAAAACAGTCAGGTGATTAAGGAGACCTGTATCCACATGGCACACTGATTAATTATGTGTCTTGTACTGTATGTTACTCAAATCCACTTTAATAGTTTCCTTCACCCCTTAAGGGGAGGAGAAACCCAAAAATCACTTCAATCTGCTCAAGAACAGGACAATCAATCAGAGGGAGCAGGAGGGAGAAGTTTATGCTTCAGGGGCATTTTAATGTTCTAAGTTGACTGTTACAATGATTTGTAGGTGTACTTTGACTTTAACCTGGATTTTCTCAAAACCTGATTTTTGCCCCGATTGCTATCATTTAAGGCACTATATCTCACTTATTTGTGGAGCTTTTCTCATGAAATTTTGACAGAAGTCTGTGTACATATCAGGAAGTCTATTGAACTAAAAGTTTTGGTTTAGCACTTTGGGTCTGTGAGTTATGGTGATTTATATTTCATATCGAGGGGGCGAAAAATGGCAAAATCCTCTTTTACCCCGCTAAATCTCTAGTATTATGTGTAAATGCTTTATTCTAGTTCAGAAGAAGGTGTAAACATTACTAAATCTAATTAAAAAAACCTGATTCAAATATCTTGCTTCAGTCCTGAGATATAAGGCAAAGAAATAATGGTGAAATCGGGGTGGCGGCCATCTTGAATCACATGACCTAATTATGCAAATTAGGTCAAATTCATATTTTGTGTATTTCAGGTCATATACTGTCAATACACCAAGTATGAATGATTTCTATCCAAAAATGACAATTTTTTTCCAAAAGGTTTCTCCTCCCCTTAACTGCCTCAATCTTTTGGTCGAGCTCAATTTGAGTCACTAGTTGAGCATCTAATTGAAAGATGTGTTGAACTTAACCTGATTGAGTCATCTCTAACACTCAGTTCAGGTATGTTATGCTGAAAGAAGTGCAATTAATTAAGTTCAATGCATCTTTCAACTAGAGGACACTCGGTAGAGTGCTTACCTCTGTTGTGCCATATATCTGTTCTTTTGGTTTCAGAATATGTCCTGGATCACTTCCAAAATTAAATCAACTCATCCTTGGACTATCACCTATCATCCTGCCAAATTTCATGCCACACTGTTCATCACTTACTGAGTTATCCAGTCAGGAGTATCACACAGACCCGCGTTAGACAAATACTTTTTCATTCTTCCGGATCCAGAATCCAGAATATGTTCCAGATCACTTCCCAAATTGAATGAACTCATCCTTGGACTACCACCTATCATCCTGCCAAATTTTGTGTGAAACCGTTCATAACTTTTTGAGCTATCCTGTAAACAGACAGGCACACAACAAATGAAATATTGTTCATAGACCGACGACTTGCCGAAATTCCAACCAGTACAAAAAAGTTATCAACCAAACTGTGTTTTTGACCTTTTGTGTGACCTTACCCTTTATATAGAAGCTTAAAAACGAATTGGTCTGTGGCTAACTCAGTAATCCTGTTTTGCAAAATAGGGCCCAGCTAACTCAGTGACTCAAAATGTGCTCAACTAAAAGGTTGAGTGGGCAGTTAGAGGGTTAAAATGTCTGCCAACTGCTTTTGTAGGAAAGACAGATGGTGGTAGCCATGTTAGGTGTCCTCGCTGTTTCCCTACCCCTCTCTCAGTCATATTTGTGTTCTGATAGGAAGTACTGTGACACTGAGGGGGATGTTTATCGAAGTTTATCCAAAATTTCATGTCATCACTCTCATGCTTTTTGCAATAGAAATGCAAATTTTGTCAGGCCACTAAAGGTCTTTAAATTTGAATTCGGAAAGCGAGGCGGAGGCATGTTAATATAGAATACGGTCGTTTTCAAACTGCGATTGTTCAACGCCTTCCTAGTCAGCTGATATGTAGGGTATGCAAGTTTGCCTCCTCTGATCGGAACTCATTTACCCACAATCCTCTGTCCTCCCTCTCCCCTCCCCCTCTCTCTCTCCACGGTTAAAATGGGTACGGCCCCACGTATATGGACAGTCTGAGGGCAGAGCTGCTTTGGGAGCTCATGAGTGAGTTTACGGAGATCATCTCCAGCTCCAGGACGTATTCCCGGGGTCCTGTGACGGGCCGAGCCAAAACCAACATGGCGCTGATGTTGTTGATTTGCTGAGAGAGAGAGAGAGAGAGAGAGATTAAAAACAGCAAAAACTTCGCAATAAATCACAATCTGTAATAGATAACTGCATCCATGTAAGCGCTTCCACTGTCCAAATAAAATCACTCTAAACCACCGGTGAGTTTCACAGTGCAGGATTGCTATGTGTGCTCGATAGCTGTGTTGTGTAAAACTCTGAGATCTCCAGACAAAATCTGCACTGATTAGAATGAGGCTTCCCTTACCAACTGGGCCAGAAATGCTCTCTTGACTGCAGTTCATGTTACAGACATGAAACAGTTCCAGGTTTCACTCAGTTCAGTTATCCAGCTAACTCAGTAATTCTGCTATGTGAAACTCAGTGATCCTGCTTTGTGTAAAAGGGCCCAGCTAACTCAGCAATCCTGCTTTGTGACACAGGTCCTGGCTAAGTCAGTAATCCTGTTTTGCAAAATAGGGCCCAGCTAACTCAGTAATCCTGCTCTGTGAAACAGGGCCCAGCTAACTCAATAATCCAGCTCTGTGAGACAGGGCCCAGCTAACTCAGTAATCCTGCTTTGTGAAACAGGGCCCAATTTACTCAGTAATCCTGCTTTGTGAAACAGGGCCCAGCTAACTTAGAAATCCTGCTCTGTGAAACAGGGCCCAGCTAACTCAGAAATCCTGCTCTGTGAAACAGGGCCCAGCTAACTCAGAAATCCTGCCCTGTGAAACAGGGCCCAGCTAACTCAGTAATCCTGCTCTGTGAAACAGGGCCCAGCTAACTCAGTAATCCTGCTTTGTGAAACAGGGCCCAGCGAACTCAGTAATCCTCCTCTGTGAGACAGGGCCCAGCGAACTCAGTAATCCTGCTCTGTGAGACAGGGCCCAGCTAACTCAGTCATCCTGCTTTGTGAAACAGGGCCCAACTTACTCAGTAATCCTGCTTTGTGAAACAGGGCCCAGTACTCAAAGTTATGAATTTGAACAGAGCGGAGAATTATGTGCATACACCTAAAATGCCAAACCATTATAACATAAACGGCATAAAATAATTTCCTCATAAGCCAACAGTAGCCCATATGCAGATTGTGTAAGAGTTTAAATGAATAACCTTTGTTCTCGATGTGCGATCACTTCAGTCGAACAAAGAAAATACGTCCAAGATTAACAGGCACATTCTTGGGATCACAGTATCTTCCCAATTCTACATTTCCTGTTTCTGAACATCTCAGGCTTTCCCAGACTAATCTCAGGAGTTCTGTGCGTTCCAATGGGATTTTTGGTCTATCGTTCGGAGCCTGTTACTGTAATTCAGACCCCAGGGTACAGAGAATCGCTCTGTTTTTCTTTTCACTGACAGAGAAAGACAGCAGGAGAGAGAGGGAGAGATGGGATGGAATGAGGGAGGTATATAGGGAGGGGGAGGGACAGAGAGAGAAAAGAGGAGGAGGAAGAAGGGAAAGAGCTAGAGAAGAGACTATTTTTGCGCATGAGCGTGTGTGTGTGTGTGTGTGTGTGTGTGTGTGTGTGTGTGTATATATATATATATATATATATATATATACATATATATACAGTGCCCATGTGGCAATGCCTGTGCCATGTGTGTGGTCCTGTACGTACAGTATATATGTGCATGAGTGGCATGTCTAACAGGCACAGTGAGGTTCAGAGGTATTGGGACAGAGACACAGATTTAAACAGCTATAACTGAAACATATTTCACTGCGTGTGGCTGTAAATACCCAAATGAAAACTGTTTGTGCGTCTAGGCGTAGCGTGTCTTTGTTTTTCTGTCCAAGTGTGGAAAACATATATTTATTTTTCTGTTATTCAAACTGCAGTTGTTTCATATTTGAGCAGAGAACGGACAGAGTGAGGCCAATTGGGCTGTACTGACATGCATAATCCGTGAAACCCATTTAGGTCACCAGTTTATGGGCGGATTGTCCAAGTGCAGCATGTGTGCAGGAGAGACACATGCATGACGGTCTATAGCCTAAAGACTGTAGTATTTGCCTGGGACACAAGAGGCTCATGGTTCAGCTCCCTTGTAGCTACTGACAGATCGGTGCAGCGGTTGGGCTCTTAAGTAAGGCCCTTAACCCCACTCCGCTCCTACAGGCTTCACACTTGGCTGAGTCTAATCAACTGTAAATCCCTTTGGATACAATACCTGTCAAAAGTTTTTGCACACCCCAATATTTTCTGTAATTGTTACAGATTTTTTATATTTTGTTCTTGTGTTATAGTCTCATATTAGTTGTATAACAGAAAGGTAGGAAAACTGAAGCCCAATGAATAAACCATGTACAGCGCTGTGAAAAAGTATTTGCCCCCTGCCTGATTTCTTTTTTTTTTTTTTTTGCATATTTCTCAAACTTACATGTTTCAGATCATCAAACTAATTTTTATATTAGACAAACATAACCCGAGTAAATACAAAATGCAGTTTTTCAATGATGATTTCATTTGTTTAGGGAAAAAAGCTTTCCAAACCTACCTGGCCCTATGTGAAAAAAATAATTGCCCCCTAAACCTAAACTTACCCTTGGCGACAACAACTGCAATCAAGCGTGTGCGATAACTGGCAATGAGTCTTTCACATTGCTGTGGAGGGATTTTGGCCCACTCTTCTTTGCAGAATTATTTTAATTTCAGCCACATTGGAGGTTTTGCGAGCATGAACGGCCTGTTTAAGGTCATGCCACAGCATCTCAACTGGATTTAAGTCCAGACTTTGCTTAGGCCACTCCAAAACCTTCATTTTGTTTTTTTAAGCCATTCAGAGGTCGACTTGCTGGCGTGTTTCAGATCATTGTCCTGCTGCATAACCCAAGTGCGCTTGAGCTAGAGGTCACAAACTGATGGTCGGACATTCTCCTTCAGGATTTTCTGGTAGAGAACAGATTTCATGGTTCCATCAATTACGGCAAGTCGTCCAGGTCCTGAAGCAGCAAAGCAGCCCCAGACCATCACACTACCACCACCATGTTTGACTGTTGGTATGATGTTCTTTTTATGAAAGGCTGTGTTAGTTTTACGCCGGATGTATCGGGACGCACACCTTCCAAAAAGTTCAACTTTTGTCTCCTCAGTCCACAGAATATTTTCCCAAAAGTCTTGGGGATCATCAAGATGTTTTTTGGCAAATGTGAGATGAGACTTTGTGTTCTTTTTTGTCAGCAGCGGTTTTCGCCTTGGAACTCTCCCATGGATCCCATTATTGCACAATCTCTTTATTATGATTTAATCATGAACACTTACTTTAAATGAGGCAAATAAGGCCTGCAGTTCTTTAGATGTTGTTCTGGGTTCTTTTGTGGCCTCCTGGATGAGTCGTCGATGCGCTCCTGGAGTAATTTTGGTAGGCCAGCCACCCCTGGGAAGGTTCACCACTGTTTCAAGTTTTCTCTATTTGTGGATAGTGGCTCTCACCGTGGTTCGCTGGAGTCCCAAAGCCTTGGAAATGGCTTTGTAACCCTTTCCAGACTGATAGATGTCAATGACTTTGTTTCTCATCTGTTCTTGAATTTCTCTAGATTGCGGCATTATGTGTTGCTTTTTTAGATCCTTTAGCCTACTTCACTTTGTCAGACAGGTTCTATTTAGGTTATTTCTTGATTCAACAGGTCTGGCAGTAATCAGTCCTGGGTGTGGCTAGTGAAATGTAACTAAAAAAATGTGGTTAATCACAGTTAATTCATGATTTAACAAGGGAGGGGGGGGGGTGTAATTACTTTTTCACATTGGGCCGGGTAGGTTTGGATAGCTTATTTCCATCAATAAATGAAATCATCATTTAGAAACTGCATTTTGTATTTACTCGGCTTATCTTTCTCTAATATTATAATTTGCTTGATGATCTGAAACATTTAAGTCTGAAAAATATGCAAAAAATAAGAAATCTGGCAGGGGGCAAATGCTTTTTCATGGCACTGTATACTGTATAACACAACAAATTTTAAAAAACCAGGATCAGTCATTTTGTCAGTATTTTAGCAGATCAGTAACGATGGTCTAATCCAGTGCTTCCCAAACCTCTCCTGGAGGACCACCTGTCCTGCATGTGTTAGATCTCTCCCTGCTCCAGCACAGATGAGTCAAATGATCTACTCATTATCAAGCAGCTTCAGGGGGTTGATGGCGAGCCGATCATTTCAGTCACCAGAGCTGGATTCCTTGTGGATTTTTCTGGCAAATTTATTATTTGTAATAAACAACAAGTATTGGGTTCCAGTGATTTCTTTGTTGTAAACATACATGTAAGATAAAGACTTGACAAGATCTTAGGGTGCGCAAAAAAACTTTTGACTGGTAGTGTACAACTGTCAGCTAAACGTACAGCACTGTTTGGTACATCAGCACTATATCCTTGCTGCAAAGTCTATCTCTTTCTCCATTGCTCAGAAATCCTATTTTGGCATTGTGAACACACACACATACACACACACACACACACACACACACACACACACACACAAATGAACACATGAGTACACATACCAGTACACATACACACAGAGACATACACTGACATGGACACACATGGACACACATGACACACACACACACACACACACACACACACAAACGCGCACACACACATTCCATCCCCTGCTACCAACAGGCTCCGATTGTTTAGTGACTCTTGTTTTGGGCAAAACAAAAATATGCGTCATTTCTATGCAGCAAGTTCTGTGAGAAAAAAAATTATCTAATTTATCTGCCTAGAATGCATTTCCCATCCCATTTCTATGTTTCCGTAATAAATCATAATATTCCTTCGCGTGTGGCCAACTGTCCTTTTTGCTCGGCCAAAAACTCAGTCGCTGGGGAGAGCACTATGTTGACAGATGGGAAACGCATTCTCTGCGTGTTGCTAAGGGCTGAACTTGTCAAGACTACTGGATCGCCTGGTAAAACAACCAGGGGTGCGTTTCCCAAAAGCATAGTTTCTAAGTTAGCAACTTCATGGTTTGTCCTTTCATAGTCAGTGGTTCCAACTATGTACGTAAGTTAGCATCTGTGCTTTCCGGAAACGCACCCCAGACTGAGCCAATCCAAAGGCAAAGGGACTACTGCACTGCAGAACGGGGACTGAGGAGAACAGCAATCAAGGTGGGGTTAAAATCTAAGTCTCTCAGAAAAAAACATAATAGCTGTGGCATAAATACCAGTCTAGACTGTTTCCCTGGTTCATCCCCTACCTGCATATCAAATATTTAAACTTGATTACTTTCCAATGTGTAGCAAATGGCGTTTTTGTGCAACTTGCGTTGTGATACATCAGATCTAACGGAGCCGTGGTCTCTGGAAGTCTTCCGTCCTCCATCTTGGCTGGAAATTGGCTATCACGAAAACACACACACACACACACACACACACACACACACACTGACTCACCCGGATGTAGAAGTCTCTGTTCTGGTCCCCGGAGCGGATGCGGAAGGTGTTGTAAGCTCCGGGGACGACACTGGTGGCCTGGATCTGGAAGATGTCTGACGGTACAGAGCGGTCCGAGCTGATGCTCATGTAGCGATGCACGATGGAGAAGGGTAACTCCCGACAAGCTGCTTTCACCATGGGACACACACACCGGCTGCACACACATGCGTATATACGCCACACACACACACACACACACACACACACACACAACGTTACTCAACAATGACCAGAGCCTGACACAAACAAAGAACTACAAACAAATACGTAAGGATGTCATTCTGGCTACATTTCAGCGAATGTGTTTATGTGAGTTTATGTGATTTATTGATTAATATAAGTGTAGGCTGAGAGAAAACAATACAGTAACAGCAACACCATGGTAATTCGCTTCATATATGAGGTGTGTGTGTGTGAGTTTATTTATGTGTGACAGACTGAATGAATGTGTGTGTGTGTGTGTGTGTGTGAGTGTGCATGTATATTTAACTCACCTGTCTGACACCTGAACATATGGATCTGTGCAGCGATTGGCGTCGACACACTGATACCCACCATGGATGTTTATACAGGTCTGACCATCAGAGCACCGGTGATCACCTGTTTCACACTCATCTATATCTACAGGGGAGAATGTAGAGAGAGAGAGAGAGAGAGAGAGAGAGAGAGAGAGAGAGAGAGAGAAAGAGAGGTTGGGGTCTGTATTTGTCTGTATGTATCCGTGAGTGTGTGTACGTGTGTGTGTGTGTGTGTGTGTGTGTGTGTGTACTCACCCTGGCATAGCCGTGACCCCAGAAGCTGGTATCCCTCTGGACAGATGCAAGAGAACTTTCCGGGCTCATTCACACATTGGAACTGGCAGATATAACTGGAGTAACTACACTCATCAATATCTACAGAGAGAGAAAAAGCAAGTTAGACAAAGCACTGACAGACAGACAGAGAGACAGACAGATGAACAGACACAAAAACAGTCAGACAGAAAACATACAAACAAATGGACAGCCTGACAGATAGACAATCAAGTACGCAGATCAATGGAAAAATAAACAAACAGACAGACAGATGGTGAGAGATAGACTGAAAGACAGGATAACACTCAAAGAGGTGTACAGACACATAATAACACAAAGAAGAGACACATAGAGGCATAAAAAGAGAAACACACAGTCAGATGGCCAGACACACAAACAGACACACAGAAAGACAGACCAACAGAAAGACAAATGGACACACAAACTAACAGACACGCAAACAAACCAACAAAAATATAGACACTCATACAGCTTAAAAGACATACAGACTGAAAGACAGACACATAGACAAACATACGCAGAAACCAACCAACAGACAGATGCACAGACAGACAAATACACAGAGAGACAAGCCAGCAGACAGACAGACACACAAACAGACAGACAGACCAGCACTTAGACAGACACACAGACAGACAGACCAGCAAAGGGACACAGGCAGACAGACCCACAGATAGATGGACAAACAGACAGACCAACAGACAGACTGACACACAGACACATCGACCAACCGACAGACAAAGACAGATAGACAGGTGCACAGATAGACAGAAAAACAGACAGACCAGCGGACGGACTGACACACAGACAGAAAGACCAGCCGACAGACAGACACACAGAGAGACAGGCAGATAGATACATAGAGACACACACAGACAAACAGATGGACAAAGACAGACAGATGCACAGATAGACAGAAAAACAGACCAGCAGACAGACTGACACACAGACAGACAGACCAGCCGACAGACAGACACACAGAGAGACAGGCAGATAGATACATAGACAGACACACAGACCAACAGATGGACAAAGACAGACAGATATACAGATAGACAGAAAAACAGAGAGACCAGCAGACAGACTGACACACAGACAGACAGACCAGCAGACAGACAGAAAAATATAGAGACAGACAGATTCACAGAAAGACAGGCAGGCAGATACACAGACAGACAGACTCAGACGCACCGTTGCAGGAATACCCGTCGGCCCCGAGCTCGTAACCCTGCTCGCAGCGGCAGAGGAAGGTGCCGTAAGTGTTATAACACCGCTGCTGACAGGGGGCACCCATCTCACACTCATTCACATCTACAGCCAGAGATAGAGAGAAGAATTATGAGTGAGATCAGTTCATGGGGGGAATAAAGGCAGCAGGAGTTTCACCTGTGTGTGTGTAAATGGGAGACCATAAAAGTTACTGACTAGATGTGTATAGATGTTGGAGTGGAGAAGTGTGCAGAGGTGGGGAATAGATGTGATTGTGTAAATGCATAAAAATGTGCGTATATATGTAAGGGTTTATGTGTGTATAGACCTAGGGGTGGGGAATAGATTTGAGAGTGCAGACAGGAGAGTGAGAATTGGGTACAGATGTGAGAGTATCGATGTGAGGTATAGATGTGCGAAGATGAGGGTGTAGGCGTGGGGAGTAGACGTGAGTGTGTAGATCTGTATTGATGCGAGATATACATGTGTGTGTATGGTTGTAATGGCACAGTGACGAGAGAACAATTTTGCCCCGACGAAAAGAGTAGCGGTCAAAGTGCATAAATGAGCAATATACATGTGAGTGTGTATAAGTGGGGTTTAGATGAGAGTGTGTAAATGTAGGGCCCTGGTCCTCAAATCACACCCTACGGTCTGAGAGCTGCTGGTTTTCCCACCCTCCCTTTACCTGGGAGTCAGGTGTTAACATAGTCTGGCCAATCAGAGGTACTAACTGTTCATTTACTTGGCTGGGATAACAGAAAACCTGGACTGGATTTGGATTGGAGGTCCAGATTTGAGGATCCCTGATGTAGGGTATAGATGTGAGTGTGTTGATGTGGGTGGATATATGAGTGTGTAGATGGGGGGTATAGATGGGAGTGTATAGATGTGCGTACAGATGTGAATGTGTAGATATGGGGTATAGATGCGAGTGTGTTGATGTGGGGTATAGATCTGTGTGTGTAGTTGTGGTGGTTGTGAGTGTGTAGATGTGGGCACAGATGTGAGTGTAAAGATGTGGGTATAGATGTGAGTGTGTAGATGTGGGAACAGATGAGAGTGCGTAGATCTGAGTGTACAGATGTGGGGTATAGATGCCAGTTTGTAAATGTGGGTGTTGATGTTAGTGTGTACATGTGGGGTATAGTTGTGTGAGTAGATGTGAGGTATAGGTGAGAGTGTATAGATGCGAGTGTGTAGGTGTGGGTATAGATGTGGAGTACACATGTGAGCATGCAGATGTATAAAAATGCAAGATATATATGTGTATGTGCAGATGCGTACAGTTGTAGAGGCGTACTGATGTAGGAACAGTTGGCCCATCACCACTACAGGAACGGTTGTGTACATATGTGAGGTATGGAAGTGAGTGTGTCGATCTGGGTGTGTAGATCTGAGTATTGATATGAATGGCTGTAATGGCAGTGGCGGGTCTAGAACTGGGAATTGGGGTGGCGCAGACACGTCCCTTTTAGTCCTGGCAAGTTCTCAAACATTTTCCTTTATTGAAGCGTTTTCCAATCAACGTAATTGGCAACTGAAGACACGGTTTTTCTCCATATGCGATCTAACAGTGATGAAATCATGGGCTAAATTCAGTAGGCAACAGTATGGCGAAGCCAGAACTGAGAATTGGGTGTACAAAACATCCGTTTAAAACAATTATTGGTCCTGACCTGTTCTCAGTCATTTTCATAATTAACAAAAGGTTCACTCCGAGAGCACTCCACACTTAACAGGTGCTGCTTGTTCTCCCCAATTAGGTAAGACGACAATCATTCATCTGGTGGCATATTTGCTGTATTTAAATCAACGTTGTTCAAAATTGCATACCTGTCGACTCTTAAGCAAATAGCTAGAGCCGCAGGCTTTTTATAGCCTATTTAACTGCCGAGTGCCACTTTGTTTTTTATCAACCCACGCAATACCGAGAGTGAAAGGCGATATTTCATTGGAATGCGAACCAGTTCAATCAACGCGAAGCACTGGCCTATTAATAAGTAAATTATTTTCTGTACTGAATTTAGCCCATGATTTCATCACTGTTAGATCGCATATGGAGAGAAACCGTGTCCTCATTTGCCAATTAAGATAATTGGAAAACGTGTCAGTAAAGGAAAATGATTGAGAACTTGCCAGGACTAAAAGGGACGTGTCTGCGCCACCCCAATTCCCAGTTCTAGACCCGCCACTGGGTAATGGTACAGTGATGTGAAAACAGTTAGCCCCTCACCGATACAGGAGCAGTTGTGTGTGTATATATATATATATATGTGTGTATGAGGTATGGATGTGAGTGTGTAGATCCGGGTATTGACATGCATGGCTTTAATGGTACAGTGATGCAAGAACAGCTCCTCACCGATACAGGAACGGTTGTTTCCGGCCAGTTGGAAGCCCGGCTCACACTGACAGGAGAAGGAGCCCGGAACATTAATACAGCGATGCTGACAATACCTGTACCGACATTCATCTATGTCTGAGAGAGAGAGGGAGAGAAGGAAAGAGAAAGAGAGGGAGGGAGAGAGAGATGGAGTGGTGGAGAGAAGTGACACTTTAAGTAGTAACCACATCACTAATGTTCCTGAAACTACACTGAGGTCTGGAAATATTTGCAAAGACACAACTTTCAAGGTAGCACCTCAGGGCTCGCAAAATCACCTTGCCTGACGTTGAAGGCTAGCAACTGCCATTTCTCTACTTATGTTCCGTTGGGCAACCAAATTCTATTACTGATCACAAAGTCCCGGTGACGATAATAGGGGATCCGGGCTGGGGCCATATCATTGAGTGTATGTGGGAAGTACAGGATGTCAGAGCAAAAAGTTGCAAAGACCAATTTGGCGTCCATTGTATTTCTCTTACGTCACTACGTTATCTTAGCTAGCTAAATGGGTGCCTGACAGGGAAATTCCTTGTATGACGTTTCAATCCCCTGGAATGAGGATCACAACACAAACACATTTTCTTGTTAATTTTATATAGCTAATGTGCAGGGACGTGCGGTCAGGGTAGGCAGTGACTTCTCCTTTTTTATCGCTAGATTTTGTCAACCTGTTTCCACGTACTATGCCTGATTGTCAATCAATCAATTTGACCTTTTTTTCTGGTCAATTAAGCCTGTAATGATTAAGAGGTGATAGTGACAAAAAGATTAATTTACCTTTATGCTCTGATTCGAGACTGCAAGGAAGTAAATCTTAATATTTAATTAGGAAAAAATCTCTACTCTCTCGGTAATTCCGTATATTGTTTTGATCTTTTGTTTATCGGATTATGAAAGAAGACTGAAAATAAACTCCCTATTTTTTAAAAATGGCATAAAAAAGTATGTGTTTAAAGGGAGAAATATTATTGTAAACATATTGACCACACATTGAACGCTGCATCAAAAAGGTTTTAATATTTGTTAATGGCATTGCGTTAGCTTCCTCTAAGCAAATATGAACAAACTTGCAGTCTCGTGAGCATTTTAAGTTTGACGCACTGAGCAATAATGTTGTGGATGGAACTGGCGCGCCATTCTGCCGTTTACTCTTGTAAATTAGTTAACCAATCCTCAGATTGCTAATCAAGCAAAGTGATAGAGTTATTGTTTGTTTAACAGTGAGGATTCTGCCTACCCTAACTGACCTCTGACGGCACGTCACTGCTAATGTGCAGCTATGTATGTAGCTAGTTATGCATTCCCCTGTTATGTAGCTATGTGTTTACCTAGTGAAAATATAACATCTAGTCCAGCTATCTACAGCTACCATTGCCTACCATTCACCAAAGGCTAACTAGCTTTCCATCTCACTGGCAGTTTCTCACTTGGTTAGTTTCGCTTCAAGGCTGTAGTCACTGTTGGGTTTACATTTTTATGGAAGTTTAGTTTGAAATACAATGTGCTCAAATCAGAGAGGTAGATTGCTAACAACCACCGTAATGGCATTGGAGTTCAACAAATGCCAATGATAACTTGTATTTTCTGTTTGTTTGCTAGCTTGCTATTTTCCAGAGTTTACTTTACAGCAAATGATAGCTGCATTCGCTCGCTAGCTAGCTTTGCTCTCATGCTTTAAACAAATGAAAGAAATGGAAGAAAATTGAAAAGAAAGGGTGCTTGTTGAGCGATGGATTGCAAACGTCGGACGGGATGTGGAAAACATGAACGCCTTTGTTTCCGAGGTTTTGGCGGACAGAAAAGGAGATTGATTTTGTCTTTGTAGTGAACATTTCGACACTGATGTGTACTAGAGAGATCTCGTCCATTTCACAAATATTGCGGTGGAAAGACGGCGATTGTACTGTGTGTATGCTGTATGTAGCATATATGCACAGCAGCCGGCATGACGTCAGAGCTAAGGGTCGAAAAAGATACTGCTCTAATAAAATGGCGCGCTGCATTCAAGGGAGAATAGCCTATTTGTCTGCACCCTTTGCTCAATATCTGAACTGCATGGGGATTGAATCGCCCAGAAAAGGTTAGAAGTTGAATGTATTGTTATCTGGGAATGATTTAAGCAGAAAATTGTTTTGAATGATAGTATTCCTTTACAGCGTATTGTGCATACCCAATTCCCAACTTTAAAGCTGTATCTAGCTAACGTTTAATTCTAGCCTGTTCTTGTTCTGCTTCGTGCCATAGGTAGAATTCAAAATGTTTGCCGGAGGATTTCACATTCAAAGTGAGGATTTCAAATTTCAAAGTCTATACCCACAAGATATTGTGCATGCAAGATATTATGTGGACGAATTTTAACCCTGTTTGAAATTTAATACCACAACGTGAATTGGTCACATTTAATCAACAATGTAATTTACAGTGGGCTCCAAAATTACTGGTACCCCTGACTGGAAATGAACAAAGAATACTTTAAAAAATTCTAAACAATCGTAGAAAAACTCTAAATAACAACATGTGAGAATTACTATGCAATATTAATGTTTCAACGTAACCGACCAAAATCATTTACTGATTTAATTAAAAAATCAATTTTCTCCAAATCAAGGTTTCACAATTACTGGCACCTTTAAAGATTATTGCAAATAACATCTACCAAAATTAAACCAGGATTAAATTCCACTGCGGTAAGTTTTATCTAAGTGTTAAGGAACTATATTGAGCCATTACATCAATCAAGCCATTTATTCAGCCAACTGACCAATCAAAACCAAAATCAAGCCAATAATGATTTAGACGAGATAATGAGAAGCAAGACAAACCGAACCAGGCTACCGTGCTAGATTGAAATAATGTCAGTAATCTGAATAAATAGCAGACCTCTGAATTCCACCTCTCGTCGGAAAACTTTAACATATTATTAAAAAAGATTTCTTAAAAATAAAATCATGTTAAGATGGCCCTGGTTTTTAAGCATCTAAAAATATACGCGAAGTGGAAAACATTGTGTGAAGCGCATCAAACGTGAATGTGAGAGAGAAATTATTTTTGCATTGTATGCAATGGACAAATGCACCGAAGACAGGGCAAGCATGTTCAGGCAAATCTGTGCCGCAAATTTTAAACATTTTTTATTTAATCATTGAACAAGATTCACACACAACGGCCAAATGTAATGATCTAGCAAACACATTCAGGCAAACTGCGTGCTGAACTAAGCAAAGTTAAGGTCTTCAAAATCATCCTCCTCCACTCGACAATTGCTTTCACCCCCTTCCCATTTACTTGGCTCAATTTGCAATCAAACAGTTGATTCGCTCAATGAACAATTTTAAATTGGTCGGTAGTCTAATTTATTTAGATATCCATGTATTCAGACATTTTGGCATCGCATGCATCATGCACATGAATGCATGTGGCAGCCGCAGTGACGTTATGATCTCGCAACTTCTCATGCCAGGCGTGGCGTTAATGGCGGCCTCCTGGAAACAGCAATTCCGGCTAATTAATGGTCATTTAAAAGAACAGGGGGTATGTATGGACAAAAAATCGACCGTGTATATTATGTTGGAGTTAATTACTATAAGATTAAGTCAAAATGTGTAGGTCAGTATAGTCCTCCTTTAATTAGCTGCAATCCACGTTTAGAGCAGTTAATAACCACCTTTAGTCGCATTTTTATGGACATATCCATTGTCCATTGTGCCATGAAGAATAAAAACCCTCAAACATGTCATGCTTATTTTTCCATATTGTGAGGATTTTCAGGTAAAAACATTTCTAAACAGATTAAATTAGACTGAGAAAATCAGTAAGCTCCAGATTGGGTTGCTGAACACAAGTGTTTTGAATTCTTTCAAAATAATTTGTTTGAACTTCATAAAATGAACATGAAACGAAACAGGTGTGACTTGCCAAATAAATTGCTGGTTTTTGCAACCTTGTGTTGACAGTTTCACCAATGAGGAACCTATTGATTAAGGGTTCGGTCAAATTTCCCTCTGCAGTTATTTATACTGGTTTCTAACATATCTCATTGTGGAAATGAAATTTTAACTCTTCGTGGCATGCGCAGATTTTAATGTGGCTTAAGAGGACAAATAACTGCTCTAAATGTAAATGCACCTAATTAAGGCAAATCAACAGCTTGTTAAAATCCTAAGATTGCAATTCTGGTCAGAACAAAAACAAGCACACACAGTGGGGCGCCAGGACCGAGTTTGAGAACCACTGCACTAGAGTATAAAAATGAGGGAACACACATGCAATATCCCTCTGTCATCCAACCTCACGAAGGAATCAAAACAACTGCCAGTTCAAAAGAGGCAGATGTTCATAGACCTTCATATATCCGGTAATGGTTACAAGAAGATTCGCAAAGGAATATGCCACTGAGCACTGTCAGGGCAGTTATTTAAAAAAATGCAAAGATGTGGAACTGTTGACAACCACAAGGACAGAGGATGCAACTGCATTTTGTCCCCCAGGGTACAGAGGAGGATGGTGAGAGAAGCAACAAAGTCCACAAGAATCACTGTGCAGGAATTTCATGCCTTGGTGGCATCTTAGGATCACCACTTTTCAAAAAGAACCATCAAGCGCTACCTCCACAACCAAAGGCTCTTAGGAAGCGTTGCCAGAAGAAAGCCTTTACTGACCTGAAGACTCAGCAAGCGCTTGGAGTTTGCCAAACGACATTTCAGTTATGACTAGAACTTGGTGCCTTGGACAGATGAGCCCAAAATTGCACCTTTCAGTCAGATACAGCATCAGCGTGTTTGGCGTCAAAACAGAGATGCATACAAGGAGAAGCACCTCATACCCACGGAAAAATATGATGGTGGGTCAGTCATGTTTTGGGGCTGTTTCAATTCGAGGTCCAAGGGAACTGGATAAGATTAATGGGATAATGAATTCCACCAAGTATCAGGATATTTTAGCTGACAATCTGGTTGCCTCCACCAGAAGGCTGGGACTGGGCCGGCGGTGGACTTTCCAGGAAGACAATGACCCTAAGTTTGGCAGTCGCCAAACCTCAAGAGGGCAGTTGATAAACGGAAACCCAAGAATGTGAAGGATCTTGAAAGGATCTGCTCAGAGGAATGGTCAGAAATTCCCCCAAATGGGTGCCTTAACCTTGTCGAGAATTACAGCAAAGACACCATGCTGTTATCCTTGTCAGAGGTGGTTGCACTACGTACTAGGGTGCCAATAATTATGAAACCTTGATTTTTAAAAAATTTATTTTGTATTAAATTATTGTTATGATTTTGGATTTGGGGGGGCAGGTGGGCAACTGAGGAACGGCAAGCAAAATTCTAGAGTGACTTGCCCACAGGGCAATGACTTTTTTGAAAATTTTGCGAGCCCTGTACCTCATATACAGGTCATTCACCGTGGATGTAATCAGTGACCATGTGGCAGGCAGGCACTTTAACAAGATGTTTACATGCATATGTAGTGAACCGTGCAGGAATTACAGAGTCCAGAGTCTCTGTTTAGGTACATATGGAGCCACCCATGCAGAGTGTAGGCGAACATCAAAGACATACGGAATACCTCGAAAGAAGAGCAAACTACAAACACAGACATACTCACACACACACACACACACTTATGCACAAGCACACTTACACAGTCATATACACAGGCATTAAACACACATACACATATACTGGACAAAGAAAGTTAGGGATCACTCTGATTTTTAATATTGAAATATGATATGGAACATAATTTGAACTATCAAATATTTCAAATTCGAAAATTGGGGTGATCCCTAATTTTCTTTGTCCAGTATATATCCACAAGCACACTCACACAATTATATTCACAAGCATTAAACACAGACACACACAGACACACACACACACACCCACACACACACACACACACAAATGCACGCAGTCTCTCTCTCTCTTTCTCTCTCACTCTTTGTCACACACACATACACACATATACTACCCCACACACATACCGATTTGGGTTAGGCTCTTACCCACACACTCGATCCCGATCTTGCTGTACCCGTCAGGGCACTGGCAGGTGTACGCTCCAGGTGTGTTCACACACTGCTGACTGGGCTGACAGTCGTGAAGATCCAGCGCACACTCGTCCACATCTGCGCACACCACGACACAACACTCACCGGACATGAACCACTGCCCAGTCCTACATATTAGCCTGAGACCTGAACCACAGCACCATAAAGCCACAGTGACTGAAGACTAAAGCCCATTACAATGTTTTCCACGTCTCCCATTGGCTGCTGATTAACAGGAATCAAACAGCTCCAATCAGGACTGGAGTTTCACAGCCCAACTTCACATGTAATACAGGCACAGGAAACACATGCAAACCACAACCCCACCCACTCACACCCCTCCTACCCACTCTCTACCCCGAATCAAAACAAATCTTACAGCACTGATTTCACATAAAGTGTTGAACTCTGACCCTGGATGGATTCTAAGCAACTGGGTAAATCTGAGCAACAGCCACAGATCCAAAGCAGAAACCAGGTGCGACAAACTACTTTATAATGGATTTATTCCGTAAAAGCCAGAGTGGGGAGTTTCTTAAAAGAGCTACAACACAAGTGTGCTCAATCACTGATGTGCAGCCAAAGAACAAAACAAAGTGAACTGGATTGGACATTTTGCTTATCCAAAGCATTAATTAGACTAAACAGGGGCCAAAGTCCCCAGAGAAATATGCAGTTAAGGGCTTTATTGAAGGGCCCCACACCAACAATGGTCTTACTAAGGTTACATGGTGGGATGACTCATTAACCTCCTGGGTCTCGGTCTAGAACAGGGGTGGCCAACCCTGGTCCTGGAGAGCCGCAGTGTCTGCTGATTTTTGGTGTTACTCAGCACTCGATTGATGGATTAAAGTAGTTGATTACTCACTTAACTGATCTCACCTGGTGTCTCAGGTTTAATTTGGTAATAATGAGCCAATCAAGCAATTAGCAGGAACAACCCACAAGACTCCTAGAGCCAATTAGGCAGACTTGCAGGTTGTAACAGCAATCTACGTGTTAACCAAGATTTGTCAATGTGGTTGGATATTTAGCGTAGTTGTAATGCAGACAAAGTAGAAGCACAGAGTACAGATAAAAGTTTATAAAGCAGGGGTGGATAACGCTGGTCTTGTAGAGCCAGAGGGTGTGCTGAGTTTGGTTTTCTCCACCCAATTTAAACCTAAGACATCAGGTGAGATAAGTGAAGTGTGCAATCAACTGCTTTAATTCATCTATCAAGTGCTGAGTATCACTAAAAACCAGCAGACACTGCGGCTCTCCAGGACCAGGGTTGGCCACCCCTGGTCTAGAACAATGGTTCTCAAACTCAATCCACTGTTCTAGCACCTTTCTTCCCATTGTGTGACTCCAAAATACACAAGCAGTCGACACAATCCTATTATGACATCACAGAGGTGCCTGCCACTGCAGAGAAAGAACAAGGCTATTCGGGATTCAAACCTACAACCTCTTTCTCATCAGGTAACACAGCAAAACACCTCATTTTTCCTCTATTGCTGCCTGGTTTTGAGAAAACATTGGCTGCTGATCCAGGACCAGTGTCCAAGCTGTAGAGCCCATTATGACTGATTTATTGTAATGCACTAAGAGCTGATCCAGGACCAGTGTGTCGGACTCAAAGCTCACCCAGGCAGGTTTCTCCCTGGGGCTCGTACCCCAGGGGGCAGGGGTTGAAGGCTTCGTTTCCCTCGGAGGGAATGCCAAGCTCTGATTGGCTGACGGGCTCAGGTGCGGTCAGGACGGAGGCGGAGCGAGGGAGGCATAGGTAACCACCATAGTGATTGAAGCACTTCATATCTCCCTTACACGCCTCCGGGATGGTCTCGCATTCGTCTATGTCTGAGAGATGAAGGGAGAGAGAGAGGGATAGAGGGGGAGAGAGAGGGAGAAAGGGAAAGAGAGGGAAGGACAGATTCACAAAATTAGAATGTGGAGTCCGCAAGACAGCATGGAGAGAGACAGATGCATTTCCAATTGAAACGTAGAAACGACTCATGTAAAATGAGAACTTAACAGAAGTTAATTTTTTTCTAATACCCTAAAAGCCATTAAAGGAGATTAAGAGAATAAATGCACTCTAACCTGTAAGTCATCTTGACATTGAGAGCCAAATTTACAGGACTTTTCACGCATATAACCTTTTAGCACACGCAAAACCAATAACATGGCCAATGATTGGTGCAAAACAAACACTGCGTCTAATCACTAGCAATGTAGTTGGTCTTGTACAGTATGTGCTAAAATTTTTTGCAAGTTCAAAAGGTTTTAGCAAATATAATCACTAATATTACCTTTACAGTGTTGAGATTCTGCGTCCCAGTGATATCCGTCTGTGCATTCCTGGAAAGATGAAATAACACATCAGATACGCTCTGTCAGAAATATTCCATCAGATATGTCCAAGCGGATTGGTAATTTCCAGTTTGACTTGCCCACATACATTCTGGAAAATATGTCTTTGTAGGTACAGTGTGTCTTAGGTATACTGTGAGCACCATAATTCAGTGGACGGTGACATATTTCATTTTGGTAGTGAGTCAATCACTAGATCCAAATTCAGTTGATCATGCATTTTACATGCAGCAGCAGAGACCGAAGGCAAAAAGTATCTGAAACAAGCAAAAACTGAAGATGGCTGCTGTACAGGCCTGGCAGAGCATCACCAGGGAAGATACCCAGCGTCTGGAGATGTCTATATGTCACAGAATTCAAGCTGTCATTACATGTGAAGGATATGCGACCAAATATTAAATATGATTGCTTATTCTATATTATGCTAACTGTCCAGTATTTTTTGATATGCCTGAAAATGGATGGAACCATGTACAAAAGGTACAGCCATTTCTAAAATGTCTATCTGATATGGATGAAAATGCCCTCAAATTAAAGCTGCCAGTTTGCACTTCAACCTCAATATCACTGTATCCTTTCAGACTCAAAGAGCCAGTCTGTGTCACTGTCCAAAGATTTATGGGGCTCACTGTATGTCTGAGTCAAAATGTTCTAGCAGGTACATCCTAGTTGAAAAGTTCCAGAGGACACGCCTGACAGGATACATCAGTCATGTCTTAGTCTGTCCAGTTCTGCCCAGAGCGGACAGTCATATCCTCCAGAGTTTAATTTGATTTCCAAGAGGGAGTTTTTCTGGCCTCTGTCGCGCAGGCCTCACTAACAGGGATCTGGGCCAGGAATGCCTGTACAAAGCACTAAAGCTTTATGTCTTTTTTTTTAAACTCACAATATAAATAATAAAAATGCACTCAAAGTGCTCGATATTTACTGGGCAGCATACGAGCCAGCTCTGGCATGCGTTACCTCTGTAAAAACAATTAAAACCACCATAAGAGTTATTTAAAGACTGAGCGGGGAAAGATTAGCTAAATTATAAACACAGAGCTGGAGAGAAAGAGAGGAGGAAAGAGCAATAAAGGAGAGAATGAAGGAGTGACTGAGGAAAGAGAAACTGTAAAGGTGATACGGCAAGTTTATCTTGGAGACAGGAGGTGGAGATGGAGGGAGGTAGAGAGGGAGGGAGAGAGTGAGAAAGGTGGAGAGAAAGGGAGGGAGAGAATGATAGGAGTGGAAGATGGAGACAGATGGAGGGAGGTGGAAAGCAGAGAGAGAGAGAGGCGGAGTATGGTCCTTACCGTGTACGTATCATTGTCAGGGGCACTCTGAGACAGAGTACAGGGTATGAGCGACACAGACACGTACAGAGAGACCAAGAAACACACACCCTGCATCTTCACACACACACACATACACACACACACACACCTGGGTACACTCACACGTACACAAACACAGAGCAAGAGGCTTGTTTCTGCTGCGTCTGCAAAGGCCTGCAAGAGCGAGAGAGAGAAAGAGATTTATAAAACTTTATTAAACAAAAACCGCTATGTCTATACACTATCCCAATGAATAACTAAACATAAAAAACTGCTAGTAAAGGAAAGCTCACTACGATGAGAAAAAATTATTCATGAAAAAAAATAAACACTCCGTCTGAAGTGCAAACAGTCCAGCATCTGTACAAAGAGTGCCCTGTATACGCTGTGTATGAATGAAATCCTCCCTCTTTCCCACATCCCATAAAAGGCCAATTTCACACTCAAGTACACAGCTGACAGCCTATCATCATGAAGAGATGGAGGGAGAGGGAAGGAGTGAGAGAGGAGAGAGGGAGAGGGAGGGACAGAGTGGGAGACAGAAGGAGAAAACGCGAGTTGAATGTTAGAGCCTAATTTTTACCCTGATTTGGTGATAAGATTTAGACAGAACATGTTACTCAGATGAAAGAGGGATGGGGGGGACAAAGAGAGATAGAGAAAGTGAGGGACAATGAGAGAAAAGGAAAGGACGCAGAGTTGGTGAAATTATTAGGTGTAAAGGCACAGTGCGGGTCGGGAGAACAACGGCTTGGTTGTACAGAATGATTTGCCTTGCATGCATAATTCTCAGGAATGCAACATCTGTCAGGCAACGTAACGCAACGAGATCCAACGGCCCCTAGTGGCCATACGCAGGTACTCCCACGAAAAACACGTCCTAAAAATATCACGAAAGAAGGGTATTTTCAGCCAAGTCGTCAGAAGCAGGAAACTGGGGCATAAAGTTTTTGCTATGCCCTATATTAGACAATTGGAGGGGCGCAAAGATCTATTTGAGAACTGCTTACATTATGATGAAAATAAAGATGCGACGGTTCCCTGAAAGCAGAGACAGCCTGAGTCTAATGCAAAGGCGACTGAATTCTCCAGACTGGCACGTTCAGCTGCTCATGATTACGGCAAGGCGTATTCCTCGTGAAATTAATTCTATTCTTTAATTACATTTCAACTCAAATCAAGATGAACCTAGTAAAATCTCAAAAAACAACGCCAGCTAAATGGCACAAACACTCATAAACGCACATGTACAGCACGCACTCACGCACATACGCATAAACACACGCACATGCTCACAACTTACTCATTTGCTAGACGTGAGAGCAATGACATCACAGAGAAGGACTGGAGGGACAGATGGAGGAGTGTGCGTGTGTGTGTGTGTGTGTGTTAGAGAGAGGGCCAGAGAGGGGAGGGGGAAAGAGGGAGAGAGTGAAAGAGAGAGAGAGAGAGAGAGAGAGAGAGAGAGAGAGAGAGAGAGAGAGAGAGAGAGAGATGTCTATGTCTTGTATTCCCTCCCTCACGGCATAGCTCAGCCCTTTATTTGAGCTCCAGGATAAACACACTGAGACCAGTGGGAGAGAGCCTCAGTATCATTCCTGTGAGTCAGAATCCATGCTGAAAACATGCAATAACACTAACTGCTCCAAAGACAACACAACTACGGCAACAGCACTCACACACACACACAATAACACCAACCACTACAAACACTACACCAAACACACAATAACACCAACCATTTCAAACACATTACAAAACAAACAATAACACCACCCGCTCCAAACAAAATTCAAAACACACAATTAACACCAACCTCTCCAAAAACAACACAAAACACACAATAACACCAACTGCTCCAAACACAACTACAGCAACTGTACTCACACACACAAACCAACACACACAAACGCACAAAATAACACCAATCCCGCAAAATGCGACACATACAATGACACCAACTGCTCCAAACACAACACAAAAGACACAATAACATTAACCACTCCAAACACAACACAAAACACACAATAAAACCAACTGCTCCAAACATAACAACAGTAACTGCACTCACACATACACAAACCAACACAGACACAAACACACACAATTACACTAACCTAGCAAAATGCAACACATACAATAACACCAACCGCTCCAAACACACAACAAAACTTACAATAACACCAACCGCTCCAAACACACAACAAAACTTACAATAACACCAACCCCTCCAAACACAACAGAAAACACACAATAACACCAACCCCTCCAAACAACACAAAACACACAATAACACCATCCCCACTAAACACACAATAACACCAACCACTCCAAACACAACACAAAACACATAATAACACCAACCACTCCAAACACAACACAAAACACACAATAACACCATCCCCACAAAACACACAATAACACCAACCACTCCAAACACAAAACAAAACGCACAATAACACCAACCCCACCAAACACAGCGCAAAACACACAATAGGGTCTGGCCAAGCGAAAGTGAACATGTGCGATGAAAATTATATTTCTTTGTAACACACAGTGAATGGGCTGATCTTGTAGCTTAATCTGTCTAGTTTATGGAACTAACTTTGTTTTTTCAATACAAGATGTGGAAAAAAAATTACAGCCATTTAAAGTGCATGAAGTTTGAAAACTAGATGCACTCGGAAATCTATTTTTCACATAATTTTCACCTCAACAATAAAATATCTAAAACTACATAAAATTTACTTGTTTCTACATTTAATACCTTTTACTATTCATATTTTTCAGCATCTGTAACAATTTTTGCCAAATTCAAATAAAAAAAAGTTTTTTTAACTCTTAAAAAAATGTTGCATTATGACCATATAGATTGCTGTCATAACTGACTTAAGTAATAATAATGTATATCTGTGATACAGAATGTTTCTTTTATAATAAAAGTATGTTATGTTACCTATTTTAGTTCTTTTTTTGAAGTAAACCTTACTTTTTCTCATGAACATCTAATTCTGTAGTGACGTAACCAATACAGCTTGTAATGACGTAACCACATTCTTTTCCTTATTAAATCTAAGAAATTCCATATTTTGCTACAATTTTTGCTGAGATCATAGTTTAATAGGTTTATTGCAATATTGAAACCAGGTTGACTCCAATTTGTAATGAGAACAGCATGTTACGCATCTTTGCCTAACACCTTGTCAAATCTGATGTCCTCTTTTGGTAGTGCCGTAACCGAGCACATTTTTGCTAATTTCACATTTAAAAATTATTCTAACAATCCATTGAGTATACCATGTTAAAGTACTTGTAAAAACCTTTAGAAACATGCATTTCAAGTTTATATAAGTTATCTGGTTAAAAAGTTATAGCCCAATGAACATCAAAATTGTAGTGACGTAACCACTTGGCCAGACCCAATAACACCAACTGCTCCAAGCACAACACAAAATAAACAATAACACCAACTGCTTCAAACAAAACACAACTACAGCAACAGCACTCACACAAACACACACACATGCACACAATAATACTGAACACTCCAAACAGAAAACACACAATAAAACCAACCCTGCCAAACACAACGCAGCAACGGCACATGAACACACACACATGCACACACACCACAAACCTACACACATTCAAACATGCACAAACACACACACACACACACACACACACACACACACACCTACTAACTCATTCTCTCATGTCACAATTGAGCCAGATTTCCTGCATCTCTCAAAGACGCCAAATGGTGAACAGGTGGGCACATAAAAATAACCCCCCGCCGTGACAGATTAGAAATTACAGAACCTGCCTCACACACACACACCACATACACACACTCAAACATGCACACACACACACAATTTAACACACACTTCAATGCATATGCTCACAAAAATCAACACAAACATTCACCTCCTTATACGCCAGCACCTCTCTCACACACAGACACACAAACCCCCTCATACACGCTCACACATACAAACCTCCTTACACACACACACACACACTTTGACAAACACTTCTACCCATATGCTCACATAAACCTACACATTCATCTCCTTACATACTAGCACCTCTCACATACACACACACACACACAAACACACAAAATCCAATACACACACACACACACCAACTGACATGCTCAAATAAATCTTCACACACAGAGACTCGCACAAACTCCACTCCTCACACACTCACACAAAATGACATGCACATGCACACTCACACGCACACAAATTGCGACACACACTCAGTCTCCCTCGGACTAAAACACACCGACACACAGCGGCTGAAACACAGGTTAAAGTGCAGCTCCGCTGGATGAAGATACCCCGAAGTCCATGGGCACTTGCTGCTATAACTACAAGTCACATAACACAGCAGATAACAGCCTCTGATGAAAACGCATGTTAATGATATCAGTGACCAGCAAAGGAGCTTCTTCTGTGTAAAAGCTCTGAGATGCAGATAAACAGCGCACTTCAGCAGATCCTCATGAACGGCTGAGTCTTCAGGCTGCACAGGTGAAACACAGATGAAAACAGTGCGTGTGTGTGCACGTTAGAGAGAGAGAGAGAGAGAGAGAGAGAGAGATAGCGGGTGAGATAGAGCGATAGCGAGCTAAAATCTGTCAGACCATGTGTTCCCCCGACTGTAAGGAAGTACAGTAGGACACTGAAGGCTGTTCGGTCATAAATCACTTCTGCCCCACTTATTAAACTGTAACTTCTGAAACAATACCTCTTTCACACATGTGCACATGAACACACACACACACACACGCACAGTCACTGTGATAAGCATGCGCACACACATATACATACGATCACCATCACACTCACATACACACACTCTCACTGTGACAAACGTACACACACATATACACACAATTACGATCACATGCACATATAAACACACTATCACACACATGCACAAATGCGCACCATCACACAAATATACACTCAATCACTGTCACACACATACACAAACACACATATGTACGCACACTCACTGTCTCGCACACACGCATATACACGCAAACACTCTTAACACACACATACATGCATTCAGACACATACATGCATGCATGCATACACTCACAATCACTGCCACAAACACACACACACACACATTTCACACACACAGTACCTTCCCGATCCTGTTGTCTGTGCTTTATCCGCTGCCCGTCCTCCTTCGCCGGTCTGCAGGAATCCCACCTTCCTCTTCCTCAGTGTGAGCGTGTGTGTGAGATCTGCAAATGATCCGCGTGTGTGTTTCACAATCCCAGCGAGAGAGTGCGCAGTAGTCAGGACGACAGGAGAGCGTGAGTGCGTGTGTGAGAGACACAGAGAGAGAGAGAAAGAGAGAGAGAGAGTGGGCAGGACTCCCCCCACAGCTCCCCTCAACCCCCCAGGGCACAAATTCCTGCCCCGCTGCCCAAATTCCGGAAAAAACCCCCGAACAGGAGCAGGGTTCTCGCCCTCGCTGCTCTCCGAAGGTCACCCCGCAGCTGGCTCCAATTAACCCCGCCACCCACTAAACACACATACACACACACACACACACACACACACCCCGAAAACCTGTCCTCCTGCTGTCCCAGGAGACGTGTCATCCCTCCATCCCACTCTCCTGCTCCCATCCCTCCATCCCTCTCTCCCTCTCACTCTCTCCCTCTACCCCAAATCTGAACCCCCCTCCTTCACTCTCTCAAATGAAATATTGACAGCCCGAGAGGACGACTGAAGGAATGCACTCAAAATTAAACACGAAAACTACTGAGAGAGAGAGTGACTGATAAAGGGAAGAGCGAGAGAGAGAGAGGGAGAGAGAGAAAGAGAGGGAAGGAAATAGAATGATGAATAAATAGAGGAACAGTAAGAGGAGGAAATGGAAGAGCTGCATCGCTCGTTAGTTAAGAGTGACAGAGGAGAGTTACGCAGGCAGCTGGATGTGGAGAGATTTGAGTGGGCGCGTTTGGATTCAGCGCCATGGAAACCGCAGTCCTCATTGGGCACGAATGCCGCTGCGCAAAAGCATGGGACCATGGGATACCTCTAAACCTCACGGTCAGTCGAAAACCAGTGGGAATAACTTACTGTAACAGTAATTCAACCACAGGTCAGAGGGACATACGAGAGAACAGAGTTTGTTTTTGCAGAAAGATTTGTATTAAGAGCACACAGATAGTTTATTTAGATTTGTATTACAACACACAGAAGGTTTATTTACATTTATATTAGCAGAACACACAGAGGGTTTGTTTATTTTGGTGGTTGTTTTTACAGAGGACTCGCTCCGGCCATTTGGCAGTGTGGGGGGGGACACAGCTGTCCCACACCAGTTTTACAGGGCAATAAAAATCTCCCCTCAGCCCACACACACACACACACACACGCTCTCACACACACACACACACACACACACACACACACAAACACGTGCACACACATTCCTTCACCCACAAACGACACACATAATCGCTCTGATTAAGTAATATTCCGCTTAATAAGTGCACAGCACATGAGCAACTGGAACTAGCAGTATTTTACATAAATCAGTTCACAGTACAGTAACAAAAAAACCTACGTACATGTACACTAAACAGAGAGAGAAAAAGAAGGAGTGCGAAAGAGAGGGAAGGGGATATAAACAGACAAATTAAAGAGAGAGGGAAGAGACTAAAGGAGAGAGAAGACAAGAATAGAGGGATGTGCTTTAATCATGGTACATTTTCAGGATGCAGCTCTTAATTACACCCATGTACCTCTCCCAGAGTCCCAAATACCTGAGAGAGAGAGAGAGAGAGAGAGAGAGAGAGAGAGAGAGATGACAAGGTTCATTTTCATTTTTTTTCATTTTAAACACTATTTATAACATTATTTTATCATTTTTGCATTTTCATTCATTCTAATCAAATACGTTTCTTAAAGAAGGAGAGGAATCTCATGTCCTCCAGCATCACTGGATTATAAACCATAGAAGAAGAGTTTAAATCAGAGACGGTCATCTTCTAATTTGTGGGTGTTCATATTCACGTCTTGCAAAAAATGTAGAGATTACAGCCATTTTTATCTAGGGACAAAGTCCAAACATTTGCAGACAACAGTGTATGGTGTGCAGACAACTGGTGTCGAAAGTAATAATTTCCATTCATTTTCCCCATAGACCTTTTTAAAAATTCACTTTTGAAGTACTTCCTGTTATTTTCAAATCTCCATCAATTTTGAGATTTTGCATTATATTTCCGAGTAACTACATGTCATTTCTCTAGACCATAGTCAACCATGATTTAAATCGTTTACATTTTTTGCAGACATCCTAATCCTCTTTATTACGGTGGCTGACAGCGGCAAACACGCTGCAACAGCCAAAAACATCTCCAATCAGAGAAACGCACTGCAAAAACAGAAACGATGCAAATTCAAAAACACGCAAATCGCAAAAGCAAATGCAAAAGTAAAATGCTGCATATCCATGTCAACACATATGCGCTGCAACGGCCCAAACCATCTTCAATTGGAGAAACGGGCTGCAAAAACAGAAACGATGCAAAGCCAAAAACACACAAACCTTAAAAGCAAACGCAAGAGAGAAAAGCACTGCATTTAGATATCAACACAACGGAAGCGCTCCTCGTCACTATGGGGAGCGCCAACTAAAACAGCTTTTACTTCTGTCCTGAGCGAGACTAGCCAGCTAAGCCTTTCTGGATAGCTAGCCAGCTACCTAGCTAATGTTAGTTCGCTTGTTTAGCTACCAAGTTCGCTAGCCTAGCTAGCCAACAGTTTGGTGCACGGATGTCAAGAGAAAATAAATGAATTAAAAAAATCCATTATTTTGCTATCTCACTTAGCTAGAGTTGAACCGCGAGCACTTATGTTATACCAAATATAGCTGCTCCCTAGCCTTAATTAGTTTGCTTAACTTGCTAGTTCGCTAGCCTAGCTAGCCAACAGTTTGGAGCACAGAATTCAATAGAAAATAAATGAATAAAAATGATCCATTATTTCGCTAACTTAGCTAGAGTTGAACCGCGGTCATTTATGTTATACCAAATATAACTGCTTGCTAATGTTAGTTCGCTTGCTTAGCTAGCTAGTTCACTAGCCTAGCTAGCTGACAGTTATATTTAGTATCACGTAAATACTCGTGGTTCAACTCTAGCTAAGTGAGATGGCAAAATAATTTTTTTATTCATTTGTTTTCTATTGACTTCCGTGCACCAAACTGTTGGCTAGCTAGGCTAGCAAACTTGCTAGCTAAACAAGCGAACTAACATTAGCTAGGTAGCTGGCTAGCTAACCAGAAAGACTTAGCTGGCTAGTCTCGCTCAGGACAGAAATAAAAGCTGTTTTTGTTGGCGCTCCCCATAGTGACGAGGAGCGCTTCCGTTGTGTTGATATCTAAATGCAGTGCTTTTCTCTCTTGCATTTGCTTTTTGGTTTGCTTGTTTTTGGCTTTGCATCGTTTCTGTTTTTGCAGCCCGTTTCTCCAAATGGAGATGTTTTGGGCCGTTGCAGCGCGTATGTGTTGACAAGGATATGCAGCATTTTACTTTTGCATTTGCGGTTTGCGTGTTTCTGAATTTGCATCATTTCTGTCTTTGCAGCGCGTTTCTCTGATTGGAGATGTTTTTGACCGTTGCAGTGAATTTGCCCCTGTCGGCCACCATACTCTATAGTCTAAAAACTACAAGTCCCATGATCCTTCTAATGCCCGAAGAGAACAAGTTCAGATTTGCCTATGAAATTGACTCGCACCTTGCCATCTTTGATAGCCTAGCCTGGTGAGACTCTGCTAATTAGTAAGCTACTATATGGTCTACTTAGTTATGCTGACCAAGTTAGATATTGAATTAAGTAGTTGTCACCAATTTACTGTATATGAAAAGCCAAGTATATTTGGCCAATATTAAGCAGCGTAAAAAAATTTGTAGCTAGCAAACAAGCAAATCAGTGTTGTGAATGCATAACTGACCTCACTTGCTACGTAGCTAAATAATGACAACTTTCAGATCTAACACTAGTTAAGTAGTCAAAAAATTGCTACTCGTGGTTCTCTATCGATTTATATGCACCAAACATGGATAGTTAAAACCAGTGAGCTTTGCTAGTAATATTTGTTGCAAATTTAATGCCAACCATCCATCCATCCATCCATCCATTCATCAATTTTCTTCTGCTCATCCAGGGCCAGGTTGAAGGGGTAGCAGACCAAGCAAAGTGGCCCAGGCATCCCCCTCCCCGGCTACTTCCTCCAACTCTTCCTAGGGGACCCCAAGATGTTCCCAAGCCAGCTGGGAGATATAATCCCTCCAGTGTGTCCTGGGTCTGCCTCGGGGCCTTCTCCCAGTTGGACATGCCCGGAATACCTCTAAAGGGACCCAAACCAGATGCCCGAACCACCTCAACTGACTCCTCTACGCAGAGGAGCAGTGGTTGTTCAGCCTTTCGCTGATGTCTGAGCTCCTCACCTTATCCCTCAGGGTCAGCCCAGCCACCCTGCAGAGAAAGCTCAGTTTGGTCGCTTGTATTCATAATCTTGCACTTTCTGTCACTACCTAAACCTCATGACCATAGATGAGGGTTGGAACTTAGATCGACCAGCAAATTGAGAACTTTGCTTTCAAGCTCAGCTTCTTCTTCACCACGATGGACCGATACAATGCCCGCAGACACTGCACCGATCCACCTGTCAATCTCATGCTCCATCTTACCCTCACTCGAGAACATGACCTCGAGATACTAAACTTCTCTATTTGGGGTAACAACTCACTTCCCACTAGGAGGAGCCAATCAACTGTTTTCTAGCAGAGAACCATAGCCTCAGATTTGGAGGTGCTGATCCTTGTTCTGAATGCTTCACACTCGGCTGCCAACTACACCAGTGTGCGTAGGAGGTCACAGCCTGATGAAGCTAACAGAACCACATCATCTGCAAGCAGCAGAGATGCAACCCTGAGGCCACCAAGCTGGATTCCCTCCAAGTTTCAGCTGTGCCTTGATATCTTGTCTATGACAATCATGAACAGAATAGGTGACAAGGCACACCCTTAGCAGAGTCCAACACCAACTGGAAACAAGTCCGACTTTGTGCTAAGAATGCAAGCACAGCTCCGGCTTTAGTAGTGCAAGGATTGGATAGCTCAAACTAACAGCTCCAATGCCCCATAATCCCGCAGCACCCCCCACAGGGTACCTCGTGGGACACGGTCATAAGCCTTCTCCAAGTCTACTAAACACAAATAGACTGCTTGAGAAAACTCCCATGACCCCTCCAGTATCTGAGCAAGGGTATAAAGTTGGTCCACTGTTCCGCTGCCAGAACGGAACCCGCATTGCTCTTTCTGAATTTGAGGTTCGACAATCGGGCATAACCTCCTTTCCAGCACCCTGGCATAAGCGTTTCCTAGGAGGCTGAGCAGTGTGATCCCCTACAGCTGAAAAACAGTCTCCAGTACCCTTTTTTTAAAAATGGGAACCACCACCCCAGTCTGCCAGTCCAAGGGCACTGTACTTGACATCCATGCGATGTTAAACAGGCGTGTCAACCATGACAGCCTAATAACATCCAGAGTCTTCAACATCTCAGAAGAATCTCATCCAACCCTGGTGACTTGCCTCTGTGGAGCTTTTTGACCAACACAGTGACTTCCACCAGGGAGATGGACGCAGACTCACCTGGGTCCTCCGTCCCCTGCCACCTCAATATAGGGCATGTCTGCTGGATTCAAGAGTTCCTCAAAGTGCTCCTTCCACCGTCAAACAAGATCCCAGTCGAGGTCAGCAATTCCCCCACCCCCTGCTGAAAATAGCCTGGTGAAACCCTGCCTTCCCTTTAGAGTTGTCTGACGGTTTGCCAGAACCTCTTCGAGGCCATCCGAAAGTCCTTCTCCACGGCCTCACCAAACTCCTCCCAAACTCAAGTTTTTACTTCTGTAACCACCGCGGCTACAGTCCTTCTAGCCAGTCGGCACCTGTCGGCTGAGTCAGGGGTCCCCTGGGCCAGCCAAGCCCTAAAAGCCAGCTTCTTCAGCTTGACGGTTTCTCTCACTGTTGGTGTCCGCTAACGGATCCTTGCGTTGGTGCCACAACTGGTCCCGACAACCTTCAGGCCATAGCCCAAGGCAATTGCTACCACAGTGGAGACTTTGAACAGGGTCCACTCAAACTCCATGTCCCCAGCCTCCCCCAGGATACGGGAAAAGCTCTTCTGGAGGTGTGAGTTGAAAACCGTCCAAACAGGGTCCGCTATCAAACGTTCCCAGTCAACCCTCACAGCACATTTAGGTTAACGAAGTCTGTCTGGCAGTCCTCCCCGCCATCTGATCCAGCTCACCATCAACCTTTGGCTAAGGGTGTTCTGGTACCAAGTACACTTATGAGCACCCTTATGCTCGAACATGTTGTTTGTTATGGCTAATCCGTGCCAAGCACAGAAATCCAATGATAAAGCACCGCTCAGGTTCAGATCAGTAAGGCCATTCCTTCCAATTGCTCCCCTCCAAGTGACTCCGTTCTTTCCCACGTGAGCCTTTAAGTCCCCCAGTAAAACTATGGAATCCCCGGGTGGAGCCTTTTCCAGGACCCCACCCAGGGACTCCAAGAAGGCTGGATACTCTGCACTGCTGTGAGGCACAGAAGCATGAACAACAGTCAGAGCACTCCCCTCCGCAACCCGTGAGCGCATTGCGGAAGACCCTCTCGTTCATCGGAGTGAACTCCAGCAGAGCAGTACTCAGCCTAAGGGACATAAGTATCTCCACGCCTGTTTGCTGCCTCTCACCTTAGGCAACTCCTGTAAAGGAGAGGGACCAACCCCTATCAAGGAGCTCAGTTCTAGAGTCAGACCTGTGTGTCCGACTATATCTGGCCAGTACCGCTCAACCTCCCGCACAAGCTCCGGCTTCTTCCCCGCCAGTGCGGCGAAATTCCATGTCCCAAGAGCCAGTATCCATAACTGGGGCCCAGAACGCCTGGGTCTCTGCCCCCATCTGCCACCTGGTCCTTAGCTAGCTAGCCAAGTAATCACAACTTGCTGCTCAACACAAGTAAAGAAGTGAAATGGTCACTATTTGCTGTTCTCTATTAACTTCTAAACATCACATTTAAACTAGCCAGTAAGCTAGTTCACTGGCTAACCTAGTTATATATGGTGCATATATATGCTAGCAAGCTAAATAAACACAACTCGCTGTTCGACGCAAAGTAGCAAAATATTCCATATTCACTGTTCTCTATTAACTTCTATGCATCACATGTAAGCTTGCTAAGCCAACAAAATAGCTTCTCGCCAGCTAGTTAGCTGGCTTAGGTAGTTATATTTGGTGCATAAAAATGTTAGCTAGCTAGCTAAATAATCACAACTCGCTGTTTAACGCTAGCTAAGTGGCAAAATAATCTTTATTCGCCTTTCTCTATTGATTTCTATGCATCACATATAAGCTAGCTAATCCAGCAAACTAGCTTGCAAGCAAGCTAGCTCCCTGGTTTAGCTAGTTACATTTAATATATATAAACACTTGCTAAATCATCAAACTTGCTTTTCTCGCTGATCTAACACTGACCTAGTTAAGTAGTGCAATAATCATTATTCATTGTTCTTTGCTGATTTCTATGCACCACATTTAGTTATTAGGAACCAGCTATGTAACAACTTTGCTTGATAGCAGATCTTACAGGTTCCGGAGATAGCCAACAGCAATTTTTCTCACTGATCGTCTTAGGTTACAGTTGTGAGTGCGTTACAGTTGCATACGTTTGCCAGAACTGAGGTACCTGATAAACCGGGAACAAATCACGAGCTCCACACATATTTGTGTAGTGGGTATGTAGTTCACCGAGATGAACCACAAACTGGGCTAAAAATTGTAAAGCATTTTATTTTCGACAAAACACTATGAATTTGATGTGAATGTATGCATCCGTATACCACATAGGCTAATCCCAGAGCAAGATGGCTCAAAAAGTTAATTCTAATTTGAGCAATGGCGGCAAGTGTCCAAACTGCATTATAATTTACCATAGGGATTTTACTTCTGACACCATAAGGTAAGTAACAGTGACATAATCACCTCAGTGCTGTATAGGTGCATGCCTCAAGTTTCTTAATTTGCATATTGAAAGAGATAAACATCTGAGGTTGTGCAGCTTGTGAATTTGAACAGATACACACCTACAGCTGTGTAATTTGTCTATTTAAGGAAAGATACACACCTGAATTTGCATAGTTTTTGTATTTAAAGAGACAACCTGAAGTTGCGCAGTTTGTGCACTTAGAGACACTTGAAGCTTTGTAGTCTGTGTATTTAAAGTAATACAAAACTGAAGTTGTGTAGTTTGTGAATATAAAGTGACACAAACCTGAAGTTATGCAGTTTGTGTGTATAAAGGAACTCACACCTGAAGTTGTGTAGTTACCCTGCCCCACCCGAAGGGTGAGGGCAAGGGGTATTGTTTTTGGTTTTGTTTGTTTCTGTGTTTGTTTGTGCGGTTGTGCATTTGTTTCTGTGTTTGTTTGTTTGTTAACACTCTAGCGGCAAAACTAATGGCCAGATTCACCCCAAATTTGGTATAGGGATTGCCGCTGACCCAGAATAGATCCCTATTGAATTTCGTACAAGCAGGTGAAAGTATGTGCGAGGGGGGGGGTTTGTTGTGCCTGGCACCACTTGTTTGTGTATCTAAAGAGACACTCACCTGAAGTTGTGCAGTTTGTGTATTTACAGAGACACAAATCTGAAGTTCAGCTGTTTGTGTATTTTAAAGAGAGACTCACCTGAAGTTGTGTAGTTTGTGTGCGGTGCTGGTGTAGTGCGTTAGGAACAGCCGCAGATCCCTCACACTCCACCTGTCTGTGCGACATGGCTCGATAAACTGAGCCACAGATACACACCCGTTAAACAACAGCCACACACACATCAGTTACAAATCAAATTACACAAGAGCTACAGACCCCTGACACTATTTGCACACCCGTTTACACCAACTAGGTACAACTTACGTTCATACTTAATCCAAAGTGAACCACAGTTGATTAGACCAAACCAATCTCCTAAGAGCACTGATACTACACCCATTAAACAGACAAAAATTAAAATGTCACTTGTTTACACAACAGAAACACATGCAGAAGTTAGACATGAGTTAGACAAGAGTAAGACACGGAGTTCCAGGAGTCACACCAGCTGCAGCACACAAAGAGCAACCCACCGATTACACACAGAGTTACACCAACTGACCAACACACATAAAGCACCATACCAGGTACACACAGTGAGTAACACCAACAGACCTACACACTCATATAGCAACACACTAGTTACGCAGAGTTACATCAACTGACCTACACGCTAACAGACTAACACACCAGTTACAAATATAGAGCAACAGCAACTGACCTACACACTCACAGAGCAACACACCAGTAAGACAGAGTTACACCAACTGACCAAACACTAACAGAGCAAGAGACCAGTTACACAGTTACACCAACTCACCAACACACTCACAGAGCAACACAAAGGTTACATACATAAACTTGCACACTTACTAACACACGCACATTAAATGCATTGGTCCAAATTCACAAAGCCCATAAAAAAGCACAATCACTGATCTCAGACCAGTTTCCCGTGCCGAAGTCCACACCACATCCGCCATGCACAAAGGTAGACACACAGCTTAAACTGTGTGTCACCAACACACACAGGGTTAAACTTGCTAGTACAAGAGTAACAGAGGAGTCAGACACAGCGATAATGAGATACAGGCATTACACAGACTCAGGCAGGAATTACACCGCGAGCGAATCGGGCGTCATGCGGAAGCTAACCGTGCGAGTTGCGGCACGCTTTAATACCGAAAGCATCCTACATGCACTCATCCACTGAATTCCTCCATCGCTGAATCTTAACACACACAGAGCAATGCCTGCACATCTCAATGAGGCTGAATTTTAATTGAAGTCAAAGTTACATTTCGATTTTTAAGTCACGTTCATTACATTTCTATTATGACTGCGTTTGTTACCAGTATTTTTCAAACCAATTAAACCACTTGCTTCTCAATTGGCAAAACTATTTTCTTGAGGATGGCTGGTTGGCTGAAGTTTTGTTGAGCGGGAGAGTCAAATCTTTCTGTCAGATTTCATAAGATAATATTTCAGTGTTTATGAACTGGGAGCTCAAGGAGGCAACAGTAAGAGCAAAATCTACAGTTGAAAACCTACGTGCCCTCACCAATAAAATATACATTCACATATAACAACAGCAGTATCAAAACTTTAAAACACAGGTAACCGTCAACATCTGAGATCTGTTTTTGTTGTTTTTCTGTATATTTTCATGTTTTGTGTTATTTCTTTCATTGTGTTTAATTTCTTGTGTTAATTTCCTTTCCATGTTTCAGTTTTCACATGCCTTTGTTTCCATTCACACCTCTACACTCGCCCTCCCAGTTCTGTTGGTTAATTGGTTCTATTCATTTCCTTGTTTGTAGCCACACCCCGAGTCACGCTTCTTTGTTCCTGCAGACCTGATTTCCACTCATTCCCTCTTAGGTTCTCCCCTATATGTAGCCCTGTTTTTCACAATTTTCTTTGCAAGTTTGTTGCCTAGTTTTTCCTGGCCATTTGTGAGCATTTAGACCACTTTAGTGTCTTTCTGGTTTTGACTCTCTTTCATACTGTTTTTCTGAGAATGCCACGCCAATTGTGTTTTGTGATTTCCTGGTTTGATTCGGCTCGTCTTTGGCTTCTGATTCTGTCTGGACCATGGTTTGGCATTAGTACTGATTGGCTTTTGACCCTTTGTATGTCATCTGACTCCGATTCAGAAATCCCAACCTGTACCTCAATCTGCCTAAATGTAAAAGACCTGAAATGCTTGAACTTGTTTCTTGAACTAATAAACTTCATGAAAGTGATCTGCTGAGTCCTGATCACCTGGTCTAACAGTAAAATTGAAATTTTAATTGAAAATTAAAATAAAACAGACGCAAACGCTGTTTTGAAAATAGTGAATGATAAGCTTTCTCCAAGTTCAGGGAACCTAAATTATATATGCTTGAAGATACATGCAGAAAGAGGTACTTAAACATTTGAAAAATATGCATTCTAATTTATATTAGGGATAATTCTGTGACATGTCCAGTGCTCATAATTGAAAGAGGGAATGCATCAATCCAACTTTTTCAGTCCCAGCACCGATACCAATAACTGTGATTTGGCTTTTGGTTGATACTGAGTATCGATCTGATACCAGTGTTTAATTAATAAGCTGTATGCCTCACTGTGTGGAAGAGACTGGTTTCATCCTTTTACGCGTAAGACAACATCAAGCCTGACTTCAACATTGCTTTACTAACCTCGTAAAACAAAAACTATCAAATAAATACAGAGATATATTGTAAATATATTATATTGTTATTCATAAAAATAATGGTAATCAATACTGCATCAGCCCATTGTCACCAATACCCAATCCAGCCATTTAAGTCAGTATCGGACCAATATTCAATATCAGTATCAGCATTGGTAGTGGCTCATCTCTATTCGATAGGGACACTTCAAAAATAGCACAGATATTTATGAACACATTCACAGCTCAACAGCTTTAAAAATTCATATTGGTACAGATGCATTATTAATAATTACGAATCTATGACTATGTGCTCCTCATCAAAAACACTGCCAAGACCGATAGAGGAAATATGATGTTCAACAGGGAGAAGCCAAACGGTATTTCGGCGATGTTAGCATGTGCAGGTGCGACAGTATTAGACTCGATGATGAATCTATGCTGCACTGAATCACTGCTTGTATAAAAGCTGTAATCCACTAGCGTAGGTGCTGGAAAGTGGGTGTCACTCTGATTGCAGTGGAGCTGCAGGCGAACACCACACTGCGGGAATAATGGGAATGACCTGCCTTCTCCACGAGGTCAATGAACAGATCCCGGATCTCCTTAGTGTGTGTGAGTTTGGCTGCGATGTTCACTAGAGCCCGGGAAAGGTTCTACAGGAGAACGAGAGAGAGAGAGAGAAAGGGAGAGGGATGGTGAGGGAGAAAAAGGGAGAGAGAGAGAGAGAGAGGGAGGGTGAGGGAGAAAGAGAGAGAGGAAGAGAGAAAGAAGGAGAGGGAGGGAGGGAGGGTGAGGGAGAAAAAGACAACAATCAGTGCAATGCAATTAATACAATACAATTTAAACAAAGAGCACAAATGTGCGTGCACACACACACGCTCGCACATACTCACACACACACACATGTGTACGCATACAACACATAAACACACTCACACACACACACATGCACACACACACACACACACACACAGATACACACACACACGTATACCTCAGTAGATTGTGGAGGAATAAGGAAGTAGAGAATACAGATCCTCACCTTGAAATTTGCCTCCATTTCAGTAAAAACTTTGACTTTCCCCCGGAGAGCAGCACACACCAGACTGCAGGGGAGAGAGAGGAGGGAGAAGGGGAGGGAGAGGCGAGGGAAGGAGGGATAAGTGGAAAACAATTCAGAAACAGAACAGACAGATACAATGCTAAAATATCGCTATGGCAACCTCTCTAGAGTCCATAACTGAGTATACTTCTAGTAGCAGGTAAACACACATACGTGTACACACAGAATCAAGCTAACCAAAATAAATACACACACAAACACAAATACACACATATGCACACAAAATCATGCCTACAGAAACATACATTGAACAGCATAATCCTTTAGGAAGTGACATATTTCTCACCTTGATCCTGTACTCAGGCACTATGAGTTTGAAATGACAAAATGACAATGTGTTTAAAGTGCAGACTGTCAGTTTTGATCTTAGGGTGCTTTCATCCATCTCAAATCAACATGTTAGAAATCGCAGTTCCTTTTGTACACGATTCCATCCATTTTCAGAGATATCAATAAGTACTGGACAGTTTAACATAATGTAGAATGAGTCATCATATTTAATATTTGGCCACATTCCCTTTCCATGTAATGACTGTTTCAAGTCTGTGACACATAGACATCATCACACACTGGGTATCTTCCCTGGTGATGCTCTACCAGGCCTGTACTGCAGCCATCTTCACTTCCTGCTTGTTTCACTAACTTTTGCCTTCAGTCACCTCTTTATCATGTATAATGTATGATCAGTTGAAGTCGGTTCAGAACCAAAATAAAAAATATGTCTCTGTCCAAAGAATTGTGGTGCTTACTGTACATGCAAATTAACACACACACGTGCACACACACATCCACCCAAAGTCAAGCTTTCACACAAATATAAATGAGTGCAGAAACACACGAACACACACACATATGCCCTCAGGCTCACACCTCTTGTGTTGTTCGAGCATGTCTTTGTCAGAGATTAAAATCTTCAGCTCTTTTAGATTGTGGAGAAATTCCTTCTCCAGGTCCAGATCTGTACCCTCGGCCACACAGTCTGAGAATCAGAGAGCGTCATTACCGCGATAAAACAGGCTCAACCAATCATACCGCGTCTTTCCTCAGTTCGTACAGCACTCATGTCGGCAGGTAGGTTGCTTGACAGGCTATTGTAGAGTTGCTGGTTGGACCAGTGGGATTCTGGGGCTCTGACTTGTACCTGGAGAGATGAAGTTCGGAGGAACTCTGCTATTGGGCCCTCGAGAAAGGCCGCCAACCTGGTTACAGGACTCTTCGTCCCCGAGGACTATTATAAGGGTTAAGGTTAGGGTTAGGGTTAGGGATAGTGTTATAATACAGGAAGAGGGCAAAGCATTATTGGGGATGAACCATCCAGGGAAGAAGAGTCTGGGGACGAAAATTCCTGGGCGACAAAAAGTCGGGGGACGAAAAATTTGGGGACGAAGAGTCCTAGAGCCCCTCAACCCCGGTACCTTCCTCTCCTCTCTTAACAATAAGTCATTTCTCCCTGGGTACGCCTTGGTAAAGAGAAACGCTCTCTCTCTGAGTGTACGACACTTACCCCCCGTCCCCACGGTCCAGTAACTGATGAGTTGCCGTGCGCAGAAGGCGAGGTCGGGGAAGGACAGGTACTGCAGCCTCCTCTTCCCCGTCTCAAAGCGATGATTCGCAAAGAACACGATCGCTGCGTAGTCCCTGGCAGGGGGACGAGGGTACGAGGGGCATCACCAACGCTAAAGTAATCTCATTCAGGACTGCACAACACTGTACTGCTAATCTCACCACCATCCACTCCATTTCTCCTCTCTCAGTCCCTCTGTCTTTCTATATCTCTCTCACTCCATCCCTCCCGCTATCTCCCTCGAACAAACCTAAAGACTTAAGAATGAAAAGTAATCAAATACTTTTATGTTAAACACTGAGACATTAAAGTGAAAGTGGCAGAACATAACGATACTAATCATACACAGAGCCCTATTTCACGAAGCTGGATTGAGGAGTTAGCTGGATTACTACTGCGAGTAGAATCCAGACATGGACTGCAGTAAAGAATGCTGTTCTAGGTTTAACTCCATGAAGTTATCCAGCTAACTCAGTAATACTGCTTTGTGAAACAGGAACATTGACTGTGGTACAGAGAGCTGTTCTTTAACTCCATAAATTTATCCAGCTAAATCAGTATTCTTGCTTTGTGAAACCGGGCTCAGGTGATCTTTACCTGGCTAGCCTGTCGGGCAGCAGGAAATGGTGCTGTATGTTTCCCACCAAGGGGCCTTTCAGATCCTCCACAGCTTTAAACACCCGCCTGAAGTTATCGAACTGGGGGGGGGGACAAAAGTAACAGAAACCGGGACTCAAACACCTGTACAGACCTTTAAACGCAAATACTCCATCAGTCGCTATTTTAGCAGAGCATCACAGCAAACTGAGATTAACCCCCCCCCCCCCACAACTGTAAATTGGAGTTCTCAAACTCACATCCTCGGGGGCCGCTCGACCTACTGTCGTTTGACGCGTGACAGCGCTTAAGTTATTGACTTAACAATTATAGGCAAAGGTTCTGCAAACAATCTTGCGAAGTTTTGATTGGCTGCTGATTGAAAGAAAATTATGGAATACCAGCAGTAGCATCTTCACGCAGCAAAATGATAGAAATTGCGTCCTTGTACCAAAACTTTTTGTGGGCAGAGTATTTGCGAGTAATTACATGCGCTCACACACGCACACACAAGCTAATTTAGCATAAAGTTACAATGAAAGTAATTATGTTTTAGTCACACTCTATATGAACACCCCATATAACACTACCATTAACAGTGCATAACATAAGAGCTGAAACTTGATAGGAAATCAAATAAAGTCAGTATATGCTAAATTATGCCAGCATGAAATGCTTTCATCAACAAATGTTATAACATTTACCGAAAACACGCAATGACAGTTATATGACGTTCAACATAAACTGACTGCATCTGCTACTCCACCTTGTGACAGCTCTTATGTCAGGCTTATGACAGTGTAATAACCTAAAGTCGAGAGGGGGAAGGTGGAGTTTGATCACTTGTTTAGCAGTTGGACTCTGATTGGCCGCACCCACCTGCCGTCTGCAGCTCTTTAGACTGACCCCAGTCTTAGCGCTGATGTCATCCAGGTCTTTCCTGGTTCCTTTGGACAGTTTCTTCCCAAGTAACTCCCTCGCAAGCAAACTATCAAATGCGTAATACCTACAGGACCGAGAGGAAGGTGGAAGACTAAATATCTAGCGTCAACATGTATCACCATTGCGTTACATTGAGAGACAAGTACATTACTTGTACTTATATTGTCTCCAAGGATAATATATTTGTCCCAAGTATGTCAATGCTTGGTGATATTTTTGAATATTTATGTATGTCATTTTAATTTATTTATTTATGTAGTTTGATTTCCTATGCTTTGGCAACACAGATGTATTGATTTGTCATAACGAAAAAGCAAATTAAATTGAATGAAATAAAAAATTGAGAGAGAGAAAGAGAAACATGGCTCATCAAAATATTTTATCCTTCCTTATCAAAACAATAAAAAAAATCTGAAGGAGCTACAGGCAAGGAGCTTGTACATTTCCATAAGATTTTTAAGCAAAGAAACACATGCAAATCCGTCTGAGGAAGTATTTTTCTCCGTGTGTGTTGTATGATTGACCTGTGGACCCAACCTATCCCCATCTACCATGTAAGAAATTGCAGAAGCTTTAAGCCAACACTCCACTTAGGTCAGACCAGACTTCACTTTTTCTGCCTTGCTCAAAGCGCAAGGCCACCTATTTGCCTCAAACACTTTCCCTCAACTCCTTGCATCATTCCTCATCTCGTTTCTTTGCTCCTTCGGCAGATGGAGGAGGGAGACATGAGAGAAAATAAGGACAAAAGGTAAGGAGAGAAAGCAAAAGGGTAAAGATAACCCATGAAAACAGCTCGCAGAATAATGATAAACAAACGACACTAAGAGCCGCCTACCTCTCAATCATCATGGCCTGGCGGTGGGTGGGGATCTGGAACAGCAGCTGATTGGCCAGTTTGGTGGGGCACTGGAGCAGTCGCTCGCACATCTGGAAGGTTCTGAACTGGTCCATGGTGTCGCTGTGCAGAACCTCTGCGCTGGTGTCCCACTGACGCCGAACCCCCGCATCCGTCCTGCACTGCACCGCCTCATTCACTGCGGGGCAGGGGGCGCGTATATTAATTTAGGCGTCTGATCGCACTGATTACATCAGCACATCAGCAGTCTGAATCACAAAGCCAGGCCACAAAGTGGCTGGATTAATGAGGATAATCTGGAAATCTTGCTGATATGGGACATAGACTAAAGTAGCTGGATAAGGGTGCAAAGCCCCCTCATGTGTGGTGAATCGGGCAGGGACATATCTGCACTGATCCTGGCACAAAGTCATCTGCTATCAGAGCCTGAACTGCTCCCATTACTTCAGTCCATGGTAAAGATTTGGCAGGGCTCTGGGACTGTTTTCCAGTTGATTTAGTAATTCTGCTTTGTGAAACCAAGCCCAGATAACAGTATTGTTGCATTGTGAAACAGTGCCCAGTTGACTAAGAAATCCTGCTTTGTGAAACCGAGCCCAGATAACTCAGTAGCCCTGCTTTGTGAAACAAGGCCCAGCTAACTCAGTAATCCTGCTTTGTGAAATAGTCCCCAGCTAACTCAGTTATCCTGCTTTGCGATCCAGGGCCCAGCTAACTCAGTAATCACGCTTTCGACATAGGCCCCGGCTAACTCCGTAATCCTGCTTTGTGAAACAGGGTCCAGCTAAAACAGAAATCCTGCTTTGTTACACAGACCCAGCTGACTCAATAATCCTGCTTTGTGAAACAGGGTCCAGCTAACTCAGTAATCCTGCTTTGTGAAATAGACCCCAGCTAACTCAGTTATCCTGCTTTGTGAACCAGGGCCCAGCTAACTCAGTAATCACGCTTTCGACATAGGCCCCGGCTAACTCCGTAATCCTGCTTTGTGAAACAGGGTCCAGTTAAAACAGAAATCCTGCTTTGTTACACAGACCCAGCTAACTCAATAATCCTGCTTTGTGAAACAGGGTCCAGCTAACTCACTAATCCTGCTTTGTGAAACAGGGCCCTGCTAACTCAATAATTCTGCTTTGTGACACAGGGCCCAGTTTACTCAGTAATCCTGCTTTGTTACACAGACCCAGCAAACTCAATAATCCTGCTTTGTGAAACAGGGTCCAACTAACTCAGTAATCCTGCTTTGTGAAATAGTCCCCAGCTAACTCAGTTATCCTGCTTTGTGAACCAGGGCCCAGCTAACTCAGTAATCAAGCTTTCGACATAGGCCCCGGCTAACTCTGTAATCCTGCTTTGAGAAACAGGGTCCAGCTAAAACAGAAATCCTGCTTTGTTACACAGACCCAGCTAACTCAATAATCCTGCTTTGTGAAACAGGGTCCAACTAACTCAATAATCCTGCTTTCTATAACAAGGCCCGGCTAACTCAGTAATCCTGCTTTGTGACACAAGGCCCAGTTTACTCAGTAATCCTGTTTTGTGAAACAGGGCCCAGCTAACTCAATAATCCTGTTTTGTGAAACAGGGCTCAGCTAACTCAGTGATCCAGCTTTGTGAAACAGGGCCCAGCTAACTCAGTAATCCTGCTTTCTGAAACAGGGCCCAGATTTTTACAGTGGTGTTATAACGCCGCTTTTATGGAGAAAACTAAACGCCAACAGCATGCTCAGGAACCAAAAACTGGAAAATGTCGTAGGTCTGTAGTTCTGTGGGCTATAGCAATGCGCAGGAAAATGTACTAAATAAAATGTGAAAGAGTCTTTGAACTGAATATTTTTTAATGATTATAAAATTTGTCTCCGCGTTTGCCACGGTATTTGTAATTATGTAACACTGCCTTGTAATCGGTTTTATTCAGTATGTTTCCATGTTCTCGTAATTCGGGAAAGACCTGTATAGCCATCCAACCACAGTTTGTAGACGTCGTCATCCAGTATGGTCGTATTGCCCACGAACACGTCCAGTTCCATCGACATCTACAGAAAGAGAGATGCTTTTAACAAATTATGTTTTTCTCTGTTTGCATGTGACTGACAGTCAATAGAAAACCGAAGAGCATAGGAGCCAAAATGTCTTCAATGCAAGTGTCAGAACACATTCAAGAAAATTCACAGTAGGTTATAAAGATTCCGAATGATGTGAAGGTGTTTTCGGAAAACGCCAGTGTCCTTGATTTTTACTCTCTACCATACCGAATATCTGCATCAGAATGACGGGGAGAGCGCATCAGATTAGCCTAGTTCTAAATTTAGCGAACTGACCGATCCACAAGCGCCCCAGGGTTGACAACATTAAGAGGATAGAATCTCTTGTAGGACCATACAATCAGAAAGACGTATAAAAAGGACCAGTATGCTTGACTTGGTGAAGACGGCTGACAAACAAGACTGATTTATAAAAAAATAAAATTAAATAAAATAAAAACTGAAAATGCTGAACCGAGGAGCAAGGCATCGAAGTTTAATTAAATGCACAACTGCCTGGATTTCGCGAGTTTTCTTTTTTCAGAACAAAATGTTTAATGTACTTACCGTGCAAATAAACTGATATACTTCTAGCGAGTTCACCTGAGATCGGGGTCAGACTACCCTATAATATCCAGTTATGATGCCTGCTTGCTAATAACAACTTGGCCAATATTTGTGAAAATCATCCGTAAATCTGCATCATAGTTAAGTGATAAAATCAAAGCCGTCGTATGTATCAAATCCAATCGAATTGTGTGTTAAAATTGGTCGTGGCCCAAAATCCCACCACAGATACATTCTGGTGCTTATTTCTTACCCCGCATCGCCGTTCTGCGAATGAGAGAGGGATGTCAGCGGTGTTGATAGACTTCTTGTTCTCTGTACAGGTCATAGTTAATATTTAGTGCACTACTGCCACCCACTGTATGGGATGTAAAATCAGCAATGAGGAGGAATTGTGCACATAAAAAATTCTGTTGAACGTCAAAAATGCAGAACAAAATTAGAGGAGCGCTTCTTCGGAACAACAATAGGACAATACCCACACTACAATAATAATAAAAATAATAATAATCATCATCATCATCATCATTTGCAGATGTTTGGCTACCGAGGCTTCATTAGTGATGTTGTGTGTTTCATTTCGCAAAACCCAAAATCCACATTTAAAACTGCTTGTGTCAGTCACTGCAAAACTAATAATTCATTGCTAGCCCTCTATTATATGCACATTTTTATTACATCGAACGAGGTAGAGTGTTTTTTTTTTTTCCAAAGACAGTCAACGCTGAGAGGGGATTGAGTGACTGATCAGGAGAGAGGGAGGGAGGGAAGGAAAGAGAAGATACCACTGATGCTGTCATAAGTAGCCTAGGTTACGGGCGCCTCCATCTAGGTTACACTTGGGGGAACAAATATTTCTAGAATTTCATTCCCTGTGGATTATTTACCGGGGCCAATGTTTACTAGGCTACACCAGGGATGACGCCCCAGATTCGTTGACCATTATTGTTTTCTTTGCTCAGTCGGCGATAGGCTACCTTGCTTCGGTAAAAAGAGAGGGTGTCGCCGATATCGACTTAAACAGTCATCGCCATCCACCATGGTTCAGCAGTAGCCTATTTAATTCAATCTGGAAGCAAAATCTGAAACCCCAGGTGATTTTGCGATATTAGGGTACATATGGCTTCGCATCAGCTATCCAGTTTTTAGACGGATTTTTCTTTGCTATGGAACCGAAAACGATGTTGGATCGAGAGGCATCTTGTACCATGGTTTTCTATGCGAAGAGAAAGGAGTCGTCGCTTTCCGTTGAGCTTTAGATGCCGAGGGACGGACGGTGAAGATAGCACCTGAATGGGCGTCTTAAGCTACAAGCAAAAAGGGAAGGCAATATATTGTAGTATATGTGTGCCCCCGTGCCAGCGGCCACATTGTCCCCATCACTTGGAAAGAGCACGAGGACTGTCTCCGCGCGCGGATTTCCAGCCCTTGTAATTCCTATAAATTTGAAGATTATGGAGATTTATTTAGCTTAGATGCTTTTCGCGTTCGTGGAGCCGAGGCAGAGTGTTTCGAGGAGAGGGGGGGAAATCCACGAGCACATGGACATACCATCTGCGTCCACGAGGCGTACCCTCTCTCCGCGTGGAAGCTTCCCTGAACAACGCGCACGATACAGACGGTAATTTGGAGAGTGCACTCAGCCGCAAAACTGCTATGACCAAGTGTATTGTAAGTCTAGAGAAAAGAGAGCAGTTGCCTTGGTTTCTAAGAGCTTTTATGTTTCATCCACCTTCGTCTACTTATGTAAACGGGTGGTCTTGTTGCACCACAAGCGCGTCCTGGCTGGGTGGTGTGACCAACACCGCGGGTCTAAATTCTGCAAAGTCTACGAAATTGCATAACGGTCTGTTATCGCGGTGTTCAGAACAAAATGGGCAGCGACTCAGAGATCTACAAGCGTGAGCTGTCGAAAATGTCCGACAAGGACCTGCTTGCGTTTTCCAAAGAGGAGCTTGTGGCCCGACTTCACAAAGAAGAGTCCGACAAAATGTCAGCTCTGGTACAGCGCGGACGACTCATGAAAGAAGTCAACAAGCAATTGCAGGGGCACCTGCTAGAAATCAGGGAACTAAAAGCCGTTAACCAGCAGCTTCAGGAGGAAAACCAGGAGCTGCGAGACTTGTGCTGCTTCCTGGACGACGACAGGAACAAGGTGAAGATGCTGTCCCGCGAGTGGCAGCATTTCGGCCGCCACGCCGCCAAAGTGATGCGCGAGGACCTGGGCAGTTATGTGAAGAAGCTGACTGAGCTCGAGCGGCTTCAGGGCCTGCTGGCGAAGGACAACCTGGATCTGAAAGAAATGTGCCTGGTTCTGGAGGAGGAGTGCGCCAGCCGGAGCGACTGCAGTCCCGGCGGCTCTGCGGAGCTGCGTAGTCTCATGGGCATGGTAGTCCGGGATTTGGGCGATGGGAGTTCCAGTACCGGTAGTGTCGGTAGCCCGGATCAGCTCCACCTTGTTTGCTCACCTGACGACTGAATTTTGATGATGGACCTGGCGCGCCTGTCCTGCGCTTGGAAGATAGGGGAACACGAGATTTATTGACCTCAGAGAGGGGCGGGGGAGGGATTGTGCGGCATTTACTCTTTCTATGTTGATAAAGGACGGAGTTGACTGTGTATGGTATGCTTATTATTAATGTGGACAAAAGAAACCGCCCTTTCAATATACTGATTGCAAAACAGCAGCGTATGGGTTTGAATCTGCGTTTAACTGCTATTTGGGACTTAATGGATGCTACGTATTTGTATGGTCTTTGGTAGCTATTTTCTGTCATTAATTGTTGTGCTTCAGTGGTTTGAAATTGCACGCAGACTCTCAATCGTGTTTCAGGGGAGGCAATTTGAGATGGGGTTTGGTACCTGACCGTGGTGCTGAAATTTTGACCGAAGCTGGGGAAACCGTCTGCTGGTTACCAGTGGTGGTTTCGTTACGACGTTGGCTACCGGTGGAATCCCAGCGACACGGCACTTGGAGCTCAGGCAGAAATCTCAGGCATCGATATAAAAATACACGTGCCTGTATTGCATCTTATTCTTTGTATTTTTAATCAGGAATATCCTTGGTGACTAGTGTGATGTCGAAGCTGGCACATCAATCACATTCACCAGTATCACATTTGCCTTCGTGCTCGAGCGGGTCGAAGACTCCAGAGAAATCCACACGAAAGTCTTTGCGTGAACAAATATTTAGCTTTAACGTTTCTACGGGCATTACATTTTGGATGAGGCTCAGGTTCCCCCAACTTGCCAGGAGAAACTGTTAGAGAGCTTTTTCAGAAGTTGAAATATGTCACGTTTATCTACGACACGCTTGTTTGTTAGTGTTTTATTGCTCGTATTAGTTTGATCGGCCATAGATGTCACGTGAATTTGAAACTGGAGCGTGACGATCAAAGCACAGTGTCTTACGGGTGCGGAACACCTCCATCTCGAGCACAGGTTGCTTTCCTTTAGTGTTACACGCTGGCGCTGTCTGAGGTGGGCGTGCATACTCCACAGATGTCAACGAATCGGACAAAGAGCCATGCCGTTCATTTGGGGCGAAGCCTTTTAATCGCTTGCTTTGTTGCTGCTCCACTGAAACTGATAGTAGCCATGTTTGCATGAAACCAGTTTTTAAACAATCTTTGTATTACTGCTATTTATAATGTAGGAAAAACAGCCTCTGTAATTTTCCAAGAAGTTCAATAAAGCGGACCACTCATTTTGGGATGTTGCCATCTCTAAATTGATATCATTATTTTGATTATTTTCTGTTCCAACCTTTGGGTCCTGTGGTTGGGTGGGATGGGGGGTCGGTCTGGGGATGTGGCACTCCCTCTGTCTATTTTCTTGGACTTAAATAGTTGCTTTCTATGTTATTTTTTATCTTTGTTGCTTTTTTTTTTTGCTTTTTCCTTTCTTTCCCTTACCTTCTTACTTTCCCTTTTTCTCTTCTGCTCTCTTTCCTTGATAGCTGTTGTAATTCTGTTTTTTTTTTGTTGTTATTTCTAGATCCTGGTTAGGGTCTTACTTTCCTTTTTTTTTACTATTGATTAATTGCTTCATTTATTTAACTATTATTATTATTATTATTATTATTATTATTATTATTATTCGTATTGTTATTATTATTTTTTTTTACTTTATCGGGTTTTTAAAAATTATTATTTATATATATTTTTTCTATCATTTGTCATTATTGCTGTTTTTTTTTCTTCTGCACACTTATTACCTGCCACACCTCAGTTTGTCTAACAAAAAAAGAAGAAAAAATCCAATAAAAAATTGATCACAAAAAAAAGCGGACCACTCAACTTTCCCGTGTTAACTGGTCAATATATCGCCACTAGATGGAGTTACAGGAGCAGAGAATCATTAAAGATGCTTATAACATTGTCAAAAGAAGTTAGCAAAGTTAAAGGCATCCAACGCGTTTTCCTCTGTATTGATGCAGTCATGAGCGTGGGGAGTTTAAAGCACATACTGACATGATTTTTAATAGGCAGATCGTCCTATTATATTTTAAAGCAAAGGTTAATTTTCACTCAGGCTTTTATTGTGGAGTGTTTTCAATAATATTGGCAGCTAAACCTTTTAATTTTTAGGCATATTTGCCTCAGGCCTGGTGCACACAACCTAGTCTGATGAGTGAGGTAATGAGGATGAAGAGAGAGGACGTGTATATTTTTGTGTGGTGAGCACGTGTGTGGGCTGAATTGGCATGTATTTGTTGTTTGAGTATTGTGCGTGTGCCTGCAGATGAGTGCTTATGTTTGAGTGTTGCATGTTTCATTTGTGACTGTGCATGTGTGAGAGACGCTTTTTTCTGTGTGCTTTTTTTTTTTTTTTTTTTTTCAAGGTCCCCTTTTATGCCTCCAGGTGCACAGCTAATTAGCCATTATGAGCCAGTTAAAAGTCTCCCCTACCTGACATCACAAGGGGGAGTGACCACCCAGAATAATGAAATCTTATTGACTGCTTGACTAAAGGCGATCAGTTCTTCTTGCCTCTGGTTGGTTACCTCCCCATGTGATGTCAAGAGGGAAAAGATTTTGAAATGGCTTGCGAGAACTAATTAGCTGTGCACCTGGGGGGTATTCCATCAAGTAGGCTAAAGGAAAATCCAGACTTAAATGGCCAAGTCTGGCTTATGATAGCGAGAGTTCAGTTTCATCAAAGTGGCTGAGATTAGCCCCACATCAGTAACCATGGAAACTATGGTTCTGGCTAAGCCTGATACATCCAGCTAAGCTCAGATTTCTGTTCCATCAACCTGAGCCACATCTCCATTCCATCAAGGTGGTTAAAGTGAATCCCAGCCTAGTTACCATGGTGATTTAAGTTGCAGGGCAATCCTGCCCTGTAGCAGGTTTAAGGTGAGGATTAGCTTCATCTATGTTCAAAGAATGTCCAATAGACTGGAACAGACACCCAAAAGAGAGTTCTGCCAGTGCATTTACAGACGGAAAGGATTAGGATGGTGGTCCATGCAGGGAGGGGATTTCTTGGAATTATGGAAGTGAAGGGAGAAATCCAAGAAATTTTAGAAAAAGGTTTTGGCGAAAGCCAAATGCAAATTAACTAGATGTGTAGGCTACAGTCATGTTTCGAGGAAGTTAGGCGCAAGGGAAATAGAAAAAAAATGGTTGAAAAAGACAACTGCGGATAAGGTTTTTTTTGTATATTGAAGATAGTCACTCTGGATCTTACGTCACCATAGTGCATGGCGGTAATGCACCTTAACGTTGGTTACCCACCCTGAAAAACCAAAAAGAATAAAAGAATTGATGGAATACCCTCCTGGTGTCATAATAGGGGACCTTTAAATTTGGCATCTCCAATCCCACCCGACTCTGGAATGCCCAATCCGAGAACTATGTACAAGGCTTGGTCGTATACAACCCCTTCTCTCAGGAGAGAGTGACGCGCCTGTCAGCGCCTCCATCTTTAAACTTATTGGTCGAAACTATCGCAAGTTCAGAACAAGGGCGGAGGATACCCGAACATGTACAGGCTTAGAATCCCACTGACGAGCGCCCTGCTGGCCAACAGGAGGCGCTTGAGCAATGAACAAGGCAACCATTTTTAATTTCCCTTCCCAGTTTGCATCCCTACAGCATCCCCGACCACCGGGGATCGAACCCGCACCGTGGTAGTCACTGCTGCCCCACAAATGCGGCACCTTAACCGAGTGAGCTAACCCGGCAACTATGTGTGTGCTTATACATGAGTAAACAAGTAGGAATACACAATAAAATGCCCCCCTCCCCAACACCTTCCGATAACAATCCGCAGACATCAGGCACAAGCAGAGTTTGGCTTTCTTTATTGTTCTTAAAATTGGGACAGTGTTCCATGTAAACTCAACACACGTGCAATTCTAACATCAGCAAATATCTCGAAAATAAACAAATTCCTCTCATCTATAAATATATATTTTATCTTTTTTTTCTTTACGCGAGGGTCCTGCCTTCGTGTCAGTTCTCAGTAATAACTCTCAAAAATCTACTGGCCGAACGCTGTCAGACAATATGGGCCAGTTTCCCAGACGAAGATTCTGCTTAATCCAGGACTAAGTTAAATTTTCGCAGAAAACTCTCCATACAAATATTTATTTAGTCCAAGATTATGCTTGAAACTGGCCCTTTATGGGCAGTTTATGCATAGCTAGCACACATGCATAGTCAACATACAATTGAACAACCATCGTTCTCTTCAATACATGTACAGGTTTTCTCGTAATCATCCAAGGAACATGCCCATTAACATGTAACATTAATCTCTGCCTTTGTGTCTACACTCACATTGTACTAGTTTAGCATTTAATGCATGTCTACATTCCATATGCTAGCGCCCAGCGCTGCGAACCGCCATTCCGAGCATGCACGGATCCATCGGGTAAGATTACATCATAACTTTCATTATGATGCCTCACATACCAGGAATTAGAGGCACTATAATCGCGCAAAACCAATGAATAGATATGTCCTATACTTGTAACCTACAATCAAATGGATACTATGTGATACTATATTGAATTAGTAGCATTCATTAACTCCATACGGGGCAGGTGGGTTTGACTGAAAGAAAAATCTGACCCACTCTTGTGTCTTTCACTCTCATTAGTGAAAAAGTCCCTCGCAGTTGGTTGAGCTCATTTCCCGAGCCACCTAGGACAGCAGCTTAAACGTCCCCTACCATGTCACCAGGTGCACAACCAGCCATCCATTACAAACCATTTCAGTATCTGTTTCTTTGTGACATCACATGCTGAAGTGACTGCCCAGAGGCAAGAGGGACTGATCAACTTCAGCCAACCAGTTAATCAGTTCCTTCATTCTTCTGGGTGGTCCCTCCCCCTTGTGATGTCACAAAGGACAGATTTTGAAATGGGCTGTAATGGCTTATTGGCTGTGCACCTGGTGAGGTGACAGGGGACCTTTAGTGTGTTAGTCCGCAAGACTGTGCTGTTGGAACACTGTAAACTAGTCTATACACAGACTCAGATGATCCTGGCTAAATTTCATTACAAAGGTCATGCGATTTCGTATTTGAAGCAAAGCTTATACTCTAAATGAAGTATAAAAAAAATAGTTTGTGAAACCTCTTCATGGGTTCCTTTAATAAGGAAGGAATTTCTCTACGCAGTGAGGTGGAAATTCGGTTTCAGAAAGTAAACGTCAGCACTTTGTTCCATTTGACAAGATTTGCTAACTAACATAATTCTTCCCCCAGGAGGTAGAGGTAATTAGAAACACATTCGAGAACTTTAAACTCCTGACCCCAGGACTTACTGTCACCGCGTACGTGATCTCTATAGCGAACAGAGTGGGTTTATCCACCAAAATCTTCCATCCAGTGGAGATATTTTCATAGGAGCCCATTACTGCCCTGATTGTGGTGCTTCAACCAGAGAGACACTACAGTGGCCGATGATGTCACTACTAGACTGTGACATCACAAAGGCAAGTTCAGTTTAGTAGTCTACCTCGAGCTCTTTCAGTGAGCACCTGATCTCTGCCATGTGAACTTAAAAACTCCATAAACTTTTTACATTTAAAGCTCACAGTTTTGCTTGGGATGCTTTTATCCTCAGCCACACAAAAAAAAAAACAAAACAAAAGAACATTCATAATGTTCTACGTTACTGACACAACAAAGGTGATGTGGCTTTGTTAAAGGGCATAAGGGTAGCACTCACTTGGTAATTCGAACCCTGATCATTTACATTTTAGAACAGGGGTACGCAACTCCACTCCTGTGTCAATTCTAGTTTTTTGTTACACCCAAACCCATAGCTGATTAAATGGATTGATTTTAATGAATTTTGTTTTCATGAACACAATTGACGGTGTTCTGTAGATCTGTCAGAGTGTTGCCATTCAGAATACTCAGCGATTCATGAGACTTTTAATCGTCCATCAAACTCAGGAGGTCAGGCTGGGGATAAAACAAAAACCAGAAATGGCTTGGGCAGTCTTGCACCTGGGTGGCCGGCCCATACTGTAGAAGAGCACTCCTGGGAGGGTGCTGTCTGCTCATTGGAGGGGCACTCAGTACTCCCAGTACTCCCAGTACTCCCACTAATTCTCTCAGCCAAAGAGCTGGCAGCCCCAGTGGACCATACGCTTTACATCATTGCATAAAGTAATAGTTTAATGGATTACTCTTACGGTATATAGAGCCGGGTGGGGTGAGGGAGTGACTCACCACAGTTAATATCGAACACCCACACACACACACACACACACACACACACACACACACACTCCCCTGGCAGCCATTTTGTGCCAGAACACTCATCACCCATGAGCTTAGGGAGGAAGCACAACTGAGTCAAACAGGAGGGATGATTCAAGGTGCCAGATTGATAAAAACAGATGGATAATTAGACCCCCAAAACTGGGAAATCCCCTTTAGCATGAGCATAGCTCTCGGTCAGGAGGGTAATGTTTCATAAGTGACACACAGTGTGTCAAATCAGCAGTCGCATGTGAGTTCACACAAACACAATCATCACCATTATCATCTTGACCAGAGGCATTTTGTGTAAAGGGATGCAGCTGCCGGATGAACCCTAAAGACTGAGAGGAGACACACACAAGGTCAGATTTGCTGACACATCCTGAGTAAGGACTAGAGTCGGAGTTTTACACAAGGAATGTGAAAACTGAAGCCAGTCAGAGGTTATGAGAATGTGAGCCCGTGTCTCCCCCCATACTGTTTCGCATCAGTTGTTATGATCAGTGATTGACAGCTTAATTAGGTACAACCAATCAGGGCTTGGCTAACTCTCGCATGTTTATCATAATCATGTCTTTCCAAACAAAGGTGTGTCTTATCTCTCTCTCTCTCTCTCTCTCTCTCGCTCGCTCTCATTCTGTCTGTCTGTCTGTCTGTCTGTCTGTCTCTCTCTCTCTCTCTCTCTCTCTCTCTCTCTCAAGTTCCTTTTCCCGGCTTCTGATTCTGATTGGTTCCTAAACTTGGCTGCAGAGTTCTAGACCCACCATGGCTCCGCAGCCAATCACAATGGGACGCTCCAGACACCCGCCATAACGCTCACAACACATCATGGGACTCAGCACTGCGTCTCCCATTGGTCGGTGCTTTCAGTTTGCGAGTCTTCAATGAAAAATGTCTTGGAAGAAAAGACCCCAATGAACCTTCCGGATCCTAGGCACCGTGATAAGGCCACTGCTGACCACTCAAACCTCTCCAGTTGAGGCACATCTCAACTCCCACTGGCAGGTTTAAGGATCTCTCTTTACAGGAGCCAATCAGAAGTTTGAGGAGATTGAAAAGAACAAGAGGGAAAAAAACCAACCCCAAAAAGAAACAAGATCCGGTGAAATGGGACTCCACCCTCAACCCCTGTGCAGCCAATCAGAGGGTGACGAGGGTGGGGGAATTGAGGGAGTGATCGGATTGGTCGCCGCTGCTGCTGCTACGGCGATGGGCTGTAGCACAGGCCTGGGGCCTCTGTGTGGAGGCAGAATGGATCGTACCAAGTTGAGCTGAAGAAGAGGCGGGTGGGCTGAAGTGGTGGGGTGCAGTCGCTGGGGCGCCCGGGTCCGGGGGGGCCGTGGGGGGGTAGGTGAACACCAGGCTAGCGGTGAAGGGGGTGAGGGAGGGGGTGGAGATGAAGGTGGGGGTGTGTAGGGACTCGGTGTCAGGGGGGGAGGAGTCCCTAGAGGAGGCTGGGAGGGTGATTTTTGGCTTGGACGGCCGCTGGTGGTGTTGGTGGGAGGGGCCAGCCACCGGGGGGTCCTCGGGTTCGGTTTTGATCCGGCTCTTGGGCCCAGCGGCGGGAATCCCGGAGCTGTGGTCCGAGTCGGAGTCGGAGCTGTGGATCTTACAGATGGGGCGATGGGCCTCCAGAACCAACTCCAACCTCTCCTTCTCCTTCTCCAGCCCGGCGATTTCCCGCTGCAGCTCCGCCTTATCGCTCTCCAGACGATCCGTTTCCTGCGGACAGGAGCTCATGAAAAACTTGCGTAACCCCGGAGTTTGCCTTACAAATTAAAGAGCCTAGTGCTAAAAGTACTTAAGTCGCATTTTCATGCGCGGCGAGGTAAGGCTTGGAAACTTTTAGTTAACCAAGCCCACTGCCCAGATTTTTTTTCAAAATGAACATGTAGTGACTTCAGTACTTTTAGCACTAGGGTCTTTATTCATAGCCTTGGCAAGACAAACACAACATGTTTTCATGCTGAACTTGACTTGTCCAAAATGTGACTTAAGCACTTTTAGCACGAGGCTCTTCAATTACATCCCCACAGAGCGTCATGGCCATTAAATGTTCTGTCAACCAACCTGCCAATATTTCTACCAGGGGCTCTCTCTGTCATCTGATCACCTCGATATTACTGCTGTTGTTCTAAGTATAGCAGTTTCATTTCAATTTAGCACAAAACCATGCACGTGTCCTCCAGAACATCTCAAGTAATCGTACCGCTAAATGAGTGCGTGATTTACCACAGTTTGCAATGGATACACCATGGTGTAACAGCTTAAAACTCAGGATTGAGATACAAACCCCAATTCCAAAGAAGTTGGGACGTTGTGTAAAACGTGAACAAAAGCAGAATACAGTGATTTGCAAATCCTTTTCGACCTACAGTGGGGTGCAAAAATTTGGGCACTCCAGGTTTAAATGTCTGTTACAATTAATCTCCAAGTTATTGAAAGCAAACCTGAACACTAAATGCTACAAAGTTAAACATGACACATTTCATCACATTTTAAAGCAAGACTAATTTTTATTTTTAACTTTTTACAGTTTCAAAATAATAAAACAAGGAAAAAGGCCTTGTGCAAAAGTTTGGGAACCCAGTCAGCCAGTACTTTGTACCTCCTCCTCGGGCAGCTATAACAGCTTGCAAACGTTTCCTGTAGCCAGCTAAGAGTCTTTCAATTCTTGTCTTTGGAATTTTTCCTCCATTCTTCCTGACGGAACACCTCTAGCTCAGAAATATTCTTTGGCCTTCCTGCATGCACGGAATGTTTGAGGTCTCTCCACAGATTTTCAATAATATTCAAGTCTGGGGACTGTGATGGCCATTCCAAAATCTTCATCCGTCTTTCCTGGAGGTACTTCATGGTGGATTTTGAGGTAAGCTTTGGGTCATAGTCTTGCTGGAAAACCCAACGTCTCTTAAACTTGAATTTCTGGACTGAGCTTTGAACATTAGCCTCTAGAATGTCTTGATATTTGGTGGAATCCATTCTTCCTTCCACCTGCACAATACTGCCTGTGCCCCAAGCTTTTACACAACCCCAAAGCATAATGGATCCAGCTCCATGCTTAACAGTTGGCAACGTGTTCTTCTCTACAAATGCTTTACCCTTTTTTCTCCTTCTTTGGTTGTGGTCAAAAAGTTCAATTTTGGTTTTGTCAGTCCAAAGCACATTGTTCCAATAGGCTTGAGGTTTCTCAAGGTTTTCTTCCGCAAACTTCAGACGCTTAATTTTGTGTTGAGGTCGTAGATAGGGCTTCTTTCTTGCAACTCTGCCATGTAGGTCTTTGTTGTTTAAGGTATGCTGTATTGTTGTCCTGTGAACAACTAGACCTGTGTCTGCTACTCTTTTTTGCAGCTCTTTTGCAGTGATGTGTGGGCTCTTCTGAGCATTTCTTACCAGATCTCAGGCCGTTCTATCTGAAATTTTTCTTGGTCTTCCAGATCTTGCCTTGACTTCAATTGTTCCATTTATTTTCCATTTTCTTATGATGTTTCTGACAGTAGAAATGGGTAGTTTGAAACGTTGCAAGAGTTTTTTGTGGCCTTCTCCTTGTTGGTGGAAGTGACTTATCTTGATTTTGGCATCCTAGGACAACTGTTAAGACGAACACATGGTTTTTAACACCAGACACAACAGCCACCACAGTCAGGTACTTTAGAAGGCAAGTTACCTCAGAATATATAGTTCAACCCTGGAATTATATTCACCTGACTCATTGAAGCCCTAACGAGTAAATCACCTGGGTCTGGGCTTTAGTAATCATCTTCTTAAAAGGTAACGAAGAATAATCCAAAAGAGTTCCCAAACTTTTGCACAGGGCCCTTTTTCCTTTCTTATAATTTAAAAACTCAGAAAAATTAAAATAAAAAGAAACCTTGCTTTCAAATTTGCAGAAAGATGTCATGTTTAACTTTGTAGCATTTAGAGTTCAGGTTTGATTTCAATCACTTGGAGATTAATTGTACCAGACATTTAAACCAGGGGTGCCCAAATTTTTGCACCCCACTGTAAATTCAATTGAGTACACTACAAAGACAAGATATTTAACATTCAAACCGATAAACTTTATTTTTTGTTTGGAAATATTCATTCATTTTGAATTTGATGCCTGCGACATGTTCCAAAAAAGCTGGGACAGGGGCATGTTTGCCACTGTGTTACATTAACTTTCCTTTTAACAACACTCAATAAGCGTTTGGGAGCTGAGGACACTAATTGTAGGAGCCTTGTTGATGGAATTCTTTCCCATTCTTGCTTGATGTACGACTTCAGTTGCTCAACAGTCCGGCGTCTCCGTTGTCGTATTTTGCGCTTCATGATGCGCCACACATTTTCAATGGGAGACAGGTCAGGACTGCAGGCAGGCCAGTCTATTACCCAACCTCTTTTACTACGTAGCCATGCTGTTGTAACGTGCAGAATGCAGCTTGGTATTGTCTTGCTGAAATAAGCAGGGAAGTCCCTAAGAAAGACGTCTCTTGATTGGCAGCATATGTTGCTCCAAAGCCTGTATTTACCTTTCAGCATTAATGGTGCCTTCACAGATGTGCAAGTTACCCATACCGTGTGCACTAACACATCCCCATGCCATCACAGATGCTGGCTTTTAAAATTTGTGCTGATAACAATCTGGATGGTCCTTTTCCTCTTTAGCCCGGAGGACACGACAGACATGATTTCCAAAAACAATTTGAAATGTGGACTCGTCAGACCACAGCACACCTTTCCACTTTGCGTCAGTCCATCTCAGATGAGCTTGGGCCCAGAGAAGCCGGCGGCGTTTCTGGGTGTTAATGATATATGGCTTTTGCTTTGAATGGGTAGAGTTTTAACTTGCACTTGTAGATGTAGCGACGAAAAGTGTTAACTGACAATGGTTTTCCAAAGTGTCCCTAGCCGACATGGTAATAACCTTCACAGAATGATGTCGGTTTTTAATTCAGTGCTGCCTGAGGGACCGATGCTCATGGGCATTCAATGTTGGTTTTCAGCCTTGCCGCTTACGTGTAGAGATTTCTCTGGATTCTCTGAATCTTTTGATGATATTATGGACTGTAAATGATGAAATCCCTAAATTCCTTGCAATTGAAAGTTGAGAAACATTGATCTTAAATTGTTGGACTATTTGTTCATGCAGTTGTTCACAAAATGGTGAACCTCACCCCATCCTTACTTGTGAACGACTGAGCCTTTCGGGGATGCTCCTTTTATACCTAATCATGACACTCACCTGTTTCCAATTAACTTGTTCACCAGTGGAATGTTCCAAACAGGTGTTTTTTGAGCATTCCCTTCCCAGTCTTTTTTTTCCCCCAGTCCCAGCTTCTTTGAAACATGTTGCAGGCATCAAATTCAAAATGAGTGAATATTTCCTAAAAACAATAAAGCTTATCAGTTCGAACATTAAATATCTTGTCTTTGAGGGGTACTCAATTGAATATAGGTCTAAGGATTTGCAAATCATTGTATTGTTTTTATTCACGTTTTACACAATGCCCCAACTTAATTAACGCAAACCACAAGCCTTACATTCACAGAAAAATGAAATCCTTCTGCAAATAAAACTGGGTTGGAAATTTAACCATCACTGAAAAATGCTGATTTGCTGCTGGGATTTGCAACTGTAATCTGTTGCATTCATCACAACCTCTGGCAAAAATTATAGAAGCACCTCTCTTACAAGATGTTTATCCAGATTTTTCACTTCATAAGAAATAAACAAATTGCAGATTTGACACAAAATAATTTTAGTTCAAGAGCTGAACAATCCAGCTTCATTAAACACACCTAAAATAAAATAGATTAAATGATTTTAATTAATGTCATTTTTTTTTTCAGACCAAATGCAGTAAAAAATCATGCAATTACTCAATATTGAGTAAAAAATGATGGAATCATAAACAAACAAGTGGTGCTAGGCACAACAAACCCCGCCCCTCGCACATACTTTTACCTACTTTTCCTAAATTCAATATGCATCTATTCTGGGTCAGTGGCAATCCCTATACCAAATTTGTAGTGAATCTGGCCATTACTTTTGCTGGTAAAGTGTTAACAAACAAAGAAACAAACACACAAACAAACCGAACCAAAAACAATACCCCTTGCCCTCCCCCTTCGGGCGGGGCGGGGTAAAAATCTGAATTAGAGCCGTATTTAGTGCTCCTTCACGAGCTTTCATGACAGTCTGAATTCTCTAAGGCATGGACTTCACTAATGAAAACCAATATTCTCCATCAAGCTGGTTCCAACTTTCTTAAATAGTGGTTGACAGATCAGCTTAGCAGGATGGGCCTTTTTTTTTTTTTTTTTTTGCTTTTAGAATCTTTGCTCTGTAACAAGATGCATTGTCATCCAGTATGGACTTAGATGATGGCCGCGCCGTTGTGTTTGGCTGCTATTCGTCGCCTTTTTCCGCTTCTGTTCGTCGTCCTGGCTCTGTTCGTGTGTCTGTGTATAAATGATGTGTAAGCCACAATTGTCAATGACCGGCACACATTATTGATCATTCGAGACTTCGTCGGGGACTTTTATACTTGGAATCCCCAACAGCGTGCCTCACGCAACATTCTACTTTGCCAAGCATCTGAAGGTATATGGACTCGGCCCTGCGGCTACCACCGTAGGAAACAAGCTCGGGGGCGGGGTAAACGTGCTGGCGCCTCGGTTATACTGCGGAGTCTTCCCGCTGTCGCGCCCCACCTGCCTACCTTTTTCACCCTGATGACGTTGGACCTGGTTGGCCTAGGCGCTTCATTGCTCGGCGCTCCCTTGAGACTACCAGGTACGCCTTTCTCCGACCGATGATCCCCGACACAGACCTGAATGCCAGACCGCTTCCTTGCGGGCTCCCCGCCAAGTTTCTGTAAAGCGCGGCGGTGTAGTCTTCCAGGATCTCCGTTCTCTGGCATGGGATCCGTTGTCCGATGCAGCAACAACAGTCAAAATGGCTTTGATCAATGCGAGATCCGTGTCCAACAAAACTTTTATCCTTCATGACTTTTTCACCGCCCGTGGATTGGATTTTTTATTGGTCATTGAAACTTGGCTCAATACTGGCGAGTTTGCCCCACTTACTGAACTCTGTCTGGATGATTGCAACTTTTTTTTGCACTCCCAGATCCTCTGGTCGCGGTGGTGGTCTGGCCACTGTGTTCAAGAAGAGTTTTAACTGCCAACAGCTGAACTCTGGTCATTTCCCCAGCTTTGAAGTGCAATTAATGGCAGTAGATCCGGTCAATCCCTTTTTAATTGCGCTTGTGTATCGTCCGCCAAAAATGCATAAAATTTCATAGATCAGTTCGCGGAGTTCCTTTCAAATACTTTGTCCAGCTTTGATCGCGTTCTGATTCTTGGCGATTTTAATATTCACGTTTGCTGTCCCGCTAAGCCTCTTGTAAGAGATTTTATCCATCTTCTTGAGTCTTTTAATCTTACGCTGCTCGCAACCGGACCAACTCATAAGTTAGGCCATACACTTGACCTAGTATTGTCGTCTGGTTTTCCCATCTGTAATACGGAAATAATTGATGTGCATCTGTCGGATCATTGTGCTGTTATATTTAATGCGCATCTCTGCCCATTCCAACTATCAAATCTCGTCTTCCCGTACGCTGCTCTCGTTACATGAACTCTTCGATAGCCAATAAGTTCTCTGAAGCTTTAATTGCTGCTCCTAATATCTGCACTATTGAGGCCTCTCCTCCCCATCTCACCACTGAGGACCTCTTCTCCTTATTCAACTCCACCTGCACTTCTATATTAAATACTGTCGCTCCCCTGAAATCATAAAAGCCCAAGCCTAAAGGTCTGCCATGGCTTACTGACACAACTAGGGCACTGAGGAGGGAGAGCTGGAAATCTGAATGCAAATGGAAATGTGACAAACTGCACTTCTCCTTTGAAATCTCGAAAAGCATTCTTCTCAAATATCAGGAAGCAGTTAAGGCAGCGACAGCAAAATACTTTTCTAACATAATTTCTGTCAACTCTCATAATCCAAAGGTCTTATTCAGCACCAGTAATTCTGTAATTTGTCCAACCCCCAGTACTAGCTTACATGTGTCTCCTGCTTTTACTAGCAAAGTTGAGGACATCAGAATGCAGATTTCTCCCCCCACCCATGATTTAGCTGTCTCCCTGGTCTGTTTGTCTAAATTAGACTGTTTCCAGCCTATTATACTGCCCTCCCTTACAAAGATTGTTTCGCCGATGACACCTACATCTGGCTCTCTTGATGTAGTTCCTACTGCCCTCCTAAAGGAGGTCTTTGACATAGCCAGTCCCAGCATTCTCTCTATTATAAATGGCTCCCTAGCCACTGGTACTGTTCCCACCTGCTTCAAGCGTGCAGTGGTCCAGCCTCTCCTGAAAAAACCCAACTTAGACCCTACTTCACCGAACAACTACAGACCGATCTCTTAAACTTTCATTTCTCTCTAAGGTCCTTGAAAAGGCTGTTCTGAGTCAATTACTGCCCTATTTACAACAAAACAATATTTTGGAAAAATTCCAGTCTGGGTTTAGGGCTCACCATAAAACAGAGTCAGCCCTGTTGAAAATTCACAATGACCTGCTCCTCTCTATAGACTCTGGAGATTGTGCCATACCGATTCTCCTTGACCTCAGTGCGGCGTTCGACACTGTGGATCATGACATTTTAATACACCGCCTCCAGTATGGGGTTGGTATTGATGGCACTGCCTTGAATTGTTTTATATCCTATCTCAAGAATAGAAGTTTTTCTGTACATATGGGCAATTTCTCCTCTACCCCAGGTAGTCTCTCCTGTGGGGTCCCACAAGGTTCCGTCTTGGGTCCCATTCTTTTTTCAATTTATATGCTTCCATTGGGCCAAATAATTCAAAAGCAGTTTCATTCCACTGTTACGCTGATGACACACAGCTCTATCACCCCTGAAATGAAATAATCAGTCAAATCTACTCAGTCTCATGAATTGCCTTGAGGACATAAAGTGTTGGATGGCACAGAATTTCCTTCAACTGAATGAAGTCTGAAATCATCCTATTCGGCCCCCCTGACTCCAAAAAAGTGATAAATAACAGTCTTGGCAACCTTTCCACCACGTCAAACCCTATGTTAAAAACCTTGGCGTGATATTTTATTCTGCCTTTTCGTTTGACAAGCAAATCAATGCAGTATTTAAAGCCAGTTTTTCCAGCTGTGATCAATTGCTAAAATCAAACCATTTCTCTCATTCAAGATCTCGAGAAAGTCATACACGCCTTTATATCCTCTCGACTGGATTACTGCAGTTCCTTATACACTGGGATTGGCAAGTCATCCTTGTTTTGCCTCCAATTGGTCCAGAAAGCTGCAGCCAGGCTCCTGACAGATACCAGGAAGAGGGACCATATTAGTCCTATTTTGGCCTCTCTCCTCTGGCTGCCTGTTCATTTCAGAATTGATTTTAAAGTACTCCTGTTTGTTAATAAAGCCCTAAACGGGCTGGCCCCCTCATACATCGCTGACCTCCTAACCCCATACTCAGTCTCTAGGTCACTTAGGTCAACTAACTTGGGGCTGCTGGCTGTTCTGTGATCCAAACTTAAGCTCCGGGGTGACCGCGCTTTCGCTGTTGCAGCCCCTTGATTGTGGAACAGCGTTCCCCTACAGATCAGATCTTCCCCCTCCATCGACTCTTTGAATTCCAGGCTCAAAACATACTTTAATTCACTTGCGTTTGAATCCTCTGGTTAATTATTATTCCTTTTTTTTGTCTTTTTGACTTGTGGCATTCCCTATGTGTTGTGTGTTTGTGCCTATACACTGCGTTACGTGATATTAGTGTTAATGTCCTTTGTATTTATGATGATTATGATGTTAGTTACCTGCTCTGCTCTGTACAGCACTTTGGTCAACCTTGGTCATTTCAAATGTGCTTTATAAATAAATTTGATTTTGATTTTGTGATTTTGAAAATTTACTTCATCATTACCAAACCTATTTTCTATTAATGGCATCGGAAAATGGCCCAAACTTTCGATGTACACCTGCGCATTGACTGTTGAGGTAATGATTGCCATTTCTCCTGGTCCTTTACCTGGCATGCAACCCCATATCATAAATGAATGGGGAAATTTTCTTGCTTTCTTCAAGCAGTCATCTTTATATGTTTCATTGGAAGGACACAAGACAAAAGTTCCGGCATCCTCGCCTTAGCCAATGCAGATTCATGATTCACTGAATCACTGAATATCACTTTCATCCAATCATCCACACTCTGTGATTGCTTCGCTTTAGCCCATCATAACTTTACTTTCGTCTGTTTAGGTGTTAGAGCTGGTATTCGTTTGGCGTTTCTGTATGCAAATCCTATTTCATTCAGCCAATTTCTTTCAGTTCTATCACAAGCAGTGACTCCTGTTTCAGCCCATTTGTTTTTCATTTGTTTTGTTGTGCATTATCTATTTTTGAGCCATATTGCTTTGAATTTTCTGTCCTGACACTTTGAAGTCTTCCTTGGTGTACCCGTATGTTTTCCTTTTATAACCTTCCGATATCGTTTATTCTCGCACCAAATAGACACAGCTGACTGGGTACAACCAACATCGTTTTCCACTCTCCATGATGAATTCCCTTCTCAGAGCAGTTTTTTAATCCTTTCCCTTATTTCATTGCCATTTCTCTTGTTGGTGCCTGTTTCTTCTCAATTACCAAAGCCTGACACCTTGTTAAGGTCCGCAAGCACTCTCTTTTAACAGCAAACAAATTTGCATATTCAAATCTATGTTTACTTCTTTAAAAATGCCAATTACAAAGTGATTCCATAATCTTTTCCTCAACATTGAGTGATTCAATATTTTCCCCCCACAATACCTGGAAAAAATATGCCATGAATGAAAATCATTTAATCTAATTTGTTTGAGGTGTGTTTCATGAAGCCAGAATGTTCATATACTGAACAAAAAATGTTCTGTGTCATGTCTGCAATTTGTTTGTTTGCCATGAGGTAAAAAAAAAAGATGGATAAACATCCCCCAAGAGCGGTGATTCCATCATTTTTGCCAGAGGTCGTACACTGACCCAGATCTGAGACGGAGCGCGGCCGAAACAGAAGCAGCCCGTCTGCTATGACTCACGGTCTGTAGTGTGTCGGTGAGCACGCGACGGCGATCGCGGCACTTTGCTGCGGCCAGTTTGTTCCTCTCTCTCCGTATCCTCCTTCTCTCCAGCTCCTCCGGGGTCAACTGGAGAAAGTGAAAAAGAGTTTGAACTTTGGATGGAGAAAATGACAAATTGAGGGAGAGGGGAGAGAGCAAGAGAAAGAAAAGAAGAGAGGTTCTAGCGTAAGAGTGAAAGGGAAGGGCATGTTTAGACAGAAACGATAACGGCAGGCACTAAATCGTGTTGCAGTTCCACTGAATGAACACCCGAAATCGAATGACTTTGTAACTCAGTTTTATGCTGCTGCCATCTTGTGGAGATTATTTCTCACTGCAGCCTGTTGGCAAAACACCAAGACTCAAAACACACCCAGATCCAATGCCCGTCTCTAACCCCAATCTCAAAACTTTCAAAACCATTTCCCTTCGACTCACCCCTCCCGCTCGCTCGCTCGCTCCATCGCCCTGTCCTGCTCCCGCTACCGTGCCGATGAGTCACATGCAGACCCCTACAGTGACTCAGGTCCGAGTCATAAGCCCCGCCCTCATGAGTCACTTCCTGTCCCGTCGCTTTTTTTTTTTTTTTTCCCCACTTTGCCGCCAAAATCCAAAGCCGCTCTCATGAAATGCCAAAAGTGTCATCCTGGTTGAATTACCTCCCTCTGAGGATTTCATGGATTTGATTACAGCAATGATTTCTCTGTGAGAGTGTGTGGGTGTGTGTGGGTGGGTGTGCATGTGTATGATGTTCGTGCATGCATGTGTGGGTGTGTATGCATGAGCAGTCAGAGCTCGGTTCAGCTGGATAGCTGGGAGATGAATGTGGTGTTGTGTGTAGGTGTGATTGGGGTTGTACAATATAATAATGAACAGTGATATTTGAGAACACACCAGAGGGCAGCACATGGCGCAAGAGATGAAAAGCTAAACGTGAGGGAGAGACCAGTTTGCTCCGAACACATAAACTCACATTAAAACACACACACACACACACACACACACACACACAAACCCTCTTACACACGCTCATGCTCACATTCACATGCACACACATGCTCACACACCCACTCACACACAATCACTCTCTCGTGTGCACCCACTTTCATAAATCACAGACATAGTGCATGCACACATACACACATTCACACACATAAACACACACAATTCATGCTTTAGTAAATTACACACAGGCATGTATGCTGCACTCAATTAGACACATATATTTGTACATGTATATAAGCATAAAAACACACACATCGGTCAGGCATACAAACACACATTCACACTGAATCTCTTTAGCTCAGATTTTTCTGATGGCCTGAGTTTGGCATGGAGAGATCACACATTCTAGACCTTTTCCTTCGTTCTGACCCCACCGTGACCCCTCCCTGACCCCCAGGTTGCAGGGTCATGCAGTAACAGCCTCAGGATTTGAAGAGCTTGTTCTACCCATACTCTCTACTGTAGTGTTTCCCAGACCTCTCTTTTCCTGCCCCGAGCCAGATTGAGGAATTTGATGTGTCTTGTCTCAAACACACCTTGGGCAAACATTACAAAGCAGGACTATTGAGTTAACTGAATAAGAGCACCGAGCGAAACATACACTTGTGTGTATGTGTGTGTGTATATGTGTGTGTGTGTGTGTGTGTGTGTGTGTGTTATGTTGGTCCGGTCTATCTCCACTCTCTTTTAAGGACTGATATCTTGTTTAGTTGCATCTTGTACACAAGAGAAAAACCCGGACCCAGAAATGAAAAGTCCGTACCGGTGTTTAGTTCTAACCGACTGGATTTTGTAATAAGCACAGCTGTTCAGCCTGCTGATTGGTGAGTTTATGGGTGAAATGAAAACATGGCCGGATTTACGGTCCCCTGGATTTTCCCTCAACTTCTTAGAAATTTGATGGCTTAAATCGGGGGTCTCAAACTGGTCCGTAAAAGGGCTGAGGGGCTGCATGTTTTCAATGCAACTAAGCAGAAGCAAACCTGATACAACTAATCAACTGTGCAGGCTGGGATCAGTTGATTAAATTGGATGTATCAAGAGTTCTTCTACTCGGTTGTATTGAAAACCTACAACCCCTGGCCCTTTCACAGAACAGGGGCGCGTTCAAAATGGCAAGTGTTTGTAGCGCAACAAAAGGTGGCACTCAGTTCACTCCGCATGAACAGTTTGCGGCAAACGTTTCCATCAATGGGGGACTTAATTACATTGCGCTTAATTACACACTACAAGTCCCATGATCCACCTAGCAAGACAGAAAGCAGCCAGCACCTTGCTATAATTTACAGCCCTGTCAAGTTAGGCTTGAAAAGCAAGACAGCTTAGTGAGGTAAGCCAATCAGTTAGCAGCTGTATATTGTATGTAGTTAGCTTGCCTAGGTAATTATCAAGTTAAGAAGCTAGCGCCAAGTTAATTTAACCGCCAAGTTGGGACATGATCTAACCTTTCCTCCTTTTTGGTTGCTGTACGAGTCACCTCTTTCGACCATGAACCTCTGTTAGGTAGCGCCACGAACTAACATATCGTTCCACATACTAGCGCTTGGAGCGCTTTGTAACGTTTTGCATATTGAACGCACCCCAGTTTGAGACCCCTACTTTACATTTTGGTGAGACACAAGGCAAACATGAAAAAACTCGCCCAGCTCAAGATGGCGTCCTGACATACGTGCTCGTCTGGTCGTCTCCTGGTGGAGGGGGGCCGAGCAATGGCGCCTCTGGGTGGCGGGACAGGGTGGTGCAGGAGAGGCGAAGGGGAGCAGCGGACAGTCCCCTGGGTGGGGTAAGGGGGCAGGGGTGGAGCTGGGGGACCCGCCGCTGGGGGCCACAGTGAGGGCTGCACCAGCCACTGGAGGTCCTGGCTGGTGGTGATGGTGTTTAGACTGGGCACGAAGCCAGCTGAATTCCCCAACGATAACTTCTGCTGGGGGGTCAGTAGAGAGGGATGGTGGAGAGGGAGGGAGTGAGAGAGAGAGGACGAGGGGTGGGAGGGAGGGGGGAGGCTGAGAGAGGGATAGGGCAGGGTCATGAGGGAGAAGAGAGGAGATGAGTCAACAGAGAAGGATGGAGAGATGGAGGGAGAGAGAGGGGGTTAGGGAGGAGGGGTGGGGAAAGGGGGAGGGGGACGAGCAGAAAGAGGAATGAAAGTGGCAAAGAAGAGAGAAAGGGAGGGAAATGGAGGGAAAAGAGAGGAGAAGAGATGGAGAGTGAGAGAAGGGTAAGAAGAAGAAAAAGTGAAAAGAGGAGAGATGGAGGAAGGGAGAAGGAGACAGAGAGAGGGAGAGGGGTGGGGGGGCAGTGAGACATTTACAGTGAGCAGTTTTCAGATATACTGTTTGTTTCCTATGTATAAGAGGATTACTGTGTAGAGCAAAATTTGTTCAAGTTACATTTAGTGAAGACTGTCATCCACAACTTCCCCCTTACAAATTCAGGGTGTGACCCACAGAGTGCTCAAAGTCCCTTAATCTGTTTTTGGGCCCTGACACATCAGCCATTTTGAGTCACAGCCTGTTAATATCCACGAGCCACAATTACTTAGCACTATTATTCACCATATCCTTAGCCTCATAGCATAATTGCCTAAGTCAATTTTTGGCTTACTGTTGCAATATCAATAGAAATGGTGTTTTTTCTTGTTTTCCGAAAACGTTCAAATATGACTTAGGCAACTATGCTATTAGGCTAATTATATTCACGATTATAAGGGTGCATGCAAACAAGCATGCTTGCACTAGTGCTACAAAACAATCTTGTGCCATTTATGAGCACCATTACATATGAATCAATGAGGAAATTAATGATCACTCATATAATTTATAAAATGAATACAGACAGGTGTTGGCTGCTAAAGAGGAAGAATGTCATTTTACATGTGACATCTCTGAATTGCCCACGTCTGGGACACCTGTGCAGGTGACCCTGTGCGCGGGCGAGTGGGTGTGTCCATGCGCTAATGCCTTCTGGGTTGATGCAATATGTTGGAGTGTAATTCTGTCCCCTGAACAAGACTGTTTTATTTCGTCTATCCGTCTCTGTTCGATCACCCGACCAGATTTGTGTAAATGTGCAACATGACCATTATTTTAGTTGCTAGAGTAGTGGCAGCAGTCGTTACATTGGTGGTCATTGTAGAAATAATGGTGCCAGTGGAGAACCATACATTTTTAATTTGAGGATGCTGCCCTAGTTGACCCGGTATTTCACGGCATCAATCGGAATATAAGGAAAAAATCTGTCAAGGGATGCACGAGTAATCATAATTCCAAACCTGTTCCGCTTGTGTCGTTGTAATATCTGAATCCGCTGTCCTGGAGTTCGCTGTAGTAGGTCGAGGTGAACCTGCTCCCGAGGACGGATCACAACCCCGACTGAAGTTCCCGATGTTCCGGTACATAATTCAAATATAGTCCGCAAACGGTTTGTTGACAGATGTGATAGAGAGTGTAATCCAGAATAATAAAGTAGCAATCAATATACTGTCGTCGAAATTTGAGTCTTTTTACAATTCCGTTTAATGAAAACTTACGGGCGAAACGACTATCCCAGTCTGACAAATTCAAAGTGAGGAAACCCCTTTTTGTTGCGCAAGTGAGTCTAAATCAATGTCAACGACGTTATGGGGGGAGGTGTGAGAACGTAATCCACAACGTATTCTTGCTGTTCCATAAAAGTCGTACAATAGAGGATAAATGTGGCTAAAGAAATAAAATAAATAATTTGCTTGAGCAAAGTATTGACATTACTGTACAATTTTGTTTTCTGGTATGTACGAGCATTCTTGGAACACCCTACAAGTGTAATAAAATGGTGCAGTCGCTCAAGTTACTGGGAGCCGGCCGCTTGGGAGTGACGTAAATGACCGTATATGGTGGGTTTCCGCCCACCATATACCCGGGATTTCTTTCTAGACAGAGCTGTTGAAAGCATGTTTCTCAATGGATCCGCTCATTGCCTCTTAGAATACTTGTCTGTCGCGCACTCTCACAAGAATAAAATGCTGTTTTAATGCATCAAGGACAATTATACTGCTGGGTGTTCAGTGATATTGTTGTTACACAGAATAAACATTGTTATACCACGGCGAGACGCTCAGACTAACTGCAAACGGAAAGCGTCAGAGATCCCATTACGGTGGAAAATGATGGGGGGCCGCGGCTACTGTTTCCTTTGAGGCGCTACGCACGTGTTCCTGACTCATAAACACGACTAATTGCCCACACGAGGTCCAGTAGGCTACAACATGATCTCAAAGTTTCAATAAGTCATGTGTCTACTTAAAATATGAAATGGTGGTCGTTTTATATTCCAACGGGGTTATGACGCAGATTATAACTACGAAAGAGGAAAAATCGAGACACTTGAGGCAAACACTGTTTCAGACAGGTTTCAACAATACATGTTCGAAGCCGTACATACTTTGCATGAGACAATATCTCTAAGAACTGCGTCCTCAACAGCCGTTGACTATACGCTTTGAATGAGGGCAATCAGCCACAGCCGTGCCGTAGCCTTCACATAAACAGAAAACTGAATCGACAATGCATTAATATAGCGTCAAATCGCGCGCCGAAAACTAAAGCAAAGTGTCCCGCAGCTAGACCGCAGGGAGCCAATCAGGATGTTTCGGATTCTGGGCGCGCCTTCTCCTGACCACTTCAATCTGTCCCTAGGGCGCGCGGACTGACGGACGGGCAGTGATTATATCAGACAGGAATGGGATCTACTAGTCAGCTTTATTTGTTCGGTAGCCTAACTGTCACAGTGTTCCCTGCATGACCTTTCCCCCAGTTTCCCCCAATTGATTTTAACATTTTGAATAACAACGTTTTTGATTCGGGGAATAGACGTTCAAATGAAACGATCCATCTTGTTTTACTTAGCATTGTCTGCGAGTGTGTCTGTTTGTGTGCGTGTGGGTGGGTGGTTCGTGAGGGGGTCCGCGTATATATGCAACCTAACCGAATGAAAATTTGGACTAAAACCCTGGGTGAAATTATAAAATAAAAAATACAATAAAAAAAGATTATTCACTTAGTAAAACTACTGTGTATAGTATATAGTATGTAGTGGCAAATGCAGCTGGGAAGCAATGAGAAAGGTTTTCAGATAAATTCACTTACAACGGCGCTGCAGCGGGAAGACGGGGTAACAGCTGTCAGTAATTATCGCGTGCATAAACAGCGCGGATTCCCGCTACTGTTACTCACAGCCCACGAGCCTTTGAACTGAAAAGGAAAGGCCGCGCTTGTTTGTCTGTTTACACTTTCTTTTCCCCCTGCGAAATTATGAATCACACCCGTTCAAAGCCCATGGGATTGATGGAAATCAAATGGCAGCGTGATTGAATTTGTAATTAAAGTCGCTATCACTCCTTTTCATTTGGGTAAATTGCAGATTTTTTGGAGTATAGCCAGGATTGAAGCACTGAGAGCGCTGCAGGAATGTGCTCGTAAATTATACTGTTTGCCATTGTGAACTGGGTGAGTGAGTCACGTTCGAGAGTAAAAGCGATTGAATTCCCCCTTCGCCGGGCATTTCTGCGTGATGCGTCACGTCCCTATCCCTTCCCTAGCAGTTTCCTTTCCTCATTACGAAAGTTACCATCATAAACTCCGGCACCCCAGCACTCATATAAGTTTGTACCACCAGACAATTTCATTTAGCAGATATACATTTGCAGAGCTGAGGACAGTTTGATTTTGCAAAATTGTTTAGTTTCCCGGGGGACCGATTATTTGATCTCCTGCCAAATGTCTCAGCTACGCAGGACACTGCAAGCCTTAGTATTTGAAGGTTTGTGGTCCGTTTCACCACAACCTGCACAGAGTATGACAGTCAAAATAATTTCACATGAATGGATGTCTAAACGCTCGGAAGTTCTGCCCACTTCACATGCAAGACTTGAGATTTCGCCAGGCGAGACTGAGCTGTCTTGCACATTACCTCCTATAAGTTGAAGTGAAACTCAGGCCAATCCGGGCTTGTAAAATGCATTTTCCTTCCGTTTTAATTCGATGTTGTTGGATCGGAAATGACACACGGGAAAGACACTTGCACGAGTCTGCAATACTACGACTGAGTAATCCCTTATGCACTATGCAGTCGTCTGTCGAAATCAAATTAGATGCGCGCGACATATATTCGCTGATGCTTAGTCTTACGACTGCCATGCAACAGTTTTACTCCAGTGAATTTGTCAACTTCCGAACCTTATCAAATACTGGGAAAATGTTTAGCCTAAATAGAAGAGAAGAAATAGGTTTATCCAATCCACTTCTGTCCGATGTTCCCTCATATGCTCTAGCAAATATGCGCACCATTAACAGCCGTTACCTCCGCCAAGGAGCTTATGTCGTCAACCGTTTGTTACTGGCCGAAATCGCGATTTCGGCAAGTATATCAGTCGGTGAAGTTAGACGTCTGTTTTTCTGTCTGTTTGTTAGTTATGCACCCTATTGCCATTTATCCTGCACCAATCTTAACAAAACGTGGAGAAGACTTGTTAGCATCGTTTACTCTCGACAGACTTATATTTTTTAAAGTTTCTATGTCAAAGGTAAAGGTCACAAAAAATGTGAAAACACATTTTGATCTAAACCTTAGTTTCTAATTAAAGGTGCACTATGCAAGTTTATTTACTTTCTGCGCGATTATATTTTTGTCTCAATTCGCCGACATCTCTCCACGATCCGCTAGCTGCCTGCCCCTAAAAAAAAAAAAAAAAAAAACCCGGGCTCTGGAGACCGCACAGGCGTCACAAACTGCAAATAAACACAAAGGTCACAGGCTGTGCCCCATAACATAACAAACCGTCCCGGGGCCTGTACCATAAAGCTGGATTAACATACCCGGGGTTTCTCTTAGTTATCTGGCTGTACTTAACCAGACCACAAAGCCAGTTATCAACTCGGTAACTGATACCAGGGTTTTCCAATCTAGGTATGTGCGCGTTCACATAAAAGGGGCGGTGTTTGAAGCAAATGACCAATTGCAAACATGGACAAACCGAATGGAAGCAAAGCTGCGTACTTATCAAATGCGGAGCAAGAACTCTTAATAAAAATATGAAGAGAATAAACATATAATCCTGGCATAAATTAACAACGTTGCAGCTGCCAAATACAGAGAGGACAGTTGGCAAAAAATCACCGACCGCGTAAATGCGTAAGTTAATTATAATGATAATATCACTGCAAATAACTCCCGTATTCATGATTGTATGTGGGCTATTGCTGCAAAAGTGATGATTTAATTTTACTTCTGCTGCAGTAAATCATGACAACAGGCGCTATGTAGGCTAGTGAGCGCAACTCTCTCCTTTTCTGCTTCACAGGATATTTTTGATCCAGCACGAAGCCTATTGGGTATAGGGATGTGCGTGTTTTATCGTTTATAATGTCACTGCCCCATCAGTAAAATTACAGTTGCGTATTTCATTAAATTGACGTGATGGGAAGATATATTCTTATGGCGTGCATGGATTTTTTTTTCCAGCTGCAACCCCGGCGGTGTCAAAAGAGCCGGACAACAAATAATGAATTACAACAAAAACATAATGCAAAGCGGTCAGTAGGTTTACTTTCATAGGTGCAACAAGTACAAGGCTTTAGTGCTTTTGCCCGTGGAAAAATATACAGCATTGTAATACACTAAAGCTGTGAAACTATACACGCACGACTCCGCTGCGTTCGCCACATGTTAACCTCTCAGATGAGAACCATAGACTGTATAAAAAGATGGACGAAGCTACCGTGACGTCACCCATTGGTTTCAGCATACCATAAAGGAAGCCTCGATTTTTGCAATTTGAATTGCGCCATGTTGTCATTTTGAAACCGGATGTGATTTCTATTGGACGAGAGCATGTATTGAAGATCCGGGGAGGACCGTGGCTCTGGATCTGACCGTATCGGACGAGGACCAGAGGATAGCCACGCCCCTAAAGCATATTCTGGCTTTATCCTTTATTCTAGTCTATATGGGACCATAATTTACAAAAATGAACTTCATTATATATCGAAGGAGACTTGAAAATTGCTATAGCTACCATAAAATAATGTGTAAAATCATTATTTAAATGAAAAATCAGTTGGGAAAATAGGGTCATTTTCTCATAGACTTCTATAGCATTGAACTTCTCTCTGCAACCACCGACGTCGCCATCTGCTGGCCATTAAATAGAATGCCATTTTACGGTACTTCCGCATGGGCTTCGTTCTTCAGACCAGGGTGCTGCGTCCATCCTTTTATACAGTCTATGATGAGAACCTGTATCGTGCATATTGGAATTCATCCGCGTACCGAACTCCGCTGGCTGAAACCTTGACGGACGGTGATGCCATTTTCTCTGAGAACTGATTGGTCAGTAGTCGGTGCTTGTGCACCATAGACAGTAAAAGAAGTGGACGGCGGGACGGCGCTATTTTCAACGGGAGAGTGTGAAGCTCAATTGAACGAGTTTTCAGTTGGGCACCACGCCTACTGCGCAGGCTCGAAGTCAGCTCGCTGACGTAAACCAACGTCCTGAGAAGCGGTAACTCGTCTGGTAGATGTATCCTACACGTAATTCCCAGCGAGCAAGCGATTGCGTCTGTCAGTATAGTCTGATTCCGTTCGATGTTATTATGTTTTGCGAATTATTACTTCATAGGTACTTCACTTCGTTAGCGATGTGGCTCAATCGTCTTCTGTCTATGATTCGTTATGGGCTTCTGGTCTAAATAGTACGGTTATTTACGTCCTGTACGACAGAAAGTCGCCGGCATTTCACGTCACTTTTAGCCTAGCCTGGTGCCATCGGCTAAAAATGCTTACTATTAGACCATAACGCTACATACGAAGTAAAGACGTCTGCTACAAAATGTAGTTTCTCTGTAGAAAATAATATCGCTGACATGAAGGCTCATAATGTTTTTAGTGTAAAGTTATTTGATGTCAAAAGTCAGGCAAAATGAATGGGAGTGAATGGTGAAGCTACCGCTAGTTGATCATCTGCTATCTTCTAGAGCGTTCAATTGAGCTTCAACTTCCGGGTGTATTCCTACGCACGCTGTGATCTGAATCTAGAACTAAACCTGCTCCTGAGCAGGTTAGCCGTTCAGCTTATGTTGCTGTGGTGATATACCTCAGTAAGAAGTGAGCTGCCTTCATGGTACAGAAAATCCAGGGTTAAACCTGAAGTTACCGCGATAAGCCCAAATCCAGCTTTATGGTACAGGCCCCCGGCCAATCACCGACAAGAGTTGACAGCTATGGAAGCATGGGAGGAGGGAACTATGGGAGGTACGGGCGGGCTACCACTGTTTTGTTTGAGTTTGAGTGTCAACAGAAGTGAAAGTAAACAAACTTGCATAGTGCACCTTTAAGCTAGAGACCTGAAAGTAACGCCATTCTTTTCGTCGACACAATTCGGTTCTAGAGGTTAGGGGTCGCAAAGACGTCACTCTGACGTAAGTACGTGAAATATAATTTATCTTTGCTAGAATGATTCTGTTCTTTAGACATTATGATATATCTTTTCACCTTCTTAAATTTCGATTTCAGCAAGTCGTCATTCTAAGAATGACTTTTCATTTGTTTGTCTGTCTGTTATAACAGAATAACTCAATAAAGTTAACGGCTTAGCACGAAATTTGGTAGGATGATAGGTGGTAGTCCAAGGATTTGTTGATTCAATTTTGAACTTGAGCTGGAACATTTTCAGGATTCTGGATCTGGACGAATTGAAAAATATCTGTCTAATGTGGGTCTGTGTGATATTTTTGACCGGATAACTCAAAAAGTTATGAGCAATTTGGCACAAAATTTTGCGGGATGATAGATGGTAGTCCAAGGAAGAGCTGATTTAATTATCCCCGCCAAGAAGGTTATGACTTCAATCCTGTTTGTTTGTTTGCCTATCTGTCTGTCTTGTGGGTTTTTTGTGAGTCATGGGGCTATTAGTTTATATCGTTAATATTTTTATGATGTAAAAGGCTATTCGCCCCGCAGCGCTTCCGCGCAAAACCTCAAAGAGTGGGGCGGATTATAAAATGAAATCTCTTATTGGCCCAGCTGCTGGGCAAATAGCAGAAGTGCTTCTGTTATCCGCCATGCCGTGGTGTGAATAGCAAAACTGCTTCTCTTATCAGCCCGCTGCGGGGCAGATAGCTGATGTATTTCCCTCAACTCACCCTACTGCGGGGTGAATACACTTCCTTTTAGGATAATGAAAAGAACAGATATATGGCATGGCAGAGGTATGCGCTCTACTGGGTGCCCTCTAGTTTAAGAAGCGGTGGTTATGTTGTTTCTATCTTGCAATAGACCATTCCCATTACCACTGTCGAGTGGGTAGGAACCCTATCTGAAATAAGAGGTGTAAAGGATGGACAGTGGTGATTTTCAGGGACCAGCTTCCCCACTGCATGTAGTTGGCCTAGTGATAACTGGCGTCTGATGCACCTGTTCACTGCCGAAGGAGCGCGGATCTTTCTCCTCGTTTTGATGAAGCAATATCGGTCTTTATCATTGAATTTCCCAGCGCTACATTCCGTTCTGCTGTTCGGCATAGTCTCGCATTCCATTTCTACTGCATTTGGACTCTTACTTCATCGACTTTAATGTCGTCAACAAATGAAAGACTTACAACCCGAGAGAGCTACTAATATCGGAGAAACTATGTTGAAAGTTGTATTCAGGTCTTGTGTATGTAAAGTAATAGCCGGCTCTCTGTCACCCCCCTTATGGCTGCGCACTGATACTGCTCGGGCAAACGGCAAGAGATGTTGATTTGTTCTGGGACTCGGAGGCCAATTCAAGCGCGATGTCCGGCTCATATCTGGACCTCCCGGGCAAGGACATGGGCAGAAAGGAGGTGCCAGAGACAAAGGGACATGGAAGGAGAGGGATGAAGACAGAAACCAACTGAGGGATGAGTAGGGAGAAAGGCTGAGAGTTTAGAGAGAAGAAATGGGAGGATTTGGGAAAGCGAGAAAGGAATGAGGGGAGAGATAGAGGGATGTGGAGGGAGAGAGATGGAGGGATGAGGTGGAGCAGAAAAGGCCTATATGAGGATCAAAGACAGAGTTCCTGTGCCCCTCAGTTTCTCCTTGTGTTTTCTTACTTGTTTCTATGCATGTAATGTTTTACTGTTTGTTGCTTTAAATTACAACCCCAATTCTGAAATAGTTGGGACAAAGTGTAAATTGTGAATAAAATTAAAATGCAATGACTTTCAAATCACACCAGCCAGTATTTTATTCACAATAGAATAGAGATAACATAGCAAATGTTGAAACAGAAATTTTACAATTTTATCCACAAAATGAGCTCATTTCAAATTTGATGGCTGCTACAGGTCTCAAAAAAGTTGGGACAGGGGACTGTTTACCATGGTGTAGCATCCCCTCTTCTTTTTAACACAGAGTGGAGGCGTCTGGGCATTGAGGTGACAAGTTTCTTGAGTTTAGCAATTGGAATTTGATCCCACTCTTGTATACTACAGGCTTCCAGCTGCTGGAGAGTTTTGGATCTCCTTTGACGGACTTTTTGTTTAATTATGCGCCAAAAGTTCTCAATCGGTGAAAGATCAGGACTGCAGGCAGGCCAGTTCAGCACACGGACTCTTCTACTACGAAACCATGCTGTTGTAATAGCTGCAGTATGTGGTTTTGCATTGTCCTGCTGAAATACACAAGGCCTTCCCTGGAATAGATGTCATCTGGAGGGGAGCATATGTTGCTCTAAAACCTTTATTTACCTTTCAGCATTCATGGTGTTTTTTAAAACATGCAAGTGTCCCACACCATATGTACTAATGCATCCCCATACCATCAGAGATGCTGGCTTTTGAACTGAACGCTGATAACAGGAGGGGTGGTCTTTCTCCTCTTCAGCCCGGAGGACACGGTGCCCATGATTTCCTACAAGAATGTCAAATTTGGACTCGTCTGACCACAGTACACTTTGCCACTTTGCTACAGTCCATTTTAAATGAGCCTTGGCCCACAGAACATGGCGGCGCTTCTGGATCATGCTCAACAATGGCTTCCTTTTTGCATGATAGAGTTTTAGGTAGCATCTGTGGATGGCACGGCGGACTGTGTTTGCAGACAGTGGTTTCTTGAAGTATTCCTAGGCCCATTTAGTAATGTCAATGACAGAATCATGCCGGTGAGTGATGCAGTGGCGTCTGAGGGCCCGAAGATCACGGGCATCCAGTGAAGGTCTTCGGCCTTGTCCCTTACGCACAGAGATTTTTCCAGTTTTCTGAATCTTTTGATGATGTTATGCCCTGTCGATGATGAGACCTTCAAAGCCTTTGCAATTTGACGTTGAGGAGCATTGTTTTTAAAGTAGTCCACAATTTTTTTTACACAAGCCTTCACAGGTTGGAGAGCCTCTGGCCATCTTTACTTCTGAGAGACCCAGCCTCTCTAAGACATCCCTTTTATAGCCAATCATGTTACACACCTGATGCCAGTTAACTTGATTACTTGCTAAATGTTCTTTCAGCTGATTCTCTTATATATTAATGGCTTTTTTCAGCCCTTTTATGCCTGTGTCCCAACTTTTTTGAGACCTGTTGCAGCCAGAAAATTTGAAATAAGCTCATTTTGTGGATACAAATGTAAAATGTCTCATTTTCAACATTTTAAATGTTTTCTATGTTCTATTGAAAATTGGCTCATGTGATCTGAAAGTCATTGCATTTTGATTTTATTCACAATTTACACTTCGTCCCAACTATTTCGAAATTGGGGTTGTACAAAGGTAAGTGGTGAACTGTCAGAAGTTCTAAACAAAAGGTAAGGTTACCCAGGTTTTTTGTACGCCGTCGAGTAGGTGAAAGGATGGTTCTGCAAGATAATGACCCAAAACATAAGTCCAAGCTCTGCCAGAACTACCTTAGGAAAAAAGAACAAGATGGTAAGCTTGAAACATGGAGTGGCCAGCGCAGTCTCCAGACTTACACCCCATCGAGATGGTTTGGGATGAACTGGACAGAGGAGTGAAAGCAAAGCAACCTACAAGTGCCACACATTTATGGGACCTTCTGCAACAGAGTTGGGAAGAACTTTCTGGAGAATATTTGATTTCCATTGTAGAAAGAATGCCACCAGTGTGTTCAGCCGTTATATCTGCCAAAGGAGTCAAAAATGTAAAATACATTTTGGTTTATAAATTGATTCCATGATTTCTTTTTTAACTTCGATTGTTAATTTGTTCTATCATGTCTATGCTTTCATTCCGGAGTACAATGAGACATTAAACTGCATAATTTTCTATTAAAAAACTGGAAAAATTGGGGTGTCCTAAAACTTTTGACCGGTAGTGTATTTCTGTTCTAACACACAGACTCAAATGACTGCAGCTTGTCAAGGGCTTGATAACGAAGCAATCGTTTGAATTTCTGTACGAGTAGAACAGCGACATCTAAAACATGCAGGGTTATGACTCTTCAGCGACAGGGTTCCCTACCCCTGATCTAAATCACACTTGTTTAGAAATATTGTGCTGGACTACAGACTGAAAGCAGGCATTTTTCGCTTTTCACATGGACTGCATGGTGACTGAATGTTGAAATACTACCCTCTGAAAATATTGTTTTGATCATAGTATACTCAGTCAAAAAAGAAACTTCACACTCATAAATTTCTAAATATTTTCTTGAAACTTAATACAAGAGATATTATTATTATTATTAGGGGGTAAATGCATTGTCAAAGACATCATGACACACAGCAACTCCGACGTGCACAAGCATGCAGCACGGCGAGCATACATCAAGGTAAAAAAGCATGTTTCCTCGTGTTCCTAGTCACGTGACCTTATGAGACACATGTAATTGAGCCCACGTTAGCACGGTAGAGTGACATCTCGGAAAAACAAGTTCTTACAGTCAATTATCCGTTGATTTGCAATGCCACGACTGTCAAACATTCAACGTGAACGTGCCATTGGCATGCTGAATACGGAACGTCGGTCACTGACGTTGCCAGGGTTATGGGATGCAGTCGACGGACTATCCATGATCTTTGGACACGTCTCCAACAAACTGGCACCACAGCAGACCGACCTCGTTCGGATAGACCACGGTGACGACACAAGCAGAAGACCGACAAATCGTCTTACGCCATTTGCGTAATCGATTTCTCACTGCAACGCCCACTAGGAATGAATTGTTTAGAGGTCGTGTGATTGCCCAAACCATACGTAATCGCCTCGCGCACTGCTCGTCTCCATGCACGTCGGCCATATCGTGGACCAATTTTAACCCAGTTACACCGACGTCAACGGCTTCTCTGGGCACAACAACATCTGAGATGGACTCAGCGTGATTGGAATAGGGTCGTTTTAGTGACGAATCCAGATTCACTTTGCACTTCGCTGATGGGAGAGTTAGAGTTTGGAGGAGATGCGGTGAACATAACGCCCAGTGTTGTGTGCAGGAAGTGGACCGTTTTGGGGGCGGTAGTGTTATGGTTTGGGGTGCCTTTAATGGTCCTGCCCGTTCCCGACTGATGGTCGTTCAAGGAAACCTAACTGCTGCAGGATACAGAGCTTTTGCCATTCATGGCAGCTCATAGCCCAGGTCTGACATTCCAACACGATAATGCCAGACCTCATACGGCCAATTTAACGCAGAATTTTCTTAGGAATGCTGGCATCAATGTCATGGAGTGGCCCTCAAGGTCTCCCGACCTTAATCCCATAGAACATGTATGGGATGTGTTGGGCAGAAGACTCCGTCAAGTAAGGAACCCTCCACAGAATTTGCAGGAACTTGGTGCCATGTTGGTTCAATTATGGCGACGCATCCCCCAAGCTGTGTTCAGATGCATCATTCAATCCATGAGGAGACGTTGCGTCGCAGTTGTGAACGCTCATGGAGGGCATACGCGCTATTGACATGCTTTCATCAAGTTGTAACTTACCATTTTTACACTCTTACATTTCCGTAGCATTTCCGGTGGAACTGGTCACATTATGAACATGATTTTTATGGTACACCGTCCTTAATGGGTACAGAATGGAATTAAATCATTATTTAAAACCACTTTTCTTGTATGTTCAACTTATCGACCTCCAAACGAGTGTGAAGTTTCTTTTTTGACTGAGTATATGAACTCTCGTAGATTCGTCAAACAGGTCAATGCGTATATTGCGCAGCGTGTGTCTGTGCGTTTGTGAGTCTGTGTGTGACGCTTCCTACGATTTCACATGAATAAAGGTGATGTCGCAATACCTGCGTTTTGTCATGCTTTGTCCGGGCATGTGCAGCTTTTACGATGACAACACCAGGGATTCGGAAGGGCGTGACAAAAGGGACACACCTGATTCGTTGGAATGACGTGAACGAGCCTGACATTCCCGGTGAGGGCATTCCTCTCTCACTGTGGCCAGGAAGCCTGATGCATTACGAATGCATCATGGATTATTTAAGGGCAAAAATCAGGAAAATAACAGTATTTTGTTTGAAACTTCGATCAACGTTTACGTTGATACAGTTTAATTTGATACGTAGAGAATGTGGATTAGCCCCTGCGGACCAACCCTGCTCCCGGAGATCTACTGTCCTTGTAGGTTTTCACACGAACACTGGCAAAGCCCGACTTGAGCAAAAGCTTTAACTGCCAGTTAGTAATCACGCGTGCCTGATCAAGGCTGCAATGCAAACCCATGGGGGGGAGAGATCTCTGGGAACAGGGTTGGGTGCGCACTGTTCTAAGTGTACAATATTTGCATTTTTTCGTTAGTTTTACAGCATTTATTTTCCACTTTTACTGATATACGTTCTTACTTTACATGTTCTATCACAGTATCCTCACTTCCACATACTCTTCGCGGTAATAGCGTCGGGCTCGCTTTTGCTTTGAAACCTTGGAACCAACCAGCCCGGGGATAGTTTGTTGAATATCCCACTATGAACACAATAATCCCAACAGCACGGCACTGACGCCCTCTTGTGGTGGCATGATTTTTCCCACGGTGATCTGTACAAGCAGAAAAGACAGACCGTTTGCACATTCTGGACCTTTTCGCGTATTGTTAGCTCAATGGTCGTGATTATTATTTGTTGATTGATAATGTAAAAAAAAAAAACAAAACAAAACAATTGATTCCATAATTTCTTGCTTCGGTGCTACTGAGTCCTCCACCCTGCGTCGTTTCAAAAAGCAGGACTCAAGTTCACTGGTCACTGCACTGAGTAAAAAGAGCTCATGTGCGCTGGATATTACTAAGAATAAAGTAATCATGCTCTGTGAAACAACCCCTTCACTGCGCTTACTGCAATGCCTCACAAACCTGAGTGCTCCCTGCTGTCAGAATCTGCTGCCAGGTGTGATGTCATTCTGCACCTCATTGTTCTGCCCCGCCCCTTTCAGGATGTATTTCCTGTCTCCCAGGATCCACACCAATGTCTCAAAACCACAGAAATGTACCTGGGATTGTAGTTTCTTGTTCCTCTCTCTAAAAACCAGTTTGCCAATTTTTGCATAACTCTTGGCTTTTATGATGAACCTCATTTGTTTCTCAATATTATTTCACAACAGAAAATAGGTCACCCATCAGTGATGCTTTCATTCTTCTTATATCAATCTTTTCTGTAGAATAATATTCCCTCTCCTTTTTACCTCACTAGTTCGCCATCTCTCCCCCTCTCCCTCTGTCCTTTCATTCCACCATCCTTCCTCCTCTCACTCCAGCTCTCCTCCTTTCTCCCTCTCTCCAGAGTTGGGTGTGTGCACTGGCTCAGTGATGGTGCTGGTTGTCGTAGAGGTAGTGACTCTGGCTCTCTCCCTCATCCTGCTCACTGCGCACTCTGACCCCTTGACCTTTGACCTCCTAGTTTATATTTGGTTCCATTCGTTTGGGCCACAAGAGTGACATGGGCTGCGCCCGAGCATAAATCGAACAGCCAGTGTGAGAACCTCGGACCATGCAATTAGGTCAGGAGTGAACTCCCCAGATCCTCGCGGGTCACTCGTGTCCAAGATGGCGCAGAAAAGTTAAGCTGGTTAAGTTTGCAAAAGTTTTTCTCGGTATAGTAACAAAATGATTGATTCATTTGGCATTTCTGCTGTGCATAGGTAAAGGGAAATAAGTCAAATCCTATTTCAACTTGGAAATTCGTAACGACGATGGACGCTTCTCTTCTTAGTAGCCCTTTTATACGACATTCATTGGCGGGCGGCCGGTAGTCCACAAACAGGACGGGTGGATGGTGTTGACAGATATCGAGAGAGATGATATAGCACAGAGAGCTACTTCCTCGATCCGAGTGTTACCCTGGTTGTTCTATTCCTCTTGGTACTGCACATGATCAGTGACCTATTCCCTCGATCCGAGTGTTACCTAATCGAATGCAACCTCAGAGGTAATTGGGCTAATTGGGAATAGGCCAGTAGCATGATTGGGTATAAAAAAATGACCCAGAAAGGCAGAGTCTTTCAGAAGTAAAGATGTTGAGGACTTTGCCATTCTGTGAAAGACTGCGTAGGGAAATAGTTCAACAATTTAAGAATCACCGTTCCTAATGAAAAACTATCTGGGTCTGAACTCATTTAAGATTTAAACTGACGTGAAGTTAAAAACTGTCCTGTGGTTTGATCAATCAAAATGTAACCTTCTGTTTTGAAATCATGGACGTCTCGTCCTCCAGGCTGAACAGAAGAGGGACCATCCGGCTTGTTATCAGCATAGTGTTCATACGATTATGACCCATTTCAGGAGAATAAAAAAGGGAGTCATTCCTCAACAGATAATTTCCAAATTGTATGCAAATTTTGTGGAACATTCATGTTATGCTATATTTATACCATGCATTAGAAAAATACTTCTCGCATTCTTGCCTGTTACATTTGAAGGCCACGATGGAAAATGATCAGTCAAATTTTCACATTGTGGAGAACTGGTGAATTAAAAATTCAAAACAATCTTAGAAACAAAACAGAAAAAATATGAAAAAATATAAATATATAAAATATAACATATAATTCTTTAATATATTATTATAAATATTACAATAATACTTAAAATATACAAAAATGCAAAATTTGGACTCTGATCATTTGTCCTTCGTGGTCTTCATTTGTATGCCTTGAAGCAGGTGGAAAACCCACCTCCAAAATGACCATTGTTGTTCTGGGACTTTTTATTTTTCACTTATTTATTAGACGACCAAGGTCTCAACGAGACAGACATTACAGAGTTCATAAATTTTAGGAAACCGCTCAGAAACTCAGGAAATATGTTAAGATATGTAGGCCAAATCCTATGCAGACATTTGAATTAAAATAGAAACAACTTTGCAAAATGCAATACATAACCACAAAAGATTGTAAACATCCCTTACGGATTAACTTCTGAGCGGATTTTTTTCTCTTCGCCATCCATGCTTAGTTTGTTTACATCTTTGGAAGAGCTGGACAACCACCGAGATACATTGCAAATTTTGCCATGAATTATGGGCAAGTTCCTCAGGAAAGTCTGCCCAAATGCGGGCACGCACAAAGGCTGCATAAAAGTACCAGACAGTCTGCATCAGAGCCCTTGTGCACTTGGCGATTTTGCATTGTGCAGCCCTAAACCCTCACGGACGTCCCAGGAACACACCTCAAAGAGATCGTGATTCAGCCTGATTCTCTCTCCGCTTCCTTCTCAGATTTTAAATCAGAGATTCATTCAGCTGGTCATTTTTGCAGGGAGTTTTCCTTGTCATTACACCTGAAGGCTTGCCATTGCAAGAGGTTATAAACCAAGGGTTTCTCTGAAGAAAATTGTGACAATTATTTGTGAAAGGCACTATGTGAATACATTTTCATGCATTTCCATGAGAATAATACCATAGATTTAATAGAATAGTGAAATAAATTTAAAGGGTCATCAATTGGTGGCATCTTTGAAAGAATGGAAGTCCCTGCACTAGAATAGTTTTGAATTGTAATTGTTTCAAGAATAATTTTGTACTCTGAAAATATGATAATTGGACACCTGAAGGAACAGAAACTTTGACTCCCCACCTACATTAATGGACTGCACATAAAATGCGAGCAACATTTGTTTCTGTGGAAATGGTTATCCGTGAGTCAAATAAAACAATTTGTCGTTCCAAGCAACGGGCCTGGTTTGATCAGAGGAGGGCAGAGGAAAGTGAAATGTAATAATCCCAGGAAACAGTTCATGTTGAGGTCACAAGCACATGCTTCATTGCCATAAACATATCCCTGTACATCCCCACAGTCCTGGATTACCTTTCTCTGTGGCAGTTAACTGATCAGAGACTGACTGGGAGGACCATCGCCTCACCTAACTCCGAGCTGAAGAAAGGATGTAAAAGCAGGTCTTCTTGACCCAAGAGGTCCGCAATTTGATGGATGAGGTTCTGTAGTCAATCAGTCACTCCCTGTTTCCCTCAAACACACACACAGGTCCGTATCCCTCCACACTAGTGGTTCACAACCGTAGGCAGAAAGGGCTGGTGTGGGCATAGGCTTGAAGTACAACCAGGCAGTTACAACCCTGATTCTGGCAATTAAGGTTTTTAGTCATGACTCAATTGCAGGGATCATGAACTCACGACTCTTGAAGTCTGAGTACTGCAGGTTTTCCATCCTCCCTTTACCTGGGAGTCAGGTGGGAAGACGATCTAGCCAATCAGAAACACTCACTGTTCAGTATATGAGTAAAGTAACTGGCAGAAAAGAAAACCAGGGCTGGATTTGGATTCACAAGCTAGATTTGGTGATTCCTGTTCTTGTAGTCGATTGAGAGATTGAGCTGTGTAACTGCATGACAGGAATGAAAGCCAGCACCTTCCTAAATATGGCTGTGAACTCCTCCCTTACACAGGCACACGATCACCCTTAGAATGGCCGGTATGCCCCCACAGTCACGTCAAACAGTTTGGGGTTGTTAATGGTCCCTTCTTTGTCCAACAGGAAGTAGAATCGATGACCTTTCACCCTGAGAGGGATGAAATTGGGGGACTCCTGCCGGTGGGCAAAGCTGGCCACCTGGGCGAGTGAAACGGTCAAACTCTGCCCCCTGGTGGCCCCGAGTGGAGACTGCGTCCTCACAGTGACCTTTGTCCCGCCCTTGTGCAAGATCACCTGGCTGACAGAGCGACGGCAGAAGAGAACTCCAAGTCCCACAATCACACCGCCTGCGGGTTCAAAGGTCAACTGTTAAATGGTATACCCATCTGATCGTCATCACCACTGACGTTGAGGACTGTGCGTGCGCAAAAGAGGAAGAGGTGCTGTTTTCAGATATCTCATTTAAAAAATATATGTTCACCGATCAGCCATAACATTACGACCACCAGCATGCCTAATATTATGTCGGTCCCCCTTTTGCCTCCAACACAGACCTGACCCGTTGAGGTATGGACTCCACTGAAGGTGTGCTGTGGAATTTGGCACCCAGACGTCAGCAGCAGATACTTTAAGTCAAGTAAGTCGTGAGGTGGGGCATCCATGGATTTGACTTGTTTGCCCAGCACATCCCACAGATGCTCAATTACATTGAGATCTGGGGAATTTGGAGGCCAAGTCAACACCTTGAACTCATTGTTGGTTTCCACAAACCATTCCTGAACCATTTTTGCAGTGTGGCAGGACGCATTATTCTACTGAAAGAGACCACTGAATTTAGGAAATGCCATCTCCGTGAAAGAGTGTACTTAGTCCGCAACAATGTTTAGATAGGTGGCATGTGTGAAACTAATATCCACATGAATGGCAGGACCAGAGGTTTCTCAGCAGAACATTGCTCAAAGCATCACACAGCCTCTCCTGGTTCACCTTCTTCCCACAGTGCATCCTGGTGCCAAGTCTTCCCCAGGTAAGCGACATACACGCACCCAGCCATCCACACAATGCACAACAAAACGTGATTCATCAGACCAGGCCACTTTCTTCCATTGCTCCATGGTCCAGTTCTGATGCTCGCGTGCCCATTGTCGGCACTTTCGGCGGTAGACAGGGGTCAGCATGGGCTCCCTGTCTGGTTTGCAGCTACGCAGCCCCATATTGCTACAAATTGTTATGAGCTGTGTGTTCTGGTTCTTCCAATCAGAACCAGCATGAACTTTTTCAGAAGTTTGAGCAACAGTAGCTCCTTTGTTGGATCAGACCACACAGGCCAGCCTTCGCTCCCCACGTGCATCAGTGAGCCTTGGCCACCCATGACCCTGTCCCCAGGTCACCAGTCTTCCTTCCTTGGGCCACTTTTTGTAGGTACTGACCACTACAGACTGGGAACACCCCACAAGAACTGCAGTTTTAGAGATGCCCTCACCCAGTCATGTAGACATCACAATTTTGCCCTTGTAAAGGTCGCTCACATCCTCACACTTACCCATTATCCTTCTCCAACACATCAACTTCAAGGACAAAATATTCACTGGCTGCCTAATATATCCCACCCACTGAAAGGTGTCATTGTCTCGAGATAATCAATCTTGTTCACTTCATCTGTCAGTGGTCATAAAGTTAAGGCTGATTGGTGTATGCATTTATATAATCCAGAGAAAATGCCTATAGCGACAGTGCATGCCATTGCCGTAACCACACCAGTGTTTGCGGCACTAAGAAAGCCCAGACTTTGCTCAATAGTAACAAGAAGACAAAGTCATCTATATATCCGCTAATTTGTTTCCATGGTGACCAGAAAAAAATTGTCAAATTCCCTTGCAACAAGGCACAACTCACAGCTACATCCCCTAGAGAACATGTATACCAAATTTCAAGACAATATCTTGGATACTTTCCATGTTCTGCTCCAGAAACAAAGCCTACCCCTTACCAGTTACGTGACAGGCTGAGTCCTAATTTGTTTCCATGATAATTGGAGTAAAAAAAAAAAATTGTCAAATTTTCTAGCACCCAAATGCACAATTACATTTCCTGGAGAACATGCATGCCAAGTTTCAAGACAATTGTTCATACTTGCCGAGTTCTGCACCGAAAATATAGCCTACCACTTCCACATTACATGAGACTCTTAGTCCCTATTTGTTTCCATGGTAAATGGAAAAAATAGAATTTGTCAAAATCTCCAGTATCAAAAAGCTCAACTACATTCCCTCGAGAACATTCCCGCCAAGCTTCAAGGCAATAACTTTCATACTTTCAGAGTTCTGCTCCGGAAAGGAAGTGCACTACTGATCGGGACGGACGCATGGACACCCGGACGGACGGAGCCCGTTTAAAATATGCCCCGCCAATTCCGTTGTGGCGGGGGATTAAAAAATAATCACACTCATTATTTGAAAAGACTTAAGAGAACAAACTTACCAATTGCTAAGCAAGTGATGGTGAACCCATACCTCCACGTGTTGGAACCTAAATTTGCCTCCAAGCCGAACAGTCCCGCACGGATTTTGGTATTCTCACCCGGCGGGGGGCGTCGTGTCTCTCGCAGGTTGGTGAATGCGAAGTGGGCCAGGTAGGTCCAGAACAGAAGCTGGCCCGCGCAGAAGAACGATAGCAGGCGGAAGAAGCGGGTTCGGTCGTGCTCGAACAGAACCACGTCTTTCGCAACCACGTACGATGACGTCGACTGGAAACGGGCTGGAGCCGCCCACCAGAACGGCCTGTGATGGACATAGGCATAGATAGGCGAACGCGCGACGGCAGCGGCCGAGCACGTCATTTTTCGATCGGCACAACTTTGTGTGCCGCTGCATGATCTTTTCGTGACGCAGTACCATCTGGAAAGGTAGCTCTGACCGAGTGACATTAAGGGTGAATGTCGTGAGGATGCAGTCGGACCGATACGGTGCGCTGCACTCCCATAGTTCATCGCACGGCTTTGGATGGCTGTCCTTAGTGGAGTGGTATAGGTCCTCAACATGGACCAAATGCAGCGCTCAGTTACAACATAAGGAGATCCGGGGACACTAGCGAGCAAGTAACGGAGGACCATTTTAGCATTTGTCTTTCATACCCTTTCCTTATCTTCCACTTTCTTTATTTCATTAGAATGAACCCGCACAATTAATGTTCTTTTCGCGAAGGAAAATTGACAGCCACAGCACAAGCATAGGAGAACGCCATGTTTATCGCTCTACGGAAAGCCCCGAGCTCCAAAACGCCCAGGTATTCCAGGCGCGTTGAAAAAGTGCAAGTCATTTAGATCGCTTTGAGGGGAATGATTCTCAATTTGATTTCCACCGTGAACCCGCGGACCAGGATGCTGTGGTATACTCTGAATGGTAGCACCTGTTACGAAACGCAAATACATATAAAGGCGGTCAGGAAGTAAGACATCACATGCAATGGCAGTATTATGTTAGTTCAACATGCTGTCATCAAATGATCATATCTTGTGTGAATTGGAACCAAGGAGGAGGCCCTTTGCAAATACGTGAATTTGGTCACATTACACAGCAATACAGCGTATTCCAGTTCATCGTGTAAATAGCTTGGGAAAGATGGGAAAAGATTGAGAAATTTCATAAGCAATGTCTGCCACTCAATTAGTTATTGTTTTTACCATTGTGTTTCAGAAATAACCCACAGAATGTATCTTCATATGTGGAGCTCAGCAAGTTGAATAATAAAGGGTGGGCGGGGGAGGTGCCGTTGACCCAACTCGCACATAAGTATCGACAGGGAGCATAGTACCACTTTGTGTACCAGACAATGATAAAGTTTAAAATCTGGTGTATATAATTTTTAAAAATGAATGCTTAAAATTACAAGAGGCACAATGTGCCCATAAATATATAGGAGGGTTGGTATTTTTACTGTCTGTAGAATTTATTTCTGATAGCTTTAATAAAAACTCAGCTCTCCAGGCATGCCATCAATGCTTCCATATGTTCTGCATGTCCTGGTCACAGTTACGGACATGGATCATATGTAGAGCTTGTGTGTATGACGGGCAAGAATTTACAGTGGCCTCCAGAATTATGGGTACACCTGACTGAAAGTGCGGAAAAATACTGAATAAATTTGGTTAGAACAATTGAAATATTAATAAAGTACATTATTTTTCCCTCTTGTCTTTTTAATTTATCTGTAAAATTAATGCTTTGTTTAAGGGATATTATTGATTCGCCTTGGCTGCCGCAGATCCCTCCAGTAAGCCTAATAACTCAAACAGTTCTAATGGGAATTGCACAAAAAAAAGTTGTTTGTTCATTCATGGTGCAAAGAGGACAAACTCTATTGGTTTATGTGACCCTAAGACCTTTCCTTTAGCACCACCATCTGGTGAAACTTTATACTAACAAATGCAATAACTCAAACAGTTAGGATGGGAATTATGTCATACTAGCCATGCCCGTGCTCCGCTTGGGGTTGATTGCGACCAATAATCCCAATGAATAGTGACCTCACCGTCATGGTAACGAAAGACAGAAGGCAAAAACGGATAAAATGGCCCAAATTTCAGTAATGATTCAATTTTTTTTAAAAAGTAGCAATAACTTGATAGTTTTTATGGAAATCACATCAAAAGTCTTGTATTTATTCCTGGTGCATACAGGACAAGCCCTACATATGATCTTTGTCCGTAACTGTGACCATACTGCCTTTCCTTTATGGCCATCACAAGTTCAGAATTTGTACTTACAAATCCGATAACTCAAGCATTTTTGATGGGAATCGTCACACTTCATATGTTTGTTTCTGGTGCATAGAGAAGGGCTATTGTCTACTCTTTAAATATTAATCACCCTTTGACCTTAGCTGTTGTGCCACCATCAGGCCAAACTGAAAAATTGCAATAATTTGATAAGCTTTAATGGGCTTCATGTCAAATTTGCTTTCACCATTCCTGGTGCACAGAGGAGTAAGTTATTGATTGTGGTGACTCTGTAGGGCCAGGTCACGCAGTAATAGAGTTACAAAATTGGTGTATTTTGTATCAGAGCTCCAAAACTAAGTAAGATAGAGGTACAATTGAAATGGCTTTGTGTAGGTCTTCCCTAGTACTTCAAAAAACAAAATAGCCAATTTTGTTCATTTGATTTTTTTTGAGTGAAAAAAAGGCAAAAAATCTGGTAGGTAATGGAGTTAAAACTCTGTTACCAACCAGTTTTTTGCCATTGTACCTCTATCTTGGAGCTCTGATACAAAATACACCAATTTTTTAACTCCGTTACCGTGTGACCTGGCCCTGTAGCGTTTTCTGTTGTACCACTACTCTGCCAAAATATAACAGACAGTTTTGATGGGAATCGTGTCAAACCTTCTGTGATTGTTCCTGGTGTACAGAGGTGACGTTGACGAACCTAGGACCTTTCCTGTAGCACAACCATCAGGCCAAACTTTTCTCTTTTTAAGGTGCAATAAGATGAGGAGTTGTAATGCTAATCCTGTCTAATCTGTTGTCAATATTCCTGCTGCGTAGAGGAGGTGCCTTGTTGCTTTTTATGGCTCTGTTACATTTACTGTTGCACTGCCATTTGGCGAAAAAATGTTTCCAAATGCAATAAGTCAAACTGTTAATGAGAATCAGATCAACTTTGCTGTGAACGTCTTGGTGCATAAAAGAGCAATTCTATCGTTCTGTTGACTCTGTTATTGACTCTGTTACTGTTCCAGTTGCACCAACTTTAGGCCAAACTTCCCTTCACCAAAAATGCATTGAGTCAAACAGTTCATAGGAGAAATGGATAAAATTTGGTATGAACATTCCTCGAGCCCAGCATAGTTTCCCTGTTAATCTTCTGGACCATGTATCCTTTCTTGTAGCGCCACCTCGAGGCCAAACTATTAATTTTGCCTGCAGGGGGAAATGGCATCATTTTGAGGATATACGCTGCTGTCGTTCACTAACAGCTTTGACTGCAACTCCAGAAAAGTTAGGACACTATGTAAAATGCATATAAAAACAGAATGCAATCATTTGCAAATCATTTAATTGAAAATTGTACAAAGACAACATAGCAAATGTTGAAACTGAGAAGTATCATTGCTTCTCAGCAAAAAAAAAAAAAAAAATCTGCTCATTTTGAATTTGATGCCAGCAACACGTTTCAAAAAAGACAACATAAGACTAAAAAAGTTGTATGATGCTAAAAATACACCTGGTGGAACATCTCACAGCTAATTAGGATAATTGGCTGCAGGTCAATAACATGATTGGGTATAAAAGTTGCATCCCAAAGAGGCTGAGTCTTTCAGAAGTAAAGATGGAGAGGGTTTCACCACTTTGTGAAGTACTGCATAAGTAGACAGCTCAAGAATTTAAGAATAACATTTTTTTATTAGTCACCGAATACTTCTGAATACAAGTAAAAAGTTGAATCCTCAAGGGATAGCAGGGAGAAGGCTTGTATTCAGAAGTATTACATTACTGCACAATATTAATTGTTACTCCCACTGGTGTCTAGAATTGACAGATTTTTTTTTTTTTTTACATATACCTCAACCAACAAACTCAACTCTCATGAATTTCTCTGTCGTAGCTATTGTTCCAATATACTATCCAAATGTATCAAAATAATATGTTGCTTATCTCTGTTTGAAACCTTAAAATTTATCTTGCACCAGTACCTCTATGGGCACCACCTATCTCTGTAACTAGTTAAACCAGCCAACTGCCAAAGCAAAATCAGTGTTTTCACTATGTATACATTGCACATATTTCATTTCAAGAGATTTTGCTGTGGCACATGCCTGGTTTTGCGAGATCTGAATAAGGTGGTACGGTGGGGCGCCACCTATTGGCATTACTAGTGAACCCAACATAGTGGTAAAACAAAATCAGCGTTTTCACAATGTACTGAGGACACATATTCCATTTTAAGAAACTTCTCAATGGCACGTCTGATTTTGTCAGATCTGACATATTGGTAACAGCGCACCCTATACTGATATATTTTTGAACCTTCATCCCCTTATATCCAGAAATTGGCAAAGAGTGCCATAAAACTTCCTTTGTCATGTTAAAATATCCTGAAACGGCTGGAGACTCAGCTAATTTCAAGGCTCTGTCTTCTTGGTTAACATTTTAATGGGCCCCTGAACATCACTACAAATAGGCAAATTGGAAATTTTGTCAAAATATCTGTAGCCGTTGCTCCAAGATGGAGCATAGTACCAAAGATGTTTCTGGTGTCCTTTGTTTAGCCCTAAGGAAGTTTCAAATTAATGGTCTACCCATCCCCACAGCTGTCTAGTTATTAATGTTAATCCACTGTGCAAACAGGAAAAAATTGGCCCGCACCCAATTTTAGGAGCAAATATCTCGAAAAACCAAAAAAGCGCCAGACTAAATACCTCAAAATTTTTCTCACCTTTAATGACTGAAAACAAATAAGATGGTAAAGTAAGATGAATTTGGTGCTGGTCTGGTTTAAAAATTAAAATAAGCCTGAATTTTAAAAAATATTTCGTCCGGTTGGACTTGTCAGTGAACGTATAACTAACATGATCACCAGGTGGCACTTTCGGATTTAAAAAATTGGGGTATCCCAGTATCAGATACAATCATAAATTTTTTGGCACATTGAAGCAGTTATCCACAATATTCCTTCAAAACTGGATATTCTTCCTCAAAAATGCTCAATTTGGTACCTGACTTGTCTACTTCCAGGTGGCGCTGTAGCCATATCAATAAAAATTGTGAGCTCAAACTCCGGGATTTTCTGTTACACATATATGGGCACCATTCTGCCAAATTTCATGCAATTCTGAGGTCAACTCCACTAAGTATCTCAAAAGTGCCATTCTCTCAGAATATGGCTCTTAAATGCTGTCATTGTACTATTTTCAATTAAATATTGGGTTTAAATGATTTACAAATAATTGCATGCTGTTTTTATTTATATTTTACACTGCATCCCAACTTCTGGAAACAGGGGTGTAGTTTGACTTTAAAATCCTGTTAAGAGCCGCAAGGAGTTTGGATCCCCTTTGCTTTGCAGTTTAATCCCTGAAACAGCCGTCATTGCCCCTGCCGCTGCTGCTGCTGCTGTAGATCCTTCATATTGGTGCAATAACTTGAACAGTCTTTAAGGGAGTCGCTCAAAAATGATTTTGTTCATACCTGGTGGATAGAGGACGTAATCAATTGTTTTGTACAACCCTATGACCTTTCCTTTAGTGCCACCCTCAGGTCAAATTTTATATTTCCAAATGCAATAACTCAAACAGTTTTGCCAGGATTCAGGTCGCACTTCTTGTGATTGGATGAAGGGATGTCATTGACGTTGGTCACCCTATGACCTTTGCTGTAGCGCTCCAATCAGGCCATACCCTTCATTTTTTTCCCCCAGCATATAATGCGAGGGGATATAGCGATGGGTGCGGTTGACCGTCCGTCCGTCTGTCTGTGAACATTTCATTTCCAGAGCATAACTTGATAACCATTCAATATTTTTCCACAAATTTTGGTGTGCACATTAATCATGACCTGACATGGTGCCTTTTGCTAATCCGAAGTTGATGACGTGGGGCCGGGGGGATATGCCATCTCCTGATGGGTCTTGTTAGCTTACCGGCCCTATGGGCCGATAAGCTATGGTCGTGGTGTGGCGTCTGTCGTCCGTCTCCGGCGTCCGGAACATTTTTTATCTTTTTTTTGGCCTGATTAATTTTTGTGTAAATTTGCAATAACATACTACTAGACCATATCTCCAGTCTTTTGTCTCGGATTTTTGATTGAATCGTTTTTGTTCGTTTTATGGGCCCTTGAAATTTTGGCTCCAATGTTAAAGATAGGACTGAGAAATTTTAAAAAATTATTTCTCAAAAACTGCGTGATAAATTGTTTTCTAAATCAGGCAATCAACTTACCTTGGTACCGTCAATGTACAGTGCGAGCACCATTTTGATTGAATCGACGGAAGTGGGTCTATTGGGGGCGCTGTACTTTATGAATATGCAAGATGACCTGTGGAGGCCAAATGGTTGCAGATAGAGATTAAGTTTGTATTACAAAATATAGGAAGTCATATATGACCTATACATTGGTTATGTTAAAGTTGACCTCAGATGATTTTGAAAGGTCAAACTCGAGATCAGGGAATATATTAACAATGTTAAAAGATATGACTTGAAATTTCAAAAAATTATTTCTCAAAAACTGTTTGATAACTTTTTTTCTAAATCTGGCAAACAACTCACCTTGATACACTTTATGTACAGTGCGAGTGCCATTTGGATTGAATCAACGGAAGTGGGTCTAGTGGGGGCGCTGTACTTTGTCTTGTGGAGAATGGGCCAAATCGCCTGTGGAAGCTAAATGGTTGCAGATAGAGATTAAGTTTGTATTACTAACATATAGGAAGTAATATATGACCTATATTTTGGCTGTGTTAAAGTTGACCTCAGATGACCTTGAAAGGTCAAACTTGAGGTCAAGCAAAATGTTACAATTTTCAAAGGTTTCTAGGCTTGAAAATATTGAAGATTGGGAACATATGTGTATTGAACACTTATAGGAAGTCATGTATGAACTTTCATTTGGTGGCCTTGAACTTGACCTTCGGCGACCTTCGAAGGTCAAACTTCACATAGTGAAATTTCAACGACTTCTATCAGCAAAACTTTTACAGATAGAGCTTAGGTTTGTGTTGCAGGGATATAGGAAGTCATGTATGAAGTTTCATTTGGTGACATTGAACTTGACCTTCAGTGACCTTGAATGCCCAAACTTCACAGTGAAATTTCAATGACTTATATCAGCAAAATGGTTACAGATAGTTTCGCTTTGTATTGGAGATGTATAGGAAGTCATACATGAACTTTCATTTGGTGGCCTTGAACTTGACCTTCGGTGACTTTCGAAGGTCAAACTTCACATAGTGAAATTTCAATGACTTCTATCACCAAAACTATTACAGATAGAGCTTAGGTTTGTATTGTGGCCATATAGGAAGTCATGTATGAAGTTTCATTGGGTGACCTTGAACTTGACCTTCAGTGACCTTGAACGGCCAAACTATACAGTGAAATTTCAATTACTTATATCAGCAAAATCATTACAGATTGAGTGTAGGTTTGTTCGGAGAAGTATAGGAAGACATGCAAGAACTTTCATTTGGTGACCTTCATATTGACCTTCGAAGGTCTAACTTGACCTAGAGAAAATTCAATGACTTCTATCACTGAAAAGGTCACAGATGGAGCCTAGGTTTGTGTTACTGATATAGGAAGTCACATATGAACTTTCATTTGGTGACATTCAGCTTGACTGTTGATGACATTTGAAGGCCAAACTTGACATAATACAATTACAATGACTTGTCTTGCCAAAACGGTCACAGATGGAGTCTAGGTTTGTATTACAGACATATAGGAAGTCATATATGAACTTTCATTTGGTGACCTTCCTATTGACCTTCAAAGGTCAAATGTGACCTAGTGAAAATTCAATGACTTGTATCACTAAAACGGTCACAGATGGAGCCTAAGTTTGTGTTACTGACGTCTAGGAAGTCACATATGAACTTTCATTTGGTGACATTCAACTTGACTGTCAGTGACCTTTGAGGGTCAAACTCCACAGTGAAATTACAATGACTTGTATCACCAAAATGGTCACAGATTGAGCCAAGGTTTGTACAGAGATGTTTAGAAAGTCATATATGAAGTCCATTTGCTGACCACAACTTGACATTCTGTGACCTTTAAAATTCACAATTGACGTATTGAATACATATTGACATATTTTAATGACTTATATCACCAAAACTGCTTCAGAGCTTGGGATTGTACAAAAGGTCTTATAAATCTATGTGAACTTTTATTTAGTGACCTTGACATTGATTTTAATTGATTCAAATGTCAAACTTCACATGAAATTTTCATAACTTGTATCATCACTGTAAGACTGCTTGCCGGTAATCTACAGGACCCTTGGTCCTATTTTTAAAATTTGCAGTAACTCAAACAGTTTAATCTGAAAAAATTTAAATCTGCTTTCAAAATGCCTGGTGCAAAGAGGAGGAATTATTGATTGTGGAGGCTCCGTAATGGGTCTTATAACACCACTGATTGGTTAAGTTTAATATTTCCAAATACAATACCTGAAATAGTTTTGATCTGAATCATGTTACGCTTTTTGTCTTTGTTTCTGGAGCTTAAAAAGGGTGTAATTCATACTGATCACGCAATGGCCTATAATGCAGGGCCACCACCAGGCCAAAATTTTCATGACTCAAACAAGAATTGGGTAAAACTTGCTGTGGACATTCTTTGACCCCAGAGTGGTTCCCTTGTTAATTTTCTGTACCTTATACCTGTTCCCGTTGTGCATCCACCTGGCCAAATAATAAATTTAGCCTATGTGGAGAAAGTTGTCATTTTGGGGATACACCCTGCGGTCACCCACTGACAGCATTTGTCGAGATTTCAAGTATTTTTAGTGCATTTACAGTCAGGGGAGCCAATCATTCAGGAGCCCACTGCTTGGAGCAGATTAATTTCACTCCCTCGGTGCCCCGAAGGCTTTTTCACCAGAGCATGTAAAAGGTAATTTTATTTTTAAATTTATCACCTCCCACCAAATCTTTTTATCATTATAAGTAGTGATACTACTTCTGCTACTACTAACACTACTAATAATAATAATAATAATAATGATAATAATAATAATAATGAGAAGAAGAAAGTAAAAAGTTCATTAAAAACTTTATTAACCCCTTAAACTCCAACTTTTCATTGAAGTTTTCCCTTAAGTAGAGTAAAAGTCAGAAAAAAAAGCATTTTTTAAAATTTATTTAAGACAATGTCACATTCATATTATGTATCCGCTGCTTGCAGCACTTCACTGAAGCTACATCACACTTATATTCAGAGAAATATCAAACCCACGACGCAATGCTTTTGTGGCCACAGCGGTACATCAAATGGAAAATATCTGGATCTTGGACATCATTTTTTACACATTTCCCTGCAATTCAGCAGGACACCAAAGGATTCTTGGAAGCTCTACTGGTTTGAATACAGCAGCTGCATTTGATGGACCCATACAGTTGCAATCAAAATTATTCAACCCCCATTGCAAATTGGGTTTAATAGCAAAATTTACAAACTTTCAGCTGTTTGTAATAAACAGATTAAACAAGAACATTTTAAATAGCTCAACACAACTATTATTACAAGTGGTTTCTCCATATTTAACAAAAAATGCCATTTTTAATGACAGCTGCAGTCTCAAAATTATTGAACCCCCCAAATAGAATCCCTCACAAGAGCATATTTGCAAATCAGATATTGTCACAAGCACAACTAATGCAGCTAATCAAGAGCTTAATTAGTTGCATCAGGTTTGCTTGAGATATAACACATCAAATACTTGCACTCGCTAGGAGTTTGTTGACAGTAACATTTGATTGCATATTAGAAATATGGCTGTCAAAAGAATTGTCAAAAAAGCTAATAGAGGAGATCATTGCCTGGCGTAAACAAGGGAAAGAGTACAAAAAGGTAGCACAGGCACTGAATTTTCATCGAGATACAGTTGGAAGCATAGTTTGCAAGTTCAGAGTTAAAGGAAGAGTGGCTACAGTACCAGGATATGGCAGAAAGAGGAAGCTATCAATGGCTGTCACCAGATTCCTGCGGAGACGGGTGGTCAAAAAGCCTCGAGTGACTGCAGGAGACCCGCAGCAAGACTTGGAGGCAGGAGGCACTAAGGTTTCAGTTTGCACAGCAGGGCGCATACTAAACGTTGAAGGTCTCCAAGACATACACTACAACTGATCCAAAAGCACAAGCTCCAAAATGCTCAAAACCATATAAATGAGCCACAGAAGTTTGGAGATATTGTTCCGTGGATTGATGAAACAAAACTGGAATATTTTGGGCTTATGAATCAGTGGTATGTCTGCAGGAGGAATAAAGAAGCATATGCTGAAAAGTGCACCCCGCCTACAATGAAGAATTGTGGGGGCTTTTTGATGCTATGCGGCTGCCTTGCTTCCTCTGGCACTGGAAATCTGCAAAGTGTAGAGGGCAAGATGGATTCAGTCAAGTACCAGGATATCCAAGGAGAAAATGTCATGCCGTCTGTAGGGAAGCTGACGCTTTGGTATCATTAGACCTTCCAACAGGACAATGATCCTAAGCGTACCGCAACATCCACCAAGGATTGGTTTCAGAAGAAGTCTGGGAAGATTCTAGAGTGCCCATCACCATCGCCTCACTTGAACCCCATAAAAAATCTCTGGTAGGATTTGAAGAACACAGTTGCAGCATGCAAACGCTTGAAAATTAGTAAACTGGAGGCCATTGTCAATGAGGACTGGGCTAAGATTTCTTGGGAATGCTGCCAAAAGCTGACATCTGCCTATGCATCACATTTCCAGCAGGTCATAGCGGCAAAAGGGTTTTCTACTAAGTATTAAAGATGCTTGTCATGAAGCGGTTGAATACTTTTGAGCCTGCACTAGTCATTAAAAGTGGCATTTTGTGTTGAATTTGGAGAAGCTCTCGTAATATTTGTTGTGTTGAGCCATTTAAATTGTTCTTGTTTGATTTGCTCATTGGAAACAGCTGAAAGTTTGTAAATTTTGCCAGTAAACCTAATTTGCAACGGGGGTTGAATAATTTTTATTGCAACTGTATATGACTTCGTAAGTTATATGGGGATACAGAAGGAGCCCCTCTAGGCCATTGAAATGCTGCATATCTCAACACAACAGCAAATATATGCCTGTTTTTTTAAGTACAGAGCTCTGTGAGTAAAACTAGTGATAATTTGGGTTTAAAGAAAGGCTGTGATTACGCTGTCCAATATGATGCGTACAGTTTACAGTGGCCTCCTCCTGCTTGTGCAATCCCATAAACACAAATGGTCTCACTTTTTCACATTGCATCTTTGTGCAAAACATAGACAAGATCACATTCATGAACTATAAGGTAAAGCTAACTGAGTCTGATGTAACATTTTTGGCAAGAAACACAGGAAAAGAAAGTGCACATGCAGGTGGAATTCCTATTCAAGCGCTTTGTTCTGATATCCTGCACAACAGCTGTGATCGCTTCCATCTGGCAGCAACAGGCTAACTTCCTTTTCTCATCTACTGATGGGAACAGTAGTGGAGCACAATGGATTCCCATTATCATTTTAAAAGTTATTACTTTAAGTGACGCTAATATGAATTTCGAACCTACAATCACTCCTTGGGCCACCTAAGATATGAGTGTGTACTGATGCGCATTATCCCACAGGCCTTATGAAGTTCAATTATCTATCCACTCCAACAAAACATTATTCCAACCTTACAGCGGAACTTGCGTCACACGACATGCTCCTCCACCAGTCGGCAGCAAAGAGAGAGAGAGCGAGCAGTGGCTTCTCCAGTAGTACAGATCACGGTTAATATTTCTAAATGGTTTGTTGTCAGAGTTTCACAAATAGGACGTCGTGTTGATTGATTTCATATGTAAATTACGTTTCTGACTCATTTTCTGTGCTCAGTTCTTGAATTCTGAGGAAGTACGTGATTTCACGCGTCTTCAGTGCTATTCAGATTGAGGGTTATTGCCTTATCTCATTGTAACACAACGGAGTCTCTTGCAACATGTTGTTAGATGAATGAACTCATTCATGAAAAAAAGATAATGCATGAAATAAAACAAAAGCGCTTACGAAGACAACGGATGTGTTATGCATGCATAATAAGCGACGACATTCACTCTGAACGAAAAAAAAAAATCAACTCGAAAATATAAGAGCCACCTCATCTTTGACGGAAAATGTCGTCTCTGTTACACATTGTTGCCCGCATATATCGGCCTTTAACCCCACCCCACCCTCCTGCGCTATCTTTTGTCTCTCCTTTCTCTTTCGGTCAGTAATCTCCTCACCCCTCCTCCCCCCTATCTCACTCCTTTCTTTCGCCCTAACGCACAATGATCCCTCTTTCTCCCCTCTCGCGTTGGATTCTGAAACGCTGGGCCCTTTTTTGCCTTATATGGAGTTCGGCGTCGTGAGCAGTTTCGTGCGCGCGAGTCGGGTGAGGCGCGTGCACTGCCGCAAGCATTCGCTTCCTTATTTGGAAACGAGTTCGCGGAATCTGACTGGGGGAGAGGATGGCGCAGGGGTGAGGATGCTAATTACATTTCCCAAACGAAGCGGCAACGGACCGGAGCACAAATGGTGCTTCTGTTTGTATGAATACAAAATTAGTGGATGCTGAGGGCTGACTGAATATTTTGTGGGAAAATAACGGACAGAGATGGGTCTTCCCGGAAAAAAATACGACTTGTTTTTTGCAATATACAATGGCCATGGAAGGTCGGCATTTTTTGCGTTTATTTGCGTATCATGCGTAAAAATGCATCACAGTTATGTTGCTTCCAACAATGCAGGCTGCTGAGGGAGCTGAAAAGCTTTATCATATTTAAAAAGCTGCTGTGGGCTCGCGGCATTGATATCGATGCTTCCTGAACCTTTTCTTTTATTCCCGGTCTCCTGGTGACGACCTGCCACATATGACACGCTCCCATTCCTTTCCCCCTGTGAGCTCAGACATCTTAAGCATCCCTCTTTTTCATTCCGCGAGTTCACACAAATTTCTCTTTCCCCCCTCCCCGACTACCCTCTTTTCATTCAATTAATTTAGCAGAAGCTATCACCCAGGGTGAAAAACAAAGGGTGCTCTTAGCAGCTTCCCTAGATGCCGAACATGCCAGTCAGTGTCAGTGTGAACATCAAGCGCCGAATGTAATAAATTTTTATTATTCCCAATTCGTTGTTCTAATGATCATAGCCTAAATGTTCCCCCAATGTAACTCCTCAGGTGCAGAATTAATTGTGATTCGTGTGGACATAGCACGTATTTTACCACGCCTTATTGCTTTCGTTATATAGGTATAATAAAGTAATAATAATAATAATAATAATAATAATAAGCCATGTCAAACTTTGTGCTTGTTTTGGGACAATACATTTTAGGCCTGTATGGGTTTTAAACATTTTAGTAGTGTATCGATTATGGTTAGGCCTACATAGAAATTCGGTAAATATGGATAAAAAAAAAAAAAAAACAAAAAAAAAAAAAAAAAAGGCCTACGTGAAATATTAACACAACATGAATAATCAGTCTACAGGAGTCATGTCGAAAAATGTTTCATTCCTACACAGATTATGTCATCTGTATACACATAGTGCAAATCAGCTCGAACAGAGTATAACCCAGTGACGTACAGTCGGAGGTCAGGTAGTGGTAGGCAGAATCCTCGCCGTTAAACAAACGATAACTCTTTTACTTTGCTTGATTCGCAATCTGAGGATTGATTAACTAATTTACAAGACTTAACAGCAGAATTGCGTGCCAGTTCCATCCACGACATTATTGTTCAGTGCATCGAACTTAAAATGCTCACGAGACAGCAAGTTTGTTCATATTTGCTTAGAGGAAGCTAACGCAATGCCATTAACAAATATTAAAACCTTTCTTATGCGGCGATCAATGTGTGCTCAATATGTTTACGATAATATTTCCCCCCTTTAACACATACTTTTTAATGCCTTTAAAAAAAATAGGGAGTTTATTTTCAGTCTTCTTTCATAATCCGATAAACAAAAGATCTTTCATAATCCGATAAACAAAAGATCAAAACAATATAGGCTACGGAATTACCGCGAGAGTTGAGATTTTTTCCTCATTAATTTTTAAGATTTACTTCCTTGCAGTCTCGAATCAAAGGTTAATTAATCTTTTTGTCACGATCACCTCTTAATCATTGCAGGCTTAATTGACCAGAAAAAAGGTCAAATTGATTGATTGACAATCAGGCATAGTACGTGGAAACAGGTTGACAAAATCTAGCGATAAAAAAAGGAGAAGTCACTGCCTACCGTGACCGCACCTCCCTGGTTTAACCCAATGTGTTAATTACCGCCCAAAATATGCAAATGAGACTATTAACATATACTGTGAAAATCACAATCATTTTAAGGGCATATAGTTATATGTGGCCATAGTTGTTCGTCAACTTATTGCTCTGTGGGGTCTGTTGTACTCCTGCTGTCTCTCTTAATGCATAGCCTAAGGCTATGTTTCAGACAGGAGGCTGCCGCACCTGGCGGTACAGGTGCAGCCAGCCTTTAATTACGGGATGGCAGACTGTACAGATGGTCTGAGTAATCCTGCAGATTCGGAGAGAAAGAGTGAACTGTTCGTGGATTGTTCTTGCATCTCTTTGACCCTTTGTTGAGCACTTTTTAGACGGTTTTTCTATATTCTATCAAACGGTGTTCCACATCGTCATTGTTTTCAATTACCAGGAGTGATTGTCACATCAATATTGTGAATATTATTCAGGGGAAACTGCCCATCCGCTGTGGGGAAAAAATCAATTCACTTTTGAGAGGTAGCCACACTGTCAAAGGTTGGCCTATTTATAAAAATTAGCTATGATGAGAACTTTTTTCTGTGCATCATTCTACAGGGTTGGTTCGCGTGGTTAATGACCTGAAGTCGTCCGTAAACTGGATTGAATTGGGAGAGGAAATAGCTAGTATATTTTGATGGTGAACAGTAAGCATTTACAACTGAATGAAGCAAAACTTCAGTTCCCATGGTCCACTGTGGTTGAAGCTCATGCTCGGTTTATCCGGATACCCCCTCCTACCCACCCGCCGTTGTGTGAGGGCGCGTGTCCGTGTTTGTGCGAGAGCGAGACTGCGTCGCTGCCCATTCAATTCTATTTCAGACGCCGACATACACTGACATACAGCCATGGTACGTCTATATTCGAACAACTGCTATTCACTATGTTACTCTTACAGATTAATCGGTATACATTCCTTGAGGATTCCAAATGTTTTTAATGGTCGATTCGAGACCTGTTGTTTGCTGTGCATTTTTTTTTTTTTCCCCGGAAAATGTCTGTGAAATAACATTAATTTGCTAACCGCCGTTATTTAACCAGTTTCTAACGCGTGATCATCTCTTATGTTTGAGCAGTTTATTCTTACAGGTGTAAGAAAACGGAGAATGTGGTTTGCAATTTTCATAAGTGAATCCCGATTCTCCGTCATAAAATGCTGCATTTTCCAAATAGCCGTGTTCCTCCAATACCGATGTCGAGTTCCAAAGCTAACGTTGCTAAATAGGTAGCCAACGTCGGTATATGAGAGGAGGGGGAGACTAGCAACCGAAAAAAACTACCACTGGCGCCATTTCTTCATTCTTTATGCATTACTGGGCCTCTTAATCGTTGGTTCTGTAGACATCCAGTTTAGAATTGAAGTTATCGTTGACTGGGAAGCGACAAAATGCTTAATCTTGTGTGTGGTGCTGATTGGTGCATAATTATTTTCCTGCACTTGAGATGGTAATCTGCTGAGAAACTACACTGGCGGAAAAAACGTGCCCCCAGGCTACCGATGTAGAAATTGTGAGCATGCAGTCGCTAATCTTCCCAAATAACGCGTAGCTAACGTTAATGCGGCTCATCTGGTTGGCTCACCGTTAGCATTTGGATGATGGTTTTCGATCATTATGGCGGCAGTTTTATTGAAAGGCCTACTGAAATTTCAGAAGCCTGATGTCAATTCGAAGTACGGTCGAGCCTACAGCATTATGAAGAAATTGATAGTCATATTTTTGCGCAGTGTTCAGTGACCCTAGCAGCAGAATATTGTAGGAATAACTGGGTTTTGGGTGATTGCAACCGATGTCGCATTTTGTGTCGAAATTAGGAGCAGGGCTAATCTGAAAACATTCTGCTGAAAAACTACAACCATCTATACTTTCCTTCATAGTTTCTTATTGATAGATATACATCTCAAGAATAACTGGTGAAAATTTCATCGCAATATATTAAGAAATAAAGAAATTATAAAGTATAGATGGTTGTAGTTTTTCAGCAGATTAGCCCTACCCCGAGATTAGCTTGCAGTGTGGTTACATTAATTTGCCTAATTTTTGCTTAAACCTCTCATATCTGAAGATTTTTATCAATTGTTTTGTATTTTTACCACCTCCTTTGTTGGAAGCTGGGCTATGTCGCGCATGGTCGAAGGTATTTTTGTGTGCATTCGGTCCTGTTCGGCCCCACCCTGACGATCTGAAAACGTGACCCAGCATAAGCCATTGTGAAAAATGGCCAAAATCAATAAGTGAAAATATCGCGTCTATTTTACAGCCATCGTGTCGCATTATTGTGTAGCTAGCTGTGCGTGTAGCAAGTGGATGCGGATCAGTGTGATGACATTTGCTAGCATTTATGCCTTTCGTTTTTTTTTTCTTTGACTTAACATTTAGTTATCAAATAATTCTCAATGAGTAGCTAATATACCGAATCAATCGTTCAGCAAACGTTGTTACCATTTCCATGGCTCGCCAGTTATTTATTCCTTTACCATTATTTATTCATGGGAAAAATGGCGCGTTTGTGCCATTGTCGCGAAACCATATCCTATCTGGAGTTAACGCATTCATGCTGCCGGCTACGCAGTCGGTTTAATATTGTTGGCCGGCTTCGAGTGGGTTAAGATGCTTTCACACCGGACGCAAAACGAATTTTTCGCACGACGGATTACATTCAAAGTCAATGCAAAGACGCGAATAGTGTATTCGCGTCTTTGCGTTGAATATGAATGTAATATGTCGTGCGAAAAATTTGTTTCGCGTCCAGTGTGAAAGCGGCTTTAGTTGGCAAGCTTCCCTAATGTTGGTGCCATAGTAAATGTGGACAGACTGAATAATATTCCCATCGGTATCTTGCGTCGAGTATTTATTTGGATTAATTAGCTGCTAATGTTTGTCGTGTATCACCCCTCCCTTGCGTTTCTTTGTCCGTCGATTATAGTTGGCGCACGTTAGCTAGGCTAGCCTTGCTCGTCTTATTGCTAGCGTAGCTTCGATTGGCTGATTCGTTACATAACGTTAACGGGATAACAATTATATTGCCATTCGCTCCTCCAATTTACTTGCCAAGTAGATATAAATGGCTCTATTTGAGCTCTGGTATTGGCCGTTCGGATCCTTGCGAGTGTACCGCTAACTGCACAGGTGAAACGGATCTGTTTTGAATGTAAAACCCGATTGGCTGGGATAGGCAGGGAAACGTGCAAGGCAGTGATTTTATTGCGTGAAATCAACGCAACCAAAGTAAATCAGAATCTGTAAGCATTAATGTTGCGCTGGATGAACGTATTGGGCCATTTTAAGCGTCATTGGTCCGATTGAGACCCTACGCGTTGAAATTCTACACGGACCTTTGTCTGTTCTTGTTCAGCTCACACCGGATAATAATGACGGGACATTATACCGAGCCGTAACCTTTATTGGTTATTGTTATAAATGTTACTCGAGGTTGGCGTGCGGTTTACCAACTTGATTCTGTACTTTCGACACTAACCACTTCGGGCATTTTTGTGCGCCCATTTCCTACCACATCGAGTAACTTCTGGTTAAGTGTGTGCCGACACTCGATCCTTTTACGACCGCAGTAAGCTGTATTTGTAGGATATTTTATGGCCCCTGAATAAAATAGTTGGACTTCGAGCGTGCTATTCCAGTGTTGGCTGATTGCTACCCGTGACAACGCGAGTCGCCTGGGAACAAACTAGCGGACAAAATGAAGAATGTGCGCGCTACGCCCTGTCTCGTGGCATGCAAACGTCAGATTTATAAAAGCCTGGCGTGATGCATCTGTCATGAGCGATAACGGGAATCCGAGAGAACATTTTCTTCCTGAAGTTCCTGATGTTAAGTGCGTGTATTTTGTGTGTGTGTGTGTTTTTTTTTTTTAAATAATTGCAATTTTTCATTGTACATATTTCCATCATGTAACGTGATGTCGTAGCACACTTAAATCGGTCTTTGTACAGGTCTGTTAAAGTCCTCACCGGTAGGATATACAGTGAGGTAATTTGAGATATTTCGCCATATTAATTAAAATGTTGGCTTTTGTTTTTCTTGGTGCCATCGAATGAGTGAGTCATTTGTGTATTCCGAACGGAACCCTGCCGACCTCATGCTGATCTAGGTCAGCGGTGAAAAGATGTATTGTAGTTAGTTCGTCGTCGGTGACTCCACCGCGGCTGCGCGGGTCGCGTGCTCTTCAGTTAAGGTTGGAGTTGATATGAAATCCCATCACGCGACCAGAAAATGACCGCATTCAACGAATTAACCGAACCTGCTCTGTTCTTCTTCGGCCTCAGTGAATATGCTGGAGGTGGGGGGCATTACTGCAGTGATTGAATTAGATGCATTCCGGTCTAGGAATTGAAATCCTCTTGTCTCAGGCGCGCCTGCAGTTTTAAATGAAGTATGAATTATTTTTAAATGTTCAATTTTAGCAGCACAATGCCACAGTGAATAGCCTTGTGGCCTCAGCAAGAAGGCTGTGAGTTCAATTCTGACCTTAGCCCTGTCTGTGTTGGGTTCGCATGCTCTCTGTGTGATCTTATGGGTTTTCTCTGAGCACTCCAGAAGGGTTCCTCTCACAGTCCAAACCTGCATGTTTGGGTAATGAGTGGATAGTGTTTGATCCTGACATTACTTACATAAGCGTATGAAGAAAAGCACAAAATGAATTAAAGTGTTGAATCTGCCATTAAGCATAATCAGTCAATCAATAAATATTTGATTGGCATGTGTTCACCTATGTCTGAGGACTTCTTATCTGGTAGTTTTATCATTCATTTTACTCTGTATGGAAAATAAATTGCCTTGAACATGAAGGCTTGGCTACTACGTCTTCGCGATTCAGATAATCGGTCATGCTTGGGCAGGCAGATATTGAAGGTCAAATCTGTACCTGCAGTGGGATTTAAGGTGCGCCAGTTTGTGCTCTTTAGCACAGTGTACGTTGTTGACATAGTAGCGTAGCCTTCCATTAATTGCTGCAACCTCTGACGCATTGCTTTTTACTGCGTAACTCTGCACTGTTCGCAACACTTAATTTTTCAACGGGTGTCAGTTTCTTGCACGTGACACGCACACTCCGAGTATCTTCAGTGCGACCCGCGCAGTGCTTGCATTACATTACACTGCCTGCATTTGCTTGGCATGCGTTTTATCCAAATCGACGTTCAGTAAGGGTTACCGAAGGTCATTTTACCTGTAGCTGATACAGCTTTGATTGCTCTGTTCATTTTGAGGTTTGACTGGCAGCAGCAAGTGTTTCCAGTCTCAATTAAGGTTCATTAGATATGTTGAATGACTGGAAGCGGTCTGCCTGCTCCTAAATGGACTGTTAGTTCTGACCCCCTATGGAACAGGCTCGGTTTTAACACTTAAGTTTTCTTTGACATCCTGTGGTCCCCAGAGCCCATGTAAAGTTTGATTCTAAGAGACTACAATGGCTAAGAGTGGAATCTCTTCCACATCGTTCCCCCGCCCCCCCAATGGAGAAAGGATGCACGTTGGTTGTCTTGACCCAAGAAAGAAGAACAGGCCTCGCAGATTCTGAGATTTTGGGGGGAGTCCCTTTTGTGGTCTGTCGGCTTCAAGCCCTTCTTCAGGGTGTAGCAAAATATGTTGAGTTGCTCAAAACCTTGCATATAAAGTTTAGGTGCAAGATGGCAATACTGCGAATCGCTATATTCAACATACGCTCTGGCACTTCAGTACATAAGTCTGGTTAACCTTTTATTTTTTTGCTGCTAGATGATGCATGTTACCTGACCAATGAGAGGGACTTTATGATGATAATTATTATTAATCAATTTCTGTAGCGCTTCTCATTTGCAGGGACCATTCTGAGCAGTTTATGGTGCAGAAAATACTTAACGAGAGGCTTCTTGCTGAAAGATTTAGGCCTGGTTTTGAAGCGTCTGGGGAAGGGGTGCATGATAAGTGGTCAAGCAATGAGTTCCATGGAAAACTCGATGGAAAACATTGAGAGGAGGTTCCCTGTGATGACTGGTCCCACACAAGGCAGCAGCACTGGGTAAAAATCAGCAAGGCACAGTTTGCAGGCAGGGATGGAATGCCCCCTGCAAGCGGGATGGTTTTTTTGCTGGGGTTTGAGGGGTTTGGGTAGAAGGATGCTGTCTGGATCAGGTGGGTTGGAGTCAGGATGAGCATTGGTGTTTAAAATCGTGGGGTGGAGGTGCAGGACGTGTTTGGGTTTGGGCTACGAGCTGGTCGTGCAGCAGCCAAGCCCGTTCTCTTCCTCGGCTTCAGAGTAGGGAGGGCTCAGCCATGCTCGCCTCGTGATGGGCTATGTGGGTATGTGAAGATCTGCTCATCTGCTTTCACAGCCCAAAATCATGAGCTGTAATATTGCTTTGCTGCAAAAACAGTGATCGGATTAAGGGAAAAAAATTGATTAGCATTTTTTGCTAATCATTATATCAATTGATAAGCAATTGCTTAGCACACCTGAAAAACAATTAGCAAAAATTAGAAAACAGCAAATCAGATTTTAAATGCTAAAAAGGCTTTTTTTTATTCTTTCCTAACAACAAATTACAATTACAAGAGAAATACAACTCCACTCTGAAAGCAAAACAAATTATTTCCAAAAGACATCAATTTTACCCAGAACAATCCTAATTTAATACAGAATACTTCCGTTTCCCAGTGAAATTTCTGTAAACTACTTGTAACCTGCAGTACAGCTGTCTTATCGATACCTTAGCATATGATGTTGTTTAACACCTGCTCAGAGATGTGAAAGGATCTATTCCCAATAAAATGTAGTTACACAAGGTGCACTCCAACTCAGTCCCATTTTGACATCACAACATCATGTATTTGAATTATCAGAGATCAGTGGGCATGTTTCGGGAGAGGCTGGTGGTGAACTTGCGATTCTCTAAACCACGTAGCAATGGGAGAAGTTTTGATGACTCTGACTGGCTGAAACCGATGTTCCTCATTTGGTAACTTAACCTGCTGTAATAGGCATGATCCTATTTGATATGTTTTGCAGCACTTTTGTAAGTCCCAGCTGTACTTTCAGATGTTTGGGATATTTAGCGGAAATAATTCCGAATTCAACCTTCACCAATATTGAATGAAATCAGTACCTTTTCGGCTTACTGTGATGTTTGAGCGGTTATAGGAACATTTGGGTGTGTAAAAACATAAAGCGAACCTCCAGTCAAGACGATTCCGAGTTAAAGCCAAAAAACGTGGATGTCGGAATCGACGGAAGTCTTTCCGTTCGGGCAAAAACCAAGTCACATTGCCGTAATATAGCAATGATTACAAAGATTTCCCTTCACTAGCGTCAGCTAGTAAGAGGATGGCTAGCTTTATGATCTGAACAGTAACATAATACACAATAGCATGCATATCAAGATGCACAAAACTGCCGCGTATCCTCTGATAAGTTCATGCCTATTACAGCTGGCAGAGTTAGTAAAGTTGGGGCTAGAACTAATCATGTCGCCTTAATATGATGATCATTCACAAAGATTTTCCTTAGTTAACGTTTGTTAGCTAACTAGGTGGATATATCCAAAGAGCAACGTAATTTAATACACGTTGGCTCACATCGCAGCCTAGCCATCACGACTGTAACAGAAAGCCTCCCTAGTGCATGTATGCGGTCCCCTGAAGCTGATTGGTTGGTATGCAAATGAGGAACATCATATTCCAGCCAATCAAAGTTGCTAAAACTTCTTCTATTGCTATGCGGCTCCGGAATTGGAAGTTCGCAGGCCAGCAAGTCGGGATAAATGAAATATTTTTCAGATATTTTGAATCACATTTTTTTTGCGAAGGAATTTATGATTAGCATTTTGTCAAAAGTGATTAAATATGATTTGCTTTTTGCGATGTGAATCCGCCTAATCTGATCACTGAATTAGAGCCCTCCACTCTTCTGTGAAGGCTTTCTGCTAGATGTTAGAACATTGCTCAGGGTTCTGCCCAGGACGCTAGGACCGCTGGACGGAAAATTTCTGCCGTCTCCAAACCTGACAATCTGCCCTCCACGAGCTACGAAGCTTAATACACATTATTCACGAATGATCTTGTCAGCCAGGGGCGTAGGTTTAATGTGAGAGTTGGTGGTGATATGTAATGTGAGCGCGCTCTGGGAATTTTTTTCCAACAATTTGAATGCAAATATTGCCTCTTCGCTACCAGAGACGGAGAGCCAGTGGAGGTCTTTGATGTTGTCAATGGTGCATATCGAGATGCCTCTAATTTTCACAGATAGATGCCATATTCCTAAACTCTTTTTCTATTTTATATCCAAATACTTTTGATTAAATTTATGAATACGACTTGACTTAACTGTAATTTATGTTTCTAATGAAGCTTAAGAAATCTGAACAATTCATAAAACTTTTAACAATTTGTAAGTAAGTTAATTACATGATATGTTGTATCATTAACGACTATTACAATCATTATTTGGCAGTGGCGGAGCCAGATTTGGGAATCGGGGGGCCCAGAACATCCGTTTAAAACAATTATTCGTCCTCACCTGTTCTCAGTCATTTTCATAATTTAAAAAAATTCACTCCGAGAACACTTCACACTGTCAGGTGCAGCTAGTTCTCCCCGTTTAGATAGGACAAAAATCATTTATCAGGACGCTTATTTGTTGCATTTAAATCAGCGTTATTCAAAATTGCAGACCTGTCAACTTGGGGCTTGAGTCTCACGCTTTTTGTATTTAATTGCTGAGTCCCACTTTTTATAGGCTATCAACCCTCGCTGTACTGAGTGTGAGACGCGATATTTCATTGGAACGCGGTTCAGTCATTATTTAATCATGCGTATTTACGAGATTCTCACGCGGAATTGAAATCTCTAAGCATGGAAGTTTTTCAGTTTTCAAAGAAAAATTTAAACGATCGTGAAGCGCAAGTTAAATCGCCTGATGTGCAGAAAAGGTAGCGCGGAAGTTACAGAGCAGTTTGTCTGTCGTAAAGCATAGGCCTATTACTAAGTAAAAAATTATGTTTCTGTACTGAATTCAGCCCATTATTTCATTGCTGTTAGATCGCATATGGAGTGAAGTCGTGTCTTCAACTGCCAATGGATTATTAAGATAATTTGAAAACGCTTCAATAAAGGAAAATGATTGAGGACGCGGCCAGGATGCCAGGGCGCGGGTCGAAAACGAAATAATCTGTAGGCCTATAATAATATTATTATTATTATTATTATTATTATTATCTGAAAATAATAGAGGCGGGGAGCATGTTTGGGGTAATTTATATATTGTTTTCAGCGGTTTTATTGGACGCTGGATGCGCTCATTTTAACTGATCTTTGAAAAAATAGTGCCGGTCGGGAAAAGCTGAGTGGTGGACGGTGCATTCCGAGTGCTGGTCGGGGCCGACCAGCGCTGACCAGCAGCGGCAGAACCCTGATTGCTGCAGGAATTTGCCTCCATTGCATCCTGAATTTGACTGGCAGATCTCACAAATGATGTTCGGCGATTACGCTTTGCTCGGATTCGGCTTCCTGAAGGTGTCTGACGTTGAGTACGGGGTCAGGGCTGTGCGGACCTGTAAATTTCCTTAACATTGGTCTCGATGCACCTTTCGGGACCTTGCTCTGTGCATAGTAGGGATGTAACGATATGAAATTTTCAGTGAGATAAGATACGATATCATGATTAATGTCACGATTTGATATAACAAAATTAATTTCTCCCCCCTTTTAACTAAGTGTATTATGGCTGAAATAAAGCACACAAACTAGTATTTGCGCCAAAGAAAATATTTCTTTAGTTAAACTTTATATGCTGGATAATGTAGAACAATCCAAATAGTATGCGAAAGAAATAAAAAGAGCTTTATAAAAAAATTCTCACCAAATTATGACACTGCCCTCTACTGCTGTTTATGAAGCATTACACCTATATTGATCTGAGGTTAAAACACTATTCAGCGACAGGCTGTGAGGATATGCAGGCTCCCCGCAATACCGTAACACGGTATACTACAAATAAGAAAAGCTTACGGTTGATATCCTTGGCCATTTTAATCTGCGGTTTACCGTTTTACGGTATATCGTTGTATCCCTAGTGCGTAGGGGGCAGTTTTCTGCTAAGATGGAGTAAGGGTCTTCCCTGAAATATTGGAAACACAAACTGAATGTCAATGTATGTCATTGTGTGTAGATCGTCCTTCACTAGGCACCACGCCCCAACTATGAAAACTGACCCCCCTGACCAATCAATGTCCACAAGCTTTTGCCCCATGGTGCACCTGCTCTCTTTTGGGTGTTTTAGGGGGCGTGTCTTCCAATCTGCTCACCCCAACCTCCTTCCCTCTCTTTTGCGCCAGGCCTCTGGAGTTACCGTGACAGAAGATGTGGTGACGGTGTTCACCGAGATGAAGGTGCGCAAGGCCCAGGCGGGAGAGGAGGAGAAGAAGAAGAGGAAGAAGGCGGTGCTCTTCTGCCTGAGCGAGGACAAGAAGAACATCATCTTGGAGGAGGGACAGGAGATCCTCCAGGGGGACATCGGCACTAAAATACAGGACCCGTACCAGCACTTCGTCAAGATGCTGCCGCCAAAGGACTGCCGCTACGCGCTCTACGACGCCACCTACGAAACCAAGGAGACCAAGAAGGAGGATCTGGTCTTCATATTCTGGTGCGTTTGAGCTCGGGTTGCGGCGCGGTGGGAAGGGAATTGTTGATTTTTGAAAGGGCACTAATTTTGTAGAAATGTAATGCGCCACTGTAATCGCTCATTATTTTTATAGCCCCACCAATAAAGTGGGATGGGGCTGACATTATTGCCCATGTCTTAGTGTTTCTGTGAAGAAAATATTTCAAAAACTATTCTGCCAATTTCAACCACACTTCACAGGGAAGTAGGCAATATTAATTTTTTGGAATTGACTTAATTTTGGGGATGTTATGATGTGCCGTTATGATGGAACATCATAAAAAGAGCAAAATTGTTGTTCGATTGTATCTCAAACTAAATATTGTATCGACTTAATGTTCTAAAAGGATTCAATCCAGTATCTAAACCTTTCTAATGTATTATCACAAAATAATACTAGTTGAGAGACCCTCACATCAAAGATTTTTCCATCAACATCAGAAGTAGCAGGTTTTTCTATATTGCTTTAAAACGATGTATTCTAGAGCCGTTGAGTTAGCACAGAATTTTCCTAAGAGGGATGAAATTTTCTTAAAGTGGAAATGGGCGAGTATCAGAAATGAAGAATACTTGAGTGACGTAATGCGGGGACTGGACGTTGTTTTGGTGGGTCTGTGCACTCAACTGAGCACTATTTTGGCTCTGAATAATTTTGCAGGGCTCAGTGGCGTGTAAAGGAGTGGGGTCGACTGCACCTTTGTGGCCAAGGTGGTAGAATGAGACTTGGAAAGTTGTTGATTAATCCCCTGTGCAGCCTCAATAAGATCAGTGCAGCTGTTGAGCCCTTGAGTCGTCGGTGGTTGTTTTATTTTAGCATCCTAAAATGTGGGCGTTATACTTTTGCCACTTTTATTTTTGTATTGCCTGATTCTTTTTAAAGTGAATATCAAAAATACTATGATAGAATTTTTGAAACTTGAGGCGGGTTGGCCCAGGGCGACATTAAAGTGTAGATTAGTTGGTTCAAACATGACTGAGTTTCAGTGAAGGTGTGAGAGGAAAAGGCAAGTGTGCGGCTTGGTCGTACAGCTGTACTGCTCATTATTGCGTTTAAATAAGCATTAATAATTGCTGAACTTTCTCCTACTTAGAAGTATGGTTTCCTCCACACCCCGTTTAATCACCAACTTTTGTGCAGCTTGAGTATCTTGGACAGTATTGGCATAATATCTGAAGGGTTTTCAGTCCTGTATCTAAATGATCCCAATTTTAAAGTGTAATTTTTACACTCATCGGCCACTTTATTAGGCATACCTGTTCAGCTGCTTGTCGACACATATCTAATCAGCCAATCACATGGCAGCAACTCAAATGCATTTAAGCATGTAGACATGGTCTAGACCAGGGCTATTCAACCGTGTCCAGAAAGGGCCGGTATGGGCGCAGGCTTTCATTCCAACCAAGCGCTTACACACCTGACACCACTAATCAACCCCAAGAGTCTTTGCTAATGAGCTTGATTAGTAGTGTCAGGTATGCAAGTGCTTAGTTGGAATGAAAGCCCGCACCCACACCGGCCCTTGCAGGATAATGTTGAATAGCCCCGGTCTAGACGATCTGCTAGAGTTCAAGTCGAGCATCAGAATGGGGAAGATAGCTGATTTCATTTACTTTGAACAGGGCACGGTTGTTGGGGCCAGACGAGCTGGTTCGAGTATTTCAGCAACTTCTGATCTACTGGGATTTTCACACACAACCATCTCTAGGGTTTACAGAGAATGTTCAGAAGAGAAAATATCCAGTGAGCGGTAGTTCTCAGGGCAAAAATGCCTTGTTGATGCCAGAGGTCAGAGGAAAATGGCCAGACTAATACAAGCTGGCAACAGAAAGGCAACAGTAACTCTAATAACCACTCAGTACAACCGAGGTATGCAGAAGAGCATCTCTGAAAGCACAGCACGTCCAACCTTGAAGCGGATGGGCTACAACAGCAGAAGACCACACTGGGTGCTACTTCTGTCAGCTAAGGACAGGAAACTGAGGCTACAGTTCGCATGGCCTCACCAAAATTGCACAATAGAAGATTGGAAAAATGTGACCTGGTCTGACGATTCTCGATTTCAGTGATGATATCTGGATGGTAGGGTCAGAATTTGGTGTGGACAACATGAAAACGTGGATCCATCCTGCCTTGCATCGACAGGTAAGGCTGGTGGTGGTAGTGTAATGGTGTGGGGGATATTTTCTTGCCACACTTTGGGCCCCTTAGTACCAGTCGAGCATCATTTAAACACCCCCACCCACCGGAGTATTGTTGCTGACCATGTCCATCGCTTTATGACCACAGTGTACCCATCATTTGATGGCTACTTCCTGCAGGATCATGTGCCATGTCGCGAAGCTCAGATCATCTCAAACTGGTCTCTTGAACATGATGTATACTAAAATGGCCTCCAGTCACCAAATCTCAATCCAATGGAGCACCTTTGGGATGTGGTGGAATGGGAGATTCACATCAAGGATGTGGAGCCAACAAATCTGCCACAGCTGCGTGGTGCCTTGATGTCAATATGGACCAAAAACTCTGAGGAATGTTATCAGCATCTTGTTGAATCTGTGCCACAAGGAATTAAGGCAGTTCTGTAGGTGAAAGGGGGTCCAACTCTGTACTAGCAAGGTGTACCTAAAGAAGTGGCTGGTGAGTGTATTTTACTGCACTCTGATCCATGCCTTTCTGCAAATGAATGAATTGATCATTGCATTTATGTAGTGCTTTCTCATAGACACTGAAGGATCTTTACAGTCAATGAGCAGCACCCTGCTGGGTGGTGCAACGGCTGCCATTTTGCGCCATAACGTGCACCACGCATTTCATGTATGTAGTTCAAAATAATTCGGCTAGCTACCGCAGTTCCCATTCAAAACGTGCCTGTGTCGAACTAACCGGTCTCTTGGCCTCTGGTTTTGCTGCTGGCACAGTATTTGTGCTTGCAGCTTTTTTTTTTTTTTTCCCACATCTCCCGAACGGCGCAGCCAAACAACTTCACACTGGGCTCTGCGCTTCCTTGGGTCCTCAGCAATATATCAGCCTAGTTTGATGTTGATCAGATGAACAGTTTTCAAGATGCACGAAGGACGTACGAACAGACATCTCCAATTATAGTATGATGTCCGGCTAATTTCCTGTCATTGCTCCCCCTTTGCCTTTGCTCTCTCTCCCCCCCTCGCTTCTCTCTCTTTCTTTATCCTCTCTTTCTCTCCTCCCTCCCTATCTCATCTTTTTCTCTCTCCTCTCACTTCCCTCCTTCCCCCTCTCCCTCCCTCTCTCTTTCTCTCTCTCAGGGCTCCAGAGGGGGCTCCCCTGAAGAGTAAGATGATCTATGCCAGCTCCAAGGACGCCATTAAAAAGAAGTTCACAGGTGAGGCTATGTCCAGGTCACACGGGTCCATGTTATCCAATCAGAAGTCTTGTGCTTTTTTTTTTTTAAATAGGCAAAGTATCATGATTGGACATTGCTCAGTCATTTGACTGGATTTCCAATATTGGTTTTCCTGGGTAAATCGGGTTGGCAGGAGATGACAATTCTGTCTTTACTAGCTATGGTGCACTGAGCCACATGTTTGAATGACAGTTACTTCACTGGAGGGGAATTTGACGGCAAAATAAGCTTTGGTTTGTATAAGTGGAGCTATTCTCTTGATTAACCCTTAAACTGTGTGTTCAACCTTTTGGTAGAGTGAATTTTAAATTACTAATTAAAAGATGTGTTGAACTTAAGTGATTGGATTTTTTCAGCACAAGGTACCTCAACTGAGAGTTCGAGATGGCTCAATCCGGTTGAATTCAACACATCTGTCAATTAGATAGTGACTGAAAATATACTCTAGCAAAAGGTTGAACAGGCAGTTTAACAGATAAAGAGAGACCTCTGCCTGTATCGAGGGTAGAGATTAACTCTTTGGCTGCTGATACCAATAAGCACCGATTGCCTTACTCCTGTGCTCAGAGAATCAGCTGCACTTATCGGTTGTCATTTTTCTTCAGCACAGTTCGTCCTCCTGTGTTCTTTTCCATTTTCATCATCGTTAAATGTCCTCCATCGTTAACCAGTATTCTAACGATGACATTTTGCTCATTCGAGTGCTCATTTCTCTTTTGCTCTCTCCTCTTTCTCAGGCATCAAGCACGAGTGGCAAGTCAACGGTTTGGAGGACATCAAGGACCGGCGTACCCTAGCAGAGAAGCTGGGCGGGCAGACGGTGGTGTCTCTGGAAGGGAGCCCTTTATAAATCCATTCCCAGGTTTCATCCAAGGCCTGTAGGGAAGACCAGAGTTCAGAATTCCAAGGGAGGGGGGCGGGGTTTGGCTGTTCATTCCAATCCAGGGAGGGGTTTAGGGGAAGGGAGGATGACCTCACAGTAGGATAAGGGAGGGGCATATCACTTTAAGGGCGGTGTTTCGGGGAGGGAGAGGGTGTCAAAAAAGCTGACTATTTCATTGTTGCAGACTGTGTCATTCCAAATTCAGGAAAAATATGAACAACAAATACTACAAAAAAAAAAAAAAAAATTACAAGTGATTTAAAGTTTATGAATGTGGATGAAGAAGATATAAATGAGAAATTACACTGCTGAAGTTTTTTAGAGGGAGGGGCTGGTGTTTCTGTTCTGTGCTATGAAGGATTTTAGATTAGTAATGAAGGAACTTGAAGGGTTTTGAAGGAAATTGCAACTACCCCAACAGTTCACAATTGAAAATTTTCTGACACTGTTGAGTCTGAAGAATACAACCTTTTTTTGTATTTGCCAAACTTGTAGTTCTTAAACACTCGTAGCAGACACTAGGTGTAGAACAACTGTTGCACGAAAACAGTGACCTTTTTTTTTGTTTACATTTTTTAATTGCATATCCTAGTCTGAAGATTAGTTCCCTGAAAAACCTTGAACTATGAATTCTGAGACATTTAAAAAATAAAAAACTAGAATTCCACTGATTTATTACCAAGATATTCAACCAAAAAAACACATTCCTCTTTGCATCACTACATGAAGAACTGGGAATAAATGAAGTAGGTATAATGAGCTGTGATTGGCTGAAGGCCAGATGGGGAGGTGGGAAGGAACAGCCTGTGTTTGAGGGAGCAGATTGGTAGTGTGGAGGTTTGGGGCGCTGGACGGATGGATGGATTGTGGGTGTTTTGTTTTGTCTCTATCTCTATTAAAAAGCACTAAACTTTACCTCACAGGTGTCGGTCTGAATTTTTTCACCCTCCTGCATTTTACATTAGAGGTGTTTCAGATTTTTTTCAGACAAGCTGTCGCTGCTGAAATATTGGTATCTTCCACCGCGCGTCAAAGTAGCTGCAAGTTGTGAAACCCGTTACAGGTCTAAAACATGCGCTCAATTACTGGGAAGTATTCCTGGTTTTACTTCGTGCAGTTATACCGTTAACTGAAATCTTTCTTTATACGCTGGGCTTTGCCTTGACGAATTCTTTGCTGTAGTTGGGTTATTGGCACAGACGAAGGCTCTGGTCTTGACTTCCTGAAGGGGCAGGGTGAGATGGTGGGATAGCTGAGTCACTGAATAAACACGGCGCGATTCCGGCGCCAGTCGCGCCATTGGACTTGGTTACTCCTGCGCGCCGCGCCCTTCTGCAGTGACCTAAATTTGTTTTAGGTCTGTGAACCGTACAGCAGTTTCTATGCGGCTAGCTGTGCGGCAATGTGGTACTGTTGTACCCAACGCAGTCCACACGATGGCAGCACTGCACCTTTTACCATGAGGATTATGAAAATCGCACTTCGAGACCAGTGAATGGTGTACTTATAATGCAGTGTCACATCTAAGCGGGTATTCCGTTAACCGCTGCAGAATAAGCTAATGTCTTTTTTTTTTTGTTTTTTTTAAATCTACATTATAGTCTTGGGTATTTCCAACAAACATTTTCAAAATTTAAAGACAAACACTTTTTAGTCCACCACAAAAGCCATATGAAATTATTAAAAGCAGAAAATAGAATTAAAATTCATTACCTTCAAAGAAACTGCATACAGAAAAACTCCAAATGTGTATAGGCAGGGCTCAATTATTTGTATCAGCTAAATGCTGGTAAATTAGGCAGGAGGCTGGTTGATTTTTCTCCTCTCACTAGCCAAAAAACTGGTTATCTATTGAGTAGTTGGTAAATTTTGAACATTCACTAGTCAGTTGGGGAGATGCAGTGGGACAGTGCTTAAGCATGCTAGACTTTGGCATGAAAGGTTCTGAGTTCAAGTCCTTTTCACAGCTTTAGCGATGTGTTCTTGGGCAAAAAGCTTAGCTCCCACAGTGCCCCACTCCACCCAGGTATACAACTGGGTACCAGAAAATGGTTGGGGAAACCTGACTAAGAGCTGGGGTGGTGACCTGCGATGATCTAGCATCCCTTCCAGGGGGAGTAGCAATACTCCTAGTCACTTCATGCCACAGACACCAGAGTTGAGTACTGGCCAGGTAAGCCACAGTTGGCTTGGAACAGATTTTACCTTTTACTATTGCTTGGCTGCTAGGAGAAAAAGTTAATTTTACACCATGTGGGTAGGTGAAGACAGATTGGGGCTGTTTGGCCTGTTCTTGTAAAAGCAGAGAAGTGAGGCCAGCCAATGTTAGTCCTGCCCTGAGTGGAAAATCAGGCATGGTGTACTAAAGGTGGGGGGCAGCTTCAGCTTTGTGAATCTATTAGGTCCAACACACCCAAACCTATTGCCCTGTGGGAGGGGGTGGTATAGTGTCTGGCAAAGGCACCAGTGACCTTCCTCGGCTTCCGGACCAGGACGACCAGGCCCTTGGGATGCTTGGCTCCCATTCACATAATGAAAAGCACCCCTCGTAAATGGTTTCAGGTCCTAGAACTTCCTTATTAGCATTTTCTTCATAAACTTGATGTCCTCTATGAAGAGGGTGATCGGCCACCAGTTCTGGAGGTTATGTAGAATCCCTTCTTTGGGTCAAGAGTTACTGCGCTCTCGTCTCAGTGAGCAGAGACGCCAACCCTCCCAATTTCTCTGGGAGGCTCCCGGAAAATAAGGCCGCCTCCCAACCTTACGGGCGCCTCTGAAATCCTCCCGATTTTCTCAATTTTCGGGCATTTATCATCCCGCGTATGCAGTACATGTATACTATGCACAGGCAATGTGGAGTGGTACAGTGCATGTACGCAGTCAATGCCCCTCGCGATCGCCCAGTTATGTATTTAAAGCGATTATCGCATATTCAATCGCTTAACCACCTCAAAACTCATCACACTTATAAATGATTAATGTAATAGTGCTGGCCTAGTATACAGCTCACTGGAGATGGATTGGTTTACTCTCTCCATCGGACAATTCCCGGATGTAATCGCCATTGTAAACACATGCACACAAATGGCACATGTAAATATATTGGTAGTAAGGCTCCAGTATCCGGGGGCACATGTTCGCTGCGTACTGTTTTCAGACCCGCTGTTGAAGTGAAATTCTCGGGATTTTGGAGCACTTCACTTGCGATCTCGGTAAGTAAATGCCGAATTGGTCGTAAATTTCCGTTGTCCATATTCCTGATTTTATTGTGGATCGTTAGTAATGCATGATGCCATGATGGGAAAGTCAGCGTAACCATTTTCATTCAATGTCAATGAGTCACTCCGGATCCGATTTGATTTTTAGGCTTTTCAAAATTCTTCATTTGAATTGCTGTTATGTTTGATAGCTTTACAAGGATAACTAGTAAGTACAACACTCCATCATTTTATTTATTTTTGTTTACAGATATCACATTTTGGTTTGTCGCCTCACAAGATCATGGCCAGAATTAAATAGGTCTCTGCTGCGTTTGTGGAGTGGCGGTAGCTTCACGGTTTCTCTGCCGACTTCATTGACCTGGTCTGCTCAAGCGGCCAGTGTTTGGACTTCACTTGACTCGCGCTCGTGTGGAGTTTGAATTTAATCGGGCGCGATATCTGTATGCTGATATCCCGATCTAGGTGATCATTTGTTGACACGTTAGGCTTTTTTATTTGTGTTGTGGGCTTATAGGGTTGTGCTACTTGTACAAATTACTTAACATGTTGTTGAGCTAACTATACATTTCTTACAACAACATTTGAATGCCATCAAAGTTGACAAAATTATATCCATTGGAGCATATGCCCTTTTGAACTGTTCCAGGTGCTTTGAAAGTTTGAATTTAATCATCATTTTCCCCCTCTTCGTCTTCCAGTAATGGTGCAAACGTGGCAGAGTCCTTGGTGAAAATTACCAAAAATGGTCCCAGAAATTTACATTTTGGTACCACCATTGAGTGTAACAAATCAACACATTTCAAAAAATGGTCGCACAAAAATAACTAATATAGCGCATTCATAATGACATAAGTCTTCAGCACCATATTAAATTTTATAATAATTCATATTATCAAACTTAATGTCCGTCTTTTGTGCATGCGTGTGTATGTGTGTGTGTGTAACTCAAAGCGTAAAAAAAATAATAAATGTTGATGGAAAAACTTCAGACATCTTTCATAATTGATTAAATTGTAGTGAACGAGAACATTAAAAAAAATGCTCATCAGGGAGTGTGAATAGAGACATTTCAAAGCTTAAACTCCAGGAGCTCCTGGGGGCGCTGTTCCTTAGACCCCCACCTGGGGCATTGCCCCTAGACCCTACCAGGGGCCCGGACCCCACCCGTGAAACAAGCTCACGCTGCAACCTCAGTTCGTCTAGCTACGACAAATCCTCCCTGATTCCACTTTTCAAAAGTTGGCATCTCTGCAGTGAGGCACCTCACCGTCCTTCTCAATATGCTGCCCTGAATACTTCTGCCACGCCCCCCCTTCAGGAAAAAACTCAGCTGGTATTCCCTGAGGGCTATGCACATTGTGATGATTCAGCGAGCGCACGGCCCAGGTGAGTTCCTCATAGCTAAACTCAGGTCTTGTTTGTTCATCGCTCTCGCGGTCCAGTAAGATCTCGGGAAGATCTGTATCAGAGGGTCTTTCACTGTGAGGCTCTCATATAATTATCTCCTTGGCCTCCTCCTGGACCTACAATCTTTTTTGGACTCCGCCATACCTCAAGAGGCAATAAGTCTTTAATCGCACCCTTGTATGTAGTTGCACGCATCTGCCTTCTGAGGGAATTTATTCAGGTGAGCCTCAAACCAATGTACACGGACAATATGTTAAAGGTACCCAATTTGTTCCTTAACTACTACCCTTTTTTCGCATAATTTGCCGGGATGTTCCAGTAAAATGATTTGTGTTTACGTTTCAATGTCGTCCTCGACCCCGAACAAGGATAAACTCCGAAGGAAAGCAATCACAAGGCCGTTACGACCAGCCATTGTGACTGCTGAACCGTGGCCATTTCGACGTGCCGACTACTTAATATGCATAAGCGACTTGCATGAAAAGCACGTCAGATCAGTCATTAGATTCGATTGCGAGTAAACAAATTACGTTTATGCATTAGAAATTAATTACCATAAATATGTCTGGTTACAAATATGGGACGATTTCAAGTACATTAATGATCTGAACATGCTAGGAAACAGGGAAATCAGGCATTTTACACCAGGCATCAAGTTCACTTACTTATCCAGCAAAAGTTTGGCCACATCTTCATCAGAAATATCTCCAAACCTGGCTTTAAAAGTTTGCCAGCGATCACTTTGGCCTTTTATATTTATCCTGGCCTTCAATCGATTTTCTTCCTGGCCTTTTCGTGCTCTTTTACTGGCCGAATCAGTTTGATATTTCTTTGGCTGCGGCATGTTGCTGTTAGCAAACTTCTCTTCATGTTTGCGTCCACCGCACACATCCGCTTTCGCGTGACATCATTTTTATACCCCCGACGACGAAATATCGGGGGCATATACTTACATGCCAAGAATTCTGTCCGTCCGTCATTCTGTCTGAAGACATTATTTGTCCAATCGATATCTCGAATATTATTCATTGGATTCTTTTCAAATTTGGCACACGCATTCTCTACCACAGGGAGAGGCGCAGTGCAAAGTGTCGGCCATCTGGGATGATTTTTCACAAACATATCACCGTTTTCCTGTTTTTCTACTTACAAATTTCAAGTGGGTTCAATGTCAATTTGTCCGATTGATATCGCAAATATTATACATTGGATTCTTTTCAAATTTGGCACACATATTCTCTACCACGGGGAGAGGTGCAGTGCAAAGTATCGGCCATCTGGGATGATTTTTTAACAAAAATATCGCCGTTTTCCTGTTTTTGGACCTAGACATTTTCAAGTGGGTTCAATGTCAATTTGTCTGATATCTCAAATATTATTTAATGGATTCTTTTCAAATTTGCCACACATAGTTTCTAACATATGGAGAGGTGCAGTGCTAAGTGTCAGAGATGTGTTGTTATTTTTGTCAAAATTGATTTTGGGAATGTGATAATTTCTATAATCACCAATGGAAAAAGCATGATCGGGACATCGGGGGTATTAGTAAGCTCTGCTTACTTTTTCACTAGTTGCAAAATGTTTTCACATTCAATATTCGGGGGTTGCAAGCGTTCTCAGAGAAAACATTTATTTAATCCCGTTTGTTTTGGTCACATCTATTAAATTGTATCAAAACAATGAAACAGATTAGTTACCTTTAAATAATGGATATGTTGCATAAATAATTTGAAAATGATACACAGATGCAAACAAAAAAAATCTCAGTGGTATGGCATGACAATTTCTGCCTACTAGGCAAATTGTGAATCACAATGGAGTCTACGGATGAGATCTGAAAAGAAAAAATCGCATTCAGCAGGTACTCGGTTTTCTGAAAGAATGAAATTTTTTGACCTTGCGAACCTGCTGTCGCCGTATCAGGAAACACTCTCCCCAGTCCAGATGGTGGCAGTCATGCGACTGCAGTAGGTTTTCGCCTCAATGGAACTGCAGAATTAGATTATGTTGGCTCATTCAGCCGATGTTATTGTTGCCTGTCACTAGCCATGGATAACGTGGAGGATGTAGGGGAAGGACTCAGTGATTTTGAAAAAGGGGTGATATTTGGGGCGCGTTTGGCCGGAGCATCGAGGGCCAGGGCGGCAGAAATAGCGAGGGAAGCGTCACGAGGACCGCCGGTGTCTGAGGTGATCTCAGCCGCTTGAATCCTCTTTGGTAGCATCCCGACTAGCAGCGTTATCCTTAACATTACCGAGCTCGGTAGCTGATTTAGCGCGAAGGAACGTCCTGTCGTGGGGTTTGGCTTAGCTATCATACCCGTTATTAACCCAATGACGGTTAAGTGACTGAATGCATAAGTTACGGTCAGTTCCGTCCTAATATCAATGTAACGTTTGCACGGTTTTATCTTTATTTTTTGAAGCTAGCAATCGTGATATATCAATATATCTGGCTCGGTAGTTAGCTAGTTCACCATCGGTCAACAAATTAGCTTGCTAAGTTGTAATAAAGTTTCGAGGAAATCATTAGGTAACGCACTAACTTTTCGGTGACTTGTTTACCTTTTTCTCTCCGTCAAAAACATTTTTTTCATGTGTTTTCTTAAATATAAATAGTTTGAAGCCAGATATAATTGCGCTTTGCTGTATTTATGATGGCTACATCCACGACGCGGTCGTCTGCCTTCTCACCAAGTCAAAACCACTGGTGATCCCTCATGTCGATGACCAAAGCGCAAAACCTCCTACCTGCAGAAATTTTTTGATTGGCGGATTTCACTTTGGATGATGAGAACAAGGAAGGCTGCTCATCCAAAGGGAAATCCGCCAATCAGAAAAATTCTGCAGATAGGAGGTTTTGCGCTTTGGTCATCGATGAGTTGTTCAGGTTGAAATCGCCGGTATCCATTTCCTCCATTTCCAATAAAAGAAAAATGATAAAATAAAAACTTCCAAAGCTGAATCTCCGTGGCAGTGGTCCATTTTCTGCGCTAAACAAGTAAAAGAATACACTTATTGAATAATGAACTGTTCATAGCGTTAATTATTCCGAGAACCGACTGCTCAATTTTGCGGTTGAGCAGGTTTTCATGTTAAAATGCTATTTTTGTAAGATTATTCCTCTTCTGTGGGGAACTGGGTCTCCACCGACCAGTTTATGTGCGTACGGTGTACTGATCAGTGCCCAATTTCAAATCTTCCACTTTATTGACCTGCGACTTGAAAGTAGACTGCATGGTTATGTAAGTCATGAGATTCTTTGTAGATGAACAGATTTTGTTGTCCCATTTTTGTTGTCTGTTCATCAGTTGAAAGGCTGTTTCCGTTTGAATGTCTTCTTTTCTGCTTGTTCATTATACTTCTGCTTGATCGTGGGGAGTATTTCTAGAAACTGGATTATTGAGTTTTCTTTGTCCTATACTACTCAAAATTTGATAGGGATCATAGGAATTTTTTTGTGAAATGACATGCAAATTTGGTAACTGCCACTGATGAACAATATATTGGATAAATGACATGCAGTCAGACACAAAACACATTTGCACGTGCATTTCATGACATTAAATGAGCGTGCAGCCTCACATTTTGGCTTTGACTAACACTTCACCATTTCAACTCAGACGTGTGTTGTTTGTTGGTGAAAATTTGGAAGTTCCCAAATTTTTTGCATTACATTTAGCAATAACAATGTCTCCTCAACGCCTTAGACGTGGATTGGCTTCAGGGCAATTGGGAAGATGCATCGAATGCTTGACTCTGGCTTCTCACAACGCCACGTTGCTAATGCACTTAACGCCAGCCAAAGCGTTAGAACAGAGCGTGGAACCGCATCAAACGTTTGGTACAGCAGCACACCGTCATGGGGGTGGTCATCAGAGATCGACTACACAATGACAAGACCACTTTCTCACACTTCAGGCACGACGTCATCCTTTCTGGACAGCCACCACCCTACTTAAATGACCTTCATAACGCCTCGGGGTCAGGGTATCCACTCAGACGATACGGAATCGTCTTCATACTGCCGGCCTCAACTCAAGAAGGCCATGTGTTCGAATCCCACTGACCGCAAGCGTCATAGGTGTGACCGTTTGGATTGGGCTCAGGATCATGTCACATGGACACACAACGATTGGGCTCCAGTTCTCTTTACTGATGAGTCCCGATATTGCTTGGACTTTACTGACAGGAGGCAACGGGTGTGGCGAAGACAACGTGAGCGATTTAATGATGCCTACATCAACGTAACACGACCGTTATGGTGGTGGATCAATTATGGTCTGGGGAGGAATAAGCAGGAACGCAGAACGGACCTGCATGTCATGGGGAGAGGGACGGTGACAGGGTACAGTACAGGGATGAGATCCTCAATGTGTACGTAAGACCATACGCTGGTGCTGTTGGCCCTGATTTCATCTTGATGGATGATAATGCCCGTCCCCATCGTGCTAGGGTGGTGAATCAATTCCTAGAGCAGGAGACAATTGTCCGCATGGACTGGCCCGCGCGTTCGGCGGACCTAAACCCTATCGAGCATGTGGAACATGCTGCAGGTCGCCATTTCCGGTCGAGGGCACAACCCACAACTCTAGAAGAGCTCGGAAATGCCCTTGTTGAAGAATGGAACAACATTCCAATTGCAAGCATCCGGTTCTGATTGACAGTATGACCCGACGTTGTCAAGCCGTCATTCAAGCTAGGGGAGGCCATACCGTTATTAACATTAACTGTGGTAATGAAACATCAAATGAACACTGTCTGTTTTCACTTTACATGTCAGAGGTGAAACCATGAAGTGTTCGTGAAAGCCAAAAGTGTGAGGCTGCACGCTCATTTAATGTCATGAAATGCACGTGCAAATGTGTTTTGTGTCTGACTGCATGCCATTTATCCAATATATTGTTCATCAGTGGCAGTTACCAAATTTGCATGTCATTTCACAAAAAAATTCCTATGATCCCTATCAAATTTTGAGTAGTATATTTCACAAAGCAGGAATATTAACAGTGCTGGATAACTGTACTGAGTAAAGCCCGGAAGTGCCCTAATTCTAGAACATGGACTGGAGCAAATAGAGCTGTTCTGGGTTTTATTTGAAGCGATCATCCAGCTAACTGTGTAATCCAGTTTCGTGAAAGCACCCCACTGGATGTATTGCGGTTTTTCCGCCCCTCCCCTTTCTCTTCAGAGGAGCTCTGGAGTTATCGTGGCAGACGATGTGATGGCAATCTTCAAGGAGATGAAGGGACAGAGGGCGCCGGAAGACGAGGAGGAAGAAGGGGAGAAGAAGAAGAGGAAGAAGTTGGTGCTGTTCCGGGTCAGCGATGACGAAGGGAAAGTCGTCCTGGACGAAGGGCAGCAGATTCTGCAGGGCGAGGTGGGGTCCACCATTACAGACCCGTACGAACATTTCATCAGCCTGCTGCCACCTGAGGACTGTCGCTACGCCCTGTACGAGGTGTCATACTCCACGCGGAGAGCGCAGAGGGAGGGGCTGGTCTTCATCTTCTGGTGAGTCGGCCAATCGGAGTGCAGCACTGACCCTGCATCGGCTTCTGCTACTCTGGATCTACTTACAGATGAATTTCCAGGCTTCTAATTGGTATTTTTGCAGTGTGCAGCATTACTTATAAATACAGATGTGCAAAAATAATTGCAAGTCCCTAATGCTAATAAGTAAATCATCAGCATCTACAAACCCCAATTCCAATGAAGTTGGGATGTTGTGTAAAACTTGAATAAAAACAGAATACAATGATTTGTAAATCTCATAAACCCACATTTTATTCACAATAGAACATAGACAACATATCAGATGTTGAAAGTGAGACATTTTACCATATCATGAAAAATATTGGCTCATTTTGAATTTGATGGCAGCAACGCATCTCAAAAAACCTGGGACAGGGCCATGTTTATCATTGCGTAGCATCCCCGCTTCTTTTAACAACAGTCTATAAATGTCTGGGATGTGAGGAGACCAATTGCTGGAGTTTTGGAAGAGGGATGTTGTCCCACTCTTGTCTGATGTAGGATTCTAGCTGCTCAACAGTCCTGGGTCTTCTAAGCTAGGTTTTTCGTTTTATGATGTGCCAAATGTTTTCTGTTGGTGAAAGGTCTGGACTGCAGGCAGACCATTTCAGCACCCGGACTCTTCTGCAGCGAAGCCATGCTGTTGTGATGGATGCAGTATGTGGGTTAGCTTTGTCATGCTGAAATATGCAAGGCCCTCCCTGAAAGAGACGTTGTAAAACCTCTATATACTTTTCAGCATTGATAATGTGTATCCAGATGTGTAAGCTGCCCATGCCATAGGCACAAATGCAACCCGATACCATCAGAGGTGCAAGCTTTTGAACTGTGATCTGACAACAAGCTGGATGGTCTCTCTCCCCTTTAGTCCGCATGACATGGTGTCCACGATTTCCAAAAAGAATTTCAAATTTTGATTCATCTGACCACAGAACAGTTTTCCATTTTGCCTCTGTCCATTTTAAATGAGCTTTGGCCCAGAGAAGATGGCGGCATTTCTGGATCGTGTTCAAATATGACTTCTTCTTTGCATGATACAGCTTTAGCTTGCATTAGTAGATTACACGGTGAACTGTGTTCAGAGACAATGATTTCTGGAAGTGTTCCTGAGCCCTTGCAGTAAATTCCAGTGCAGAATCATGCCTGTTTTTAATGCAGTGCGGCCTGAGGGCCCGGAGATCACAAGCATCCAATATTGACCATCGGCCTTGTCCCTCGCGCACAGAGAATTCTCCAGATTCTCTGAATCTTTGGATGATATTATGTTCTGTAGATGGTGGGATATTCAAAATCTTTGCAGTTTTACATAGAGGAACATTTTTCTGAAATTGTTCCACAATTTTTAGACTCAGTTTATCGCAGATTGGTGAGCCTCTGCCCATCTTTACTTCTGAGAGACTCTGCCTCCCTAAAATGCTCTTTTTATACCTAGGCATGTTACTGACCTGTTGCCAATTAATCTAATTAGTTATAAAATGCTTATTCAGTTGTTTTTTATTAGTACCTTTTACTACTCCAGCCTTTTGTTGCCCCTGTCCCAACTTTTTTGAGATATGTTGCAGCCATCAAATTCAAAATGAGCTAAAATTTTTCATGAAATGGTAAAATGCCTCACTTTCAATTTCAGATATGTTGTCTATGTTCAATTGTTAATAAAATGTGGGTTTATGAGTTTTGCAAATCATTGAATTCTGTTTTTATTCATGTTTTACACAGTGTCCCAACTTCACTGGAATTGGGATTTGTAAATGAAAGCCTATTATAAAAATGGTTCTGGATATTTTCTTCATAAGGTACCATACGAGTGTAAAGTCTTTTCATCTCTTTACCTCTCCGTTTCTCTCAGGGATCCAGAAAGTGCTCCTGAAAACACTAAGATGACGTATGACAAATGCTACAATGCCATGAGAAAGATTTTCAGAGGTGAGTGGGTGGAGCTTGTGGGATGGTTGTGATGTACAGCGGGGAAAATAAGTATTGAAGGTGTCAACATTTTTCCCAGTAAATATATTTCTAATGGGGCTACTGACATGAAATTTTCACCAGATGTCGGTAACAACCCTAGGAATCCACACATACAAAGAAATCAAATCAAATAAGTCCATAAATTGAGTTATGTGTAATAAAGTGGAATGACATAGGGAAAAAGTATTGAACAAGTTTACTGAAATTTATTTAATACTTCGTAGAAAAGCCTTTGTTGGTAATGACAGCTTCAAGACACCTCCTGTATGGGGAAACTAGTCGCATGCATTGCTCAGATGTGATTTTGGCCCATTCTTCCACACAAACTGTCATCAAATCTTGAAGGTTCTCGGGGCCTCTTCTATGAACTCTGATCTTCAGTTTCTTCCATAGATTTTCAATCGGATTCAAGTCGGGTGATTGACTGGGCCATTCCAGCAGCTTTATTTTCTTTCTCTGAAACCAGTTGAGAGTTTCCTTGGCTGTGTGTTTGGGATCATGGTCTTGCTGAAACGTCCACCCTTGTTTCACCTTCAGCATCCTGGTAGATGGCAGCAGATTCTTATCAAGATTGTCTCTGTTCATTTCTCAATTCATCCTTCCTTCAATTATATGAAGTCTGCCAGTACCATATGCTGAAAAACAGCCCCACACCATGATGTTCCCACCTCCAAACTTCACTGTTGGTATGGTGTTTTGGGGTGATGTGCTGTGCCATTTGTCCTCCAAATATGGTGTGTGCTATGACATCCAAGGAGTTCAAATTTGGTCTCATCTGACCAGACTATATTCTCCCATTGTTTTATAGACTTGTCCAAATGTTGTGCAGAAAACGCTAAACGCGAGCTTCAACATGCTTTTTTTTCAGCAATGGAGTCCTGCTCGGTGAGCATGCATCGAGGTCATAGTGGTTGAGTGCATTACTTATTGTAACAACTGTACCTGTTAATTCCAGGTCTTTCTGAAGCTCTCCGCGAGTGGACCTTGGTTCTTGGACAACTCTTCAGATTATTCTTTTGACTTTTCTGTCAGAAATCTTGCAAGAAGCACCTGGTCGTGGCCAGTTTATGGTGAAATGATGTTCTTTCCATTTCCGGATTATGGCCCCAATGGTGCTCCCTAGAACATTCAGAAGTTTAGAAATACGTCTGAACCAAGGCTATCTGTATGTTTTACAACAATAAGGTTGCGAAGGTCTTGAGAGAGCGCTTTGCTTTTACTGATCATGAAATAACTCTTGTGTGACACCTTGGTCATGAGAAACCTTTTTACAGGCCATCAATTACCACCAAACCAACTGATATTAATTTGCACTGATGGGGGGCAGGATTGCTTTCTAAATACTGACAGATTTCAGCTGGTTTCTTGGCTTTCCATTCCTTTTTGCACCTCCTTTTTTTCATGTGTTCAATACTTATTCCCTGTGTCATTCCACTTTATTAAACATAATTTATGGACTTATTTGTTTTGATTTCTTTGTATGGGTGGATTACTTTGGCTGTTACTGACATCTGGTGAAAATTTCATGTCAGTAGCCTCATTAGAAATATATTTATGGAGAAATATGTTGACGCATTCAATACTTATTTTCCCTGCTGTGTAAGGAACTGGAGACTGCTTCACCTTACCAGGTCCATAGAGTCTAATGGGAGATACACAATGGCGCGAGAAGCTAGTTCTCGGGGCTGCCATGTTTGGCATGCATGGGGCTTTATGAAGGATCTGTCATGCCATGCAGCATGATCACATGATTAATTGAGCAAATTTGGCAACAGCACATTGTTGCTGTGAATCTCCCGTTCTACCACATCCGAAAACTACGCTGTTGGATTCAGATTTGGTGACTGGGGAAGCCACTGAAATATCTGAACTCACGACTTGTCCATGAAGCCAGTTTGGGATGGGTTCTGCCCTCTGACACAGTGCATGATCATGCTGGAAGCTGGCATGAGAGAATGGATGAATTGTGGCCATAGAAGGATGGGTAGAATCAGTAACAATACTTGGATATGCTGTGGCATTCAAATGATGGTTGATTCCAGTTTTCAGCAGCCCATATTTCGAGAGCCTGGGCTCACTGCAGCCTCACATTTCTGTTCCTGGCTGACAGGGGTGGAGCCCAATGTGATCTGCTGTTGTAGCCCGTCCGCCTGACGGTTTGATGTTTGGAGTACTCTGAGATGCTTTTCTGCTCAGCAAAGTTGTGAAGGGCAATTATCAGAGTTACTGTAGCCTTTCTGTCCGGTCAAACCTGTCCGAACATTGTCCTCTTACCTCCCTCATCGACTTGACATTTCCGCCTGCAGAACTGCTGCTGAATGAATGTTTTTTTTTTTTTTTTTTTTTGCTACATTCTGTGTAAACCATGCAGACTAATGTGCATGAAAATCCCAGGAGTTCAAAAGTTTCTGGAATACTCAAACCTGCCGGTCAGACACCAACGACCATGCCACAGTTAAATTAATTAAAGATCACATTTTTACCCCCCTTTCTGTTTGAAGTGAATATCAGATGAAACTCTTCGCCTGTATTTGTCTGATCTTTTGCTTTGCTCTGCTGCTACAGGATTGGCTGATTGGATAATTGCCTGAATTGAGCTGGTATACAGGTTTTGTGTGTTTGTCTCAAAGACAAAAGCTAAGTGCTGGTCATAGGTATTGGGTCAATCTGTGCCAAATTAACCAATTTTAAGCTGTTCCCAAACTGTTGTTTTAGAAGCATGTGTGCACTTTTGCAATAGAGTCATTCCATGCCTATTGAACCAGAGCCTCCAGGGGGTCCGTCTCCTGAATTGGCCAATTTTTTTTTCTAAAAATACCTTAGGGAGTCAAACGAAGGAATCCCAAGTTTCAGCTCAATATCTCGAACGCTTTTTGTGTGAGAGCCATTTTAAATTGGGACGTCACCCCCGCTTTTTGCACTCGTGAATCGCGACATTGGCTCTTGAACATTTTTGGGAGACTGTAAAATCTTTTCTAAATAAGATAGAAAGCTGAAAATCGGGGCTCTTGTTAACTTTTTCCCTGACTTTCAGAATCTGGCATCAAAATTGCACTGTGATGAACCATTTGGGATCCATGAGCATTTGAAAATGGTATTTTGGTTGGACTGAAATACAACCCCAATTCCGAAATAGTTGGGACGAAGTGTAAATTATGAATAAAATCGAAATACAATGACTTTCAGATCACATGAGCTAATATGTTATTTACAATAGAACATAGATAACATTTCAAATGTTGAAACTCAGACATTTTTATCCAGAAAATGAGCTTATTTCAAATTTTCTGGCTGCAACAGGTCTCAAAAAAATTGGGACACAAGCCAAAAAAGGCTGGAAAAGCAATTAATATATAAGAGAGTCAGCTGAAAGAACATTTAGCAAGTAATTAAGTTAACTGGCATCAGGTGTGTAACATGATTGGCTATAAAAGGGATGTCTTAGAGAGGCTGAGTCTCTCAGAAGTAAAGATGGCCAGAGGCTCTCCAACCTGTGAAGGCTTTGCATAAAAAAATTGTGGAATACTTTAAAAACAATGTTCCTCAACGTCAAATTGCAAAGGCTTTGAAGGTCTCATCATCGACAGTGCATAACATCATCAAAAGATTCAGAGAAACTGGAAGAATCTCTGCGTAAGGGACAAGGCCGAAGACCTTTACTGGATGCCCGTGATCTTCGGGCCCTCAGACGCCACTGCATCACTCACCGGCATGATTCTGTCATTAACATTACTAAATGGGCCCAGGAATACTTCAGGAAATCACTGTCTGTAAACACAGTCTGCCGTGCCATCCATAGATGTCACCTAAAACTCTATCATGCAAAAAGGAAGCCATTGTTGAGCATGATCCAGAAGCGCCGCCGTGTTCTGTGGGCCAAGGCTCATTTAAAATGGACTGTAGCAAAGTGGCAAAGTGTCCTGTGGTCAGACGAGTCCAAATTTGACATTCTTGTCGGAAATCATGGGCGTCGTGTCCTCCAGGCTAAAGAGGAGAAAGACCGCCTTTCCTGTTATCAGCGTTCAGTTAAAAAGCCAGCATCTCTGATGGTATGGGGATGCATTAGTGCATAAGGTGTGGGACACTTGCATGTTTTAAAAAGCACCACGAATGCTGAAAGGTATATAAAGGTTTTAGAGCAACTTATGCTCCCCTCCAGACAACATATGTTCCAGGGAAGGCCTTGTGTATTTCAGCAGGACAATGCAAAACCACAGACTGCAACTATTACAACAGCATGGCTTCGTAGTAGAAGAGTCCATGGGCTGAACTGGCCTGCTTGCAGTCCTGATCTTTCACCAATTGAGAAAATTTGGCACATAATTAAACGAAAAGTCTGTCAAAAGAGACCCAAAACTCTCCAGCAGCTGGAAGCCTGTATTAAACAAGAGTGGGATCAAATTCCAATGGCTGAATTCAAGAAACTTGTCTCCTCAATGCCCAGACGCCTCCACTCTGTGTTAAAAAGAAGACGGGATGCTTCACCATGGTAAACAGGCCCCTGTTCCAACTTTTTTGAGACCTGTAGTAGCCATCAAATTTGAAATGAGCTCATTTTGTGGATAAAATTGTAAAATTTCTCAGTTTCAACATTTGCTATGTTATCTCTGTTCTATTGTGAATAAAATACTGGCTGGTGTCATTTGGAAGTCATTGCGATTTGATTTTATTCATAATTTACACTTTGTCCCAACTATTTCGGAATTGGGGTTGTAGTTTATTTTCACATTTTGATGGCTCACTGTGTGGTCAGCTTTATACCAAGACCCAAATATCTAATAGATTTGTGTTATTTGGGTAACAAATTATATGCAGATGCACTATAACACAAAATTAAAAATTAATAAGAAAGTTATTGGCCTCTGAAAATAGTCAGTGTAAAAAACTCCTGCAGTACCCCTACATTCAGGATGGCGGTTGACCACATAGATTGTTAGACAGCTTAATAAAATTTTGCCCACTTAAAGATACACATTTGGTACATATATTAAGACCGCAACTCAACTCTTTCACCATTAACTAGATTTTTTGGGCACCTGAGACGAGTCTCAAGTGACCTATTCTGATCGCCTTTTGTTCGTCGTCATTCGTCGTGCGTCTGTAAACAATTCACATTTTCGACTTCTTCTCAGAAACCGCTGATCCCATATCAATAAAATTTTGCAGGAACCTTCCTTGGTCAAATATGCACCAAAATTGTGAATTATATGGTGCCCACCCCCAGGGGCTCTGAGGGGCGGGGCTAAAACTGGTCAATACATTTTCAACTTCTTCTGAGAAACCGCTGATCCGATTTCAATAAAATTTTGCAGGAATCCTCCTTGCTCAAATATGCACCAAAACTGAATTATATGGTGCCCACCCCCAGGGGCTCTGAGGGGCGGGGCTAAAAGTGGTAAAATTGGCTGAAATTTTTAGATATGCTGGGAACCAATACTCTTCATAGATGGAGGGCTCTTGAGGTGCTTTATCAAAATTGTGAATTTCATGACCCTCGAGCTCCATGTTTGCCCCTGGGGACGGGGTGAAATTTACTATAATTTATATAGGAAAATTATACTTTTGGGTATATTTTGTTCATTTTCTACTGGAAATCATTCAAACTTGATTGGTATTATAACCATGAGATGACAGTTTGATACTATGACATTTTTGACCCTGTCTCTTCCCCAGGAGCTGAGGGGTGGGGCCCAAATGGGGTCATATTGCCAAAAATTTCAATAATCATCTTCTCCAGACCGAGAGAGGCTGGAAACCAATACCCTTCATAGATGGAAGGGTCTTGAGGTGCTTTATCAAAATTGTGAATTTCATGGCCCCCAGGCTCCATGTTTGCCCCTGGTGAGGGGGTGAAATTTACGATACTTTATATAGGAAAATGATACTTTTGGGTATATATTGGTTCATTCACATCAATAACATCAGTTTTTATACAACTCAGGTGACCGTTAAGGCCCATGAGCCTCTTGTTGAAAGAAGAGGTGTTTTTGTCTAAACTGACTGTAATGAACATGTACATACTGTGTACATAATGTATATGCCCACCTCAGGGGAATTACACAATACTGCAGCTATGTATCTAAGTGCCTGGAAGTTCAGGAAATTCACACAAGGGACAATAAACACAGTCAAATGAAGGGTTACAGTCATGATAGTGAAGGACGCCCTTCAGTACTAATCGCACCTTTTGCCCAAAAGACATCCATTTCAACAGCTTTACTGAGTTTCATGATGTCCAGAAAGGGCATTGTTTTGTCACTGAGACAAATCATCACTCACTTCAAAGATTTGGGAAAGTATTCTTGAATCCTGTCGGCTTCAAATGATGAAAGCTTGTAAAATCGTGCACTTTGTCGCTGGAGGTCCGGCATGCTAATGGCACAGATGGCATGTTGAAGTGGAACCCAGCATTTGTCCCTGCGTGTTTCTGCAGGCCAGCTGAAAGGTCCTGTTGTCTTTGGTCACTTCATGATGTCCACTTGTATGGAAAGAAATCATTTCCAATAAAGGTAGCTGGAGCTGAACTGAAGTAATTTTGCCAGAGTCCCTGAAATTTAAATTAAGCATTATGAATTGTTCTTCTTTGGTAGACCACAAAAATATAGTTACTTGTGATTTGCTTCTTGTGAACAGCAAAAGGATCAATGCAGCACTTCTGTAAGCTTTCGTAGCGGGTTAGGTACATCTTCTCGTGATGAAGGCACACTTTGTCGTCAACTTGAAACTGATAGCCTTATCTCCACTGCATCATCTCTTTATTTTGATGGAAACTGTTTACATATATATGTCCTGTCTTTCTGCAGTAATGTAACTTGTGACACTCTTGATTCAAACAGAAACCTATATCAACATGTGCCAAGAGATGATGTACTTGAAGCCATCCTGACTCTGCAAGAACCAACCTACAGCTGAATGCACTGTCACAGGAGATAGAGAGATCCACATGCCAAACACATGTGCAAGAGAAAAACAGAAAAACATTGCTCTTGGAATTAGCCGGGAAGTGTGAACTGTCAATCAGGCTAATTTTTGTTCTTCAGCATACTAAAATAGTGGACTGTTTTTACAGCGATCAATATTGTAATACTGTACATATATGTAATAATGCAGCTGTGGTGTGGACCTATTAATCATGTTCGTGGTGTTTCCAGTAGTGAAACCATCAGCCGCAGTGCCTTGTAATTTAACTCAACCCAGTATTGTAAGCATCAAGCAACATGACTTACGCTGTTTTCTTAATTGGGTTAATACATATTGTATATTTACGTTATGTACACAGTAAGTTCATGTTCATTTTTATGACGAAAAAGTTGAGATATTAATATTTTTTACCAAATATTGCAGAGATATGAATCTTTAAGTGGTCAAAATTTCATTTAGCTGTTTTCATTTAGCCACGTGGTCAATCGCCACTCTGAATGTAGGGGTACCGCAGGCGTTTTTTACACTGTGACCATTTTCAGCGGCCCATAATTTTTTAACTGAAGGCTTATTTTGTGTTACATTGCTTTTGCCTGTAGTTTTTTTTTTTTTTTTTAACCTAAATATCACATATCTATTTGATATGTGGCTCTAAGTATAAAGCCGACCACACGGTGAGCCATAAAAATGTGAGAAAAAAACAAAAACATTTCCGTCCAACTAAAATCCCATTTTGAAATGCTCATAGATCCCAAATGGTTGATCGCAGTGCAATTTTGATGCCAGATTCTGAAAGCCTGGGTAAAAATAAACGAGAATAAAGATTTGCCAATGCCGCGATTTACGAGTGCAAAAAACGGGGGAGACGTCCCAATTTAAAATGGTTCTCGCATGAAAACCGTTCGAGATATTGAGCTGAAACTTGGGATTCCTTAGTTTGACTCCCTAAGGTATTTTTAGAAAAAAATTGGCCAATTCGGAGACGGACCCCCTGGAGGCTCTGGTTCAATAGGCATGGAATGACCCTATTGCAAAAGTGCACACATGCTTCTAAAACAACAGTTTAGGAACAGCTTTACCCTCTCGTTTCAGGTCTCAAACATGAGTGGAGAGTGAACAGTATGGAAGATGTCCAGAACCGGCGTATCCTAGCAGAGAAGCTGGGAGCCAAGACAGTGGTGGCTCTTGAAGGGAGCCCATTGTAAATAAACTCCCGGGCTTCGTTTGAGGCCTGTGGGAAAACTAGGATTCCAAATGGCCGCTGGCTGTTAATTTCAATCCAATTCAGACAGGGAAGGTAGATTGGGATGTGCTTGGGGTATGTTGTGCATAAGCGTATTTACTTCTGGGTCTTGAGATGTGACCTGTTTGACACCTAGTGGTGTGAGGTGGAAGTGCAACTTTTGGCTTAATGGCCAGATGCCCCATATAATGTGTGGTTCCCACTGTCTTCAACTCAAAATAGCTGTTATTCAGATGAGAAACCAGTATGAATTTTTAACTCTGAAAGCAGTCTGCGATCACCACCGAAGGTTTTAGCTGCAAATTGCATCACTATTCTATTTAAAACAGCCATAGCGAGTAAGACTGAAATCAAACCCAGGCCTGCCTCAAGCCCGAAATGTGGATCTTTCTATTTTAATAATTTTGTACATTAAGTGTCTTATGTTAAACTGTTTAGAATTCGCAGAAAAAAAGATGACAGCCCATCATGACGAAGCTGCAGTGAAGTTTGAAAGTGATTTTTTTTTTTAACTTTATTCCTACACATAAGTAGTTGTAGTTATAATGAATGCAGATTGCTTTGGCGTTTATCGTTTTGTAAACACTTCGTATTTTCCTGTTCTCCATTAAATTCACGTTTTCAAATGGCGCAAGCTTCTGTAGCATTATTTACACATGAGTCTTTTTTTTTTCTCTGACGGGGCGGATAGTTCAGACGGTGTTAGTGATTGATGTTGTATGGTATAGTTCCAATAAAAGGCTGACTTCGTGCATGCCTTTGCTTGTTAAGCCGCCCAGTCCTGTCGTTTTCGTCGTTCACTCCCGTCAGTCCTTTGCAGTATTCTCTTATTATTTTATCAGATTGCTCATACAACAGCAACAATAAAGGACCACTCCCTGTTTACCACTCCTGTTGGCACCCTATGCCCCTCCTACGCAATTATTGTTCTCTTTCGCTGTATCTCTCTCTCTCTCTCTCTCCTGTTTTCCCTCAATAGAAATCCTAACGGTATTTTTTCGACTGCGTTCTCGGCCGCATTCGCTCGTGCCCCGACATGTTCCCCATCCCCTGAGCGCGCGGCAACTTCGAGAGGGATTTTTTTTTTTTAAGATGATGTTTTGTGCGATACTGCCTTTGTCCATCAGAGGTCGCTACACCAGCCAAACCATCGGGTGTTGCGTAGCAATGCAGAGGAACTGTAACCTGAGGTCAAACGGGATAGATTTTAACCCCTTTTTTCTGTTTTATTTTATTCACAGAATGTCATTATGACTGGATAATTACATCGCACTATCATTTAAGACGTGAAATGGTTCCATTGAATCGTAACGTTGAGAAATATTGTAGTAATAATAATAATAATAACAATAATAACGTTCCTCTGAATAATTTCAGCACTTTTTATTGAAAAAGAATAACTGCATATACTAAGGTCTAGGACTTGATTTTCACCCTCTTCAGAATCTTCTGGAATGATGCGCTGTGTAAATGTGGCTCACCCCCTGTGAAAATATTATTTAGGCAAACAATATTATAGAAAAACTCAATATGCCAGAAATACTGTACTTCATCAATGTTTCAATGAATCCAACCAAGATTATATTTACAAAATCAATTTTCTCAAAATTTTGGTTTCACAAATAATGGCGCCATTAAAGGTTATCATATGTAAAATTTACCAAATTTAAGCCAGGAATGAAATTCAGTTTCTATTGCATCTCGGCACTTAGAGCTTACCTCTGTAATGTCGCTAACAGTGACAAGTTCAGTCTGAGATCTCAAAATCAATCTGTACATTTGCCTAATTCCGTTCTCTCTCTACCTTCTCTTTTTTTTTCCCGATTTGGGGTGGTTAAACTCAAGATTATCTCGAGATCCCTGCTGTAAAGACTGGTGCTTTGCATAGAGGAGATGTTCTGTTGCGGTGTTTGTGTATGGCCAAGTGGTTTCAGAGATTTATGAATACAGTGATGCTCATTACTCAGTTGAGTGCCTTCAATAAGCTGGAGGAAAACAGTAATGAATCATGGAGAACACTAGTGGCTATTCAAACATGTAGATCATAGAGATTATTCATAGTGATAACAGAGACTATTCTCTACAATCTTTCACAGAAATTATTCACTGTGATTTTAGAGATTATTCACAGAGAACATTCAGATATTCACATCAATCTTTCACTGAGATTATTCGCCGTGATCATGGAGATAATTCACAGAGAATATTCAAATATTCTGTACAATCTTTCACTGAGATCATTCACCGTGATCATGGAGATTATTCACCGAGATCATTCAAATGTTCATTACAATCTTTCACTGATATTATTCACAGGGATCATAGAGCGAGTACACTTAAATAACAAGAACACGTAAATGAGACTGCAGTTTTTACCTACCAGAATTCACACCTGAAATCTTTCAGAATAAACAAGGGGGACCTAATTCAAAGTTTAGCTTGGCCTCGAAGGAAAATGTGGGCTGTTAAAAAAGGGGTTTGGGGTTAATAATAATAAATTGTGGTGTTTATATTTATTTTTCCTTTTTAAATCTCTCACACAAAAGCTGAATGTACAACTGTTAGAAATCTCGCACACAAGCCAAATTTACAACTGCTTTTCTTTAAATACTGCTTATTGGATTCTAGCCCAATGGCACTGAGTCCTGGTTGCCAGAGGTGAGTGTAGTCAGCCATTCTGAAATCAGATTGCCATTTTGCTCGCAAAATTAAATCCCCGGCTTTCCTATTTGAATTCACTTTTTGGCTGTGATTCTGAAGCATCGTGTCCCAACTTTGAGGAGACAGCTACGAAGTGTGACACTGTGGTTTTAGACTTACAGTTGCCATGTGCATCTTGGAGAGACGGGTCTGCTTACAAGTTTTTTTGCCATTGATAAACTCAGCGGACAAATTCTGTTAATAATTCTACTTTGGTCGCAGTATGAGGTCACATTCATACAACAAACGTGAAAACACTCCAGCTCTTGCAGAAATAAATTCTCTGGGGTAACGGCAAGCATAGGCCCTCTTGAAGGCGTCTCGATGACCACTGAAGTGGTTTAAGATTACCGTAATTTTACAGATACGCTCACCCACAGTGACAGACAGTTTATTGAACACAAACCAGGGACCCACCCCCTGAGCAATGTGGGGTTAAGGGCCTTGCTCAGGGGCCCAACAGCTGTTTTGATCTTGTGTTGTTTGTCTACTATTTGGCTTCAATCACCAATCTGAACCTGTCAAAGACAGAAGCTGCTCTGCCATGGGTCAGTCCTACAGCTTTAGGTACAAGAGGTGTGCTGTGGGTTTAGGTGACCAACTTTGACACTTTTCTAGGGTAATTTATGTGCATGTAAACCTGTATTTTTACACAGACAGTCCCTACCCAGCGAAAGAAATTAAACGAGCAGATGTAAATTGGGGGCAAAGGCACATCGCAGGATAAAAAATAGAGACACACAGTGTGTGTTTCAGGAAAATGAATGAATGAAAGGAATGGGAAGAGAGAGGAGGGCAAAGTGTGTGCAGTTGTGATCATGTCATAGAGAAACGCTGTTTGCTTTTACCACCACGGGCTGTTTGTTAGGCTTTAAATACCTGCGTTTGCATACAGAGGCCGAGATAAGAGCTGGGCAGACTGATGCAGGATTGTACCAACGAGATTCCCAGCTGTGGAGTTAGGTGTGCTTTGTTTGGGTTGGAGAGAAAACTGACAGCATGTTAGATCCACAGCTGAGTTGGGCAGCCCTGTTCTAGCTATTCAGTGAGGTGATCTTTGGAGTGTAAACCTACAGGATGGTAGATCTCCAGGAACAGTGTTGGGCAGTCCTGCTCTAGCTGTTGAATGAAGTGTGCTTTGTAAGGGTTGGAGTGTAAACATACAGGATGGTAGGTCCCCAGGAACAGGGTTGGGCAGCCCTGCAATAGCTGTTGAATGAGGCATGCTTTGCTAAGGTTGGAGTGTAAACCTACTGGATGGTAGAGCTCCAGGAACAGGGTTGGGCAGCCCTGCAATAGCTGTTGAATGAGGTGTACTTTGTTAGGGTTGGAGTGTAAACCTTCAGGATGGTAGATCTGCTGGAACAGGGTTGGGCAGCCCTGCTTTAGCTGTTGAATGAGGTGTACTTTGTTAGGGTTGGAGTTTAAACCTACAGGATGGTAGATCTGCTGGAACAGGGTTGGGCAACACAGCAATAGCTGTTGAATGAGGTGTCTTTTGTTAAGGTTTGGAGTGAAAACCTACAGGACAGTATATCTCTAGGACCAGGGTTGGGCAACACAGCAATAGCTTTGAATGAGATGTCTTTTGATTAAGGAAATTATGAAAACCTACAGGACATTATATCTCTAGGACCAGGGTTCCACACAAAGCCCTCCATCATTTGAGTGGCTGAGATGTTTGACCCCCAGTGGGAAATTATCTTGTTACAAGGCATTCACTTCCCAAACAATGGTCCACATGTTCTAATACCCCCAAAGCCTCCATCATTTGAGTGGCTGTCATCTCTTGAACCCCCAGTGGGGAGTGAGCATTACCCGGCCCCCTTCCCAAACAATGGAACCCACATTCACTATCTATCATATTTGGATACACTGAGCCCAAATTACCCCCTGTCTTGCCCCAGGAGAAAGCAGATAAATTGACAATAAACAACCAAAAATTTTGGCAACCCATATGAAAGGAGAGATTCAGAACCCACATTCAGTGACTAATCATCATTTGAAACTGAGTTAAAGGGATAGTTGTAGTTTTTGAGGAAGAATGCTTTTGTTAAATTGACAATAAACACCAAAATTTTGGGACCCATATGATAAGCAGAGTGCCTTTCAGTGACTAATGTGACTCATCTGAAACAAGTTAAAGGGATAGTTCGGATTTTTTGACGTGAAGATGTATGAAATACTCTTCAGCAGTGTAGTACATGAGAGGCGTTTTTTTTTTCTTTGTTTATGTGTTATGTGAGCGGAGTTTGTGGCCTCCCGAAGTTTTGAAGTAGGCTAGCCTAAGTAGTTCCGTGTCGTTTGCTGGGGTCACAAAAATAAAAAGTTTCGCTTCACAAAATAATGTGTGTTTTAAAGAGTAATATATTTCTGTCACAAAACCATGCTCAGTGAATAACTCGCACTTCACAGTTACTTGGCCCTATTTCTCTCTCCCTCGGTATCACTGCGCGCATGCTATTACCTATTGCAAGAGCAACACGCTTGGACGTCGACTGCCACAACCTGAGAGAGCTACGCACAGAAAGGCAAGTTTATTGTCAGGCATGAAAATACAGAAAAAATAGTGCGGAGTGGTGATTTTCCAGGCTGTAATAACAAAAACCTGTTTGATTCGTCTTATGTATTCCACCGGTTGTTCTTCGACAACTTTGACTTCTTGCCGTAGGTTTGCACATTGAAATTGAAACCAAGGAGGTCAGGGTAAAGAAAAAATCATCGTGTGTGCAGTGCGCAATTTGGCTTTTACAATTATGCCCCTACTCGACCAGGACAGAGGAAACAACATGTTTTGAAAAGCTCTGCACTGGTACCCATAATTGATAAAAACACGTCTGACTACGAAAGCGACGATGACATTTTACTACAGAGTCAAAGGGATACCTTTATGAGCCTGAGTTTACTGATGCCGAACATCCTCATATGGAGATAGATCGGGCAGAGAGAGAGAGAGAGAGAGAGAGAGAGAGAGAGAGAAGCTGTCCAAGCTGAAGATGGGCTCACGTCAGTGGCTAGGAGAGAGAGAGTCAGTGAAAAGTGGTGATGCACCTGTTCAAAGTGTCAGATAATGCCGATGGAAACCGGCAAAATACATCGGGGTAAATAAGTATTGAACGCATCAACATTTTTCTCAGTAAATATATTTCTAATGGGGCTATTGACATGAAATTTTTACCAGATGTCGGTAACAACCCAAATAATCCACACATACAGAGAAATCAAAACAAATAAGTCCATAAATTAAATTATGTGTAATAAAGTGGAATGACACAGGGAATAAGTATTGAACACATGAAGACAAGGAGGTGCAAAAAGGCATGGAAAGCCAAGAAACCAGCCAAAATCTGTCAGTATTTAGAAGGCAATCCTGCTCCCTATCTGCAAATTAATATCAGCTGGTTTGGTCCTAATTGATGGCCAATAAAAAGGTTTCTCATTACCAAGGTGTCACATAAGAGGCATCTCATGATGGGTAAAAGCAAAGCGCTCTCTCAAGACCTTTGCAACCTTATTGTTGTAAAACATACAGAAACCCTTGGTTCAGACGTATTTCTAAACTTCTGAATGTTCCAGTGAGCACCATTAGGGCCATAATCCAGAAGTGGAAAGAACATCATTTCACCATAAATTGGCCATGACCAGGTGCTTCTTGCAAGATTTCTGACAGAGGAGTCAAAAGAATAATCAGAAGAATTGTCCAGGAGCCAAGGACCACTCACGGAGAGCTTCAGAAAGACCTGGAATTAGCAGGTACAGTTGTAGAAAACAATAAGTAATTTACTCAACCGCCATGGCCTCTATGCAGGCTCACCGCGCAAGACTCCATTGCTGAAGAAAAAGCATGTTGAAGCTCGTTTAGAGTTTGCTGCACAACATTTGGACAAGCTAATGAAATACTGCGCGAATATAGTCTGGTCAGATGAAACCAAAATTGAACTCTTTGGATGTCATGGCACACAATATATTTGGAGGAAAAACGGCACTGCGCATCACCCCCAAACACCATACCAACAGTGAAGTCTGGAGGTGGGAGCATTGTGGTGTGGGGCTGTTTTTCAGCATATGGTACTGGCAGACTTCATATAATTGATGGAAGGATGAATTGAGGAATGAACAGAGACAATCTTGATAAGAATCTGCTGCCCTCTACCAGCATGGTGAAGATGAAACAAGGGTGGACATTTCATTTTCAAGAAAAATGTTGACACGTTCAATACTTATTTTCCCCGCTGCACATAAGGCAAATCAGACAGGGTTTTTTTTGTTATTACAGCCGGGAAAATCATAAGTCTGTACCATTTTTTCTGTCTTTTCTTGTTTGTCAATAAACTTGGCTCTCAGTGTGTAGCTCTCTCAGGTCGCGGCAGTCGACATCCAAGCATGTTACCTTTGAAACAGGTGATAGCCTACGTGCAGTGATACCGAGTGAGAGAAAATAGTGCTGAATGAGTTATTCACTGACCATGGTTTTGTGACAGAAATATATTACTCTTCAGAACACATGTTGTATGAAGAAGCAAAACTTTTTATATTTGGGACCCCAGCAAACTAGCCGGAACTAGCCTACTTCAAAATTTCGGGAGGTCACAACTCCGTTCTCAGGACACTAACAAAAAAAATTGCCTCTCATGCACTACACTGCTAAAGAGTATTTCATACAACTTCATGTCAAAAAATCTGAACCATCCCTTTAAGGAACAGCCCATTCTCTTCCAGGACTCAACTTATTCACACCTACAATCCAGTTGGGGTCCCAACCTATAGTTTATTCCTTTAAGAAATATGATCACACATATCTAATCAGAATGTTTATGATGAGACATTCAAATGATGTAACAAACTCTGTAAATGCTCCAGGTAGCTCAATTGAGATCTAAAACAGAAATTTCTAGAACAGTTAAGATTTTGAAAAAGAAAACATTAGAAACCTTACGTATCTTTAAAAGGATAATAAATAGCATCTTGATCTCTCTGGGCTGTTTGTATAATTATTAATGAGGTAAATACGAAAATATCATTGTCTTCTCCTAGACAGGGGGAGTTTGAATCATTCGCAAGCAAGGAGGGATGTGCTTTTTTTTCTGGATTTTTCTCCTGTTTATCATAAGTGCCCCAAGATCCTGAATGTGTGATGTGACATCCGATTTTTTAATAAACCATTAACATCTGGTCATAACTGTTCATGTGTCTCAGCATGTTAGATGTTCCTGTTGTCTAATCTACATGAGCACCTTCAGTGTTGCACACAGACAATCTGCGGCTGGTTTCAAAAAGATAGACTCTGACTATGGGTTAGACACAAGCACTAGCCAGACTTCAGATAGACATCTAAATTCAGCCATTTCACAAAGCAGTTTAGTTCTTGACTATCTTGAAGGGGACCTATTATGCTGATCCTTCTTTTAATACATATAAGTAATGTTATAATGTTGGATGTCCATACTCAACCTCTGAAAAGTTTCTAAACATAAGATACAGGGGTTTTGCTGTAATCCAAGAATGTGATTTCGTGAACGTGATTTCCTCTCTGAACAGCTCATCCCGAGATCTGGGCAAAACCTGACGTCAGGTTGTGCCGTCCAATTAATACAGACCTAGCCAGAGCCAATCACGGCGCAGGACCTGCCCGCACCGGAAACTATTCTAGCAGGCACAAACAACCGCGGATCATACTATGCCTTAGTAGCGTCTACACTTTTGGAAATACAAAAGAAGAACCGCAGATCATTTGAGGTGCAGTTTTGTCAGTATCTCTCCCAAAGCTGCTTGTCCGTTTACTTTTGGACGCGAAGAAAAGCACCTATTTCTCTTTCAAAAGACGATGCCACCAGAAATCAGTGGGTAGCTTTTTGTTTGCTGGCGGCAAACAGCCACGGCCAAAGAGAACGTTAGCTGTTTGTGCTCAGCATTTCACCAAAGACAGCTTTGTCAATAAAGGATAATTCGACACAGGAAAGCAGTTGCATCGATCAAGCGCTCGGAGCCACAAGCTTTAAGTAACGATATAACAGCAAATAATGTTAGTGAAGCTAACGTGTTACGGGTGCCTAGCAGGACCGCTAACGATAGTTAGCACTAACAACTGGCCTCAAACGCAGGTAAAATATCTGAAGATAAAGCCTGGTTCGGTCATGACTGTCCGTGACTCACAGTAGCAGAAGCTGTAAGGTGCTTTACGGCATAAGCCTACCTAACGTGATGGCCAGTTGAATGTGGCTGTAGCACTGCGGCTAACGTAGCCAAGTTACTGTTGCTAATGTTTGTGTCCTAAATATGCAAGAGTAATATCAGGGGAAATTCAACAGAAGGTGTGTGAACATAAACCTCATTTGAAGCTAACTTTTTATACTTGTTTGTAATTTGGATGCTTGATGCAACTGTCCAAGGTAACGGAACTTGCTGTCTGTAAGACCTGTATTGCAAGGGTTTGTCTCTGTGGTTGATATGAATGCTCGGTTACCAGCTACTACATGTTAGTTTGCGTGCCGCCGTGCTAATTAAAAATGCTCCTGGTTAACTTGTATGCAGTAATTCTGATCGGTATGCTTGTGTTACTTCGGTAAGCATCAATGTGGCAGTTTCATCATAACGTTGTCCGATTGTAGCCACTACAGTTGAAGCTAACTGGAGATGTGCTGTATGTGTCTGCAAAGTTGGGCTGAAAAGGCTGCAGTTAGACCAGACGTAGGTTTTGCAGACCTTAGGATACGTGTTTGGGTTTGTTTACGGCTGCTTGTGATCGCTTTAATTATCCATGACCGAGGTCAGCTGGATACTTCACCAGTATCTGGGCTAGCTCTCTGATGCTACCGTGAAAGCAATCGCGAAACGCACAAGCTCTAACGTGTCTGGTATAACAAACGATTTCTCTGCATTGCCATGGCGTAATTTCATCCCCCTTTAGAAATTGTTCTGGCTAATAAAAAGCCAAAAAAGGCGGATATTGAATAGGAAATTCTTTCTTGTAGAAGTGATCGATTCACTTGTTCCACATAAGCAACTGTCCACGCAAACGGAACTTACGGTCTGTAAAACCTGTAATATGTTCATAACATAACCGAGCTCTCGCTAGCTGTCACGTACTATCCATAAAGCTGCTTTCACACCGGACACGAAACGAATATTTTTCACGTCAGATTACATTCAAAGTCAATGCAAAGACGCGAATACACGCGTTATGGGCGCGTTAAGCCGCTTTCACACCGGACGCGAAAAGAATTTTTCGCCCGACAGATTTCATTAAAAGTCAATGCAAAGACGCGAATACACGCGTTATGGGCGCGTTAAGCCGATTTCACACCGGACGCGAAATGAATTTTTCGCGTGACAGATTACATTCAAAGTCAATGCAAAGACAATGCATTGACTTTGAATGTAATCTGTCGCGCGAAAAATTTGTTTCGTGTCTGGTGTGAAAGTGGCTTATTGCACCCATTTTCTGCGAGCAAACGCTGGTCATCCCGATGCAATAAGTAAACCATTACCACGGGCAATTTCCGAAAAGGCCGTTTAGCCTGGAGCTTTCGCCCCTCCGTCATATACCAGCGTGGAAGCTGTTCGTTACTCCACGCTAACAATACACCACAGTTATGTACATGAACTAGCAGGTGCTTATAATACACACCCAAGCAGTCCATAAGTTGTTGGTCCACTTTTTGCTGCTCTTCACTGTCCATGGTTCCCTCTAAACTCAGACCCACCGGATTTCTACGGTCTCCGGTCTACACTTGGGTATGCCGACCCGTTCCACAAATGTGTCTGTATGGGGTGGATTCTAGCTTTCTCTCAATCCTAGCTAAAGAGTAGAAACACCAGTGTACTCACCATAGTAGCCGCAGGTAGATAGCAAATTCGAGCTTGAGCTGCCAGACTTTTGCACTGCATCCTCCACTTCTGCTGCTGCGTTTATTATAGCAAGTTAATTTCATTAGATCTACACACGTACTGCGTTTGATTGCGGAATTTCCCCGCCGATTCCTTCGCTCAGATGGCAGAAGTGTCTCACGTTTCACGCTAGGGAGGCGGACCCGGAAAATTGCGTTCTGCCGAGTACCGCCCAGCTCCGCCCTCCACAGAGCTGGCCAATCAGAAGAAAGTGGGCACACAGGGTGGGGGGGCCATAGCGGAAGAGCCACCCAAAAGAGGCGTTTCAGGCAGAGACTACAATAGACTACAAATGGGGTTTTTTGAGGGTGGCAGTATGAGCTAAATAAGGACCCTTTTTTGGACTTTGAACGATCAGGAGTACTCTAGGGGAGCCCAAGATCAAAATATAAATTTGGAAATGTAGCCTAATAGGTCCCCTTTAAGTAGGACTAATGTACAATGAATTCTGGGTAAATTAAGACCTTTTTCAAAATTTAAAAAAATGGCCGCATCTAGCCGCTCAGCTCCCTTTACCCCAGCAGAAAACTTCTATCTCCTTGAAGAATTCAATACATATAAAGAAATTTTACTCGGAAAATTCAACGAGGAGTTTAACAATAACGAAAAAACTGTATAGTTCAAATGGATTACTGCGGTCTCTGAAAACTCTTTCCCCGCTCATTGCTCTCTCCATTTCAATGTTTGCAAACCACAAATTATAAGTCATGTTTTAATTTCTTTCTTGTATTCCTGTTTTTTTGTTGAGTACCACTGGTCAGAAGGTGTAACTGATTGGTTTCCATGGTAACATAGGTTTAAAACCTAAGTTAGCCAGGGGGTGAGGTGTATGATTTTTTTGGCTTAAACTTAGTCTTTATTTTTGTGAAATGGTCTAACTTGCATTAGACTAATCTATGAGCAAATTTTAGACTGGTCTAACCCTACACACCAGTCAGAAATATCTTTGTGAAACTGGCTCAATCTGAATTAGTCCAGGGGGTCACTTGGATAGAACACAAACCTGAAAACACACATTCCTTTTCAGGAGCAAACGCTCCCACGAAATCAGGGATCATCCAATCAAAACACTGGAGGTCTGAAAACTGCTGGTCCCCGGCCCGCCCCCCTTCCATTTAACTGGGATTCTGCTGTAAATACAGTCTGACCTATCAGATGCATGAATTGTTCAGTAAATTTTGTTAATTACCTGGGACAAAAATGGAAAACCAGTTCTGGATTTGTATTCAAGCTCGAGATTTGGTGGTCCCTGAAGTGGAGTATGGGTATGTATCATGCAGCTGGACCTCTGAATTAGCTGGATAACTGCTCTGAATAAAACCTGGAACGGCTCTGTTTTACTCCAATCCGTGTTCCTGGATTCGGAGGTTACACACTTTCACCCCTTTGACTTTCTAACTCCTTGTCCTTCTGAAACAGGGAGTAGGCCTACCGTGGGTTTTAGACCAGAGTCCTCGATGGCTGCTTGTCATGAGCAGTGGAACACTCAGTCCCCTGCGCTTACTCCAAGAGTCCTCATCAGTCATAGAGGAACATACATGCAATACAAACAGTCGGCAATCAGTGTTTTGTAAGCCTTTTTGGTCGCCCTTTGTTTTCGTTCTCAATCTTATTTTGAAGTGTACTTCACGTAATTAACATTACTTTGTTTTGTCTGTCTTCCTCTTTTGTAATTGCAGTTCTTATGTTTTTTTTTGTCATGTATTTTATGTCCTGCGTCTCACTTGTTTTCATGTCAAGCACTTTGAGTTGCATTTTTTTTTTGTGCATTACTTGTGTTATATAAATAAAATTAATTGATTGATGCAGACAAACTCAAACATTCAGCCATTTCTGACTCAAAAATAGTGTCAAAACTGTATTGGATTCATATTAATTGACAGCCGAGAAGGTATGTGCATGCTAGGGTCGAAACGATGACTGGAATTTGGTATTCCTCTCTCATTCCTCATTCGCGTGAACAAAAGCACACAACTGCTGTCAGATGGGGGTGTAATCTATGGCCTAATGTACATTATTTCATTGGGGCTCAGAGGGGTGGTTCAAGTCCCAGTGTACTCAGAGTAGGATCAGAAGCTGTAGGGCACCATTGCTCTATTAACACTGCAGGGCCTATCACAAACGACTACTGAGTAAGTTCATTGAGTGATTTCACAAAGTAACTCGTGTAACTCGGTTTAGTGATGTATAGTACTCGATAACAGTAAAGTAAATGTAAACACTAGCCAGCGAGGAACCTAGCGTTAATACGTTCAGAGCTGATCTGTTTATGGTTGTGCGCTCGCATTTTATGTAAGTAATGGGAGCAAACCGCGCACTGGGCCTAGGCGTAAGGCTTTGTGGGCACTTACGTTTGTATGTTGCATAAACCGTAGTGACTTGACCCACCCATTCATTTTAAGGTGAGAGCCGCACCTCCGGCGAGAATTAAGCTTTGGACGCCACGAAAACCACTAAACACCCTATCTGATTTATCCTTAATTTCCTCTGCGATGGTATTTTAATTTATCCAAACATCTCGCTCCCAGAACTCCCATTATGCTGCTTATTTCTTGCTGTTATTCTGCACACCCTCTCCCTCTCTTCATTCCCACCTCTAAGCGGAATGGCGAAGCGAAGAAAAAAACCGGTCGGACAGGTAGAACTCGGAAAGGACTCGCCCTGGTTGGGTTTGTTGTCACCGTTATTTCTAGACGCATGCGCGGTTTTACCTGTTTCCTGCTCAAACGTCTTACCTGCTCGAGGGACAACCTTTGAAATCACCGTTTTGTGCGCTGTTAGTTTGCGTGCATTTCAGTGAGCGAGTTAGCGTACGGTTTTATTCGTATAAAACGGGTGCCTTTTCACTTTTTCGGCCTCTACGTGGCTTACCTGTCCGTACAAACCGGTCTCGCATTTCACCTGGGACACTCCCGCTTACCAAGCACTAAGGAGACCGAAAAGGGAAATAGAGATAGAGTACCGTGCAAAATACGAAGATTTAGCGGAATCAAGAATATTTTTGAGCTTCAAGACAGAGAGGACGGCGTTTTCTTAATTGATCAGGGAGACCAAAAGAGCTGGAGTTCGTCGTTTGATTTGAATAGTTACGCAAAGCGAAGCGTAATATCGGCAGTATAACTGTTCACCTCGGTCGGCTTTGTGAAACTTGAGTTGGATCCACTTCAGTAGTCTTTCCCTCGAACTGCGAATAGAGAAAACGGCGAGTTCTAACCAGGCAAATCTAACGGAATTGGGCGCTTAAGGAACCTGATAGGCCATGCCTCGAGCCTTCCTCGTTAAGAAGTCCAATAGTTCCCCAGGCAGGCGAAACTGGGGCCAAGTCCCTGATCATGAACGCCGGGAAACATACATACCAGGTAAGATGCTATGAACGCTTTTATAGATCTCTACTTGTTTTATTTTATTTCTACTTTGAAATTCGCCATTAGCGTGTTATTGCCTTTACATATTTTTGTATGTACTTTAATGACTACCCATGAAAAACGCATCTGCATAGTGCTATCGAATGGTGGCTCTCAAATGTTTATGAATACACATTTGAATTCTTTAAGAGTTTAAGTTTAGTTGGCCTTTGTTAATTATTCCAAGGGTCAATATGTGAAAAATTGAGATGGTCTTTATCTTTATTTAAAAATATTCTGTGACCTCCAATGTCTTCCCTCATTTGCCAAAATATTTTGCTTATTTTTTTGAGACATAGAGGGATGGCTTTCCTCGTGTGCGTGATTGACCAGAGAAGCGAAGCATCTGCCGGCACTTTCAGTTATCCGAATAGCCCGTTTGAGAGTTGTGTTATTGTCCGCCTTTCCGGGCAAGGCTCGTTTATATCGAGGGCCTTGGGAAGGAGGTCAAAGACCGAACTGTAAAGCTATTCAGTTGTCTCATTCTGTGCGTTTCGTCCTCAACCGATTTTTATAAGTCGAACATAAAACGCAAATAAAGAAATTGGTCTAACTGAAAATAGTTGTTTGGTTCCCTGCTATTCTATATGACAAGGTAATGAGGCCTACATCTGAAAAGAACGGGAATATTCAAGTTGCTGGTGTTACCCAGTTGCACTTCAACATTGGGTCGTAAAAAGATTCTAACGGACTTTTCGGCACAACCCTTGCACCGCATACCACTATACCTTAATTTGTTTACCAGCTTGCCCTGCCGTCATAATTTGCCTTCTTATTTACATAAGACTAAGACACCTTTGGCAGCGTCAGCCTGTGAGTGTATTTGCATTTTGAAATTCCTTCAAAATTCCTGCTCACATGCTTCCCGACTTTTGTGCGCCCTTGGATATAATGCCGGCGGTAGCCTATTAAATGCGTCTATGGATCCCTCAGAAATCAATCTTCATATTTTGAACGTGTATCTTTATATCAGCTTCCCACAAGATAATCAGTCCTAAGGTCCATTCAGATGGTGGATCAATTTGCGCGTCAAAGCGCCAACCACCAATCTTTAGTTCAATAAAAAAAATGACTTCAATTGCCCGAAGGAGTCCCCTGAGACAGTTTCCTCTCAGCTGCTCCCATTGGGACTCCGTAGCCTCCTCGTATCGGGTAAAAGGCCTGATCCCTCTGCGCGTGTGTGGCTCGTGCATGTAGGCTTCTCGCGTTTGGCTGCAAAGCTTCTATGATGTTCTTTGCCGCGAGAAATAACGGATTTGCGCTGATATCTTCAGCAATCATCCATAGCCTGACACAACGTGCTGCTGTCTGTCCCCCTGTTGTGTCAGCTTATACATTTTCTGCCATAAGGCAACTTATCCCCCTATCCTTTGTCCTTTATTTTTTTCTGACCCGTTCTTTGACCGACAACTGTAGGTCTGCATTTCCACCTTTTCGATCGGTTTTACAGGAGGACCTCGATTTGAGACTGTTACCGCCACCCATACCTGTTCGACAAGCCCAAGTTGTTGGTAACCTTTCACAGTGCATCAAGATGGATTTTAGATTCTTGCAGGCCAGGGCTTTTCCCACGTTCCGTTAGGTTCAGATTTCATTATGACCTCGACTCGTGCAAGTTAGCTCAGGCCAGGGTAACAACATTTTTGTCTCTCAACTATTAATCAGGTGTCCCGAGGGGACCACGCCCGCGTTTCTCCCGCTCGTCAGCCTTCTGCTCGGGGCCCCTGCACGGCTACCCACCCGCAAGAGCAAACATGTTCACACTCACAGCCGAGCTGTAAAGCCGTTACCTGACTAACGGACTGACGCTTCAGCGATGTACCATATTCAAGACATGGGATAGTTTAACTAGAAAGGCTACGCTATAAACATGTAATTCACGAAAGTGTTTTGCTTAAACGTGGAACTGTTTGTAATGAAAATTAAAAAAAAAATCTGCAATTATATCTCTTGTTTAATTGCTTGACGAATTAAGGCTTGCCAGTTTACAAATGGGCTCTTTATTGCACCTTTATGAGCGTTTTGCGTTGAGTCATGGGGCTGTTGATGCTTTCCCACGTAGAAGTCACAAGATATTTTGTGTGACTGTGTCTACGCGTCTAATTTTCAAGCGCAAGCGCGAGTAGCAAACTTGTCAGAATTCAGACTGCCGAATCGTTTTCATATTTTGGAGTTACTTGCAGGCCTACACGAAACGTAAGGGACCTTCTTTTTTTTTTTTTTTTTTTTGAGTGACAGAGTTTGACAATAAAATGAACCTCTTTAGAACGTCGTTGTCAGTATTCTATGTAGGCTACACGTACTCGTCTTTTTATTATTATTATTATTTCCAATGTAAGATGATATCTCGCATGATGTTAGGCGGGCTGTGGAGGTGGAGACTGCGATAGGGTGTGTGGTCTGCTTCTCTTTTGTTGATTGGTGAAACCGTTACCTGTGGAGCAAGTCCTCCCTGCCAACTCATTTGCAATTCATCTGATTAACTTCAGGGCAGGGTCAACAAACAGATTCAGGGTGCTCTCCTTACGTGTTTGCACAGACACGCCCGACACTTTTGTCAATACCTTTTTTTCCGCATTTTCTGCTGAAGCTAATGTAGATTATAGTTAATAGATGACTGATTACGATAGCCTACTTATCACCTCGTTATGCTGTTTAGTTTTTATATTTTGCTGTATCGCCCGTTCTTAACAGCGTGGATTTTTTTAATGCAGAATGTGGTATGGTGGAGGATGTGAGCCCACCTGGCAGTTACATGTCGCTGTGAATGTGTTGGATATACGACGCTATACTAAACTCAGCTGATTGTGTGGTTGGGATACATTTGGTTTGACTGGTTTGACGGGCTGGTATTCGCAGAATTCAAGATGATTTATGCTGTGCGCGTGACATGCCTGCATGCATACAGACGCGCGCACAAACACAAAGACAAACATGCGTACACACGTATTGTGCTATTTACTCTACCACTCTATTTTGGAACCGCTGGTTATTTAAGTAGTTCTCGCTATTTTTTTTTTTCAATAAAATGTTTATACATGGAGGAAACGCCAAGATGTATTTTAAAATGTTTCATTTAGTATTTCAAGTATTAAGGAGCAAATGGTATAGCATTAGAGTTTTCATATGATAACCGTTTTCTATTTCATTGATTTTTTAAAAATCAAACTATCCACCACTAAATTGAATCATTGTTTTGAATTTATTTTATGATGCCTCAATTATAAGAAGGATTTCCATGTGATCTGCAATATTTCCCATAGTTTTGTCTTCTAAGATGGCCACTTCACAAACTCTATAATTCAGGTGATCCCACAGCAGCTGCACTTATGGGATTTATATCAGGTGATAGAGCTGGCCTCTCCATATATTGTAATTTCTTCTCAAAAGTCCCAGCAAAGTTTGCACAGTATTTATTTTTTGGGTTCTTATCATACGCTAAGTTTACTCAATTTGATCGATGAAAATCAGCAGTGATTGCAAACTTTTGAGCAGGAGAATATGTAACAAATCATAAACAGTGTAGCACGGTAATGTGTATTTCATGGCTGCCCGAATATGAGCATAAACACACCTGTAAACATATCCACTCCTCCAGGAGCTTATGGAAGCTCTCCTCTCTGTGATAAGACGGTTTCTTTATGAGGCTACTCAGTGTGTGTGTGTGTGTGTGTGTGTGTGTGTGTGATTGAACACTGGCCTTGTGTGGTGCAGTGCAGAATTGTGACACTCCAAGAATACTTGCACTGTCCAATCACAGGCTTAGGTTTTTAACATTGCACTGGAGTCATTATGAACACGCGTATTTTACCCACAGTCCCTCGCTGTGCCTCAATCTGATTGGTTGTGCAGTATTTCCACATGCTCAGTTCTCAACCGTAACCGCTTATTTGTTCTTTGTTTTCTTTTTCTCCCCCATGCCACTGAAGAGTGGAATGGTCTTCTGCCATTTTGATTGTAGTTTTTGTTCTTTACTTTATATGCCATGACACTTGCAAAGTGGACACAACCTCTGGCCTTTTCATTTCATTTTTTGTAGCTGTTTGCTTTATGGTTTTTCACCCCTGTTCCACTTGCAAGATGAACTTGATTCTTGATTCTGTTTGGTGTTCAGTTTATACCCCTATGCTGCTTGTGAAATGGACCACTCTTGTGCCGTTTTGTTTTGAATGTGTTTAGTCCCTCAGGCCTGGGGGGAGGAGTCAGAGGCCAGCCCTGCTGAGTGGGCTCAGAGCTTCTACAGGCTGCCAGGATCTGTCACTCACGATGGCCACACCCAGAGGGCAGAGCTTCCATCCTGCACAGCTCTAGGCCTGCATACCCTCGCCTCTGGGGAGTGGCCTATTCCACAAAACCACACCCCCTATGTCCGTTCCAAGATCAAGGTGAGTGACTGAGTGAGGAAGAGTGTGATGGTCTGCATGTTCAGAAATTTGTCTGCGTTTGTGCCTTTGTGTGCGTGTGTGTGTGTGTATTTATCAGTGTTTGTTTGCGTCTGTTTTTTATGTTTGTGTCGTGGTGGGTGTATGTGTAAGGCTGCCTTTGTGTCAGTGTGCGGATGTTCTTGTGAACCATAGGCTGTATGCAACGATGGACGAAGCAACCGTGACGTCACCCATTGGTTTCGTCATACCATTTAGGAAGCCTCGATTCTGGCAATTTGAATAGCGCCATTTTGTCATTTTGAAACCGGATGTGATTTCTATTGGACGACAGCGTGAATTGAATATTCAGGGAGGAGTGAGGGGTGGATCTATGGGTAAATCTGACTGTATCTGATGAGGACCAGAGGATAGCCACACCCCTAAAGCATATTCTGGCTTTATCCTTTATTGTAGTCTATGTAGGACCATAATTTACAAAAATGAACATCATAATATATCAAAGGAGACTTGAAACTTGCGATAGAGACCATAAAATAATGTGAAAAATCATAATTAAAATGATAAATCAGGTGGGAAAGTAGGGTCAATTTCTCATGGACTTCTATGGGATTGAACTTCTCTCTGCAACCACCTACGTCGCCATCTGCTGGCCATTCAATAGAATGCAAATTTTGGAGATTTCCGCATTGGCCTCAGTTTTCAGACCCAGGTGCTGGGTCCATCTTTTTATACAGTCTATGGTGTGAACCGGTGTCTCCGTTTGTGTGTGAGTGTGTGTGTGCGTGTCTGTATGAGTATGTGCGTCTGTGTTTGTGTTTGCTTGTCTTTCTGAGTATGTGTTTGTGTCTGCGTGTGCACTCATGTGTACGTGTGTATATGTGTATGTGTAGATGTATGAGTGTGTGCTTGTGTGCAAGTGCGCGTACGTGTCTTTGTGAGGACATTATCCTTAGTTGGTAGCCTTAATTCAGTTCAGTTTTGCGTGGGAGCGTATGCATATGAGTGCATTTGTGTGTATATGAGTATGTTTTTATGTGCGTGTGTTTGTGTGTGTGTTTGTATAAGTGAGATTGTCCTTGTCTTTGTGAGGACATAATCCTCAGTTGGTAGCCTTTAATGCAATTCAGTTAGGCTTTATTTGTACAGCAGGTATGAAAGAGACTGAGTGAAAAGGACGAAGATGGTTTATAATGCAACTGCTGAAGTGAACCTGGCAATAAAAAAACTGTCCCTCCCATTGATCACTACCCCCTCCCCTCCCCTCCTCTCTGCTCCACCCCTTCAGGTGACCACAGGTGAGCCTCCACCTCTGGAACCTGTCTGCAGTGACCCTCCAATGTTGGGCGTGGCCTCAGGCATGTCCCAGAGCCAATCAATGGATGTATCTCCTGCTGTGTCATCAGATGGGTGTGTTTCTTCTGCTAGCATATCAGCAGAAGGGGGTGTGTCTCCAGGAGAGGGCGTGTCCTCTGGAGGGGGTGTGTCCTCAGAGCAGGATCTGTGGTCGGGAGAGGGCGTGTCCTCTGAGGGGGGTGTGTCCCCAGCCCAGGAGGCGTCGTCAGGAGGGGATGTGACCCCCAGCACACCTGCTCTCAGGTGTCAGGTGTGTCAGAAGGGCTTTCAGGCCCAGCGCATGCTCAGGAGGCACCTGAAGTGTCACAGCGAAGCCAAGAGACACCTGTGCAGCTACTGTGGGAAGGGCTTTAACGACACCTTCGACTTAAAGAGACACGTTCGCACGCACACAGGTAATGCACACCGATGCTGTACATACATTATACAGACAGGTAATGCACACCGATGCTGTACATACATTATACACACAGTTAATGCACCTGCACACACAATGCTATCATTCAAACATACATTACACATACACACCAGTAATGTACTCAGATACCATACATACATTATACACACACAAGTAATGCATCTGCACACATTATACACACACACACACACACACACACTATACATACATTATCCACAAACTCAGACACACTCACACACACACAGGTAATACACACAGATTTCATACACACACCATACACACAGGTAATTCACACACGCACATTATAACGGCACATGCAGGTAATCCACACGCATATTGTACACACATTATACACACACACTGGTAACGCACTTAGATATCATACACACTTTATACACACAGGTAATGCTCCTGCAAACACTATACACACACAAGTGATGCAAGCAGATATAAATACGTTATACTTACACACAGGTAGTGCACTCCGATATCATGTCCACATTATACACACACAGGCAATGCACCTGCACACATTATACACATAGGTGTGTGCTGGTCATATAAGTGTGTATAAATCATTTTCTCTCTAGGAATGTGCTGCCCATGTAAGTGTGTGTATATAACTCATCCTGTCCCCAGGTGTGCGGCCATATAAGTGCTCGTTGTGCGATAAGGCCTTCACACAGCGCTGCTCCCTGGAGTCTCACATGCGTAAGATCCACGGCGTGGTGCAGAAGTACGCCTACAAGGAGCGCCGCAACAAGCTGTTCGTGTGCGAGGACTGCGGCCTGACCGCTCAGACGCAGGACGCCCTGCAGCGCCACCTGCTGGAGGAGCACCCTCACAGCCCCATGCTGCGCTCCCGAGGGTCCGGCCGCAAACCCGCGGCCTCGCTTAAGGGTGGGGCCAGCTCCCATGGCTCCTCCCCCGACACGCCCAACAGCCCGGAGAGTGACGACATGCGTGGGTCCGACTGAGGAGGGATGTGCGAACACATGAACGAACGGACCTCAGCGTGAATGTATGAAGGTGTGAATGAATGAGTGAGCTTATGAATGGATATAAGTATGAGTGAATGCAGAAATGAACTAATGACACAATTTAAGAACAGATGGAAGTGTGAATGGGTGAATGCGAAAACTGATGATGAATGAGTGAATGAAATAATTGCAGGATGAATTATTTTCAAAGAAGAGAGCAAAGCAGGCTGAGTGAAACTTATTGCTATGGCCATATCAAAAACAAATTGGTTTATTAGCATCCTTCACATTTCAATTTTCAAGGACAGGCAATAGGCTTTTTTTCCCCACCCTGAACACAGCCATACTGGGAAGCCTTTTCTATTTCCACAATAAGAGTTTGTGGTCCAAATAGCTCAACAAATCTAAATTAGAAGTTCATGTATTGACATAAAGAATCAAATCTGCCTAAGCCATTAGTGGTGCAGTGGTTGAAAGCTGAACAGATCGTCTGCTGCATGGATGGAGATTCTGAGTGTTTTTTTGGCTTTCTCTTTGGTGCATTTTTAACTGATTTTTTTCAAAATAAACAATAAAAACATCTAAAGAAGGAGGGTTTTTCTGGGGCGGGCAGGATGCTAACCAACTAATTTTTTTAAATATGGCCCAATAATCCCTGGAGTAATATCTGTTGCTGTCCTTGAATTGTTGCATTGGGGACTACTGTCTGTTTTCATTAAGCATACCAGACTACCAGCACTGATCTTGGACCGATTTGGAATTTCAGCTGGGAATGAATTCGGCTAAGACACGGACAGGAGAAGACTGATTTCAGTTCAGTGCTCTGTGGTGCTGAATGAATGGGCTCAACACTTCTCGACTTTTCTGTTTATGAGCGTCAGGTGGTCGGTGATGGTGACGAAACATGACGGCTGCTGTTTGTCTTTCCTGTCATATAATTTCACTCAGAGAAAAGCGTGTACAGATAGCTTATTTATAACTGATTGTGTTCCGCCTTGGTATGTTTGAGTTGGAAATGATAACACTGTGGGAAGATATCTACATGCGAAGAGATGGATGACCAAAATAAGATAATCTTACTTATTTTTCTGTCAAAGATTTATTCACATATATTCTATTTATATATCAAAGATCTATCAGGGTGCCTTTTATGATGTTTTCTAATGAGAGGGAATGTACTTGTTATTTTTAAAGTTATTTTATAGATCCGATGAAATGGATGTCCTTTTCAAACTATATTATGTGCAACATGTTCTGATGCCTTGTTAACTTTATAAAACTTGGGTGCAAGTCACACTGGATTACTGTGCTTTATGCGATAGGACATCTCAAACGGTGTTCCTCATTGTAGGTGGAGAGGAAGTGACGGGAAGTGCACTGCACTGTAAAATGATGTCGCATCCAGTTCCTGAAGAGGCTCTGAGTACCAATCATAACTACGAGCCGTCACTCCAAAACTCTTGTGACAACTTGTACCCCAATGGGAGGTCGCCATGTGCAAAATTTGGGTTTTGTTTAGTAATTTTTGGCTCTAGAATCTGGTTGCGAACGTATGTGACAGGCCCTACTTTAAAGGTACATACCGGTTACTGTGAAATTTCCTGGTGATTTTTTTTACGGATTGTTGCTACAGTTTTCCACGCTATATTTTCTTCACCTAGCTCCTGTTTATGCATTTTGTAAATAACATATTTCTGTCAATATTAACACTCAGATATTTCAATATTTATATGTTTTGCTAGTACATGCCCAAACATATATATTTTATGTGGTACTATCAGGAATAAAACTGTACAGATGTTGGAACTATTTTTCTTCTCACTTTTGCTTGCCTATACGTCGTACAGCAGGCCTGTGCGTCTGATTGGTTTGATTAGTAGGGGAGTATTCTTCTCATGGCAGCCTAGCATTGAAGTCCGAGTTTATGTTGACAGTCACGGAACGTGACAGAAACGCGTGAGGATGTTCCAATTGTCTGAGTGCATCTGAATTATCTTTTTCCTTTCCTCTCGACTTTTCTTTGACTACAGTAGAAAATGTCACACGGGTCAAGGGAAAGTTCCCGGGAGATTTTTAAGTCACCTTGCGACATTTTTGAAAAAGTATATGAAATCAGATGTCCTTTTCTTCAATACCTCATGAGCTTGACTGCAAAGATAGCCTTCATAATTTAATGGAAAACTTTGGGACACAAATAATTTAAGGACTACTTGGAGCACAAAAAGGTTAAGTGCATCTTTTAAGTTTTGAGAAAAAAACAATGTAAAACTTTGAAAAAATGCAAAAAATGTGATTTGCATCCAACTTACTAGTTACAGAAAAAAATGTACTTAACACTTAAGTGCACCAAGTAGTCAATATCCAGTTTCTGCAGCTTCAAGGGATTGTGGTCCATATTCGATCTTTCCTTTCTTACAAGGTTGTGGCTATTTTTCCCTGCTGAAAGAAGCACTGAATGAGCTCATTGCCTCCTTTCCTTCATGAAATGGACAATTTAGTTCTCCTTGTCATGGCTACTGGTCAAACTATTTCCGATTCATGTCCATTAGCAGGGAAGGGCCCTAGCTCTTAAGAGAACTCGGATGCACCCTCATTCCAATCGCCTGTTTTTCATTTATTCCCCAACTTTTCTTCTTTTTCTTACCCTTGGGAGAAACGGAGGACACAAAGAAAGGAGGCGCATTGGAAAATCCTTGCTCCTTGAAACCTGAAACTGAGAGCCATCAGTCTCTCATTTATACCTCCCACAGTAAGTAAAATAAAGTTTCCAAAGCATGGGTTCTCCTTCCCTTGGTCAAGATTTCTTTGCAGAACCTGTAATTCGTACTTTCGGACTGATTTAATGGCTGAATCTCCTTTAGAATGGAAGTCGTCACAAGAAAGGAAGTTGGAGAATAATGTGCATTTGGAATGAGCCCCTGGCAACCTCTGAACTGAAATTAAAGACCATCTCACTGTTAACTGAAGTGTTACGGAGATGCCCAAAACATTCCTGTAGCACACTGAAAAATTTCAACAGTGCATACAGGTATGTTCTCAAACATGTGAGAAAGACATTTCGGCATGCGATTGTTCAGAGTGGGTCGGCAGACATGTTTTTGCCTGGGGTGCATATTTTTCATGGCATTTAATGACTTAAAAAAGTCCCTTGCACGTCTTTAACGAAGCTTTAACTGTAGATATACTTTGGTTTGATAGTATTTTAGCACTTAATGGGCGCACTATAATGGCCAATCGGCACTGGAGTTTTGTTTCAGCTTTTGCTAACAATGATATTGAATTGGCTCATATCTCAAGTGTGTGTTCCAGGCGAGGTCACGGAGTATCCCAAAGACTTTACTGTGCTCTGAGATACAAAGGTTTGTGCGGCTGGCATAAAATTTAATGGAAGATAATCGGTTGGAACAAAAAATAGCGTGTAAACTTGACCTCCAGAAATGGAGTTGTGCCGTGTTGGTGTAGCGTAGTACATATGTGTGTGGTGTGTGTGAGGTGGTACTTATCTGCACTCCACAGCACTGGTGTCACATGGTAGGCCCACTGTAATTTCATTGGTTCGGTGGCGCGCCATATAAGTAGAGATATGTCACGTTGCTCAACATAAAATGAACAGTGTCTGTGTTGCCTTTTTTATGACTCCAGGTGTGTGTGCAAGAATGCGCTCAGTGCGAGTATGTGTGCTTTTGGTTGCGCTCTGCGAGTGTGTGTGCTTTAGATTAAGTCTGGAGGTGTGTTTAGGGCAGATAGTAGCTGTCATAAGGTGGCATGTGGTGGATGATTGAACTGTGGAATTGAAGTGTGTGTGGAGCTGAGTATGTTTGCTGTGTGATACATTAGGGCTCTAGTAAGACTATGGCATGTTTTGCCGTGAGTGACGTGTGTGTGTGTGTGTGTGTGTGTGTGTGTGGTATTTGATTGTCAGACAGCACTGGCAGACTGTATGTGTTTATGACTGTTTCTCCTTGTTTTTTTTTTTTTTTTGCTATGTATGTAATGTGTTACAGTATTTCCAATATGCTGGGAATTGTATGTAAAACTGAACACTCAATGAATTTTGTGTGTGTGTCTGTGTGTACATACGTTAGTGTGCACGCACGTGCGTGTGCATACGTCCATGTGTGTGCGCGCGCGCGCGCGTATATTTATGCACATTCACAGGGCTGCATATTGTGTGTGTGTGTGTGTGTGTGAGAGAGAGAGAGAGAGAGAGAGAGAGAGAGAGAGCTGTGAAAGTTTGTGTAGGTCTCGGATGACGTGTGTTTTGTCAGCGAGTGCGCGGCAACATTGTACGCAGATTCCACGGTTATGCTCGGTCTTGTTGATGCTCTTTTCTCCCCCATCGACTGTGCCAAGGGGCGGCGGAGGCGGGTGCGGTGGGACTCCAACGTCGTGTTCTGGCCGCACTGCATTGACAGCATTGCTGCAAGGTCGACGCAATGTCATAAAATGCGTAATTACCCGCGATTCCACACTTTTCATGCTTCTGCTGTGCATCTACCGACGCAATGAGGGAAGTTCGGGGGTAAAGGAAACGAGAGCTCCGCATTTCGCCTCAGGAGGGCGCCGTTTGCCACAGTATTATTCGCAAGGTGACGATAATCTTCGGGTTAGTATGAGAAACGAGTTTCGTCTGTTTTGCTCTTTAGGTGATTTTTGTCTTCATTAATTATTAATACTCGGGGAATTAAATACTTATTCTTGCACAATAAAACCACAACTCGTTTTAAATATAATCATCCTTGAAAAAAACATCCATATTTCTTGGATAACAACCCACATCCACCGTACCTGGCAGGAACACAGCACAGTTATGCGACACAGAGCGGGCACCTCGTACAGAAACAAATGTTCTTAATATTGCCGTCACAATCAGGTAGCATCTCAGTAGATATCTGAGTACAAGAATTAGTATTATCATCAAACCCACAGTGCCTCAACCACTGGGGATTCCATGTGCAGCACAGACTATACCTTGTTCTGAGAGATCCACACATTATGGGCTTTCACCTAGACCCAGAGAAAGCACTAATACCCACAAGCTAAATAACTCCTATGCCTCCTAATGGGTACATTTAGGCATGCCAAATTACAGTTCGAGTGAAAATCTTTGGGTTGCTTAATGTGCAATATGTATGCCAGGAGCTTGTGTCAGAAAGCAAGATGATTGAGTTAGCTGGCAAAAGGATATAAGTCGTTTGGACCCCATACCAGTTGGACCCTAACTAAATGGACCCAGTACCAGTTGGACCCCAGACCACTTGGACCCCAAGAAGTTGGACCCTTTACATTTTGGACCCCCGACCACTTGGACCCCAGACCCTACCCATTTGGACCCCATGCTGTTTGGAGCCCAGAACCTAACCCTAACACTAATCCAACTGGTCTGGGGTCTAACTGGTCAAAGATCCAACTTGCCTAGGGTCCAAATGGTATGGGGTCCAAACGGTTAGGGTCAGGGGTCCAACTGGACAGGGTTCAACTTGTATGTGTCCTCTGGCACAGGGTCCGAATGATCCGTTCCCCTGGAAACCAGTTCTTAGAAAAAACCCGCAACCCTTCAGAATCTGGAACATGGACTGAAGTGAAATAGCTGCTCTGAGTTTTAACCAGAGAATTTTCCCAGCTAACATGGTACTGATTTACCTCAAGTGTCATCTTCGGTGCTGACAAATGCACAGCCTAGTTGGTTGACTTCAGTTACGTTTGACCCAAGCAGGTGAGGCAGTCTTCAATAACCCTGGGCAAGACTTCACTTGCAGAACCTCAGGTTTTTTACATGTCTGCAGTGATTTTTGATCAGTGAGCAGCACTCGGGGCTTTTGCTGGAGGTGTACCCTCCATTTTGAGTTAGATCACGTCCACCTGACAGGGAATACAGGAGGCCGTCAAATCATCAGATACACTGCCAAAAACACTCGCTTTGTGAAGCTTACAACTTACTGTTTTTGCTGGGACAGGTTCAGATGTAGAATGATTAAATTCTGTGGTGATTTTCAGAGCTGTAGCTCTGTGGTTATTAGCCATTATCCTGCAAAGAGTCTGTCTGTGACACACACACACACACACACACACACACACACACTCCTGTGCCTGCCCTGCACCGGCATGGCAAAGGCTGTTATTGGAATGGAGTAAAGTGCTTGGTTGCCTCATCCAAAGATGGGAAGGTTAATGGGGAGTAATGTCCCTCTCTCTCTCTCTCTCTCTCTCTCTCTCTCTCTATCTCTCTGTCAGTGCATCTCAGCACGTACATTTTTCCTTAATTTCTTTTATTCAGTTGACCTTTTTGTCAAAATTAAACAAAGTTGGATGTTTCATTTGTGAACCTGGTGTCTAACTGATTCTTGTTGTGGCCTGACGAGCCGTTCCATTTCAGGACGAGCCCGCAATTTTCATTATGAAACGGCTCGTCAGGTTAAAATAAATTTTAATGAGTGCTTGTGCTTCCTATGTTTTGTGGATTCTCTTTATCTGCTTGAACGTGATTTGGGGAGACAGTGAGGTCAACTTTTTTTAACCCTTCAGTAGGCCTAATTGTTGGAAACTCAGAACTAATGACGAAACTTCTTTCTCATTTAAAATGATAACATCCGGAGTTTACACCGATGCATCCAGAAAGGCATGCAGACCAATATGAGTTTGCGGGCTCAGGAATATCACACGACACCTTCAACATTTAGTGCATTAATGACCATAGTGGAAATTTTGAATTTCCTTTACAGCACTGAAAGTACTAGCTGAGCATAGCACAAATTAGTTGGAATTTTTAAAATCGGTCAAAGTATGTGGCTACAGCACCCATTTTCCTTAAAGCACTATTTTTAGTAGTTGTAATATGATAGCGTTTTTTTTTTTTTCATGAAAACAGTTCTAGATGAACAGGTTAGGAATGTCGAATCATCACAGAACTTTACACACACTTTGCACCGACTCCCATGATGCATTTTCTGAAGAAACAAATACCATATGTTACTTCCTCTTGGCTCAGTATTACATCTTCTCAGCCCTGACACACATTTTCCATTGTATTCCCATGGGAGTTTCAATAGGAGTAAAAATGCATTATCAAAAGGGAGTTAAACTCTTTATCTGTCTTCCCCTCCTTTCACTATCACCCTCCCACACACACACACACACACCCCTGCCCCCCCAAGAACCCACCCCCCCACACACACACACACACACACACACACACAGTCTTCAGAGAGTATTAAAGAATCAATCAATTCTACTTTATTAACACCTGAAGACTCATTACAAAATCTAAGTTGTATGCAACAGCATCTTAAAATTACTAATGTAGAATGTAGTTTATACATGTATGTATAACAGCATCTCAAAATAGGCCTATATATTCATGTTTTTAAAAGTTTTTTTTCAGTCTCAGGTCTCACCGATGCATCAGCTTGTTGGCTGTCCTCCACTTGTGCATTGCCAGTACTTTAACTTGCCTGTGCCACTTGAGTCTCATCATGCTGGTCACTTTCACTGATCCTTTCTTTTTGCCCCTCTTCATACAGGTTTGCATCAGCAACAATATCTAGTTGACGTCCTGACAGTTTCTCAATGCTCACCTCCTCATCTCCGCTGTCCTCTGCACTTTCACCACTGTTGTCATCTGGTGGTGCCAGAAAAATGTCTGCCCTCTCAATGCTGGGTGACGTCACCATTTCCATCGCCTCCATAAGCGAAAATCTTTTAGGAATAGGCATTCTTCACACACAATGGCTTACCATCCTCTTTGCAATCTGCCAGCAATAATGACTGAAGCCTACTGCAACAGATTGATTAACTAAAATGCACCTGCAGGGGCATTTTCAGACAAAGCATCCCATTGGTTTGTAAACAACAGTCTGATTTAGGCATTTTCACGCACCTTCTCTCTCTCACTCTCTGTGCATGTGTGTTAGAAAGATACAGAGAGAAAGGTGTGTGTGTGTGTGTGTGTGAGAGAGAGAGAGAGAGAGAGAGAGAGAGTAATAACCTCTGTACAATTTCAGACATTCATTTCATCCTCTCTCTCTGTCAGTGTGTAGGTGTGTGTGTGTGAGAGAGAGAGAGAGAGAGAGAGAGAGAGAGAGTAATGACCTCTGTACAATTTCAGACATTCATTTCATCCTCTCTCTCTCTCTCTCTCTCTCTCTCTCTCTCTCTCTCTGTCGGTGTGTGTGTGTGAGAGAGAGAGAGAGAGAGAGAGAGAGAGAGAGGTCATTAGTTCACTTGAATGCATTTGTTTGTAAACCTCAGTGAAATGCATTGAAATCAATGGTCATGGTGACATCTCTGCCATCATGCCACCCCCCAAAATAGCTAATCAAACCTTTTCCCAATTGATTCTTACTTGTCTGTGGGTGGAACAAAAAAGCCTTAAATCTTTTGACCATGTCATAACCGGAACTTATATTTCCAAGGCATTTTGAAATTTGAAAAAATCCGCTATCGTATTTGACCAACAACTAAAAATAGTACCTTAACTTAAAGGGCTGTATCTCAGGATCCTGTACAGAGTTGAATCAAATGCTTGGTATCGTTGGATTTAGGAGAAGTTTAGCTATAAGTACATTTATAACACTTTAGTGTACATCTAATACATAACCTGTCAAATGACTGTTGAACTTATTTTTGTGTTATTTTGAGTTTTTTCCAAAAATCAAAGTTTGACCCCTAAATATGATATGATAAATATGTTCTATCACAATTTTGAAATTGGTTATGTGTAGCCACTTACCCCAAGATGCCACACACCAAAAAGAAAGTTCCTACCTCATTCAGAACTCAAACTGTGGGGTTTTTCCTTAAGGTACCATTTTTAGTTTTTGGTCATTAATGGGTTAATAATGATCCATTGCTCGCCAGACGTTACTAGTGAGGCAAGACGTGTTGCTAAAATCCTGTGGATCTAGAGCTGAAGGGAGCCCACAAAAAATTGTCTAGGATTAATAAGGGAGGCAAAGAGAAATATGCTCTCAGGAAACCCGGAAAGCAGTGCCCGTCTTTTTGACTTTAAGTTCTAAATCTCTTTTAACATCAGCGTGTATTATTTCAACCTGATTGCGATGATGGCTAGTGGTCAACAGGCTTTAACGGAATGGTGAAAAAGCCCAATGTCTATTTGACGACACCGTCCCTTTCTTATTCCCGGAGAACTACAGGATGCTTTTTATTTTCTGCTTAAAGACTTGTTGAGTTTCTTGGAACCGAATCTGTGTAAATGGGCCAAGTGGTTCAAGTCTGGCTTATTCGTACGTGTCAGGGCCAATATTCTGGATCACAGGGTCAGTAGGCTACATCATAAGCGCGCAAATTTCGTTTACTGAGGGTGCGGAATTGATTCCGAAAATCGGGGGCATCGCTCCAGTTTATGCGAATGACGTCATCGGGTGGGACCGCCCTTAAAAGTATTTTGCAGGTGCACGCGGTGTTGGAATACCGCTAGCTGAAAAGCAGAGAAGCCCGAGGGTCTACCCGAGCTCTTCTGGTGTTTGAGACTGATGGAGAAGTCTAAATTGAATATCCGCGGACAGTGCTGTAAATGTATGAAGGTATTGGGATGCTAAGTAATACTTTCTCTATACTAGACATAGGGAAGAACTATTGGAGCTATGCTTTCATTTTCCCGAAACTCCCACCCACAGCGCTCCTCTGATCACTCCACCACATCGGCCATCTCTCTCTCTCTCTCTCTCTCTCTCAGTGGTACTCCCAGTTCAGCCTTTTTGTGGTATGTGTGTGAGTGTCGACGCTGATCCACACACACCGCCCCACCTGAGATTCCCCAGATCACGAGCATATGGTAAGCATCACCAGCCGCCGAAATAGAAGGTGCCAACAGACATCCTTACGAATAATGGGGGAAGGGTTGGACACGATGAAAGCGTTGCACTAAAGGGATCGACTCAAAAACGGGAGCGGGGAGTCTGATATTTGACTCGAATAATGCGCGTTAGTCACGAACGCGGCTTTGGAACAACTGAAACACCGGCGGATGGGGTGACGCACTCGGCGTGGAGGTCCCCCCAGGTTGTGTGCGTCCTGGGTCGGTCTCCGGAGCTAACGAGGAAGGTTCGGAGAGGGGTCGAGAAGTGAGGATGCAAGGAGTGACGGTGACCGGTGAAGCTCCCACTCTGAGTGGTGGCGGGAGGGAGGAGGTAAGGCGCCTGTTTTGTGGCGGATGCGAACGTATCCTGACGTATGTAAGGTGAAAATATGTGAAAGTTCCTACCCACATATTTCCCGTATCATCAACTCATCACTTGCTATGTTTATCGTCCACGCAGCCTGCCCAAGTATGGCTTGCCTGTGCCCTGTAGCAGGGTAAAATCATCACAAAAAACCTACGCGCAATGAACTGCAAATAACATATGTTAGAAAGCACGTGGATCGCACGGAGATGTCTCCGAGGCAAATATAGGCTGTACCCTAGGTGTTCTGTTAGTGCGAAATAATAAGGATGGGTACAGGCATGCATGTAGATATGGTTGCGTATGTGGTGGGCTATTTTGGCTGCGCAAATACGTCAGTGTTGCTCAAAGTACATATGTGTTGCGTACGTGCGCTCTGTGGTGGGCTCATAGCGCGCGCGTTGGTGGTACTAAAGCTACGCTCTAGTTTGGAGTTCGTTTCCATCGAAACAGTATTTCAAAGGTACGGGGTCAAGGGAAGTGGGGGTGGGTGCCATCCATTCGGCTTCGACTGGACACACGAGATAAATTTGGACCGCAAAAATAGATTGATCAATTAAGTAGGGGAGAGTGAGACCAAATTACAAGAGAGGGATGTTTCTGAAGGCACAGGCTGAGTAGTTTCAATGTTTAGTTTCCAATACTCCAGTTCTGGGTCCTTCAAAGGCTACGCTTCATTTCCTGTGGTCCATTAAAGTGCCTGCATTGCAGCTTTAACTCGTGGCTCGCGCTATACGTGGTATGGGCCTACTGAAATTCACTGCGTCTATCTTTAACCTTCCCGCTCTCCAAAAGACTTAGCAAGACTGCCCACATACAAACTCTCAAAACACACACACACACACACACGCACACACACACCCGTTGGCATATACACACAAACACAAGCACATACGCTCACAAACACACATCACAATGTCTTCCAAAAACACACGCACACACACACACACACACACACACACATATATGCACACACTCACTCAAACACTTCCTAAAACAAAAACACACACACACACACACCACCATGTCTTCCAAAAATGAACACACACACACACACACACAAGCATATACACACAAACATACATCACAATGTCTTCCAAAAACACACACACAAACACACATATGCACACACTCAGTCAAAGACTTCCTAAAAAAAAACACACACACACACACACACACACACACACACTCATGCACACACTCACTCAAACACTTCCTAAAACAAGCACACACACACACACACACACACACACACACGCACACACAATCTCTACTAATTGCCACCTATGAACAGCCAAATGGGAGCCGAGCAGTTGCTCATAATGTAAATGTAAAAGTTAATCTTCTTGCAATCAATCAATAAAGAATCCTTATCGATGGTCATTACCTTAGCTGTAAATGTGCAAAGCTGGTTTGTAAATTCTCTGATGAAAATCATTGCGTGCAGAAATATGTCTTGTCTACTGAACACACCACAGACTGTTGAGCGCATGCATTTTATTGTAGAATTGGCAGTATGCGAAAAATATCCTCCATACTAATTACCAACAATAATGCGATGTGCCGTGAGGCGTATCCGTCATGAAGTAACAAGGCCCCACCTCTTTCTCCCTTCGGGGTGCCACTTGATAGCCACCCTGGAAACTACTCGTTTCTGTGCTTTATTATTTTACAAACTCCAACAGTTATAGGAACAAAATTAATCACTGAAAATTAAATTAATCAATAAAAATTTGAAGAGGGAAAAATTACAATCCCCCCCCCGGCATCACAATTGCTCTCTTATTTGTAAGTCTGAATATCGATCAGGACATCTTTTCTGGTCGGACCTTGTAGTAGTAGCCATGTTTTTTGAGACCCCCTGAATAGTAGGACTTACCTCCCCACAGCCAGAGACAACTATGGACTCATTCCAATCACTTAACCCTTTGAAGATGGGGAAATTTTTCTTTTTTTGTTCAAAATTCTTCACAATTATAGAACTCTGCCCGTTTGAAGAGTAGACGTTTGGAGAGTTGTTTTATCAACAGTTACATCTTTGTTCGTATTCTTGACCTCAGTTGCTTTGAGCTACTAGAGGTGATCATTTCATCACAGCTTTAATGTTGTCCGTTTGAAATCATTCTAATCACATATTAAAGAACGTGCTCCTTCAAGGGTTCTTCTTCTTTGCTTTTCTTTCTTGTGCCTGGTCCAGCAATCGATCCGAGTTCCTTCCGGTATCACGGAGACTCCATTCCCTAAAATCAGCCAGGGAAAAAAGGGAATAAAGGTTAACTCTAAGGTAACTTCAGTCAAGGGCCCTAGAGACCATCCTTTATTAAAGTATTCCTCCTGAATATGGGATGCAGGGGAGACTGGGGTCAGAGGAGTCATGGAGAGCAATGCGCCAAATCACATAGAGGAGTAGACCAGACGCGCTCAAAGCCCGCTATGGAAAAGGACTATAGAGGTGCTCAACAGCATGGACAGTCAATGCAGAGAAAAGCGCACCTTACCGAAAAAAACCACGAAGGACTATTTCGGCAAAAAGCAAAAGCTGGAGCACACAGAGCTCAGGACAAAATCTCTTTATTGAAAGGACTGACGTTTTGACGTCCACTGACGTCTTCCTCAGAGTCAGATGATGCATGAAGGATGACGCACCGGGGGGTTTTAAATACCCTCCCCTAAATTACATCATACCAAATACAAGGTGCACATGCGATGGTAAAATAACATGGTAATGGAAACACATTTCATAGCATCAAGAAAGAAAACCACTAAAATGGTAATATTGCCCTCTGTACATAACACAAATACAAAGACAAAATAGAAAAATGAAGACGTGCGTAAATTATAAAAAACAAGTCAAATTGAGGCAATCATTTAACCCATAAGGCTCGACACAGTTCAAAGTGTGTATCCAGAAAGCTTCCCGGCGGAGCAATTTCTGGACTATGTCTCCACCCCTTGAAGACACCCGCACTTTTTCAATATCCCAGAATTTCAGAGACGAGACTGACCCATGATTGACTTCGGCGTAATGTCCTGCGATAGCATAATCCATATTTCTTGTACGGATAGCAGTCTTGTGTTCAGCTATGCGCTGTTTTAAGGCTCACTTGGTCTGGCCAATGTAAATTTTAGAACAAATACATTTTAACATGTACACTACATGGATGGTGTTACAATTGATGAATTCTTTTATTTTGTATTTTTCCCCTGTCCGCGGGTGACAGAAAAACTTTGTGTCATGAGAATTAGAACAGTGAACACATCGACCACACCGGTAAAACCCACGGGGGGGCGTAGGCAGCCACGTAGACAAACTTTGTGGGCGTGTCACATTGTTGTGGACTACTCTGTCTTTGATGTTACTCGATCTACGGAAGCATACATGGGGAGGTTTGGATGTAAAACTTCTTAGCTGAGGGTCGCTCTGCAGAATAGACCAATGTTTTAGGACAATGTTTTTGATTTTGCCAGCAGCCGGACTGTATTCTGTTGAAAAGAAGATACGATATGTGCCAAATCACATATTAGTAACCAGTAAATGTCAGAGCTGCTTAAAATAGCCAAAATAGTGACATGATGCGGCTCATTGGTCCCCATGGCTCATCGGACCCCAGTCTCCTCTATATACTCATGAATGACCAGTAAATCTTCACTCAGAAATGATGTTTGGATGAGCAAGGATGCTGCTTTCATGTTTTGTGGACCTCCCCAATCTTCCCTTTCGCTCTCGTCCCCGTAATATTTGGGGCTAAGAGCCAGAAGGGTTAGGATGACATGGTAGGAAGGCTGTTAAAAATTAGAGATTAGAAAGAGCCACGAGGGCTGGTCCAGCAGATTCCTCTGGCTCTTCCTCTTGGACAGCTTGCTGAATAAATCTGTGCGCTAATGGCTCCTTCTGCCACTCCTCTGTTTGGAGAGTGCAAGATAATCTCAGGCTCTGCTGTTCACCAACTGCTCGGACCAAGTCAGTAGCCGACAAGAGTCACTTCACTGGCTGCCATTTTAATGCCTTCTTGACAATTTGTACTGCTGCGCTTTATCATTACCAAGTACAGCAAATTTATAGCAAAATCATTGTGCAACTAACCCAGAATGAGATAACGTTCTCTGAGTAATATCCTCTGAGTTATATCAAGGCACCTATCAACTGTCACTTGTCATCTTTTGAGCCCCCAACTATTGCTGAAATTACTGAAATTGTACAAAATTTGAACGACTCCGTGGCTGGACATGATGAAATTAGCACAAAAATTCTAAAAACTTCTCTCCCCCACATCATTTCGCCTCTCACACATATCCTTACTTTGTCGCCTCAAACTGGCATGGTCCCTCACTCCACAAAAATTGCAAAGGTTATTCCTATCTACAAAAGTAATGATCCTGATGAAATTAACAATTATCGCCCTATTTCTATTTTGCCATGTTTATCTTAGATTCTTGAAAAACTTATTTATGAACATCTTATGAAATACCTAAATCGTAATGATATTCTTTATAGAAACCAATATGGTTTTCGCAAAAGGATTCTTCTGGCCCTTGTTCTATGGCCCTTGTTCATTGGCATAATAGACAAAAACAGTTAACCTACCCATTTAAATAGACAATATTTCAAGAATATACCATTGGCATATTTTCTAGATTCTGTCAAAAAAAAAATTCAACTGTTTTGCTGTGCTTACAGTTAATCCACTTAATAGTACTCCTCAGAAAACTTAGAACCTATGGTATAAATGACTCAGCTCTGAAATGGTTTCATAGTTATTTATCTAACAGACAACAGTACGTAGCTCTCAACAATTCCAGATCTTTGTATAAATCAGTAAAATGTGGAGTCCCACAAGGCTCGATATTAGGTCCTCTACTGTTCCTAATTTATATGAATAATCTAGCTGAAGTCTCCAAGATTCTTTTCTTCATCCTGTATGCTGATGACACCAACATTTTTCTCTCACACCAAAATTGCAAAACCCTTGTACATTTGGCCAATAAGGAATTAGACAAAGTTGCCTCTTGGTTCGATGCAAAAAGCTATCCATTAATGTGAAGAAAACACGCTTTTTGATTTTTTGCAGTAAAAAAAAAACATTATACCAAAACGGCAAAAATTTTCTTAAAAAATAACCCCCTCGCTCAAGAAAGTCAAGCTAAATTCTTAGGCATAATCATTGACGATCATTTGACGTGGAAAGCCCACATTTCCATGGTAGTGAGAAAAATTGCAAAAACTATTGGCATAATGGGAAAACTAAGGTATCTCCTTCAACAGAAAACCCTCATTGCTATCTACAACAGTCTGGTGTATCCCTAACTGTTGTACTGCAACATTGTCTGGGGGTGTGCTTGTTGCACTTCCTTGTAAGCTATCTTTACCCTTCAAAAAACATTCATAAGAATAGCCACTGGCTTTGGATTCTATGCACACTCATCTCCTTTATTTTATCGCTTAAAGTCCTGAATATTCTTGATATCAATAGATTACAGCTAGCTCTCTTTACTTATCAGTACCTCGGAAATAGTCTTCTGAGTTCTTTTGGGAACTTTTTAAACCTCAACACCGAGATTTATAGCTACCACATCCGCCAAAGTAGGCAACTTCACCTTCCCCTTGTCAGAACAACCCTAGCCCTTTCAAGTGTTCGGTACAAATGTGTCAAAGTCTGGAATAGTCTTCCTTTATATATAAGAAACTCTACATCTCTGGTGGGGTTAAAATGTGCCCTCAAAAACTACTTTTACTCTTACCCAAGTAACTTTTAACCAGCCTAATCCTTCCATTTGTACTAACGGCTCAAAGCATGTAAACGTTCATCCAAACCCTCTCCTGCTATTTTATATTAAACTAAAGTTACATCGTAAAAAGGTGACACACCTACTGATGATTTCTTACAAAAATTTATGATGTTGATAAGAATATGTATAGATATACCTAAATTACCTAATTTACATGTTGTAAATCCAACATTAACAATACATTAGATGGGGGAGGGCTTTGTATAAGCCTTGCATGGTGTCATTCCTCCCGCAGGGCTTTATTACTCTAACAGCAAGTATCTTGTGGCACTTTGGCAGTGGTATTGGAAAATATTATCATACTGCCCAACATATGATGGAAAAATATGCTAAACTAAGAATCATCAAATCTGCCCAAGTCTAATTCCAGAGCCAGTCCTGGTTTTGAATAGTCATTAATGGATATTAATGAATGCTCCTAATTGGTTAAACTGTCAACACACTTGATTGGTCAGACTGTCTCCCAAGTAAAGGCAGGCGGGGAAAACTAGCAGTTCTCAGCCATGGAGGGCCGCAATTTATAGATCCCTGCACTTAATTGTTCCCAGTAGCATCAATCAGGGACAGAACTTGGCTGAGGTTATGGGCGAAAGGAAGACTTGTCAGGACAATTACTGTACTTTCAGCCCCCTTGACTTTATGCCTTTGCTCAACCCTGCTGGCACCCGCACACCTCTTTAATGTCTGCTCCGAACCGAAAACAGGCCATCATCCCACTTCCAGCGCAAAATTATTTCTTTTGACTGCGTTAGCGAGACAATAACAGGAATAGCAGCAAACAACACTTCACAGCCGTGAAGAAGAGTGAGAAATAAAACACCAATTTGCTGATGTAATGGTCATGTGATGAAGCAGCTGCAGTGTGAGGAGCCGGAAATGTATTGCCATTAAAAAAGCACCGTAAACCAGGCGGGCTGAGCTTCAGTGTTCCTGCAGATCTTCCATCCTTTAGGTCTTCGTAATAACCCTCAACTGACACTTCTGACTCCGCTAACAAATGCAGATGTTTAGAGGCTGAATGAGGTGTGCTTTGCGAGGGTTGGAGAGAAAAACCACTGGACAGTAGATCTCAGGGGACATGTTTGGGCAGCCCTGCTCTAGCTGTTGAATGAGATGAGCTTTGTTAGGGTTGGATCTTTGGTTCAGTTGCGTTATGTAAGGATGGAGAATCATCAGAATTTTGCTGTATTTCTCAATCTCTTCCAGGGTAGGTCATATATTTAGTAGTTTTTCCATTGCTTTGCTAGTATTTGCTTTTTTGGAAAAAAATGAAAGCCAGAAGGCACTGCTGCCCTCCTTCACCATGCTGAGAAACTAAAGGAGAAGAGCTCCTGAGTGAGATGAGATTTTTTTCTTTTTAAATGTACCCAAAAGATTGAAATCAGCTTTTGAACGCACCCCCATCTCGTCTGACATTGATAACATACCTCCCCTCCTGACGTAATGCTCAGCATTCCCTGTTATTTATAACTGCTCTAAGAATGACATTTCATTATTTATTTTACCATCTAGTGCCTTTTCTGCATTGGGATTCTGAAAGAGACGGAGCCGATACAGTGAGCATCGTAATTCATTGTATAGTCACACATTTTAATTTAGGAATGAAAGTTGTCGTTTCCCCGTGTCCATCCGTCCGCCAGTGTGTCCATCTGTCACGCTTATTTTCTGGGCCAGAACTCCTTAACCATTGAGTATTTCTCAACAAAATGTTACATATAGATACATCTTATTGTGTAGATGTGCCTTTTCAGACTTCCGTCTGTCCTTTCATACTTCTGTCTGTTCATACCTTTGATCTGGCTGGTGTATAGGGGCTTATGATCTCCTGTAGATAGGCTGGGGCTGTCCATTTAGCCACCAGGAATTTGTCCACCAATGTTTTAAACTTGATGCGAGGCATGACAGGGAACCAGAGGAGGATGATGAGAAGGGGAGTGATGTGGGAGTGACTGGGGAGGTTGTAGATCAGACAAGCTGCACCACTCTGGATCAGCTGCAGGCGTCTGATAGCAGATACCGGAAGGCCAACTGAAAGCAAGTCACAATAGTCCAGGCGGGACGGTACCAATGCCTGAACCAGAGGCTGGGCTGAATAGGTGATAAGAAAGGGATGGACTCTCCTGATGTTTTTCAGGAAGTACCTGCATGCCTGGATCATAGCTGAGATGTTTTCAGAGAGTGAGAGGCTATTATCCATCACTACTCCGAGGTGCTTTGCAGAAGGTGAAGAAGACACCATAAGGTCCCCTGTTCAGACTTTGAAGTCCAAGACTGGAGAGGATGGAGCAGGGGTGAAAAATCACCTCAGTTATACCTGGGTTGAGCTTAAGATGGTGGTCATTCATTTAGCTCTGGGTGTCCCTCAGGCTAGCTGAGGTCTGAACAGAGACTTGGGTGTCAAATGGAGAGAAGGAGAGAAAAAGTTTAGTGTCACTGGCTTAGGAGTGATAAGACCACCCATAGGGTAAGATCACAGGACAGAGAGAATGTGTGTTGAGGGAAAAGAGCAGGGGACCGAGCACTGAGCCCTGGGGGACTCCTGTAACAAGGGGATGAGATGCTGATACTGCCCTATCCCAGGCAACCCTGAAGGAGCAGCCTAAGGGTCAAGACTTGATCCAGTCAAGGGTTATACCGCATATACCCACTACTGCCAAAGATGACAGGAGGATGGAGTGGTTAACAGTATCAAAGGCGGCAGACAGGTCAAGGAGGATCAAAACAGAGACGAGAGGCTGCTCTTGCAGCATGAAGTGACTCATTAATGGAGAGAGGTGCAGTTTCTGTCAAGTAGCCAGGTATGAAGGCAGACTTGTGAGGATCCAGCAAGTTATTCTGGGATAGGAAGGAAGACAATTAGTTAGAGGCAGCTCTATTGAGTGTTTTGGATAGAAAAGGAAGAAGGGAGACAGGATGGTAGTTCTGTTAGGGTACTTGTGGATAGGTGTGTGTAGAGTCAAAAAAGGTGTGCAATTGTGCACTAAATGTGTATAAGGTCATACAGGTGTGTAATTGCTGAGGTGTATATAGGGTCAGCAGAGGTATGTAGCTGTGGACCAGTGTGTAGAGACAGAGTCATTGGTGGATGGCGTACAGAAACTCTGAAATGAGATGGATCAGACTAATATCTCACATCAATATAGCTGTGAGCGGCCATTAGTGCACAGCTCGGATTACATGTGTTTCTACAGCGAGTGAAAATGTTTCCGCTGCCCATAGAGGAGCTGAATATAAGCTGTGAATGTAGGGAACTGTCCTGCAGGAAATGCTGCTCATTTCACCTGAGCTGGGCATAGGCTTTCGTGCTTCTACATCATTTTATCCATTATTTAAACAGGATATTGTGAGAGAGGGATGGAGAAACAGTGAGAGAAACAGAAAGGGAGAGGTGGGGGGTGGGAGGGAGAGCGAGCAGGAGACAGGGAACGAGAAAGAACGAGAGAGCAAGCGATAGAGCGGGAGGGAGGATGAGAAAGAGGCAGTTGTTTTTTTTTAGCACTGATCTCTCTCCAGAGAGGTAGTTTCTCTCTGCTTTCTTCCTCCGACTCGCTCTTCTCTCCTTTTGCTCTATCTCTCCCTCCTTCCTTCATTTCTTACTTCCCTCATTCACTGCCGGCCTCGTAACCTCCGAAAGCGCGAATGCTGGAGTGGGATTTTCAGCGCTTTGTGCAAAAGCACAGCTGGGTCACTGCGGTTTTGTTTGAGCTGGAGGCAGCACTGGTTACCATAGCAAAGCCCTCTATGGACTGCAGGAGACTATTGTAGGCCTGAGGCCTGCTAAATTAAGAAAGAGCTAGCATCCAGGATTGTTTCACTGACTCCTGCATATGATGGAAAGGGATGTTTCCAAAATGTCTGACAGGCCCCGTCTTGGGCGGGGATCCTCAAATCTGTCCGTTAAATCCAGCCTTAATTTTCCTTCCTCCTGGATTATTAACTAAAGGATTAGCATTGCTGATTGGCCTGACTGGTTTAAGGGTACACTCTCGGGCAAAGGGAGGGTGGAAGACAAGCATTTTTTGGCCATCAGTGACCACCATTTGAGGAACAGGGAACTTGGTTGTCGGCCAATTTGTATGGCAAAGGGGCGACATTGTTGTCTGAAATATAGGGAGCTAGCGAACCACTTTGGACAGAGCACATGGACACCTTTTTTGGCGTATTGGTGTCTGAGACATGGTGAGCATTGTTGCTGTGGTTTTACCATGGTAATATGCGGTGGTCAGGCATTAGGTCCCATCTCTCTCAGTAAGAACACTCTGCTTCTCTCCTCTCCTCCTTTCACGTCTGCTCTGTTCTGTCATTCCCCATGGCTGGGAGACACTCTCGTCTTCTGTTACATCCTGATCGATATCGGAGAGGCAGATGGAGGGGGGAAAGAAGGAAGTGGAGTTGGAGAGCAGAAGAGATTTCGAGTCGCACGTTTTGTTTTCAGATGTGGAAATTTTTCAACATCTGAAAAAGCCAACTAGGTGTAAAATTAATTGTAAAGTGAAATGTTCGGTTCAGATGTGCCATGTTCCTTCCTCATGAGGATATTTTAACCCCTTTGCACAGAAAACTAATTTTGCCAATTTTCTCTGTTGTGCGTGAGCCTGTTTAAGGCTTTATAAGTCAGTATTTGTGTCACAGAGACTGCGGAAAATTATTCCAGTGAAGCAAGACGTTTGGAAATTTTATTAAAAATTAAAAAAAATTAATTATTAAGCTATTAAATTTCGGAATTTATGGACGCCGGCGTCTAAAGGTGCGCTGAGGGGTAAATATCATGTGGAATTGTGATTTTTGGGGCATGATATTTTGTAAAGGCTTATAGTAGTTGTTGAGATACAAAGGTGTGTGTGTACAACATATTCTCATCCCGACGTGTCATAAAGTGACGCTACCTGACTAAACAATGATATGCGATGCAAAGGGAGGCTTTTGGGGTCCTTATTTGATGCTTAAGGTTAAGGTTCAGGTTAAGAGTTAGGGGTTAGGGGGCAGGGTTTGTTTCAAACTGGCGTCAAATAAAGACGTTAGAAGCCTTTTTTTACGACACTTGGTCAGGTGGCGTCACTATGACGCGTTGGGATGAGACTGGGCTCGCATATTGTATTGTCACCGACAATAGCTTGATAAGATGCTAAGGAGGACACTTGTGTAATTCTCAACAAATCTCTCCATCTGCAGGCCTCACTCTTTACCTGGTATGTTTGCCAGGCCAGGCCAGTCAGTCAGATGATGGGTAAAATTAAAGCGGTGTTCAAGTTCGGTTTCTGCTCCCTAACTCCCCTGGTTTTATCAGTGTGGTCATTAATTACCTGCTAGTGCTTTGGTTCTGTGGTGAAACTGCTCTAAGTGACTAACCTGTGGGCTATCGTGCTATTGCACGTTCATGCTAGTTCGCTTACTTTCACTTTCACTTGCACCTGTCTGTTGTAATTGCTATTGACTCTGTCAAATGCTAAAACGTTACTGTGCAATAGTATGCTATATTGTGCTAGGTGTTCTAAATAAACGCTTAGGCCAGAGGTAGGGGATCCAACTCCGTGAGAGCCATTACACTGCATGTTTTAGAGGTCTCTCTGCTCTAACACACCTGACTCAAATGATTGTCGCTTGTTTAGGGCTTTGTTATAAGGAAATTGTTTGAATTTGGTGTCTTAGAGCAGAGAGACGGCTAAAACATGGAGGGCTGTAACTCTCCAGGGACAGGGTTCCCTACCCTCGGCTGAGGCTATATTGTTAATATCATCATCTTTGCTGTTTCATGATGACCGTGTTTAAGTTTATTGACTGTTGTATCACTCGTTCTCGTCTCTCGTGATTGGTATTTTTAGATGCAAAGGTGCTATCGTGCTAACATGCTCAGCTCAGTGTTGCCAGACAGGCCGACACTGAGCATAGACGAAAGACTTTTCAAGCCATAATCATCTATATCGGGCCTGATGTGGCGAATTTCGCGTATCGATTTCGGCCCCATGAGAGAAAGCATCCATTAGCCCAGTGAGCGGGCAGGACTCCGCCCTGGAGCTGCCTGTCCCGTAGTAGGGGTTGGTAACATAATATACCAAGACCCCCTGATCAGCCATGTACTGCCCATTCCCTCTGTTTTACCCGAGGGCCCAGGGGATTGTGGGAAATGTATTTCATTCTGGGGAAACTTGACTCCCTTCTTCTAAATAATCAAATTGGCCTTTCTGTGTCACCAAACGTCTCCCTCATTCACATGTGTGCTCATTCTTTTCCCATTTTATCTGACTATAACTCTCATTTTTCTGGACAAACTTAGACCTCACAAGAAAAGGTATCTCTGGTCTCCTGTCTTCCCTCTCTCCCTCATTCACACACTCTCTTGCTCATAAACACACGTGCACACGCACTCACACTCTCTTTCTCATGCACTGACACACACACACACACACACACACACACACCACACATACACTCATGTAAGAGAGGCAGCGATACACAGGATGCCAGCAGTCTTGAGTTCAGATGAAGACGCTGAATAATTCATTCTTCAAAGCACCAGGGGAAGTGCCCAACACACACTTTACATCTCAGTACACACTCCGCTGTTCTGTTGCACAGAATTATTCATCCCCAGATTCACATACACACAATTTCACATACATTCCAGTACAAACACACACACTCACATACACAAACATTCACGTACAGTCCTGTACACACACACAGACAGACACACACACACACACACACACACACACACACACAAACACAATCACATACATTGCTGCATGCACACACACACACACACACACACACACACACCCAGAAACACTTGCAACACACACACACACATACATTCCTGCACACACACACACACACACACACCTGCCATGCCCCTGCCCTAACACACACTCTGCATTGAGTGACATATCACCTGGTTATAATCCTAATTAAACAAGCCCACACAAGGTAGGCAAAGCTAGGCCTGGTAGGTGCCTCTGTAAGGGAGGGGTTCTGGAGGCTAGAACAGTGTTTCTTCAGTAGAATAGTCAGGGAAATTAAGATATACAATGTTTAAAGAGTTTTTTAAAATGCTCTGAATAGCATTTTCAGCATGTGATGCATTTGGGTTGGCTTTGATTTGGCCTCCAAAATAATGCTCGTCACCTGGAATGGCGCGAGGGGTAAGTTTACAGCGACTGCAGTTTCACGGAGACATTTTTAGACCCGTAGGCATTAGTCACGTTTAGCAGGGTTAGAGTCACATGTTAATTTGTGTGGAACATTCTCCCAGGAGGCTTCACTTCTCGCCTCTCAGGATGCTGAAGTCGTGTTTCCACAGACGTGAGTCACAGCCAATCTGCCTCCTCGAAGCCTCTCTCTCCTGCTGTTTACACGGGAGCCTGACTCCTCTCCAACCGTCTACCTCTTCCTCTCTCTCTCTGTCCTTTCCTTTCCTCTCTCTTCTTTTACTCCCTCTATCCTATTCCCTCTGTCCTGTCCTCTCTTTTCCTCTCCAAAACAACTATTTTTATCAAGATTTGGTGAGCTCCATAATTCATTGCACAGTGACACATCTTGTCTCTGTAATCTAGTGCATTGAGTTTGAAAGGATACAATGGCATGCAGGCTGTAAGCTTTGATTTGAGGGAGTCTTTATCCATATCAGATAAACGATTTAGAGATGGGAGCATCTTTTTTGCATAGTTCTTCCCCTATTTTTTGGGGAAGAAAAAAAATATTGGACAATTTACAACAATGTTGAATAAACCAAACATTTTTTTTAACATTAGCCTGCAATGACCATTTGAAGTCCGTGACACATAGACATCACCAGATATTGGGTTTATTCTCTGGTGATGCTCTGCCAGCCTGTGCAGCAGCCATCTTCAGTTCCTGCTTGTTTCGGGGACTTTTTGCCCTCATTCTCAAAATTCATATTCAATTGGATTCAAATCTGGTTATTGACACCAGCAACAGAACCAAAATAACAAAAATGCGCCACTGTCCAATGAACTATGAAGCTCACTATAACTGTAACGATAAAGATGTAAACAGCCTTACCTATGAGCGCGAACGTTCTGTGATCTGCCACTCAGCTCTGCTGGCTGCCATTTTGAATGTGTCAGCCTTAGAAATGCAGATGGATTTTTAGTGGTTGTCAGTGTGTCTTTCATTCACACTGCCGGGAAAAAAGTGATCCCAGCGACGTCGTCTTCTGACTGTTACCTTCAGTACTGTGGACTTTGCCATCTGCTTGACTTAGTGCAAATACTAAAACAATACATTTATTGTGATAGTAGTTCTCATTCCTGGTGTGGATTGGGCACTTTTCTCTCCTTCTCCTCCATCCCCCAACTCTTCTTCTGTGGTACTACTTTTCAAATGACTTTTTGATTAATAATTGATTGGCGATAATGCAGCCCGTTCGGCTGCACTGGAGCCAAGAAGGTTATGATGGGAGAGCACTGGGCTTTCAGATGATTGTTATGGAGTACAGAAGCACTTTGCGCGAAACATTAATGTTCACTTAAGGCCACATAATAGGATGCATAACCCCAACTATAATTATTATTATTATTATTCTTGACTTACGCAAATGCAAGGCATTTTTGCAGATGTGTCAATGGATGTCACTATTGCCACAAAAATGCGTGTATATATTTTTATATATTCTCTAAATCTGCTTGTAGTTTTACGTTTTTACTTTTTATTTCATGTTTGGAGTGGTGTGGCAGTGAAGTGGAAAGCACTGTACCCCCACAGCCTGAAGGTTCTGTGTTTGAATTGGGCCTGGGGCCTTTCTGAGTGGAGTTTGCATGTTCTCCCCATGTTTGCATGGGTTTCTGCTGGATAGTCTGGTTTCTTCCCACAGTCCAAAGCCATGTATATCAGGCTAATTAAAGACATAGGAATTGAGCAATTGAATGAATAATGTGTGTGTCTTGCGATGGATCGGCAAACTGTTCAGGGTGTGTCAGAGCCTCTCGCCCATTGCATGCTGGGATAGGCTGTTTCTCACCTTGTGGTTGCTTTTTCATTTCACCTATGCAGTTGTAAAAGTGTGCTGTGAGAGATTGCTCTCTCTCTCTCCCTCTCTCTCCCTCACCCCCCTCTCTCTCTCCCCCTGTCGCTCTTTGAGCATCTTTCTTGTTCTCTCTTCTCATGATAGCTGGCAGGGGTTCAGAATTTTGCCATATGGCTGCAGTACTGCTGTCCACCACAGGGAAGGTGGAGGCAGCAGAGAGCTGAGTAGGGGAAGAAGTGGTAGTTATACAGTCCTACAAGATGAACGTACACCCAGAAATATCTATCTTCTGTCTGATATAAACCTCACTCTCCATTCAGAGTGCGTTTTTTAAAACTGTCACCTCGACGCAGGATTATGTGCATGGAACAGTGTTGAGGGAGTAGCTTTAAATATTTATTATGTTATTTGATGTTTGGTTCTGATTTCTTCATCTGTTAGCTTTAGCAGTGCCCGTATTACTGCGGGGCAAGCCGATAGTTTTAGCAGTGCCTGTGTTAGTGCAGGGCAAGCTACTAGCATTGGCAGTGCCCTATAAGTGCAAAGCAGGCTGTTAGCATTTGTAGTTCCTGCATCACTGCAGGGCAGGCTGTTAGCATTAGCATTGCTTGTATTAGTGCAAGGCAGGCTGTTAGTGTTTGCAGTGCCTGTATTAGTGCAGGGCAGGCTGTTAGCATTAGCAGTGTCTGTATCACTGCAGGGCTGGCTGGAAGCATTAGCAGTGCCTGTATTAGTGCAGGAGAGGCTGTTAGCATTAGCAGTGCTTGTATTAGTGCAGGACAGGCTGTTAGCATTAGCAGTGCCCGTATTAGTGCAGGACAGGTGGTTAAAATTAGCAGTACTTGTATTGCTGCAGGACAGGTTGTTAGCATTAGCAGTGTCTGTTTTAGTGCAGGGCAGGCTGTTAGCATTAGCAGTGTCTGTATTAGTGCAGGGCAGGCTGTTAGCATTAGCAGTGTCTGTATCACTGCAGGGCAGGCTGTTAGCATTAGCAGTGTCTGTATCACTGCAGGGTAGGCTGTTAGCATTAGCAGTGTCTGTATTAGTGCAGGGCAGGCTGTTAGCATTAGCAGTGTCTGTAGTAGTGCAGGGCAGGCCGCTAGCATTAGCAGTGTCTGTATTGGTGCAGGGCAGGCTGAAAGTATTAGCAGTGCCTGTATTAGTGCAGGACAGGATGTTAGCATTGGCAGTGCCAGTATTGGTGTAGGACAGGCTGTTAGCATTAGCAGTGTTCAGGGCAGGCTTAATTCTTACGGGAATGATCCAAGGTTAACATTTTCTCTTTGTCTCTCTCTTCCCTTTCTCTGCCCTCATCTGCCCTCCAAATCCACACTTGAAACTACACACATTCACACCACCTTCACTCATACACTCTCTCACACACGCACACACACACACACACACACACACACACACAGCAGCCCCTGAAGCAGTCTCTGAGCGGCTCTCTCTGCAGAGAGTCTCATTGGAAGTGCCTGCTCCTGACTCTGCTGATGGTGGGCTGTTTCTGCACGCTCGCCTGGTGCTCTCTCTCCCGCGTCACCGTCATGGACGCCGACGACCACGGCCCCTCCTTCCGCTACGGCGGCCGGCCGCGACTCTACCACGCCAGCCCCTGCGCCAACGGCTACCTGTACATCCCGCTGGCCTTCCTCGCCCTGCTGTACCTGGTGTACCTGGTGGAGTGCTGGCACTGCGACTCCAAGACCGCCGCCCTCTCGCGCGTGGAGACCGCCGCCGTGTACGAGCGCGTTCAGAAGCTCCAGCGGGCCACGCCCTGCGTCTGGTGGAAGGCCGTCAGCTACCACTATGTGCGGCGAACCCGCCAGGTCACCCGCTACAGAAACGGCGATGCCTACACTACTACTCAGGTGACTGCGGAGGCGGCGACCTGTCAGAGCATGTATTTAACAGCTGATCCCAGTTCCGCGTTTGCTTGGCTGGGCAGCCAACAATCGCTCATCCTTAAAAGGAACATGTTTAAAATCCTTCTCAGATCATTTTTACAGCCCATATTTACAGATTTTGAGTGTGTGTCAGTGCATACTGCATTGGAACATTTAAAACGGATTTACACATCATCTGCACTGGAGTAGAGCTTTTGTTACTAAATGTGTTGTGCTGGAGTAAAACTCACAGTGCTCACTGTGTTTGCTTTGTTATCGGATCGTCCCATGAGCATGTTTTACAAACATTGGTTTTCCACTAGATACATGGTAAAGGTGGAGGTAAACTTTATTACACCACAAGGGGAAATTAATGTAATGATACTCATCCTGTTTAAAACACAAATGTCCGCCGTACATATTCTACATAAACTAACAAACCAATGCACTCACAAACACATACACGTACACACACACACACACAGAAATGCACCCACGCACAACACACACACACACACACACACCTCACACACATCAACATAAAATCCTGTGCAATGCTAACAATATAAAATATACATCTTAAACAATATACAATCTAGATATACAGTGTACGCATTCAAAATACCAAAACCTAATAACATAGTTGCCCTAACGCTTAACCTCTTTGCGCAGTTATAGACGCCGACGTCCATAAATAAATTCCGAAATTTAATTCCTAAATAATTTTGCATTGAATTTCCAAATGTCTTTCTTCACTGAAATAATTTTCCTGAGTCTCTGTGACACAAGTACTGAGTTATAAAGCCTAAACAGGGTCGTGCATAACAGGAAAAATTGGCATTATTTGTATTCTGCGCAAAGGATGTTAAGTAATCATGAGTGACGCCCATCATGTATTAAACTTTCTCTCTCTCTCCTCTCCCTCTGTCTCTCTGTAAGGTGTATCATGAACGAGTGAACACACACACGGCGGGCTCCGAATTCGACTACACTCACCATGGCGTGCGGGACGTCTCCAAGGAGCTCCTGGGGCTACTGGATCACCCGGCGACGCGCCTCCGCTTCACCAAGTGCTTCAGCTTCGCGTCATCGCGGGCGGAGACGGCGTACCTGACGCAGCGGGCGCGCTTCTTCACGCAGAACGAGGGGCTTGACGACTACATGGAGGCGCGGGAGGGCATGCTGCTGAAGAACGTGGACTTCAAGGAGCACATGCTGGCCTTCCCGGACCCGGCGCGCCAGCCCTGGTTCTCCCGCCGGCCCGTGTTCTGGCTGGCCTCAGCGCTGCTGCTCTCCTGGCCGCTCCGGGTGGTGGCGGAGTATCGCACGGCCTATGTGCACTACCACGTAGAGAAGCTGTTCGGCGGGAACGAGGAGGACGAGGATGACGGGGGGCGGGACCGAGAGGAGGGAGGGGGCGGGAGCGACGAGAACGGGAACGGGGCGGCGTGCCGGGTGGACGGTGGGCCGCGGCTGGGCCTCGTCTCGCGGGTGAACACGGTCGACCTCACCGAGCTGGAGTGGCACATCCGCTGTAATCAGCAGGTGGTGCCCAGCTACTCGGAGGCCTTGCTCATGAGCCTGGACTCCGGCCCTTTCACCTTCCCCTCCGGGAATGCCGGGAATCCTGTCGAGAATGCCATCGGGAATGCCATTGGACACCCCGTCAGTGCAGGCATCTGGAATTCCGTGAGTGCCAGGAATGCGGTCATCACCATGACGACGGGGTATAACTCGAGCTACTTCCTGCAGAACTGCCCTCGCTGTCGCCGATCCTCCAGCAGCACTTCACTCCCCTCACGGGTTTGGGGTAACGTCGCCGTGGGAACGCTGGGCGGCGCCGGGGGGCTAGGGGTGGGACGTTTAGCACTCAGCCGGAGCGGATTCGCCCTCGGACGCCGGGCACGCCTCTTCCACTCCTGGAGCGTGGGCGGGGCCATTGGTGGGAGGGGCTATGATGGGGGCGGGACTGGAGGGGGGATTTTGGGATTTGGAGTTCGGCAGGACGAGGAATGCCGAGGGGTGCTGGAGGAGGAGAGGGGAGAGGGGGATGAGAGAGAGATGGAGGAGGAGTTGAGGGCAGGAGAGGGGGATGAGAGGAGAAGGGACAGACCCCCCGCCTACCGCGAAGCCCTCCTCTTCCCCGTACTCATTGTCCACGGTGACGAGAGTTGCCAAGGAAGCGGGCAGCCTGCGTCTGAGGGGGGCGGGGTTTGCACAGGGAGAGAGGTATGAGGATGGAGAGAGGATGGAGAGATGAGAGGAGAGGAAGGATAAAGGAACTGGAGGAGGAGAGAGGCAGGGTTAATTTTCTCTCCCTCCCTCTCATTATGTCCATCCTCTAATCTTCAGTTCAGGAAAATAGAATGATGATTCCTGATGGAAGAATAAGACGCGTGACTTTCGGAGATAACAGCTGGAGAGGACTCATTGAGAGACGGCCTTTACCTCTGAGTCACAGCTCTGAGTTTGAGCTCCAAATCTGAACTCTGAATGAATCATGACTCTGAGTCACAACTTTTACTTTTAGCTCCAAATCTGGACTCTGAATGAATGATGACTCTGAGTGTCAACTCTCAGCAAGAGCTCATTAGAGCACATCATCTGAACTCTGAATAAATCATGACTCAGAGTCACAACTCTCAGCCAGAGCTACAAGGAGCTCATAATCTGAACTCTGAATTAATCGTGACTCGGGGTCACAACTCTGAATCAGAAAATCTTAAACAGAAAAAGTGGAGGTGATCTACCAGCAATCTACGCCTGCAATACATGCTGGATTGAGATTTCTCAACACACATGTGAACACAAATCTTACAAGAAAACTGCTCACTCAGTGGATCGTTCTGTATCCTGACAGCCATATAGATTTAATTATTAATGCAGATTCAATGCACAGAAGCAAAAACAACGTGTCATCAGGTCTGTATTTTGGGTGGGTAGTGAGATGTAGTTCTTCTATACCTTGATTCATCCATTCTCTATGCACCTGAGATGTTGACAGTTTTGTTATGTGAGAATTTGGGGTTTTTATGTTTTACATCTTGAGACTAGATTTTTCCATTGAGTGACAATGTGAAATGTATACACCCATGGTTTATCAAAACGTAGCTCAAATAGTTTCTTTAAACAACACTCTCCCAGTGTAATAAAACTCCACTTCCCTAATCTATCTAAACTCTAATCCCCCAGGCTATGAAAACTCCACTTCCCAGTCCACTAGAATTCTACTCACAGTCTAATGTAACTAAGTTCAGACAATCTATTAGGGCTTTATTCACACTGTCTAATAAAGCTCCACTCTTAGTCAGTTAAAACTTCAGTCACACAGTCTTGTAAAACTCTTCCTCCACAGTCTATAAAATCCCGGCTCCCCAGTTTATAAAAACTCCACGTCATCTATAAAAACTTCACTTTCTCAGTTTATTAAAACATCACTCACACAGTCCAAGAAAACACCACTCATCCAGTGTAATAAAACTGTTCACTTGACCCAGTAAAACTCCCATTTCCACAGTCTAAAATCTTAACTCTCTCAATCATTCAAAAACACTCAGTGAGTCTGTTGAAATTTCTCACACAGTCCAATAAAACACCACTCACCCAACGTAATAAAACTCCACTCTCGGCCAATAAAACTCCATTTTCACTGTCTATTAAAACTAAAATCACGCAATGTATTAAAACTCTACTTCCCTATTCTACTGAAACTCCATTCACTATAAAAACTACACACACAGACTATAAAAACTCCACCCCCACGTCTATGGAAAACTACTCATGAAAGTCTAATAAAATTTAACTCGCACAGCCAAATAAAACTCCACTCATACAGTCAAATCCACACACATAATTAGAACTCCATTCACTCAGTCTGTTAAAACTCCACTCACAATGTCACATAAAACTCCTCTCAGTGTCTATTAAAACTCCACTCACAATGTCACACAAAACTCCTCTCAGTATCTATTAAAACTCCACTCACACTGTCAAAACTCCTCTCAGTGTCTATTAAAACTCCACTCACACTGTCAAAACTCCTCTCAGTGTCTATTAAAACTCCACTCACACTGTCAAATCCACTCACACAATTACAAACCCCAATTCCAATGAAGTTGGGACATTTTGTAAAACATGAATAAAAACAGAATAAAATGATTTGCAAATCCTTTTCAACCTATATTCAATTGAGTACACTACAAAGACAAGATATATAATGTTCAAACTGATAAACTTTATTGTTTTTTTCTTTTGGAAATATTCGCTCATTTTGAATTTGATGCCTGCAACACGTTCCAAAAAAGCTGGGACAGGGGCAACAAAAAACTGGGAAAGTTGAGGAATGCTCAAAAAACACCTGTTTGGAACATTCCACAGTTGAACAGGTTAATTGGAAACAGGTGAGTGTCATGATTAGGTATAAAAGGAGCATCCCCGAAAGGCTCAATGGTGCACAAGCAAGGATGGGGCGCGGTTCACCACTTTGTGAACAACTGCGTGAGCAAACAGTCCAACAATTTAAGAACAACGTTTCTCAACGTGCAATTGCAAGGAATTTAGGGATTTCATCATCTACAGCCCATAATATCATCAAAAGATTCAGAGAATCCGGAGAAATCTCTACACGTGAGCGGCAAGGTAGAAAACCAATACTGAATGCCTGTGACCATTGGTCCCTCGAGCGGCACTGCATTAAAAATTGACATCATTCTGTAAAAGATATTACCATGTGGGCTCAGGAACACTCAGAAAGCCATTGTCAGTTAACAAAGTTTGTCGCTAAATCTACAAGTGCAAGTTAAAACTCTACCATGCAAAGTGAAAGCCATATATCAACAACACCCAGAAACGCCGCTAACTTCTCTGGGCCCGAGCTAATCTGAGATGGACTGGCACAAAGTGGAAAAGTGTGCTGTAGTCTGACGAGTCCACATTTCAAATTGTTTTTGGAAATCATGGACGTTGTGCCCTCCGGGCTAAAGAGGAAAAGGACCATCCAGATTGTTATCAGCGCAAAGTTCAAAAGCCAGCATCTGTGATGGCATGGGGATGTGTTAGTGCACACGGCATGGGTAACTTGCACATCTGTGAAGGCACCATTAATGCTGAAAGGTACATACAGGTTTTGGAGCAACATATGCTGCCATCCAAGTGACGTTTTTTTCAAGGACGTCCCTGCTTATTTCAGCAAGACAATACCAAGCTGCGTTCTGCACGTTACAACAGCGTGGCTTCATAGTAAAAGAGTGCGGGTAATAGATTAGCCTGCCTGCAGTCCTGACCTGTCTCCCATTGAAAATGTATGGCGCATTATGAAGCGCAAAATACGACAACGGAGACCCCGGACTGTTGAGCAACTGAAATCGTACATCAAGCAAGAATGGGAAAGAATTCCACCTACAAAGCTTCTACAATTAGTGTCCTCAGTTCCCAAATGCTTATTGAGTTTTGTTAAAAGGAAAGGTGATGTATCACAGTGGTAAACGTGCCCCTATCCCAGCTTTTTTTTGGAACGTGTTGCAGGCATCAAATTCAAAATGAGTGAATATTTCCAAAAAACAAAGTTTATCAGTTTGAACATTAAATATCTTGTCTTTGTAATGTACTCAATTGAATATTAGTTTGTAAAACCCACAAAACAATAACCAACGGCGGAAATTGTAGGGCAAAGGTTCAACGTGTTCTTTTAGGCCAGTATTAGCATGCGCGATGTCCTGGCTGGTGCGAATCACAGTAAAATGGATACATTTCTCCGTTCGAAGGACGGGGCACAAAAGCACAACGGTTACAATTAATCTGACTCCAAAATAAATTTAGAATACCAAATTTAGTTATACCCTCGTTAAATATCTGACTCCAAATTAGAATTAGAATTGATAGTTTAGGGACACATGCGTGAAGAACAACTAAGCCGCCAGACTCTTCCGTGAAAACCAGTTACTCAACCGACGCGGGTTCAGTTGCCGGATCTTAGTTTGAGAGTTCTAGAGGATGGAAGAAATTACCATGATAGCAGCTTTGGCATAAACATACCATGAAAGATTTATGTGCACCACAGGGCCCCTTAAGGAGATCGACCAGGCACCGGCTTATAAGCCCAAGGGTGCCCTTAAGGCCAAATCCCCAGGACCGATACTACATAAACCCTTTATATAAGTGACCGTAATCTGCAATCTTAAAACCCATCACTACCTTTAAAAATCAGCTAGCTAGTCTGGAATGCAAGGACTCGCCCCTAAGTTGTAACGTGGCTAGAAAGAACAAAAAGGAAAGTCACGGAGACCAGTGAAGCTTAAAGGAATGACAATAATTTATTCACCAGGTAGGCAAAAGCTTAAATCAAACAAATCAACGTTGCCAATTACAAACGATAATTTAGAAGAGGAGAATAAAGTCATACCTGGAGGAAAAGGATACCGCACTAATGCGGCGGGAAGTTCGAAATACGATGTTACAATCGAAAATTCCTTGGGACCGATCGGATACGATCTTCCCAGAATGGATTGTTTCTCTTTGCTTTAGCCAAATCACGCCTTTGATCCAGGCGGCATGGTAAACACTTGGAAGGGGGGGGTCGAATCCGGTTTTTGGGTAATAAAACACTTCAGCAGAGAGAGGAGAATAGGGTGATTACCAGAGAGTATTCTGACCAAATTCTCAGGAGTTTCCAAAAGAGAACGAACCATAATTTCAATGGGAATGAAACATTCCATTTTTAGATTCCCCGAGAATAACAAGACCAAACATGATATGAATATGTACTAATATGATGCAGTTGTCATGAAAAAGTCTTAAGATGAATTAATATATAGTTTAATTGGGTTATAAGTATATAATTGCTATTTGGATATATAAGAACATGATTTAACATATAAGCACATTATGCACTTCCCAGTGGTTTGGATTATTTGAAACAAATTAATATAACTGGACTTTGGCTTAAGACTTAGGCCAGTAATATGACTCGCACAGGGGCATTGTGTCAGCCAGAGCTTCTAACAACCCCCCATACAGAGGAACAGTAAGACTGTTAACACCTTAGCAAGCATTTTGGGAGGAAGTCCACAAAAGCTTTATTGCTATCTTGGCTCTGGACAGCTTATCAGCCATTTTCGCATAAATACGCATCAGCGTTTCAGATCTTACAGAGGTGCTCAGAACCTTACCCAAAGGCACAGACGAATTTTACGGGTTTAGAAATGGAACAAATCTTTTGTAAAATGAAATATGCAATGTCTACAGTTCTATTGCCATTTGGCCTGGCTCTGGACCGAGCTTATCAGCCATTTGTCACGTATATTTCCAGATTCTACAAGTTGAAAAGGATTTGCAAATCATTGTATCCTGTTTTTATTCACGTTTTACACAGCGTCCCAACTTCATTGGAATTGGGATTTGTATTATTCCATTCATGCAGTCTATTAAAACTCCACCCTCACTGTCAAATAAAACTCCTCTCAGTGTCTATTAGAACTTCATTCGCACGTTCTACCAAAACTCAGTGAATCTTATCAAAGCAATTGGATTCAAACCAAGAATAGACTGAAAGAGCCGTCCCAAAGTTAGTTTGTCAACCTTTTTTCTTTTCTTTGGCCTGTTTGTAGCAGTCCCTGGTTCAGATAATGGGTAACTTACTGATATTAACACCAATACTGACATTAGCACTTCCATTAACACTCACATTTGTACTTACATTAATATTTACCTTTACACTTAGATCAACATTTACCTTTATAAGTGACTGTTCTGCAATGTCATTTTTAAAAATATTTCCTCATGTCAGAAGAGGTGCAGAGTTAAGCACTCAGGCACAAGAATGCACAAAATGCCCTTCGATTAGCTGCATTAACAGCATCAGTCACACTTACATGTATCAGCACCGACAAACCTGCATTTGTCACAATGCTGGGAGGTAGGCTCACAAATGCCCTTACTCACACAGACACACACACATACCCCACACACACACACATGCACACTCACACACACTCGGTTCTTTGCTCGGATACAATCATCCCTACAGCCGAGAAAATCAGCAAACACAGTCACCTGATGTCCTCACATGTCCGACCGCAAACACGTGCACTGCGGGGGCCCTGAATGAATGAACCGGCACAGGTCAGCACTAAAGCCAATCAGAGATCAGTGTTTGGGGTGCGAGTGTGCAGACGGCTAGTTCATAGATGCTTAATAGCGCAAATGCTTCTATATTCCTACTATTACTACTGTTAGTACCACTCTTATTGCTGCTCCTGCTTCAGATGTGTATGATGATGATGATGATGATAGAAAATAAATGGGAACTGCTAGATTTTCCTGGGATTGTGTTTTCTGTGCGTTTGGTCTCAGCAGCCCAGTAGAATGAATGCACTGCTAAATTTAGCAGTGTTCTGACTCTCATTGCACCATCTGGGCTGCCAGTAGGGGGCGCTCTCAGCTGAGTTACACGCAGGTCCCCAGATAAAGAAAGTTGCGACAACTCAAGAAGAGGAGCCATTTTGTTTCCATTATGAGGAACTGTGTCGCCTCGTACAATGGGAATTGTCGGACTGTTTTGTTCTTTTCTCCGAAGGGAAACATGCATTGAAGGGGAAAAAAGCAATAAACCAGGCAGCAATGGTTTTGACAAGCATAAGAGGTGAAAATGTTTAGATATGAGAAAAGAGAAAATCAGAAAAAAATATCTAATTCTCTTTGAGATAGTGCTTCAGAACGCAATGGAAACAAAATGGCTCATGTTGCTCAAATGCTGGTCCTCGCAGCCGAGATCTGCTGGTTTTCCTCCCTGTTTTTACCTGGGAGTCCAGTGTGAGGACAGTCTGACCAATCTGTTTCACTACTTGTACAGTTAATTACCTGCAGGGGCAGACCTGGATTTGAGGGACAGATCTGACTATCCATGAAATGAGCTGTTCAGACTCTCGTCTTGGGAAAAGCTCTGACTGTGTTTCAGCGAGCGATTGTCCTGAGCTATCCTTAAGTCCATGTGTCAGATTTGAGTGGTGCCTGAATTTTGCTCACTGCAATTATCTGACAAACAGCACTAATCTTCTGTGTGCAGTCTTCAGGACCCGCACGGATGCCTGTGATTTTCATTGGGGCCTTGTTTCATGTGGCAGAATCACATGATTGACACGACATCTGCATCCAGGTACATTCCAAATCCAGAACACGGATGAAATAAAATTTAAAAAAAAATCTGCTTCAGGGTTTAGGCAGGGAAGTTTTCTGACTGACTCAGTCTAATCCTGCTTTGTGAAGTACTTCCCAGCTTCCTGCTCCTTAGAGCAGACCCCTGCACTGCAGTGTTCATCCGGCCAGCAGATGACTGAATAAATAAAGAAATAAATAAATAACGATGATAATAAAGAGGAAAACGATCACAGCTCGTTCACGCGCCGCTGATTAGCCGCTCCTGCCATCAGCACAAAGCAGCTCGCGCCGTGACCCGAATAACTGACGCAGCGACCGCTAAACCGCGCTACTGTCCTCTGCCGCTCCAGCAGAATGCTGTCTGCCTCCCCTTTAAAGGAAAACACCGGTCTTTTTTTCAGAAACGTCATCTTATCCTGTGGCAGAACCAGACCAGAACCAAAGCGTTTCTGTTAAACTCGCTGAATAATTTTTGACAGTGTTCAAAATTGTTTGTTAGCAGAATAAATCCATAACTAAAATAAACAAAAGTATAACACGGTTTGCTCTTTTCCAAGGTACTGTTGACTATACAGGTAAATGTTCATCCTATACTGTTTTGAGCTAGCAAGTTTGAGATAGGATGTTCAAATGTATAACACTCCAAACAGATGTAGCAGTCACTGCTTAAGTGAAAGCAATACAGCTCTTTGACTTTCAATTATGAAAAAAGAGCATAAACACAACTTTTCACAAACATAAAAGTGGGGATCGAGGCCAGCTGATTACTATCTCCCTCTCTCTTCCTCAGGCGAGCAGAGAGGACTTCATATCTGAGTGCCAGCTCGATAATCGCTTACCAGAAATGGATCGGTTTTCCGACTGCTGTTCTTCACCAAGTGTCAGCATCAATATTCATGAAGGTGTCTTCAAGAGAGCTTGTTTGAATAAGGGTTTAAAACAATAAGTCGAGTGTGAATATCATGATTTGGTAGACCTGCTTATATTGACGGATTATAATTGCTCAAAAGGGTCTCAGCGTTTTGGTGTTCTTGGGTGGTGTGGGAAAATATAATACAGTAGGCTACATAGGCCTACATGTGTGGACAGCGAGAGCCCAGTCTCATCCCGACTCGTCATATAGTGACGCTACCTGACCGAGCGTCGATATAAGACGAAAAAGGAGGCTTTTGGCGGCCTTATTTGTCCCCAGGTTAAAACGGACCCTACCCCCTAACCGCTGACCCTTAACCCGAAACCTAACCCTACACGTCAAATAAGGACGCCAAACGTCTCCTTTTTCTTTGTGTATCGACGCTATCTTGGTCAGGGAGCGTCACAACATGACGAGTCGGGATGATAGTGTGTTGGCACCAAAGAATTTTCTTTTTTTTCCCTCTAGAATCTGGTAAGATGTATTTTCTTAAAAATCAATCGTGTTGAAGTACAGATACGTCGTGAATATTACCTCCATGTGATGTAAACCATGTAGCCATCACTGTCATTTTTCTTACAGTGCCACACTGCCCAGATACTTCCTGACTTCACTGTGTATGGTTGACTGCTGATGTGTGGCCAAAGGACTTCTAGAATGAGCGGCATTTGGCTGTTACATAATATGATGAGAAATTATCTGCTAACCTGGTGTTAATTCTGTAGCCTAATTATTTATGACCTACAGTATATAATTCGAGTTTCTGATCCTGAGGTTTCACGAGGTACTGTGATGGGCCGCTATTGCAGAAACTCTAATTTACCGGAGAGGAGCAGTCGAGAGCTTTCAGGATTTTCTGGAAATCTGAAAAGGAGATGTGGTTGCGTGTGTTTTATTAATGGATCAATACAGAGGAAATGGATGTGGGCATCATGCTCCTAGGAGAAAGCGTGTGCGTGTGTGTGTGTGTGTGTGTGTGTGTGTGTGTGAGTGAGTGAGTGAGTGCGCTGGTGTGCGTGTTTGACCTCATGAGAAAGACAAGACTGTACTCTGCTAAGATGCCGCAAAATATGCGTAGGCTCACCCTCAGGCTTCCGAGTGCAAATCTCTCTCTCTCTCTCTCTCTCTCTCTCTCTCTCTCTCTCTCTCTCTCTCTCTCCCTCCCCCATTTATTTCTCGTACTGATCGCATATATCAGCGTATACACTTGCAGCACGCACAAGTGCGCATACAGAGAACTTCAGTTCCATCTAGTGGTACTTCCATAAATTACAATATGAGAGAAACGACTATCAATTTCACTGATGAGCGGCTATACAGATTTAAAAAGTTAACTCGCTTCTACAGAAAGGAGAACAGACCTCAGACGGTGAGAATAAAAATGCTGCTCAAAAAATTGACTCATTCAAAGACGCGCAAACACAGCTTGAGAGAACCAATTTAAAAACCCCAATTCAAATGAAGTTGGGATGTTGTGTAAAACGTGAATACAAACAGAATACAATGATTTGCAAATCCTTTTCGACATATTCAACTGAGTACACAACAAAGACAAGATATTTAATGTTCAAACTGATAAACATTATTGTTTTTTGGAAATATTCACTCATTTTGAATTTGATGGCTGCAACACATTCCAAAAAAGCTGGGACAGGGGCATGTTTACCGCTGCGTTACATCACCTTTCCTTTTAACAACATTCAACAAGCTTTTGGGAACTGAGGACACTAATTGTAGAAGCTTTGTTGATGGAGTTCTGTCCCATTCTTGCTTGATGTACGATTTCAGTTGCTCAATAGTCCGGGGTCTCCGTTGTCGTATTTTGTGCTTAATAATGCGCCACACATTTTCAATGGCAGACAGGTCTGGACTGCAGGCAGGCCAGTCTATTACCCGTACTCTTTTACTACGAAGCCATGCTGTTGTAACACGCGCAGAATGTGGTTTAGCATTGTCTTGCTGAAATAAGCAGGGACGTCCCTGAAAAAGACGTCGCTTGGATGGCAGCACATGTTGCTTAAAAACCTGTATGTACCTTTCAGTATTAATGGTGTCTTCACAGATATGCGCGTTACACATGCCATGGACACTAACACATCCCCATACCATCACAGATGCTACCTTTTGAACTTTGCACTGATAACAATCTGGATGGTCCTTTTCCTCTTTAGCCCGGAGGACACAACGTCCATGATTTCCAAAAACAACGTAGAAATGTTGAAATGTAGACTCATCAGACCACAGCACACTATTTCACTTTGCGTCAGTCCATCTCAGATGAGCTAGGGCCCAGAGAAGCCGGCGGCGTCTCTGGGTGTTTTTGATATATGGCTTTCGCTTTGCATGGTAGAGTTTTAACTTGCACTTGTAGATGTAGCGACGAATTGTGTTAACCGACAATGGTTTTCCGAAGTGTTCCTGAGCCCACATGGTAATATCCTGGACAGAATTATTTTGGTTTTTAATGCAGTGCTGCCTGAGGGATTGACGGTCACGGGCATTCAATGTTGGTTTTCTGCCTTGCCGCTTACGTGTAGAGATTTCTCCGGGTTCTCTGAATCTTTTGATGATATTATGGACTGTAGATGATGAAATCCCTAAATTCCTTGCAATTGCAAGTTGAGAAACGTTGTTCTTAAACTGTTGGAATATTTGCTCACGCAGTTGTTCACAAAGGGGTGAACCTCAACCCATCCTTGCTTGTGAATGACTGAGCCTTTCGGTGATGCTCCTTTTATACCTAATCATGACACTCACCTGTTTCCAATTAACCTGTTCACCTGTGGATATTCCAAACAGGTGTTTTTTGAGCATTCCTCAACTTTCCCAGTTTTTGTTGCCCCTGTCCCAGCTTTTTTGGAATGTGTTGCAGGCATCAAATTCAAAATGAGTGAATATTTCCAAACAACAAAAAAGTTCATCAGTTTGAACCTTAAATATCTTGTCTTTGTTGTGTTCTCAATTGAATATAGATCGAAAAGGACTTAAAAATCATTGTATTCTGTTTTTACTCACGTTTTACACAATGTCCCGACTTTGGGGTCTGTAAAACAAAATGATCCGAATCATTTTGATTGTTCGTTGTGGTTTCATTATAATCATTCTGCACGAATTGAGACCTACTTAATTAATTTACCATCCATTTTGCTTTATGAAACTTGAAATCAATGACCGTGTGTGCTTTCATATTCCTAAGTGCATACGTATACGTCAGTCTGCACTAGGTATATCTGTTCCTCTGCGTCTTCTCTCTCTCTATAGTTATCGGTCGCATCTTCAGTCTCGTTATATTGCGCAGGTTAGGTTCACGTCAGCAGTGAAAATAGCTGGAAGGGTACGGGGCACTCGGCCGTGTTTTCCGTTGTGCAGGTTTTATCGGGGAAAACCACCTGGGAGACGGCCGTTACCCTGGAGATGGGGTCAATTCTCCTGACAGCACAAAACCACCAACGCTAGACAGCGGGAAAATAGTGCGCGCGCGATTTAGGCTATGCAGCACTTTCTGTAGTTCGTCACTTCGGTAAGTGGATGGGGCGGGGGGAGCCGGGGGGAGAATGACAACAGCTGCAAAAAATGATGTATATTCTCTAATTTTGTTATGCATTCATTCTGCTTTAATGGGATATGCTTATTCTTGTCTTGCTACGTATCAAATTTTGCTGAACAAGTATCTGTCATAATCTGGTATTTTACAGTAAGTGCAGATAATTGCGTGGACGGGGTTGTTTCAGAACATTTTGATAAAATGTGTATTTTAGGATCTCCGTTTTCATACACGATTTTATCATAAGTGTGATTTTGTCTAAATGTTTGTGTGTGTGTGTGCGTGTGTGTGTGTGTGTGTGTGTGTGTGTGCGCGCGCGCGTGTGCGTGTGTGTTAATATTAATGCTCCATTAAACAACTAGTACCTACACAGGCACTGCTAGATAAACTGATAAGCTGATTGTCAGTGTTCACGATCAGAGGAACTCACCATCTCAGTGATTTGTCCCAAAGCAGTGCCATACATGAGCATCTGATTAATGTGCTAATATGAACACAGCTTCTGACTGTCCATTACTACATATATACAGTGCCGTGAAAAAGTATTTGCCCCCTTCCAGATGTCTTATTGTTTTGCATATTTGTCACACTTAAATGTTTCAGATCATCAAACAAATTTTAATATTAGACAAAGATAACCTGAATAAATACAAAATACAGTTTTAAATGATGATTTCAATGATTTAGAGAAAAAAGCTTTCCAAACCTACCTGGCCCTATGTGAAAAAGTAATTGCCCCCTAAACCTAATAACTGGTTGTTCCACCCTCGGCGACAACAACTGCAATCAAGCATTTGCGATAACTGGACAATGAGTCTTTCATATCACTGTGGAAGAATTTTGGTCCACTCTTCTTCGCAGAATTGTTTTAATTCAGCCACATTGGAGGGTTTTCATGCATGAATGGCCTATTTAAGGTCATGCCACAGCATCTCAATCGGCTTTAAGTCCGGACGTTGACTAGCCCACTCCAAAACCTTAATTTTGTTTTTTTTTTAAGCCATTCAGAGATGGACATGCTGGTGTGTTTTGGATCATTGTCCTGCTGCATAACCCAAGCGTGCTTGAGCTTGAGGTCACAAACTGATGGTCAGACATTCTCCTTCAGGATTTTCCGGTAGAGAGCAGAATTCATGGTTCCATCAATTACAGCAAGTTGTCCAGGTCCTGAAGCAGCAAAGCAGCCCCTGACCATCACACTACCACCACCATCACGTTTGACTGTTAGTATGATGTTCTTTTTATGAAACGATATTTTAGTTTTACGCCTGATGTAACGGGACGCACACCTTCCAAAAAGTTCAATTTTTGTCTTGTCAGTCCACAGAATATTTTCCCAAAAGTCTTAGGGATCATCAAGATGTTTTTTGGCAAATGTGAGACGAGCCTTTGTGTTCTTACTGGTCAGCAGCGGTTTTCGCCTTAAAACTCTCCCATAGATGCCATTTTTGCCCAATCTCTTTCTTATTGTTGAATCATGAACACTGACTTTGACTGAGGCAAGTGAGGCCTGCAGTTCTTTAGATGTTGTTCTGGGTTCTTTTGTGACCTGTCAACATCATCAGGTGTGGTCAGTTTTCATTTATAACGCATACCTGTCAACTCTCATGCATTCGGTGTGAGTTTAAGTGGCATGTTTACATTCCTCTGCTATAGTCAGCAATTATTCAATCAACGCATATGTAAGAGATTCTCGTGCTGATCGAAGTCCTTGTGTACTGGAGGGGTTGGAAGCAATGGAATTTCAGGAAGACTTTTCAAATGATCGTATTTCATTTAAACAATCATGAAACACATGCATTGCTTCCAATCCCTGAGTAAAGAAAAGCGTGAGAACTCCGGAGTCGTAATCGGTATGCGTTATAAATGAAAACTGGTCACATCTGACAATGTTGAGAGTTATCGGAGTTTCTGTAATGGTAATTTAAATGAATGATTGAAAACAGGTCGTGACCAATCATTAATTTTAAGGGATTGTTTTGAGCCTCCCCTATCGCCAGTTCACCAGCCGCCACTGATTTATATATATATATATATATATATATATATATATATATATATGTAATCACACATATACACCTATGCACATGTACACATGCACACATATACCCACAAGCACACACTCACACTTATGCATGGACAGATGCGCACTCAAGAAACAGGCGCTCACACATAAACAAAAGCACACACAGACATGGTGATGACTTGTTCCCTGAAAACGCAGAGCTGGTCCTTTTCAGAATATGTGAATGAGAAAGAAGCGAACACAGGGCCAGTTAGCAGTGCAGAGACCGGCGAGCCGTTTGCATGGAGGAGTCACATTAATGGAGATGGACAGCAGTCTGCAGCATCATGAGCTCAATGTCTGCTAACACGACTCTAATGGAGCCCTAATGTAATGTGCCCATAAAGGCCAGGGCAGCCGTTAGCCTCATGGCTACTATGTTTGACTGCGGCCTGTTCGGTTAGAGGTTCAATCACCGATGATTTGCTTTCGAAAGAGGAGTCAGGTAAATAACTGCACAGTAAAAGTATATCATGTATTTATGACACTCAGGGACCTTCACTGACCATCTGTATAGTACTATGATGAGGCTGGTGTTTCCTCTTACGATGAAATCATTCACCAGAATATGGTGGAGACAGATTTGTGATGTGTGTCAGGATTAATCAGACAGCAACGTTACACAGATGCACTCTCGTCCCGCTGACTTAGGAGTGAATACATTTGTATATTTGTGTGTGCGTGACTGTATAGCTGCGTGTGCGCACATGTGACTGTGTGCCTATGTGCGTATGTGTGAAACTGTGCATGTGAGCGTGTGCATGTGTATCTGTGAGCGCGTGTGCATGTGTTCGAGCGTTTGTGTGTAACTGTGTGTGTGTTCACGTTTATCTGTATGTGTGTGTCTTTATAAGAGTGTGTGCATGTGTGCTTGTCTGTATGAGAATGTGTCTATGCACAATGCACTGTGTGTGTGTGTGTATACGTGAGTGTGTGTGTGCATGTGTGTGTATCTGTATGAGTGTGTATGCCCTATGCACTGCGTCTGTGTGTTTGTATGAGTGTTTGCATGGGTGTTTATCTGTATGAGAGTGTGTGTGCACTATGCACTGTGTGTGTGTCTGTATGAGTGTGTGTGCATGTGTGTGTGAGTGTGTATGCACTGTGTGTGTGTGTGTGTGTGTGTGTGTCCGTATGAGTGTGTTTACATGCATGTGTATTTTCTCACAGGACATCATTCTTCCATCTCTGGGCCCTGTTTTGTCGCCCTTCCCCTCACACTGGAGATGTGATCAGTATTAAAGTCAGTGCAGCTGTTGGGCCCTTGAGTCAGGCCCCTGGCCCCATGCTGCTCCAGTGTGAAGGGCCCCAGCTCAGTCTAATCAACTGTAAGCCCTGTTGGATGGAAGCTTCTGGTTTTACTACACTGTAAATCTGACACTCGGGTTCTGGGCTGTTATTCAGGAGAACAGCATTTCTCCTGAACCCACAGCCCCAGGAGGACTGTTACAGCGAGACGACCTGAAAACGTCACTCACAGGACAGGTACGATACAGGAGAGAGTGAGTGAGTGAGTGACTGAATGAAAAAATAAAGAGAGAGAGGCAGTAAGGACGAGGGTATGAATAGAGGTGAAGAGAGGTAGAGGTTATCAAAAGAACAGGGAGAGTTTATTATCAGCTTTCATTATCAGCTCATTAATAGTTTTATTTCCTGTGAATTAAAGATTGAATGCAAAAACAGACACTGCGTGTAAAATTACAGCACAATCTGAAAATTTTTAAAAATCCAGTGCACACAAATTTCGCAATTTTGAGCATGCAACCTAAAAATACATATCTTATACAGTGAGCCCAGGCATTGTAAGCCACCCACACAAAAAGAACAACTTCAATCAAAATCCAAACACTGTATTTTGCGGTTAAAAAAGAGTCTTAAGGGACAGTATTAAAAGTGATTAGTGTTGTTGCAGTAATTATGCGTCAGGTCGCTGTGATTAGCTGAGGTGAGAGTGAGCTGCTTAATTAATTAGGAGGGGATTATTCCATTGATTACAGGAGGGAAGTAGAGAATCAATATGTCCCTGAGCACTGCAGGGAAGGGTTTTTTTTTTTTAAATGAAGCCACGGTGTCGGTATTCTGGCGAGTTTTCCCTCGTTTACAGCCCCCTACGCATCGCAGTTCGCGCGACTGAAGCTGCAGCTAAATGCTACAGTGAGATCGTTGGGGCTGTTATTGACGTGCAGTACCGCAAATGAACAGCAGAGGGTGGAATGAAAGTGATCAGGCCTCCCCTTTGAGTTTTGCACTGTAAGCACGATATGGAGGGGTGTTTTAATGACAGTGGTTGTGTCCGAAATCACTCACTCATTCACTATTCCCTACTCACTAGGGAACTCATATGTGGATGACTATATAGTGAGCTCATTGACAGAGGGAAGAAACGCTTTCGGACACTACCCGGCTCGTTTTGTCGCGGCTGTTCAAAGCGTCATTGCTGTCGCAAATTAAATCATACCTGTTCAACTTCAGCTGAAGGATTTGGACGTATTTTAGTAATAAACGAACGGAGTATATTTCCCGCCGTGTTTGTGTTTACCATTATCGTTTAAATAATAACACTTGTCTTCAGTTTTTTTAATATCCTCTTCTATTTTTCGTTCTCTAACTAATCATCATTCGTTTTAATTGTACCTAAATGTCAGATTGAAATCTCTTTCTCATCTTTACGTTACGTGCACTGTCCTTAGTATAAACAAAAGGGTCTCCTGCGCTGGTCGGTTTCCAGTTAAAAAAAAAAAAAAAATTCGCGCCTTAAGTTGAATATATGTCTCGTGCCCGTTATCTCAAAGTAAAATAAACCAAACTCCGTTGACTAAATGCAGCTCTTTCGGAGCTTTTCGGTTTGTGCGCAGTGCATGATGGGATGTATAGCTGGGTAAGTGACCATCGGATGTTCACCACATTTCGCGGTGGATCGTGGGATGTTATGAGTTCACTATATAGGGGATCATAATTCTTACAAACAATTCGGATAGCACTACAAAATGGCGAGTAGTGAGTGATTTTGGACACAGTCAGTGTGTTCAGGTGTGAAACAGTTGATGACCTTGAGCTACCTACTGTATATCAGCCTGCCCACTAATAAATTAAATTGTTAATGTGGCAAATTGGGGATTGCCATCTATACAGTGGCACACAAGTGAGTGAATACCAACAACTCCACTGTGGATGACCAGCTGGATTTGGCAGCCTCATGCAGCATCACACTTAGATTGAAAGTGTATCATATATCATCAAAAGAGAAAGCAGAAATCAATCAAATAAGAATAGTAAAATGTACAAATTTCTACATTTGTTTTAGTTCCTCTGGTCCTCAAGATAAAGTAAGCTCCATAATTCATTGGACAGTAGCACATTTTTGTAATTTTGGTTCTGTGGGCTGAGTCAATCACTGAATCCAACTGAAAGAGAATTACATGCTGGAGAGGAGACTGAAGGCAATAGAGCTCACTGTAAGCAGTAACCTGCAGATCACACCATGGACCAGTAAGAATTGACAGATAAATTGACAATACACTTGGCACAAATCATAATTTAATATATGAACTAATTTAATATATTTCGACTTACACCATTTTTATAACACATTTACCCCAGTGGGACAGACTGAAGTAGATATTCACAAAAGTCAGCAGAAAATTACAGTCATTTCTGGACCCACTCTTCTGGGCACATAAAACGGTTCTCTTTTCTGCGGTTTCATGTGACGGTCTGAAGCACTGAATCTGTGCTGTCCGGTATATAATGCGATACATAATCACAGGGCTCATTCCAAACCCACAGTTTTCACAGCTTGTCGTCCTTCTGTGAGTCTGCCCAGGGAATTGAAAAGCCATCATTAGGGAGATTCTGATCCATTAAATAAGAAGGGATTAAGGAAAAAGAGGCTTGATTAGAGGTTTAAGCTTGAGTTAGGAAAGATGAGAACATCCTTAGTGGGAATATCTTCAAGGAGTACGTGGTGTATACATGACAACTGCCATATATCTGCCACGCTTTCATTAAATCTCTAAGTCACTTCAAACTAGTATTTCAAGGGGCAAGTGCACTCCATTTTACTGATGTCCTGTTTCTTCATTCCCTCCTAATCTTCACCTCCGGTTCTTGTTTTGCTTACTTCTTTCCCTAATGGATGGAGTTAAGAACAATATAAACTAAGCAGGAAAAGCAGCAGGGCTGTGCTAAATTAGCGATTAGACTAACCCCCGTCTCTCCTGTGATGAACTGTATTTGGGTGTGGTGTGGTGTGGTTCGGGTGTGGTCAGGGTGCGGTAGCAGTGTGTTTTTTGTGTGTGTCACTGCGGGCGGGAGGGGCGGTGGAAGAAGGGCTCGGTTTCGGACGAGCTCCAGTCTGAGTCCTGCCCCAAAATCCTGAAGTCAGACCCCCACCGCCTCTGTGCCACCACCAGAGCGGCTATCAAAACCCAGAAGAAGAAGTTCACCCACACCGCCTTCTGTAACTCAGAGAGAGAGAGAGAGAGGGAGAGGGAGAAAGGGATAAAGGGAGAAGGGGGGGGAGAAAGAGGTGGGCAGGAGTGGTATCAAGGGAGATAGAGAGGGAGGGAAGGATGGAGGGAAAGAAGTTGAGAAAAGAGAGAAAGAGGGAGAAAATAGAAGACAAATGAAAACAAATCATCAGTGATAGTGCTGACCTCAGAGTCTGTGCTGTAATGTGAGGTAATGTCAGTGAGTCATTACTGACCTCAGTGTTGGGAGTGTGGGGTAATGTCAGAGGGTAATTACAGACCTCAGTGTTAAGAGTGTGGGGTGGTGTCAGTGGGTCATTACTGACCTCAATGTTGGGAGTGTGGGGTGATGTCAGTGAGTCATCTCTGACCTTAGTGTTGGGATTGTGGGGTGATGGCAGTGGGTCATTACTGACCTCAGTGTTGGGAGTGTGGGGTGGTGTCAGTGGGTCATTACTGACCTCAGTGTTGGGAGTGTGGGGTGGTGTCAGTGAATTATTACTGACCTCAGTGTTGGGAGTGTGGGGTGGTGTCAGTGAGTTATTACTGACCTCAGTGTTGGGAGTGTGGGTTGATGTCAGTGAGTCATCTCTGACCTTAGTGTTGGGATTGTGGGGTGATGGCAGTGGGTCATTACTGACCTCAGTGTTGGGAGCGTGGGGTGGTGTCAGTGGGTCATTACTGACCTCAGTGTTGGGAGTGTGGGGTGATGTCTTTGGATCATTACTGACCAGAGTGTTGGGAGTGTGGGGTGGTGTCAGTGAGTCATTACTGACCTCAGTGTTGGGAGTGTGGGTTGATGTCAGTGAGTCATTACTGACCTTAGTGTTGGGAGTGTGGGGTGATGGCAGTGAGTCATTACTGACCTCAGTGTTGGGAGTGTGGGGTGGTGTCAGTGGGTCAATACTGACCTCAGTGTTGGGAGTGTGGGGTGGTGTCAGTGAGTTATTACTGACCTCAGTGTTGGGAGTGTGGGTTGATGTCAGTGAGTCATCTCTGACCTTAGTGTTGGGATTGTGGGGTGATGGCAGTGGGTCATTACTGACCTCAGTGTTGGGAGCGTGGGGTGGTGTCAGTGGGTCATTACTGACCTCAGTGTTGGGAGTGTGGGGTGATGTCTTTGGATCATTACTGACCTCAGTGTTGGGAGTGTGGGGTGGTGTCAGTGAGTCATTACTGACCTTAGTGTGTGGGTTGGAGTGAGTCATTACTGACCTTAGTGTTGATGTGGGGTGAGTCATTACTGACCTCAGTGTTGGGAGTGTGGGGTGGTGTCAGTGAGTCATTACTGACCTCAGTGTTGGGAGTGTGGGTTGATGTCAGTAAGTCATTACTGACCTTAGTGTTGGGAGTGTGGGGTGATGGCAGTGGGTCATTACTGACCTCAGTGTTGGGAGTGTTGGATGATGTCAGTGGGTCGTTACTGACCTCAGTGTTGGGAGTGTGGGGTGGTGTCAGTGGGTCATTACTGACCTCAGTGTTGGGAGCATGGGGTGATGTCTGCGGGTCATTACTGACCTCAGTGTTAGGAGTGTGGGGTGGTGTCAGTGAGTCATTACTGACCTCAGTGTTGGGAGTGTGGGTTGATGTCAGTGAGTCATTACTGACCTTAGTGTTGGGAGTGTGGGGTGATGGCAGTGGGTCATTACTGACCTCAGTGTTGGGAGTGTTGGATGATGTCAGTGGGTCGTTACTGACCTCAGTGTTGGGAGTGTGGGGTGGTGTCAGTGGGTCATTACTGACCTCAGTGTTGGGAGTTTGGGGTGGTGTCAGTGGGTCATTACTGACCTCAGTGTTGGGAGTGTGGGGTGATGTCAGTGGGTCATTACTGACCTCGGTGTTGGGAATGTGGGGTGGTGTCAGTGGGTTATTACTGACTTCAGTGTTTGGAATGTGGGGTGATGTCAGTGGGTTATTACTGACTTCAGTGTTTGGAATGTGGGGTGATGTCAGTGGGTTATTACTGACTTCAGTGTTTGGAATATGGGGTGATGTCAGTGGGTTATTACTGACTTCAGTGTTGGGAGTGTGGGGTGGTGTCAGCGGGTCATTACTGACCTCAGTGTTGGGAGTGTGGGGTGATGTCTGTGGTTCATTAGTGACCTCAGTGTTGGGAGTATGCGGTGGTATCAGTGGGTAATTACTTACCTCAGTGTTGGGAGTGTGGGGTGGTGTCAGTTGGTCATTACTGACCTCAGTGTTGGGAGTGTGGGGTGATGTCTGCGGGTCATTACTGACCTCAGTGTTGGGAGTGTGGGGTGGTGTCAATGAGTCATTACTGACCCCAGTGTTGGGAGTGTGGGGTGATGTCTGCGGGTCATTACTGACCTCAGTGTTGGGAGTGTGGGGTGGTGTCAGTTGGTCATTCCTGACCTCAGCGTTGGGAGTATGTGGCGTTATCAATGGGTCATTCCTGACCTCAGTGTTGGGAGTGTGGGGTGATGTCAGCGGGTCATTACTGACCTCGGTGTTGAGAGTGTGGGGTGGTGTCAGCGGGTCTTTAATGACCTCAATCTTGGGAGGAAGGGGTGATGTCAGTGGGTCATTACTGACCTCAGTGTTAAGAGTGTGGGGTGGTGTCAGTGGGTTATTACTGACTTCAGTGTTGGGAACGTGGGGTGATGTCACTCGGTCATTACTGACCTCAGTGTTGGGAGCGTGGGGTGGTGTCAGCGGGTCATTACTGACCTCAGTGTTGGGAGTGTGGGGTGATGTCTGTGGGTCATTACTGACCTCAGTGTTGGGAGTATGCAGTGATATCAGTGGGTCATTACTGACCTCAGTGTTGGGAGTGTGGGATGATGTCAGTGGGTCGTTACTGACCTCAGTGTTGGGAGTGTGGGGTGAATCAGTGGGTCATTACTGACCTCAGTGTTGGGGGTGTGGGGTGATGTCAGTGAGTCGTTACTGACCTCAGTGCTGGGAGTGTGGAGTGATGTCAGTGGGTCATTACTGACCTTAGTGTTGGGAGTGTGGAGTGGTGTCATTGGCTAATTACTGACCTCAGTGTTGGGAGTGTGGGGTGATGTCAGTGGGTCATTACTGACCGCAGTGTTGGGAGTGTGGAGTGGTGTCACTGGGTAATTACTGACCTCTGTGTTGGGATTGTGGGGTAATATCAGTGGATTAGCACTGATCTCATTGCTGGGATTCTGGGGTAGTGTCAATATTTTAGTACAGACCTTAGTGATGGGAGTGTTAAGTAATGTCCGTTATTTAGTACTGACCTCAGTGTTGTGTAGACCTGAGTAAAACTGGTCCCCTCTGTAAGGCTGGGCCCAGGTCTCATTCTCTGCCTGCTCACAGCTGAGATCAAACAAACACATCTGTCACACACTTTTGTCCTATTGCACAAACCAGTATTACTGAGTTCGCTGGGTACGGTTTCTCGAAGCAGGATTACTGAGTTAGCTGGGCCCTGTTTCACAAAGCAGGATTACTGAGTTAGCTGGGCCCTGTTTCACAAAGCAGGATTACTGAGTTAGCTGGGCCCTGTTTCACAAAGCAGCTGAGTTTGCTGGGCCCTGTTTTACAAAGCAGGATTACTGAGTTAGCTGGGCCCTGTTTCACAAAGCAGGATTACTGAGTTAGCTGGGCCCTGTTTCACAAAGCAGGATTGCTGAATTAGCTGGGCCCTGTTTCACAAAGCAGGATCACTGATTTAGCTGGGCCCTGTTTCACAAAGCAGGATTACTGAGTTAGCTGGGCCCTGTTTCACAAAGCAGGATTGCTGAGTTTGCTGGGCCCTGTTTCTCAAAGCAGGATTACTGAGTTAGCTGGGCCCTGTTTCTCAAAGCAGAATTACTGAGTTAGCTGGGCCTTGTTTCACAAAGCAGGATTACTGAGTTAGCTGGGCCTTGTTTCACAGACCAGGATTACTGAGTTAGCTGGGCGCTGTTTCACAATGCAGGATTACTGAGTTAGCTGGGCCTTGTTTTACAAAGCAAGATTACTGAGTTAGCTGGGCCTTGTTTCACAAAGCAGGATTACTGAGTTAGCTGGGTCCTGTTTCACATAGCAGTATTACTGCGTTACCTTGCCCCATTCTCTCAGACAGTTCTGCACAGTACCTATGCTCTCTCACTTGCTCCATCGGCAGTCTGCATTAGCTCTAGCGACTCCAGGTTTTTAATTACACACTGCACCTCCTTATCTTACCCTGATCTCAGTCCTGCAGTAATTTACTGTCCAACACAATGGGCCACTACGACCTCAAAATGGCTCCCTAAACCCAACCAATCACCGCATTTCAGTCGGTGATGAAGAGTCTGATAAAATTGGAAAACATAGGCTCACTGACGGAGGACAAAAGAAAGGGCTAGTGAAGGGAAATGGGATGGAGAGAATGAGAGAGAGATATGCACAGAAGGACAGAGCAGACGTGTGTTAGTGCAAATTTTTCTCACCTGGTGAGGAGCGAAGCACTGCTCAGGACAGACACACACAGCTGGTCCCGGCCGATCCGCAGGACACACCCGGACACCAGCAAGAGAAACAGGAAGAGTCCGCATACACCCAGAGTCACGTTCAGCCATAGCGTTTCCCTGGAAACAAGCATGTTCGGACACTCACACACAAGTAAAACCCATGTGATAGCACATACTTTATTCTCCCTGAAGGAGGCTTTGTCTGGCATTATTTTACATTACACTGCTTCAAATGCTGTGTAGCTTAGCTGTCTTCATAAAATCATATAGCTTTATCAGCTGAACACACAAGAAAACAAAAAACATTAGTGGCACACAACACTTTTTACTGATCAAACTTAAAATGATCAAACACACACAGAAACACATAAACACAGATTACTCCAAACTCCAAAGAGTCAGTTCACAATCTTTGATACACCATTGGTCAAATGTAAATGTACGATACAGGTATTAATGAATTTCACACATTCCCTCTTCCCTCGAGTCATTAACATAATGTCAAAAAACAATAATCAAAAAAACTTCAACGAAATGATGGCTGACGGCCAGTTAACTATCGGCAGATACTTTATTTGCAGGCTGAAAATGACCAATCAACATGTAACATGGTGAGTATGTTGATCTCTTCGGGAGGTAGTATTTGTACCATACAAAATTTGGCGTAAGTTGGCCATTAGGTGGCGCTGTAGCACACCTGCAGATTTAAATGACTGTCCTCGTGGCTTCGGTTAACTGAAGATTATGTTACATGATGCATCATTACATCGTGCTACGTTTTGCAGCGAGGCAGCGCAGATTTTATTCATAGAATTAAGCCTTTTTTAGTTCTTGTCATCATTATTCTCTATATTCTTCAGAATACTTTCAACAAGAAACTTTGTTCAGATATAAAAATGATTCCACTTGTTGAGGACAGTTGTTCCTCTACTCTCAACTTCTTTCTACATTCAACTTCTTTATATATTTTGCACTTTTTAAAATACTTCATTTTTATGTTGTTTCTATAATGGATATTCATGGGAGGAATCTTCAAATTCAGCATATTATCTATCCTCAACTTTTTTCATACATTCAGCAAGAAAATTTCACACTTCAAAATATTTGGAGGGGTCTCTGTGGTACAACCTAGAAGAAATCTATCAACATGCTCATTATGAGCTGTGATGCTGATGGTTTGAATCCCACCACTTAACTACAAACAGAAAATTATTTGCACAATTCTGCAGCTGACTGTCAGCCCTTTCAGTAACCACTGGAATTGCAGTCTTCCAGTGACAAAATAATACCTCTCAAACTAACAAACATCACTGTGTTTTTGCAATAGAGAAGGGCTATTTCCAGAATTTCGCGCATGAATGTCCGTCGGTCCACCTGTCTGTCTGTCTGTTTGTCAGTCTACCTGTCTCTCAGCCCATCCACCTGTCTTTCTGCTCTTCCACCCATTTAACTGCCTGCCAGCTAGTTCGCCTGACTGCCAGTCTTGCTGCCTACCTGGTTGTTTGCCAGTTTATCTCTCTGTCTGTCTGCTGGTCTGTTTCTCTTCACTGTCTGTCTGTCCACCTGTCTCTCAGCCCATCCGCCTTTCTTTTTGCTCATCCACCCATTCAACTGCCTGCCAACTCTTTCGCCTGGCTGCCAGTTTTGCTGCCTACCTGGTTGTCTGCCAGTTTATCTCTCTGTCTGTCTGCTGATCTGTTTCTCTTCACTGTCTGTCTGTCCACCTGTCTCTCAGCCCATCCGCCTTTCTTTTTGCTCATCCACCCATTTAACTGCCTGCCAACTCTTTCGCCTGGCTGCCAGTTTTGCTGCCTACCTGGTTGTCTGCCAGTTTATCTCTCTGTCTGTCTGCTGGTCTGTTTCTCTTCACTGTCTGTCTGTCCACCTCTCTCTCAGCCCATCTGCCTGTCTTTTTGCTCATCCACCCATTCAACTGCCTGCCAACTCGTTCGCCTGACTGCCAGTTTTGCTGTATGCCTGATTGTCTGCCAGTTTATCTCTCTGTCTGCCTGCTGGTCTGTTTCTCTTCACTGTCCGTCCATCCACCTGTCTGTCCAACAGATCTCACCTTTTCAGCGGCTCCCCGATGGCCTTGTTGTAGGCCCAGTACAGGAGGAAGGAGAAGCAGAAGATAGCGACGCAGACGGAGATGGCGGAGATGAAATAGCAGAGCGATGGGGAGCTGAACCCGTCGGGCTCCAGACTCTGAGTGGAAGTGTTGCGATGGACACTACCGTACAGAAGACACTGCCCGGAAAAATGACCCTGCACAGGGCACAAACAAATCAATCACCTCACCGGCGGAAAATAAATCAATTACCACACAGGCTGTATGAATCAATCATCACATTGGGACTCAATGAATCAATTACAGCACAGAGGATATGAATCAATCTCGACACAGACTAGGGCCGTTTCTCATCGCATAGGCTGCAGCCTAAGTTACCTGGATTCTTGGCTGTTAGGTCATTGCAGGCCGTTTCATTGTGAAGGTGCATTTGAATGCAGGCGTGAAATGCAACCTTACATCTTGCCTGATATCAGACAGAATTGTTAATATGGAAACGGAGTTTCAAAGTTGGCAATTATGCCTGATATCAGGTGAGATGAAGGCAGCATTTCTCAATTGTAAGCAAAAGTGCCTTCGCAATGGAACAGCCTTCAATGGTGTCGGAGCCTAAAAACGCAACCTACCTGAGCTGCAGCCTACTCTTCGAGAAATGGCAAAAAATCAACTAGAGGGCACTTCGTAGAGTGCATACCTCCGCCACATCATATGTCTGTTCTTTTGGTCACAGAATATGTTTCGTATCACTTGCAGAATTAAATCAACTCATCCTTGGACTACCACCTATCATCCTACCAAATTTCATGCCAAACCGTTCATAACTTTTTGAGTTATCCTGTAAACAGACAGACAGATGGACAGAGAATCAGACAGGGGTGAAAACGTAGCCTCCTTGGCAGAGGTAATTACCCAGCAAACTGTATTAATCAATCACCATGCATAGGCAGATAATATCAATCAGTCACTGCACAGGCAGACCACACCAATCAATTACCAAACTGGTAAACTTTATCAATTGCTCACCGGGCAGGTAGACCATACCGATCAATTACTGCACAGCTGGACCATACTGATCAGCGACAGCACAGGCAGATCGTACTAATAAATCACAGCACAGCCAGACCATGTTGAATAACCTCAACTTTGGTCAATAATTCATTAACCACGTCAAACATTAATGTTTCATTTTTGCTTTTTTTACATTTTTGCATTCATAGTGAAACCGCTCTAGAGATACATACAACTCAAACAAATTTACGAAAACATGCACACACATGCACTGAAAGGCACACACGAACGAGGTACTATTGTTTATCCAGCAGAAGTAAATTCCTGCTGTTACCTCTGCAGCAGTGGCTGCTGGAAATTGGCATATAATTGAGAGGTTTAATTTGATTTTGCCCTGTCTCTTCCCCTTCTGACTCCAATAAACGCTGCGAGGTTAAGCTGTCAGGAGAATTTAGCCCTTTTAGGAAGTCAGGTGATGTAGTATAAAGCCCACACAGTCCACATACTGTTGCAAGCAAGTTGTGATGGATGATTGGTTTGGATGTAGGACTTCCATGCAGACAAACAAGGTTTGAATCCCATGTGAAACCATGTATTAATTTAATACTTTCATGCGAGGTCACCTCCACTAAGGAGATTATGTTTTACCTTCAGTTTATGGGTAAGTATGTTTCTTTGTTTGTTAGCAACATTACAGATATAGACAGATTTTGATTATATTTTTACCGAAGATGTGTCTTCGCCCAACTTAGAAGTGATTTCATTTTGGGAGTGATCCGTATCAAATTCTGGATCCAGGGAATTTTTTATTTACTTGTGCGATGGTACATAATAACGTTACTGGCATGTGTCCCAGATACGTGGAGGAGTGTTGGGCCTTGGTGGCGGTATGTGCTCTCTGAGTGCTCATTTACATGTTTGCAGTTTTATTCATAATTTTCCGTTCTCGGTCGCAGTTTGGTTAATTTTAGCATAAAAACTATTTGGTTAAGTTCAGGAGAAGATGTGTCTGGGTTCAAATAGACCCTCCATTATGTAAACCACGTCTTAAAAAGTCTTTCTAACAGAAAGCCCTCAGGGCTAACTTCTATGTGCCGTGGTTAATTGGCCAAAATAGGCCGTGTCTCATGAGACTGAACTCAGTTTAACTGACCTCTCCAAAACTTCCAGCTGCTCACATGATTTTCCTTCAATATCTTAGTAAGAAAATGAAAGAAACACATCACAAGTAACAGAGGTCCCCAACATCAATTCTGGGGGCCCACTGTGCGAGCTGGTTTTTGTTCCAACCACAGTTGCAATCACAGGATTTTAATAAGCAGATACTTTTTCTTAATTATGTGCACGTCTTGTTTGGAGCAGTTAGTAACTCTCTTCAGCCACATGTTGACTGATACAGTGTGCTCAAAAATTACTGGCAATGCACAAACAATGCTTTAAAATTATTTTAAAATATATATATTTATAGAGGAAATCCAAATAACAACATGTGATAAATACTGTACGATATTAATGTTCCAATGGAACCAACCAAAATCATTTAGTGTTTTAATTAATAATCAATGTCCTCCAAATCAAGGTTTCACAATTAATAGCACCGTTAAAGATTATTGTAAATAACATCTAGCAAAATTAAAACAAGTATTAAAATCCACTTATTTAAGTTTTGTCTAAATTTTAAGGAATATTGAGCCATTACATCACTTCCTGTTTCACTAGGGTATAAAAATGAGGTAACACACATGCAATATCCCTTTGTCATCCAACACCATGAAGAAAAGAAAACAAATGTCAGTTATAAAGAGGCAGACAGTCATAGACCTTCGTAAATCTGGTAATGGATACAGGAAGATTCACAAACGATTGAATATGCCACTGATCATTGTCAGGGCAATTATTAACCTTTAGAGTGCTTCATTTTTGCTCACCCTATCCCTCCAAAAGCAAATCATTCATTATGTAGTCGACAAATTACCCTCAGAAGGACTTACAGGTACCAACGAACCCATCTGAAGGTCATTGCCAACTAATTTCACAACTAAAAATTGACAAAATTGTTGACCTTTTGAGAGCTAAAATCTGAAATTTTGCTTTGTATATTTTGCGGCTTGGGTTACTATATCAGTGATAAGCACTTTAAAAATTTCACAGACATGGAACTGTTGAAAACCTCAAGGGTAGAGGACACAGTTGTATTTTGCCCCCCAGAATACTGAGGAGGATGGTGAGAGAAGCAACAAAATCCCCAAGAATCACTGTGAAGGAATTGCAGGTCTTGGTGGCATCTTGGGGTCACCAGGTTTCAAAAAGCACCATCAGGCACCACCTCCACAACCACAGGCTCTTTGGAAGGGTTGCCAGAAGAAAGCCTTTTCTGACCAGAAGACACAGCAGCAAGCAATTGGAGTTCACCAAACCTCATTTAAATTATGAGTGGAATGAGGTGCTCTAGTCAGATGAGACCAAAATTGTATGTTTCGGTCAGATACAGCATCGGCATGCTTGGAGTCGAAACAGATGCATACAAGGAGAAGCGCCTCATACCCACGGTGAAATATGATGAAGGGTCAGTCATGTTTTGGGGCCATTTTAATGCAAGAGGTCCAGGAGCACTGTTTAAGACTAATGACGTGATGAATTCCACCAAGCATCAGGATTTTTTGGCTGACAATCTGGTTGCCTCCACCAGAAGGCTGGGATTTCACCATAGGTGGACTTTCCAACAAGACAATGACCCAAAGCATACCTCAAGATCCACTAAGAAATGTTCTATGACAAAAAAAAATCAACATTTTGCAATGGCCATCTCAGTTGCCAGACCTCAATCCAATAGAAAAGCTGTGGGCTGAGTTGAAGAGGGCAGTTGATAAACGCAAACCCAAGAATGTGAAGGATCATGAAAGGATCTGCTTAGAGCAGGGCTATTCAACATTATCCTGCAAGGGCCGGTGTGGGTGCAGGCTTTCACTCCATTCCCAGTATCAGCACACCTGACACCACTAATCAACCCCAAGAGTCTTGGCTAAAGAGACTGATTAGTAGTATCAGGTGTGTAAGTGCTTAGTAGGAATGAAAGCCTGCACCCACACCGGCCCTTGTTGAATAACCCTGGCTTAGAGGAATGGTTCAAAATCCTCCCAAATGTGTGCCTTTCACTGGTCAAAAATGACAGGAAAAGACTTTTAACGTCTCCCTACTATTCCGTCCAGCTACCTGCCTCATCTAATTATCCACTTGCCCATTGTTAATTGTTTGCATCTGGTTCTTATAAATTAATTATCACCCCGTCTGTTTAAACCTCTTTCCCCCACTTACTGGCAGGTAGCCTGAGGCCTAATTTATGGTCGTCCAACTCCGTCAATGCGCAGACACGCAGTTGTATCGACGGAGATGTGGACCTTTCAGACTTCTCCGTTGCTTAATGGGTGTTGCACAGCAATTCACCGCTAGGACAATAGGGGGTGGGGTTTTTGTCGGAGACCCGCCTACTATTTCATGACGTCTGAGCGGCATTCCGGGAATGATGTAGTTAGCTGACCAATCACAGGCTTGCGCTATCCGTGGGGTCTCTGTCGTTTTGACAGATAGTTAGAAAATTTGCGAGGTGTCTCTCATGCGTCCGAGAGCATGTCGGAGAGGGTTTACGAAGTCGGAGAGGGGCTCTGCGTATCTGCGCATTGACGGAGTTGGACGACTATAAATTAAGCCTTATATTGTAACCATGGAGGTAATATAATAGAACTGGAGAGAGCGAGGAAGTACCACCCCTATTACTTTCAATGGGAGATGCTAGGCTAGGTACCTCAGCCCAGGAAGTACGGAATTGACCGACGCCGTCTATAAAAATGGCGTTCCATGGGTGCTTAGCTTATTTCGCGCACGCGCTTTTCACTCTTTTCGTTGAATTGCTGGAGTCAGAGCAACAGCTGGACGACCAAACTCGTACACGAGCTGTCATCAAGCTCTGGGTATCAGTTCTTATTTTACAGGCCCTCTTGCAAACATCGAACAGTTGCAACAGACAAAGAGCAAAATAATGAAGGATTGCCGAATACATTTTCTATTGTTTTCGCTTTATTTGGCAAGAAAAAAATGCGCACTTTTCAATTGGTGTCTATGGAGCCGCCGCGTCGTTGGCCACAAAATTAGGGACTTTAAGCAACGGGGGATTTTGCGAAGGCTACGGCACCCGGAAATAGATCTGCGCTCCGCTGATCGAGACTTAAGCCGGTGTGCCGGCGTTGCTTGCCGTGGCAGGCTGATCCACTACGGGGGACGAGCCAATCTCACGTAGTCACTACAATGCGTGGTTCAGGTGATTGAAATAAATGGTTTTCATTGTATTTCTGAAATGAAAGGTGTTCTACAATTGATCGTGACACAATATACATTACGTGTTTCAGCGAACCTTTCCCATAGATACAGGATACTATGTATATTTCACTGTATAAAATCATAGTGAACTATTTTCTGCTGAAGGCTATATTCTCCCCTCATCCTTGCATTGTATATGGTACATAATTTCTCTGTATACCCTATAAATATCTATATTTACTCCCATGTGCATTAGTCTTTATTCTACTGCTGTGCATCTATAGCACACATATGCTGTATATATATGCACACTCCCATGCACTTTACCATTCCCTCAAACTCTGATTAGATGTGTGCTTAAATTGTCAAATTTTATGTCTTTTTAAACTGAATTCTCTGAAAAAAAGTTTATAAAAAAGATGCACATTTCATTTTGTTAGGCTCTGTACCTTTACTTGGCAAAATGACAATAAATTTGAATAATCTTCTCTAATATTAACAGTTTCCCATTTCCCCTGAAGCTATGTCATCTGCCCCTTTTGCCAGTGAGAGTTGGACAAATAAGCGCTCACAGTAGGTTACAGTTACAATTACAGTTCACACTGAACTAACTACTTTGCTAACAAACTTTGATCAAAATCTGCCGTTGCTTAAAGTCCAAACTGGATTTGATGGCTATGGCACCAGCGGCAGGAGAGATTTATTTCCGGGTGCCGTAGCCGTCGCAAAATCCGACGTTGCTTAAAGTTCCTTCTGTCTCCAGTGGGAAATGCGGGAGCAGGAAGCTAACATGCTAACTGGCTGAAGCAAAGGTACTTCCTCGTTCTCTCTGGTTCTATTATATATCTCTGATTGTAACACCTTAGTTAAGGGCCATGCAGTCTTGGGCTGCATCCGAATAGTCAAAAAAATAAGTCCAATCCACTTATTCCTGACCACTTTTCTTTAACCTTTGTGGAAAACGTCATAAGGTAAAGGGAAGGTGTAAAAGGGAATTCTGGCTAACAGCTTAGGACAGGGGTGGGGAACCTTCTGCCAGAAAGAGCCACTGTGGGTGCAGGCTTTCATACCAACCAAGCTGCTACACCTGATTCTACTCATCAAGGCCCTTAACAAACATTCCAGAGGTTGATTAGCAGAATCAGGTGTGTAGCAGCTTGGTTGGTATGAAAGCCTGCACCCACAGTGGCTCCTTCTGGAGAAGGTTCCCCACCCCTGGCTTAGGAAGACAACCACGCTAATTAGAGAATCCGAATGCACTTAATTAAGCAACGTGATCATGAGTCCCCTGCCCATCACGTACGTCACTGTACGCGATTGGCCGGATGAATGGTCATCGCTTTAAATCTTGCTGCTGCGCTGAAATGTGGGATAGCGTTATCTCCATTCTTTTCGAAAAGGACAGTTCTCTGCACCCTATGATAAAGGTGGTAAATTAGGGAGCACTGAGACACCCTTCCTTGACATTTAAAAAATTCAAATCCAATTATCATGGCTGCCACATAATTATGTCCGGATCATTTTTAGGAGTTAGGAACTTTCCTAGGTAAAAAAAGACTATTCGGACGCAGCCTTGGTTTCTTTGTCTTTAGTTATAACCTTGTGTAATTATATTTTCTGTTACCTGCACCTTGTTTACTTTGGGTCCTCAACATCTCTCACTCTCCTGGTGCCCTTATGTCTTCTCTGGGCACCAGGCCTTACAATGCTGTTATCCTTGCCAAAGGTGGTTGCACTTAGTCCTAAATGAAGGGTGCCAATAATTATGAAACCTCTATTTTGAAGAAATGTTTTTTGTATTAAATAATTGTTATGATTTTGGTTGTTTCCATCAAATCATTAATAAAGTATTTCACACATGTTGGTATATTCAGTTTCTCTATATTGTTTATATTTTTGTATTGTTTGTTCATTGCCAGTCAAGGATGCCAGTAATTTTGGAGCCCACTGCATATCCATGCATACCGTGAAGAACATAAATTACATATCCACACCATGATATACAGGAAACAATTACTTAAAAAGTGGGGAAAATAATTGGTCGATCAAATTAAAGAATTATTAGATTCCAAAGTGGTGACAATTTGTTGGCACATGGTCACAAAAAAACCACACGAGTATCTATTGCGCAAGCCGATGATAAACCGTAAAACCTGTTTTGTGTCTTGTAATTAAGTTCAAGCAAAGTACTTTGAAGCAACTTAAAACACTTGTGTTCTGCATCCAAATTTAGACTCAATTGATTTCTCTGTGTCTAATTTCAACAGTTCAAAAATATAACTCAAAATAACCTGATATTACTTGCAATATGTAAAAGTGAAATATGTTCAAAGGTTCTTATTCTACTACTCTAAACAAGAAATTTACCAAAGTAAGACAAATGAACAGCTTGTTTAAATCCTATGATTGCAGTTGTGGTTGGGGAGAAACAGCAGGTACAGTGGGTCACCAGGACCTACGTTGGAATATACGGGTCATTTAGACGGCCTAAAATTCTTCCGCTTTCACGAGAAAAGTTATAGTGTCCTTTAAAATTTCATCTGTGTCCTATACGCAATCACTAAGGGATCTGTGTTTGCCTTTCCTTGATCTTAATTTGTCATATCTTTTGAATCTCGAATGAAGGATGGGGGAACAGCTTCAGAATATTCCGGTTTAATGCTTGCTAAAGGGCACCATGGTCGATCATTTCGTTTCACGCACAGTCTCCTACCTCTCGCTTATGTTACAATGTCTGCCCGACGCACGGCTACCGACAGAAACCAAAGAAGTGAATAGAATGTTTGCAAAAATAAGTCATCGAGAATTCCCGGATAATGGGGCATCACATGACAACCTTCACTACTCAATTTTGCAATCTCCCTTCCTGTCGGACGGCGGGGATACGATACATTTAGAACAAGAGTAATAACTCGAGTGCTGAAACTTTACTTCGGATTTGCTTCAAAGCTTCATTAGTTCGTGACAAACTAGTCCGGCAACCGGCTCTCAAGTTTTTCTGGCTTTGGAAAGTTTGAGCGGCGTGGATTCTGAACTAGAGAGAAAAACCCAACCGGGCGTAAATGTGCGGCTGTGGTCGCGTGGGACGCACAGTCATCGCAAAGTGAGCGTAAGAAGTGCCACTTTCTTCTTCCGTTTAAAGTTTTTAGACCACAAAGTTATTCATACCGCAGCTCGCGAGTTTTACAAAAGTGAAAAAGCGCTAGAAACAGGCACATTTACTTCAATCGCGAATAAGCTGCATCTGATCACAAGCGGAAGTGTTCTTGCATTAAGATGGAATGAATACCAAAATATTATTCACCATTGATCTCCTCATTCGAACTCGCTGGAATTTTTACCTGAGTGATCGTCAAAAAGGCGGCTGCGATGATTCCACAGATGAAGCAACACGCATACATCACTAGCTCCAGTGAGAATACCCATTGCATCGCCATAGCGACCATCCGCAGTCAGAGCCCGCAGGAGTGAGTGCGCGGGCACTCTGCTATCCAAGAGAGCAGCTCTCCTGGTGACGCGCGCTGAAAGTGTACAATTTCGAATGAAATCGGGAGAAGGTCTCAAATTCGGCACCGACTGAGTCTGATTTCTGACAATGCTGCTATTTCTTTCCTCCTGGGTCCCCGGGCGTAGGACATTTCAGTAAATAAATGTAGAGGAATGCATCGCCCTGAATTGTTAGAATTGTTATACCTAATGGATAGCACGGCCACGATTTCACTAACAAGTAATAACATACTTTTCAATCATTCATCGGAGCCATTTCCCCAACCACGGGGGAATTAAGACAATGAAACTTTTTTTGTCCTCTCTCAGTGTGACTATCACGTTAGGCGGATTAATTTTTGCGAACCCCCCTCCCTCGACTCTTTATAAATTGTCGTACACCATTTTACTCGACTCTTAGAACTATGTCCGTAGTATCAGAGCCAGTGGGGTTTTTTTTCCCAACAGAGAACCCTCTAATTACAAATAAACATCCTTAATAAATAGTTATTAAATGCGATTCATGAGAACGGTGAGCTCCACTCATTGACCGGGTTTCAGCAACAACCTGAAAAGTATGCCAACCACGTTCTCTGGCGGTAGGTTGTAGGTCCTACACCTCTTTCCTGAATGGGAACACAATTATAAATTACTAACAACATTACTTGTAATCATTAGTCCTTGGAAGCGTTTGCGAACATGTTGTTCCAGCACATTTTTGTTAAGGATATGAAGTGAACTACAGCAGTGTTATGTTCTCTTCTGAGTGGGAAGTTTCTGTGATCCGTGAGAGAAAAAGACAAGAGAGCGATAGATGTTTGGGGACGCTGTGTTCTTAGCTGCATACCCCAACTGCGCTTGAGCTTTAGGTCACAAGTTGATGGCCGGACAATCTCCTTCAGGATTTACTGGTAGAGAGCAGAATTTATGGGTTCATCAATTATGAAGCAGACCCCGACCAGCAAATTACCATCGCAGTGTTGGACTGTTGGTATGATGTTCTTATTGTGGAATGCTGCAATAGCTTTATGCCTGAAAAACCGGAACTCATGTCTTTGAGAAAGTTCCACTTTTGACTCATCAGTCCACAAAATATTATCCCAAAAGTCTGGGGGGGTCATCGAGGTGTTTTTTGGCAAATGCGAAATGAGCCTTTGTGCTCTTTTTGGTCAGCCATGGTTTTCACCTGGCAGCTCTCTCATCAATGTCATTTTTGCCCAGTTTTTTTCTTACTGTGGAATTTTGATCATTGACCTTAACTCTATATTTTCTCTAGATTTTAGACCGGGTTCTTATGTGACCTCCTGGATGAGTCATCAGTGTGCTCTGGGAAGAATTTGGTGGGCAGGCCTCCCCTGGGATGGTTCACCGCTGTTCCAGGTTTTTTCCAATTGTAGATGATGGCTCTCACTTCAGTTCCCTGGAGTCCCAGAGCCTTAGAAATGGCTTTTGTAACCATTCCCAGACTGAGAGATGTCAACAACTATGTTTCTCATCAGTTCTTGAATTTCTTTAGGGTGCGACATCCTGTGCTGATTTTTGTCTATTTCACATTGCTTGACAGATTCTTCTTAAGTGACATTTAGAGTCTACAAGACTGACAATAATCATACCTGGGTGTTTTAGTGAAACAGAAGCCAATTATCAATTAAATTTGTTTAATTGGTTGATTTAGTAACTGAGGGAGCAATTACTTTTTCACTTAAGGCCTGATAGGATTAAATAGCATTTTTCTTTCAATAAATAAAGTCTTCATTTAGAACTGCATTTTGTTTACTATGGTTATTTTTGTTTTAATGACATTCATATAAATGATTTGAAACATTTGAGTTGACAAATACGCAAAAATAGAAGAAATCAGAAAGGGGGCAAATACTTTTTTGCAGCACTGTATTCTGTATTATGGCTTTACCTTAGGCGTATTTTTATTGAGGGTAAAGGCACAATCTAAGTGTTGTGTCTCTCTCAGTGGCTGTGCATCCAGTGACCTTTACAGAAGGTGATGAGCTGGCTTTCAAACATGAGGCGATATGACAAATTTCTTTTTCAGGATGAATTGCGTCAAATGGCTTATTTCAGTAGTCAACCTGTGTACAGTGACATCAGACCTTTTCAGTAGGTGAGCTCAGATTGATGCAGCGACTGCACTTCTTGCCTTCGAAGAAGCACATTCGAGATGAGCTGTGCCTCACCTGGAAAGTGGATAAGATCAGACTGCCGCAGCAGGGGACGGAGCCAAAAAGGCAGCAGTCAAGTCGGGCAGTTTCAAGGTGCCATCAAGGAATGTACAGGTAGTCACAGAAATATGTACATCAGTTGCGATCTACCTGTAGGCTGTGCAGCGGAAGCTATAGCCTATAAATTAATTACAATCAACCATACAAGATTTCTCAGTAAACAGATTAAGCATCCATTGCAAAAGATGATACTAGCTTTGAGCAGTACATATACACGGGAAATTGGAATTCTCTACAAAGTGTTCAGCCAGTCATTTCCCATCATGTCCTGCCGTTCGCAGTCGGTGTAGAACAGCACCTGCAGCCGCCTGGCCGTGGAAACAGAGGCCACCTCAACCCTGATTGGTTATTTTGCCCCACGTGTGCATGACATCAGAACAAGTCAGGATGAAGTCGGATGCAAATCTGACCAGCAAACAGGGTATAATACCACTGCTTCTGAAGGGGGAAAAGGATTATCTTTTGATTGATGATAGAAAATCAGAAATGATATTAAATCTGGACTACAAAATACTCTCACTAATCTTTGTCAGACGCTTAAGTAAAGAGTAAAGTGAAATCATAAATAAAACTCTAATGTGCTTCATGACTACCCGCCATTAAGATTAGGCTTATTCTTGATCTACACTGTGAAAAATAAAACTTAAAAACGTAAGGCAACCACCTGAACAGCATTTCTGAGCGTCCTCAATGAGTGTTTATGAGTTTAGTGAAACTTATTTTTTGATGGAACTCAGAATTTTCTGTTGAGCCAGCTCAAAAGTGCTTTGCAGCTTGTTGCCCAGCTATTTTTAAGTTTGGTTTGTTTTTTGTTTTTTACTGTGTAATTGATTACTCTGACTGTGCAGAATCAGACACTTTGATCTTATTTTAGTATTTTTACAAGGCATTCAACACGGAAGTATCAGTTTTCTTTTCAAGCCACGTGTGTAATGATCCAGACTCAGGGAATCAAGTGCAGAGGATGAGTAAAATCATAGGGTTTATTGATAGTAATACGGTAACACTGGGACGGAGCCCAGATGAGAATAGTGCAGTTCAGTTCAGATGTAATGGTCTAAGCACACTCGGCAAACCTCGGCCAATTTGTTCCTCATCAAACCTCGGATGTGCGACTGCGGAAGCCATTAGCCGGAACTTTTTTTTTTCTGGATAAACATGGTGGTGTCCAGTGGCAGCAGCGCTGAGTTCGATGTCAAATTGGTGAAAACATCGTGTTGCCGCTTGTGTCAAGACACGAAGAAGCATCGACCCGAATAGATTTTGCGAGGTCAGTTTTGCCTCCATTTTTAGGTGGCGATGTAGTGCACAGATTTAGACTGCGTAAATCGGTCTTCCACAAAGAAAGGTCAGGTGGAGCAACATAAACATCCGAGGCTTGATGAAGAGTAACAGAATCTGCCGAGAAGTTCCAAGTGGGGCAAAGCAGTGTAGGCGTTGCCAATCTCCAGCCAGTGGCTTTCCGGGATGACTGACAGATGGAGCGCACATTTTGCCATAGCCGAACTGTCCAAAGGCAGGATGGAGTAGCTTAGGAGGAACGCGGTTCCAATCCTGATGATTGCAGAAGGACTGGGAGCATGTTCCTAATAGCCTGGACAGAGGAACATACACGGAAAGAATTAATAGCAACTTGGTCCCAATTCTGGAGACTGTGAGAAAGGCTTGGGAGCTTGTTCCTATTAACTACATTGCTGGCATTAAAGATTATGTTTAACTTTCAAAAGACAAAGAGCTTTACTAATTATTGATTGGTTTGAAGCTCACAGTAAATTACAACCTAGCAACTTGCAACTCAAAAGATGGTGTATTAACGCATCACTCAAATAAAAAGTAGGGAACTATGAAACAAGACACAGTCCGGGATAAGGGAGCAAGCAAGGCGCAAACCAATCAAAAGAGACATTACTGCTTATAGACACGCAAGCTGCAGAATGGGATGATACAACTTCAAGCTTTTGTTTTTGGTAAGACATCTCCAATGTTGGAGTGTTCTGTAAATACATCAAATACATGCACAACTGTGCTCTTGCTAAGTGGCAGCATTGCCATCATTCCATCACAGGAAGATTGACCAAAAGTTTGGGGGTATCTGTTTAGTGCCTGACTGTCCACAGTTTGCCAGCCACAGTGTAAATCAAAGAATCGAGACCATTCAAACTGAGTCCATCCGGGTAACATGTGTGCGTGGTCACAGCGATCAGTGACTTGAACGGCTCACCAAGGTGATGACAAAGGGGTCAAGTTATTGGTCGCTTATGATCGTACACTAATGTTGATGGACTCATTTGGACTGACTATGATTCCTTGATGTACCTTATAGCTTATAAACTATGGACAATCAGACATGGAATAGATACTCCCAAAAAATTTTGGGCAATCTTCCCAGTAACGGAATAATGACAATGCTGCCACCTAGTGCATGCAGAAACGCAACTTTCTAAGGGTATTTTCCTACTCTTTTCATGAAATTGCGTCTAGTTAGCAATCTAATGATAATGTTTGACGAATGAATAGAGTGGTTTTTCACTTGCCACATTTTGAAAGACTAGATTGTGTGAAGAGAACCAATATGATGTCATTGGATTTTGCGCTGGTGACAAAAATCTTGATTTTAGATTTTTTGACCTGCAATGGCGTAAACACCTATCAAAGACTTAATTTTGCGTTATTCCCTCTTGTCAGGTGGCATAAAAAACTTTTACAACACTTACACATCATAAACATACATCCCTTGTAACCTGGCCCGCAAATTAAAAGTTATACTATTTTACCTACAGTCTCTAACAGCAGCAAAATTATGCTTTTTTCACCACTGCTCCAAGTATAAATTATATGGAACAATGAGTACATAACCAGTAAGAATATATTGCTTTCTTTTCAACATTGAATTGAAAGGAATACAATTTTTCTTGCTGATCAACAAAATGCTGAAGCTCTACTGAGCGATGATGAACTTCTTTGAGCTAAAATCTTTCCTGTCACTTAGAAAGAATATTGAATGGTAATAATTGCTATTCTCAATAGAATTTTTTAACTGAAGAGATGCCTCCGTGAGAGGCAAGATTTACAGGGCCTAGAATCAAACTTTTTGGTTAATATAATAAATATTAAAAGTCATAAATGTACAAATAATTACATGAGGAATTATTTCTATAGCAAAAGGAAAATTACTTCCTGGGGGAAATTTTTGCGGAACACCCATTTTTCTAATATTCATTGGGAAACAACATGGCCTCTTCCATATAAATTTGTTATCCCGAACAAACTGAAATAATAAATGTGAATTTTGAAAAATGAAGAAGAAGCAATTAAATATCTAGTTTATAAATATCAGTTTACATCATAATTCTGGGGAAAATAGGAAGACTATAATAAGACTATAATAGCACTCAAACCAATCATCAAATTATGCTCAAAGCCAAGGACGTAATATTGTACAATGAAAACAAAAACCAAAAAGTTTAGCTGTCAGCTTATTACTTTTACTGAGGAAATTTCACATCTCTCAAACAAAGTTTTTGAGATCTTCCACCGTACAAAACCTTTCAAGATAAGATTAAATAAGCACTTTGAGTCTATCCAGAAAAAAAATAATACATGTATTCATACAAGTTGGCATTCTATAGTCTGTTTAAAAGAATTTGTATTATTGCCAACCTTTTCTGTTTAGTTATATTTCACATTTATATCATTTAGCATTTTTTTACACTACACTTATCATATGTCTTGTTATTATGCAAAATGTATTATTCTAGTGAGAGGTGAGAAAGGAGTCATGCCTAGTACACCAATTACTTTAGGATGCCTAAAGATTTTTTGCTTTTGTCCTATCACGAAATGGTTTAAAATGGGATGTGATGATTTACTAATTAAAAATCAAGTGAGTCCGAAATGTTAGCGGTGGGCGCCCGTCATCGACACTGCGTACGCTCGCGTAGGCTGGCTTGTCTGGAACCAGCCTATTTTCACCAGTGACCAATGAGCGCGGCTTCTAACTTCACTTCTCCCTCATTTTATCTCATGTGACATAGCAACGTTGTAGTGATAGGCTCGTTCGGCTGACTACATCAGACGTCTGGCCACATGACGTTCATATGATGATCACATGCGCCCCTGAGTTCTCTCGAGATCAAGTCGGATGCGCCGTCGAGCGCAGAGGCAACTGCTGCACTGTGGCTGACTACGTGGACTCGACCGCATTGGGTAGGTGTTGAACCTTTGAAAACCTTATTTATACAAATAGGTTGTTTGTCTTCCACAGACGTTCAACGTCGTTAGGATGTTCTGAGTTATGTACTCTAATTTTTAAATGCATATTTTGTGTACCTTTGGCAGAATCGATCCGTTTTTCTGGCTGCGGTGGGTGGATTACAACAAAGGCGGCGAATGCGTGACTTCCCGTGGCGAATATCACGTGACTATTGAAACAGCACGCGATAGCTAAATAGTCCGTCTTTACGACAGACGTTTGGGCTACGCCCTGGTTGCGCGTGCCAAGTCTGGAACAGACGTCTGTACAACTATTTGTTGCAGCGAACACACCTCTTCATCGTGGGTGATGGCAATGGAACATATGAAGCTAACAGATGACAAAGGGACTCTCAGCTTCCTGGTCCCTAAAGAAATACGAATGAAAATGCTGTCTGGTGAGTTTAAAAAAAAAAAGACTGAAAATACCACTGCAAATATGTCTTTGGACAATTTCTTAATTGAATTTTTTTTATCCAGATCAGAATTATTGCCTTTCTATGATGGAACAAGCACGCCGTATGACACCAAAACAAGGTAAATTGTCTATCATTGATCTCAAACAGTTGCAAATACACAAAAATTCTTAATTTTGAAAGTGCGGTCTTGTTAGATACTTCTGCAGAGATGACAACATCGCCAATTTTCCCCACTGTTTTATCAGAGGCGCCCGCATCCTGCGCAAAGACCTCGACAAACCCCCAGCCTTTGCTAGCCCTCAAACCCACAGATACTCCACCACGTCCTGCATCCTCCTCCAGTATCCCAGCTCCTCAAACCCAGCCCCCAGTAGCTGTGAACCTCACAGTTATTCAGCCGCCTCCTGCATCCTCCACCAACACCACCACTCCACACACCCAGCCCCCTGTAGCCCTCAACCTAACAGTCTTTCAGCCACCGCAAGCATCCTCCACCAAGGCCCCTTCATTCACCCTGACCCCGGTGGCTCCCAGCCCCAAAATAATTACTCAACCACTGCCTGCACCCCCCACCATGAGCCCCTCATCCCCCCGGCCTCTGGTATCCCCCAGCCCCAAAATAATTATTCCAGCTCTGCCTGAATCCCCCTCCAAGACCCCTACATCCCCCCGGCGCCCAGTATCTCCTGCCCCCGCCACCCTCCTTACCACTTCTGCTGTGGCACAGCCCCCCACACCCCAGCCAGGCAGTCTGGAGACACCATCCACGTCAGATTTCCAGGAGCACCATCACGGTACAGTTCATTTTTTTGTACTTAATTAGTTTAATTGCTTTGTCTGTACGAGGATTAGTGAGATAAAAATACACCAATGAGCCAAAACATTAAGACCACTCGCAGATGAAGCAAGTAATGTCTCTATGAAGGGCAAATTATGCACCGGGGGGGGGTAGGGGTGCCCGAGGCTCATCGTGCACAAAAGAAGGTTTTTATCTGGTCCGAACTGACAGAAGGGCTCTGTGGCGCGAGTCGTAGAGATTTATAAAAATACTTACATGAATATGAGGAATGAGTCACAATTCACAGTGCGTCACATTCTGATTCTTGTGGAGCTTCGTAGCTGCAGACCAGTCATAGTGGCCACTAGGGGTGTAACGATTCTGAATCGATGTTTTTTAAAGCGTAGTAACACCACCTGTTACCATGGGGCGAACATCCGAGCTTTCCCTTTTCCTTCATTAACCCCCGTGCTGTCCTGAACGAAAGTGCCTACATCAAAGGGCAGGGGAAATGCTTCCGGAAAAAACTCGACTGACATTAGTATTTTTCGGCTACGTGCTGAAAGGAGCCAAGCAAATGAAAACAAAATCGTCTTCTATTAACTAATTAGTCAACTCTAAGAAAAGTAAACCTGTTCCCATTTACTTTGCTTGATTAGCAATCAAATGGTGGATTTGTTTACTCTCGAAGTTGAATGAGTAGAGCTGTTCATTAAGACAGCATGTTTGATTGCTGCATTTTGAAAATTTAAATGGCCGTAGAACAGCAGATTTGCATGAACACAATTGCCATTGCCATGCCATTTCGTGCTACTGTGATAATTTATATCTCACATTCACGTTTCATCCGCTTTTCAGAATGTTTTCCACCTTGTGTATTATTTAGACGCTTTTAAATTCCAGGGCGATCTTACAACAAATCTGTTTTAAATTAATCTCGAATAATGTCCTAAAATGCTACAATGAGAGATGTAATTCAGAGGAAGATTTCTTCTAATTATTCAAATTGGCATTCTTTCAATCTAACACCGTAGGCCAGTTAGGTTTGTCTGCTTTTCACCATCACATCTTAATCGTTATAGGCTACTGGCTAAATTTCTTGATTGTTATTTAGGCCAAGCACACGGTAGCAGAATTAAGGAAGGGCGGAGCACCTGCAATTAGCGAAATCTAAACTCGGGTTTCTTCCCGGTGGCATTTTAAATCGTTTTAAGCCACTTCAGGTGTGTATATTTCAAGACATTACACGCGACTGCCTTCACACCCCATGACGGCAAGTTGCCTCATCACACTTAAAAAAAAATCCTCGTTCAACATTGCCACATCCCAACTCAGCATTTCATCTCTCATTGTAGTATTTTTAGGAGATCTATAATGATAAAATAAAAATAAAGAGCTTTATTTTCAGATCGCCCAGGATTTCAAAAAATACACGAGGTGAAAAACGCTAAAGCGGATGAAACGTGAATGTGAGCTATAAATAATCACAATCACACGAAATGGCCAAATACGCGTTCTTGCAAATCTATGCCCATTTCACTTTAGGAATGCAGCAATCAAACATGCTGTCGTAATAAACAGCTCTACTCATTCAGCAAAGTAAACAAGCGAATCCCCTGTTTGATTGCTAATTGAGCAAAGTGAACAGGGACAAGATTAGAGTAAGCTAATTGGTTATAAGGAGATGATTCTGTTGTCCTTTACTTGGCTCCGTGCAGCATGTCGCCGAAAAATACTAATCAGTCAAGTTTTTTTTTCCGGAAGCATTTCTCATGCCCTTTGATGTTTGGCACTTTCGTTCAAGACTGCGTCGGGTTTAATGAGGAAAAGGGAAAGCTCGGATGTTCGCCCCATGGCGGTCCAATGCCTTAAAACACATCGATTCAGAATCGATTCAGAATCGTTACACCCCTAGTGGCCACTCTAACCCTTGGTTCACCTCTGAAAGTGCTCCCAATGGTGCTCCCAAGTGTCAGAACTGGACCTTGGAGTATTTTAAAAATGGCGGATGGTCCAGTGACTCCTATTTTCTTTTACATCATGTGCACCAGCCAGGCATATGTGCACCATTTGCCTGGAAAAGAGAAGGCATCAGGATACACAGTGGGAAAGACGACAAGCTGATAGAGGGAGTGTGATGCTCTGGGAAATGTTCTGCTGGGAAACCCTCGGTCCGGGAGTTCAAGTGACATCAGTTTGATGGAGCTGTTTCTCTGGCGTGAGGGGCGCCTAGAGTATGGGTATGGGTCATTTGGACCCTGTACCTGGTGGACCCATACAAGTTGCACCCTGACCAGTTGGACCCTGTCCAGTTGGACCCCTGACCCTAAGCGTTTGGATCCCATACCATTTGGACTCCAGGCAAGTTGGACCCTGGACCAGTTACATGCCAGACCAGTTGGACACTTGACCAGTTGGGTTAGGGTTAGGGTCTGGGGTCCAAACATCATGGGGCCCAACTGGGTAGGGACTGGGGTCCAAGTGGTCAGAGGTTCAACTGGTTTGGGTCCAAATGGTCTGGGGTCCAACTGGTCATGCGTCCTTTCAGTTAGGGTCCAACTGGTGTGGGGTCCAAACGACTTATACCCCCTAGAGTATTAGGCAGGTGGTTTTAATGTCGTGGCTGATGAGTGTAAATTGTCACACTGCATTTAAACTCCAGTCTCTGTAATGACAAAATGATGTCAAGTGTTTCCCTTTGTGCTAGATCCCAAAGTACCCTTGACTGTAGCCATGTTCTGTCTTCACAGGAATGACTCGCAGGACCACGCAGCTCCTCCTAAGCCTCGTCCAGAGCAACATGACTTTGTACACTGATAGCAAAGTATTGTTTTACAAAAAAGTATCTCGGGAATTTCAGAAGCATGGCCACAATTTCCCCATCATACGGATTCGCAAGAAATTGAATAACATGTTGACGACGTACAAAAGGGCCAAAAACAGGTGTCGGAGTATGGGGGAGGACCACGTAACCTGGAAGTACTATGATGTGAGTGCTACAATACTCACACCTCTAATTATAACTTTTCTGAAAGTAGCATGCTCAATCATTTTGAAAGCGGACAATGGTGTATACGAGGGCTATTCAGCCTTATCCGGAAAGGGCCGGTGTGGATGTAGGCTTTCATTCTAACCAAGCCCTTACACACCTGACACCACTAATCAACCCCAAGAGTCTTTGCTAAAGAGCTTGATTAGTATTATCAAGGGTGTAAGTGCTTGGTTGGAATGAAAGCCTGCACCCACACCGGCCCTTGCAGGATAATGTTGAATAGCCCTGCTGTATACAGTAACTGGACAGTCATACACTTGCTTTGCAGTTGCCATTACTGATTGTGCAGTAACCAAGTGAGTGGATTTCTGTTACGCTTTCATTTAGCACACCCTGAAGTAGAGTCCCTAGATAGAGTTTCAACAACTCAAGAATAGGAGCCATTTTCTTTTCATTGCACAAAACTGAGCAGTTTCGCTCAATGGAAATTGTTGGATTTTTTTTGATTCTCCTGGAAGGGAAACATAATAATTTCAGGGGAAAAACAATGATGAGGGTTTTGACAAGCATAAGTGGAGAAAATGTTCAGACATGACAAAAGAGAAAACAGAAATTAAAAATCTAAGTCACTTTGAGACGGTGCCTGATAAGGCAATGGAAACAAAATGGCTCCATGACCAGATTTTTCTGGAACCCTCATGTCGCAGCTCTCTCCATTTAGGGACTGTACCCTGAAAAGGAGTCCAGGCTTATTTATTGATGAAGTGCTTCCTGGGTAAGTTGAGTAACAGATGTGTCGTTTCACAGCAAATGGATGAGATTTTTGGAAGCCGTGGCGTTGGCAGTGCACCGTCCCGCTCTGTCGCATCGAGTCGGCTCTTCTCGACTGCGATCCCGGAGCCAGCACCGGCCGCCGCCAGCGAGGAGCCGGTAATGCCCGCAACGAGCCTAGACGCCAGCGAGGCCCACGGGGACGTGGAGACGGCAGTGCTCGAGTCGCTGGTGTCCCCGGACCTGGAGCGATGGCGTCGGCTGAAGGAGAAACGCAGGAGAACCTTTGAGAAGAAAATGCTGGGCCGCATGGGTCAAATATCTGACGTCCTAAAGGAGATCACTAAACAAAATGAGAAAATTATTTCCCTGCTGCAGAGGAATTGTGAGAAATAAATATTCAATTGAGAATCTGCCTCGTGTTCCCATCTTTTAAACTCTTATTATAAATGTCTTGGTCCTCTGGCCTGTAGGGGGCGCTTGAGGGCTTTAATAATGTGGTTAAATGTTCCTCTGTGACCTGCACAGCATCTCATCAGATATTTTACGTAGATTTAACTGACAACTGTTTAGTAATTGTTGCACGTTCTTTGCCTCATGACAGGATACAAACTCATCACTAAAATAATACAAGTGCACCAAGTCCCCAGTTCTCATAACTAAGTTAAAGTTCAGGCATTGTATGGAAGTGCAACATCCGCAGCTCATAATCTTTCATCTTTACCGTTCACTATGAGCGCTGTATGAAGTTTAGACTTGAATCCAGGAGGTGGATGGGGGTTTATTTTGGACATCTATGGGCTACAGTCCAGCGCTGCACCTACAGATATCACTGCAATAAGAAGTGAATCACTGCATGTTTTGAATTCTTCTCATGCACTCAATACATTTGTGTAGCATATATTGTACTTTCACTTCGTATTGTGGAAATAACTGGTCCAACAGATATGTCATATTTTTTGGAGCAAAAATCATCATCTGTTGACATGCTTTTCCTGCATTTACAAAGATGTTTCCATGATGGAGCAATCAGAAGAATGTTGTTTTAATATATACAAAATTATATACTCACTGTCAGTCGGTGCACAAATCAAAGGACACACTTGAATAAATTGAAGGTGCTTTTGAATACAGCCGAGAAACGCTGCCTTCATCTTGCCTGACATCAGATGGAATTGTCATCATGAAAACAGTGTAAACAAGCTGACAATTCTGTCTGGTATCAGGGGAGATAAAGACTGCATTTCTTCTCTGTGTTTGAAGACGACTTCGCAATGGAACGGCCTGCGATGATGTAGCAGCCTAAAAATGCAGCTACTCTTTGAGAAAACGCCATGGTGTTTGAAAAGCCAACAATCGAAGATCTAGCCCACAACATCTGAAGGGTTTCTCTTACTGGCCAAGAAATGTTATATAAGTGTGTTATTATTTTAATGAGGGAACAAAAGTTGTGTATTTGCTTGTGTAATGTTGTATTTGAGTAATTTAACCTGTTCCCCACCCCACTGTAAGACTACAGAGATCGGGTAGGACACTAATCAACAGGTACGTTGCCATTGTACATTGGCCTGAGGGAGGTTGCAACATTTTAAAGAGTAAATAAACTGGAAGGATGGAATGGTGACAAACATTGGAGTCACTTGGTCTTCATATGCCTTACATATCTCCTCATGTTCTCTAGAGATTCTGAAATGACTGGAAGTCAGAGGCCGTGTAGCAAGGGACCTACCCACAGAGCTAAAGAAAACACTAGAGTGGACAACGTCATTAGCTGAACTAACCAGAAAACGTGAGACGCGTCCGCCATCTTGTGTAAGGAATCGGCAGAGGAATTGCGCAATCAAACGCTGTACATGTGCATATGCCACTAGATAAAATAAAATGAAAAACACAATTTCTTTCACAGTAAAAATATTATGAATTATAAGTGATAAATCTGTTACCTGCAGTATCATCAGCATCAAGTTCACTATTCTATTTTTCACATATGCTCATATACAAACTTCACCAAGGTTATTATACCCTTAGCATCTTACTTCATGTAAAAATCATCTATATAATTTCTGTATTCCACCTCTTAACTACGTTGGTCGAAGGTTTTTCACAGTTCCATACAGGACTCTATCCGACGGTAAGATTGCGGAAGCGAATCTCGCCAAAACTGGTCTCGTGTCCACTGTAGTGTTTTCTATAGCTCTGTGGACCTTCCCAATGAGGATGAATCAACGTGGTCAGCCATATAGCTGCAGTTGCCTCTATGGAACTGCAATCAATGGCATAACCAACTTGGCTGCATCCTAATTCTCTAAAGCAGGGCTATTCAACATTATCCTACAGGGGCCAGTGTGGATGCAGGCTTTCATTCCAACCCAGCACTTACACACCTGATACTTCTAATCAACCCCAAGAGTCTTTAGTAAAGAGTTTGCTTAGAAGTATCAGGTGTGTAAGTGCTGGGTTGGAATGAAAGCCTGCACCCACACCGGCCCTAGCAGGATAATGTTGAATTGCTCTGGTCTAAAAAGTAAGAAATCTTCTGAACCAACACTATACCAACCTTGGGACAATGGAAAGATCAAATCTAGATCACAATCCTTTCCAATTGTAGCGAATGGTTACATCAGTTGTGTCCGGATGTTTTCCAATAAATTATGAAGGCTATCTTTGCCATTGGATTCATGACATATCAAATAAGACATAAGATTTTTCGCAAAGATGTAGCTTTAGAATCTCCCAGCAACTTTTGCTTGACATTTTCTTGCAAGGTTCAGGAAAATGGAGAGGAAGTGGAGAGGAAAGGAAAAAGGCTGCCTGTTTGAGAGAATTCAGAAGCTGCCCTTGATCTTGAGAGAGCAGAGGTGCATGTGAACATCACATGAACGTCATGTGGCCGGACATCTGAGGCTACATTTCATTACAAGCTTCACTTCCCCTCATTCATTTCCCCTCAGCGCTTGATATTACTACAGCAGTGGTTCCCAAACTCGGCACTGGGGCCTCCATGTGTATGCTGGTTTTTGTTCCACCCTTGATTGCAATCATAGGATTTTAACAGGCTGTGAAGTTGTCTTAATTAGGTGCATTTATGCATTGAGCAGCAATTTGTCCTCTATTGACATTCAGTATTTCAACAGATATACATACATGCAATGAGGAATAAATTCCATATCCGCATTTTGTTATATGAGAAACAACTGCATAAAAAGAGGAAAAAATGTATCCAATCAAAGGAAAAAATCAATGGGTTCCTGATTGGTGAAACTGTGGGCACATGGTTGCAAAAACTTACAATTTACTCGACAAGCAAAGGACAGAGTCAAACCTGTTTTATGTTTTGTTTTTGTTATTGAGTGCAAGCAAATTATTTTGAAAGAATTCTAATCACGTGTGTTCAGCAACCTGATTTTGAGGTTACTGATTTTCTCAGTGCCTGACTTGATCTGTTTAAAAATGTTATTACCTGAAATTGCTTGCAACATAGAAAAAAAACCCCAGTATATTCTGGGGTCTTTTGTTCTTCATAGCACACATGGATATTTCTATTAAAATTTGGCTTAAGACAGCAAATAACTTCTTTAACCCTTTAAGCGCTGAATAAATTTTCAAGGAATTAAAAATGAAGTTATCCTGAGCTGTTGAAAACCTATCATGTGGCAACTGTTTGGAGCTCTTTTAAACAAGTTGCCACATGATAGGTTTTCAACAGCATCTGGTTTTGATATCTTACACCACTGGGCAACTATAGTTGCCTGTGGTGCTCAAAGGGTTAAACACAAAATGCACCTAATTAGGACAAATTAACAGGTTATTAGAATCCTACAATGGTTGGACCAAAAACCAGCATACAAAGGGAGGCCCCAGGACCAAGTTTGGGAACCCCTGCCGTACAGCATATGTCGCACGGAGGCCACTTGGAGAGCAGAGGGGAAAGTGGGCAGGAGATTGAAATGGGACACACCTGCCCTTGTACACTTTCAGCCCAAACTATTATGGATTGACCACCAGTTGTAGCTTTAGCACCATAGTGCTCTTTACAAATCATCAGAAATACTTGCATATTCATTTCAGTGAGGCGTAGGCATCTTCTGCAGATAACTGAAATACATCAGCGCTTGGTAATGAGCTGCATCAGTTTCAGAATCAGAAATTTCAGTTTGAGATCTGTATCATGGAGCGATGTGCTGGAGGAGGTGTGACAGGCCAGCTGTAACATCACCTTTCATCCTTGATTAATCCCATTTTTGTTCACCTGAGTAACAATCAGTCAATTTATTCACTGAATAATTTTAATTCATATGAAGCCGAGAACTGTCTTGTTGGGACGCTGTGTAAAATGCAAATTAAAAACAATGCAATTATTTGCAAATCATTTAAACCATATATTTAATTAAAAACAATACAAAGACAAAAAATCTAATGTTGAAACTGAAATATTTTACTGAGATATTTGCTCATATTGAATTTGATGCCAGAAACACATTTCTAAAAAGTTGGGATGGCAGCAATAAAAGACTGGAAAAGTTGTATGTAAGACCACGCCTCCAGCCATCCAGCTCACCGGTCTATTAAGACCTGGACTGCATTCTTCACTCCACTAATCAATTAATCTGTTTGTCATTTCCTCTGGGTGGCAGCAGTGTGCTATATGCAGGGTTCCCGCGGTCATGAAATTCCTGGAAAAGTTATGAAATTTGAAAAACCTGTTTTCCAGTCTGGAAAAGTTATGGAATTAACTAACGGTTTTGGAGAGGTTTGGAAAAATACACAGTTTTGCCTAATGCTTATAATATGTTCACTAAATCCCCGAAAGATGTCGAGTTTACCGCAAAACTACAAGCTATTATTTAAAATCGAACGCGACACCGATGAAACTAACATGACGATGCACGTAGATTACATATGCAGCTTGTTGGCGGGCAGCGAAATTTTTTTCCCACCGGACTTCTTATTACCAACTTTATCTCATTAGCTTACAGCCAATAAGAATCGAGCACATGCTTTTGTTTACCTTTTGAGGCTCATGGGCTTGTACCCTCCATGCACATGGTAACTTGGTACGCTGTTCGCCGGAATTTATAGGGCACCGTTTTTCTAATAACGCCAGTTGAATTTTCCCACTGCCTCGCTTCAAATTAGTGTAATAATAGCATCAATGTCAATCAGAATAATTAATGAAATAACGTGAATACAATAAGATTTCAATATTAACACGCAACTTTATTTAAATTTATGGTCTACGTCCACCTATGGCTCAATTGGTTTCTCTCCAAGTCATTTTCCTGCATTATACACTGTTCAAAAATATTTCATTTCCATCCTGGCATTTTTTTGTTTGATTACCCAGGTTCGTTTGCGAAACTCAATGATTTTCTCAGGTCGATGAACACATCATGCGCGTAAATTGATTAGACCGCAAAGAAACCCAATTCCCGACTGTGGCAGAACGGAGTGTACGAAAAATATTTTCACTATTTGCTTTGAAATTCTCCTGCAAGTTTTCTCATTCCAAATAACATAATTTCTGTGTTTTTAAAGTGTGTCTGTTTCGACATTATTGTGATGCATGTTCGTGTAAACGCCGATTTTTGATTTTCTGAGAAAATGGGACCAAAAGTGAAGGAAAGGACCCCAATTCTGGCTTAAAACAATTAATTTTTTCAAAAGGGACAAAGGAGACTGGAGCTGATGAAGACACAATAGTGTCGAAACGTTAGTCTGTTTGCACTATAAAGGCTGTTAATTTATCAGTGTGCTCCAGTCTCCTTTGTCCCTTTTGATATTTGTTGTCCTTGAGCTGTTTAGCACCTGATTCAGCCGACTTTTGTGGTAAGATGCGCGATGACCCCCCTTTTTTTCAATTAATTTTTTCACTAATCACGCAAAATTTCAAAATAGTAATTATATACGAACATGCGCGACATCTTAAACAATATACACTTTGATTCATGACTGTGGCATTTGTTACGTTTGAGAAAACTTGCACAAAGTGATATTGATGATCTTGGGGGGGGGGGGCCTCATTAACTCCACCAATTTGCATTTTTTCAAATTTCCTTTTCATATTAGGTACCAATACAACATAAGTCATTGACAGATAGCTTAATTTGATAGGACTCGGCCCACTCAACTGAATAATAGGCCAATGTTATTCGCACTTACACGTGTGGCCAATGCTGAATTTTTTTCTTGGCCACACTTATAAGTGCGCCAGTTGATGACCATTCCAGTTTTTAGAAAAAGTACCGCTTAAAATAAGTTTGGTTAAGAAAAAAAAATTAGCTTCGGACACGCTTAAAATTAGTGTGAGCAATGGAGCAATGTGCATCTTGGCCACACTTAAAGGTGCGTCTAACGCGAATTTCGATCAATTTTTGTGCCTGGACTCATTTAAATAAGTGCGAATAATCACTTCGATAATAATATCAAATTTAGCGGCTTCTGTGGTGTCAAAAGGTGGACGTCGACCTTAACTTTCGCTTTACATGTATACTGAAAGCTTCTATATCACCGTGTTCACCAGAAAAGTAGGCTACGTTATGCCGTGAGCCAAAACCTGGATCCTTTATTGTCACTTCGTAGAAACTTTCTGAGGGCAGTTCAAGTATTTTTCCATCAGAACAAGTATGATGTGCAGATATTATAAAATGAAAAAATTCTTTAAAAAGTAAGTGCATACAAATGAGAACAATTAGTTTGCAGCTTAGAAACATATTTTTTCTGTAGGCCTACTGCGATAAGCACTAGGCCTCCTACAGACGAATGCACTGACAATTTTGCATATCGCTCATACGAAAAGAAAATCTCACAAAAGACAACTATTCTATGAAACTTTTTTGGTTAGCTTTTCTATGAAACCTTTCCTCGGTTACAGTCTTTAATGGTTACATGTCATGTCAGTGTCATTTAAACTTCGCTAACTCGACAACGTCCCCCAGATTCTGCGAACAATGCACGCAAGCAAGGATAATACACTCTAAATAATAATTTGTAGTTGTTCAACATCTGTCTCAGAATATATTAAATGCCATCTGTTTGTTACCTCTTCAACGTTTTTGCCTTCTTGAGCATTTACATGTAGCACTTGGTTATTTATTGTTGTTTGTTTGTTTGTTAAATATAATTGAGAAAATACAAGAATGGTGCCATAGGCCCATATGCCATTGTGTGATGCCCCAGGATAGGTGGTAGATAGACACACCTTCCCTTCCATTCTCCATGCTACATTTGTGCTACACTGCTTAGGGCATAGCACACTGTAAAAGCTCATTATGGCGCTCTGTGTTCGCTATTATAGGCCTTATCTATTTTAAACTAAGTCATGGAAATTAGGTAAAATATTATGGAAAAGTTTTTGAAAAGTTTTGAAGAATCACTGGTAAAAAAGTGTGGGAACCCTGTATATGAGACCAAGTCTCACACTTGGTCTTAGTGAAGTCTCGTAACCGCATACCTGTGTTGTCTTCATAGTCTGCATAGACGCATTTCCCCCCATATTGCATTTAAATGTAATACTCTCATACTTAGTGCTGTTATTGCTTATTTTCAGCACTTTATCCAGGAACCTTGATTCCTGACTTCTTTTCCTATTGTAATGCATTGTTACTGTAGTTAAACACCCAGACTCTTTATTACCTATAGTGTTTCTAAGGAACCTCAATTCCTGTTTTGTTTTGTGTTGCTTCGTTCATGCCTTCTGCTGCACAGTAGGCATGATAAATACTACTAAGCCCATCCTTGCACCTGAGTCCAGTCCTCAACTTCCTGTCCTCCGTGCATCTGAACTGTGTACAAAGCACAACCCTTACATTGTATGGTGCCAAAAAAATGCACCAGGTGAAACATCTCAGGTTGCAGTCGATTGGGCCATACGAGTGACACGGGCTGCGCTCGAGCATAGATAGAACAGCCAGTGTGAGAACCTCGGGCCTTGTCATTAGGTCAGGAGTGAACTCCCCCGATCCTTGCGGGTCACTCATGTCCAAGATGGTGCAAGAAAGTCAAGCTGGTTAGGTTTGCAAATGGTTTTCTCGGTATAGTTACAAATTGATTGATTCATTTGGCATTTCTGCTGTGCATAGGTAAAGGGAAATAAGTCAAATCCTACAACGTATTTCAACTTGATAATTCAAAATGATGATGGACGCTTCTCTTCTTAGTAGCCCTTTCATACCACATTCATTGGTGGGCGGCCGGTAGTCCACAAACAGGACGGGTGGATGGTGCTGACAGATGTCGAGAGAGATGATGTAGCACAGAGACCTACTTCCTCGAGCCGAGTGTTACCCTGGTTGTTCTATTCCTCTTGGCACTGCACATGCTCAGTGACCTATTCCCTCGATCTGAGTGTTACCTAATCGAATGCAACCTCAGAGGTAATTAGGCTAATTGGGAATAGGCCAGTTGCACGATTGGGTATAAAAAATGACCCAGAAAGGCGGAGTCTTTGAGAAGTAAAGATGTTGAGGGCTTTGCCATTCTGTGAAAGACTGCGTAGGGAAGTAGTTCAACAATTTAAGAATCACCGTTCCTAATGAAAAACTATCTGGGTCTGAACTCATTCAAGATTTAAACTGACGTGAAGTTAAAAACTGTCCTGTGGTTTGATCAATCAAAATGTAAACTTCTGTTTTGAAATCATGGATGTCTCGTCCTCCAGGCTGAACAGAAGAGGGACCATCCGGCTTGTTATCAGCATAGTGTTCATACGATTATGACCCAGTTCAGGAGAATAAAAAAGAGAGTCATTCCTCAACAGATAATTTCCAAATTGTATGCAAATTTTGTTGAGCATTCATGTTATGCTATATTTATACCATGCATTAGAAAAATACTTCTCACATTCTTGCCTGTTACATTTGAAGACCACAATGGAAAAATGATCAGAGTCACATTTTCACGTTGTGGAGAAATGATTGATTAATTAAAAATTCAAAATGATCTTAGAAACAAAGCACTGAAAAAATATGCAAAAATATTAAAAATTATAATAATATATAAGATTTTTAAATATTATTATAAATATTACAATAATATTTAAAATCTACAAAATGTCAAATTTGGACTCTTATCGTTTTTCCTTTGTGGTTTTCATTTGTATGCCTTGAAGCAGGCGGAAAACCCATATTTTATGAAGAGGAAAGGGGTATTGAAATGATCTCAGACCAGTTACCCCAACCCATCTCTTCACCACATCTCTAATGAGAGGAAAAGAACACTGCTCCCAGATCAGCGGCCTGTGAGAGGTTGGACAAAGAGGGGAGGCCCTGGTCTGGTTTGTAGTGAATAGTGAAGGGAGGATGTGAGGTCTGAGGGGTGTGGGATGTTTTTGCTTGGGGGGGGTCATGTTTAATATCTGTTCAGCTCCTGAGGATTAAACACAATGGTGAGGGAAACACACCTCCCATCCCCACCCGGCCAGACCCGGTGCTTTGATATGAAACAAAGACAGAACTGTATCTGGGTCACTGACCTCACAATCTCTCACACATGCGTGCACAAATTCACACAAACCTGTGTATACAAACTCCACACACACACACACACACACACACACAGACCCTCTCACACACTCACATTCATGCACATACAAAGCACACTTATACACACACTCATTTATCTTACGCGCATGCTGCACTCATAACTGTGCAAGAGATGCAGGCTCCATTTATATTATTATTATTATTGTTGTTGTTGTTGTTGTTACTTCTTAGCTTATTTATCTGACTATTTTACCTGAAGCAGCCATTCAGATGTACAAATATTCTTCTCATTCGGCCATAATGATGAAGTGCTCTCCCCATTCAGAGATCGTGATAGGACATATTCTTCTTTTTCAGAGATTAAATTTGGTCAGACGAACGCTTTGGAAAAGAAGCCCACGGCCATACTGCCCTCCACTTCCTGTTTCTGCCTGGAGCCTTTGGCCGCTTCTCAAAGCGTAGGCTGCAACCTGGAATGTTGCATTATTAGGCTGCTACGTCATCGCAAGCTGTTTTGTTGTGAAGGTGTTTTTTAACACAGCCAAGAAATGCTGCCTTCATCTCGCTTGGTATCAAACGGAATTGTCAACATGGAAGTGGACTATAAGCAGGCTGACAATTCCGACCAATATCAGGCGAGATGAAGGCTGCTGCTTGTCTTGGCTGAGTTCGAGAGCGTCATCACCATGGTACTGCCTGCAATGATGTAGCTGGCTAAAAATGCAGCTTACGAGGGCTGCAGCCTACGCTTTGAGAGACGGCCATTAAACTGAAAGCTGAAAGATGCTCTTTAAAATGGAGGGGTGCCCTATCCTTTCATTGTGTGTTTGGGGGGGAGGGGATTTTTATATACAATACTGTACAAAAGTCTTAGGCACCGTAGATTTTTAAAAATTATTTAAAGATGATTGTGGAGGTTTATTTTTGTATTCCATATGAGTGGTGCAGCAGATTAAAAAAAAGCACATTTGGAGCATTGAATGTTCATTTAAAAAATCTGACAGAGGAACTTTGTATTTCACTAAATACAGTCAATACTAATTATACATCATGAAGAGCCCTGATCTCAACATCATCAAGGCTGTCAAGGAATACTTGGGGAGACAGACGCAAGTGCGACTGAGCCTGTGGAGGAGCTATGGCATACACTCCAATATGCCTGGAACAACTGAAAAGCCAAAAATCTTCCAAAACTACAAAACTGCAGGACAGTGTCCCAGATTTTTAGGCCAAGGGAAGGCATTTTGATTTGAGTTAGTTTTTAACAGTTCACTGCACTTTATAGTATATTTTTCAATATTTCGAAGGCTTTAATGATTTTGGAGGTATCTTTGCCTCATGAAATTGTGTTAAATGTGCATAAGACTTTTGCACAGTACTATATATGTGTGTGTGTGTGTGTGTGTGTGTGTATTCTGTGTTCTTACCAAGTGTTCTCGTATGTTAGCTTGCAAAACATCAAGACATTCATTCCAAGTGTTTTCACATATTAGCTTGCTTTGAGCTCCTGTTTTTCTGCAAGTGAAATATCTTTACCCCACCAGCAAATCTTGAAATGAGATACAACATCTACCCTCGTCTGGCAGTGTTTTTGTCTTAACTACATCGCGGGTAGTAGACTCAGTACAATACACCAAGACTCAATACAATGCAAAATACTTGCGCATACAGTTTTCGCAGTGATGAGAGAAGGACTGAAGCAAGCTTTTCTTAAATCAGGATACAGGAAGAGAATTCTGCTGACCGAGATCTGGGCTAAAGGTCATGAACAGATCCTCACTGGATGCTGTTTGATGAGGGAATGTGTTTCACATGCTTCCCCACACTGATATGAACCTTGACTCCTGATCAAGCACAAGTGCCCACTCTGATAGGAAATTTAATGTCCAACACACTGTGTTATAACTTTTATCATGCAAAAATACAATTCATAAGGCATGAAGGAGGAGTTTTTTTTTTTTTTTTTTTAACTCTGGCTGTGTTGAAAGTAACACAAAATCTGTTGTCATTGAGTGGACATTGAGGTTTATAAAAATTTTTACATGTTCCTGAAATTGATAGGTATTTGGACTGTGACAGACTTAAAGTTGAAATTTTTTTGTGGTTCAATATTTAAATTCTTCAAGTTTTAAAAACAGGTCAGTTAAAAAAAAAAAAAAAACACACACATAATAGCTGCTTTCCTCCTCATGTTCACCAGATCCATGTCACTGCAAACAAGGTCAAAGGTCAAAGGTCACATCCTTATCTCAGTCACTCTCTGTGGTCTCCCCACCACTGTGGTGTAGATCGGGAGAAGGTTTAGTAAGCTCCTCAGCAAGGGCACTGTTTCGTAGACAAAGAGCAAAATACTCCCATCCCGAGGCCTGTACCCGCCCCCGAAGGCTGTCGTTTGTGGGGTGAAAATGGTGACGACTCTAGGGGCCCACAGTCTGGTTTAGGGGCTACAGATAGACAGAAGGGGCCCCCAAAAATCCCAGTGTAATGGGAGCAGTATTTTTTCAGAAGGCCCAGTTAAGCTATGGCCTCAGCCCTGGGTGCTCAGGTAAAAAACCTGCAGTGCTGCAATGCAAGAGAAAAGGGAGCAATTCTGATCTTTGTGAAAAGAAAATGGTTATTTCTAAAAAAAAATGTAGCCAATATGAGAAATACAGTGCACACTCTGGGTACAGAGGAGTCAGTTGGAACCCCATACCTCCCCAAAAGAGGGCTTTTATGTGATGCAGGGCTTTTGATGTTAGTCGGCCATGTTGACTGGACTGTATGTCCACACCCACCCTAGAAGTACGGCCATCAAGCTGTGTGAACGGTGTCTCTCTGGATGGAACAGTTCTCTGATCACTCACTCACAGTCACTGTTCTCTAATTAAAGCCGCTTTCACGCTGGAAGCGAAACGAATTTTTCGCAGGACAGATTACATTCAAAGTCAATGCAAAGAGGCGCATCTTTGCATTGACTTTGAATGTAATCTGTCATGCAAAAAATGCATTTCGCGTCCAGTGTGAAAGAAGCTTAAGTGTTATGCCAACAAGTGGAAACGATCTTTAACTTCTGCAAATAGCCAACCTTGTCCTCATGGTAACTCACAGGAACTGGCTTGCTGGCGGGTATGATTGTCCCTGTGTTTCAGACTTGAGTGGACAATCTTCCAATAGGGACAATTCCTCCTCCATGTTAGAGTCTGTTACCCCCCTACCAGGGCGCAGCCACAGAGCAGCGGTCACCTGACACTTCCCAGCTGCTTTCCGATTGGCTGAGCGGCTGCTGGCCATTTCCTGCTGAGTGAGATTCATGGATAGAAAGAGGAATCACAGTGCTGAGGCTTGTTGCTAGGAAACTGCCTTATATTTGGTGAACTCCACGTCTCTTTGTGTTGACTACTATAGTCCTTGACTCTTAAGACTCTGATACAATTTTACTCTGCCATGACTCCTGCATGGTTTACTTTATATGAGTAGAAATACCACCAATTTACCCGCAATTAAAAGCTGAAGGTTTTTATTTCTGGAACAAACTCTAGGAATTATTACAGTCCTTCAAAATGAGTCCCTGACCGAGTGCTTATAAACCTCGATGCAAGCATCCTGTGCTCACATGTGCACACACATTCACACACACACATACATTATCTCACACACAGTTGTACAATGTCTCAAAGACATAGACACACAGCCTCTCTCTCTCTCTCTCTCTCTCACACACACACACACACACACACACACACGTGAGTTTTCCGTGCACACATTTGTCTCCAGCAGGCACGTGAGACTGGGGATCAGATTATGTTTTGTAATGAAACAGGACTCCACTGTCCAGCTAAAATCGGAGCCGCGGGGGAGGGTTTGATTCTGGCTCGCTCCCTCCCCGGTAACTAGTCACTCCCCAAATACAAACATCCTCGCATAGAGAGATTTCTTTTGAAACGGAATCAGAGGAAAGGCCTCGGAGCAAACACCTCTGGTTTTAGTGCAGAGATTACACTCATGGGTTCAATTTCAACTATGATTAAGACTTTGATGCCCATTCATCGAACCTGGACTGGAAAAGAAGAAATAAAAAACTTTTCTCGTAAAAATTCACGATCTTGCTAATTCTTATCCTCCCGTCACCTCTGCCCATTTAACCGCAATCTCAATGCAGATAAGTAATGATTTCAATTTTCACTTTAATTCCTAATTTCAATTCAGTGGTGAATAGTGGCGCACAACACAAATGAAATACAAAAAAAAAAAAACGGAAACTTTGGACATGCTTTGGAAATTGCATCATTTTGGAAAAACAACCACCACCAAGAAGATTTCAAAAGAATCAAACCATCATATTCAACACCAGAACAAGACTTGAGAGATATTCGCAGGTTCCGTTCATGCCGCCTCAAGTAAACCCCATCACTGCGGGCATCTACAATTTTTTTCTCCAAGAAACAAACCCCTCTTTGTCATTTCACTGAACCACTATTTTCATTGCGATGCTTAGTTTGGGTGCCACAGAATCACTCACTGAAAATTCATACTCCAAACGTAAAGTAGCCTTTCCGCGTAATTCGCGTCACCAAGAAAATAGCAAAATCAAAGCTTCAGATTAAATCTGGAGGGCTTAATAGGCACAGTTAGTAAACCTTCCAAGTAAATAATCACATTAAAACAAAAGACCCTGGCCTCCCGCACCGAGGGTTTTGTTTGCGGTGCTCTGGTATGACAACAGCGGGTTCTTTTTAAGGTGGACTTGTCGGTTCGACTGAATTCGAACAGGCTCGACTACGATATAATGCCTTTTTTGCACCATTGTGGATATAATAACAAAATATTTTACCAAACTTCACCCTAACATGGAATTAGCGGGTTACATAGTTGGCTGTGTTTAGTGAAAGGCGGGATATGGTGCGCTAACGATGCTTAGTCTCGGATAGAAATCGTTCCACCTTCGAAAGGGGCGGTCGCCTAAAGCAGAACGTCAGATAGTTTAACGGAGCCTTTATAAAGTCATCTCTGCTACGAAGCTGTGAGACAGTCGCAAACGGTCACGAAGAAGCGCACAGACAAGTAAGGGGGTAACAAAGAAAACAAATTGCGATTTCGAAGGTAATTTCAGGTATTAATTGGAAAAATGGTTGAATTTCATAGCTCTTAAACATGACAATGTAAGATTGGTTTTTTGTTCCTCATAGCCTAGATCACCGGTACCTGCGCAAATTCCGTAACGGATAAATTAAATTTACGTTTTCATGACTTTTCTGAACTCTTAAATGTTAGCATAAGTTATATTTATTGATGTTCATAAATATGTTTGCGCTAGGTTGAAGGGCGTTAAGCTACCGGCAAATCTGTTGCCACAGCATTACATAGACTGCTGTGTTTTTCCTGAACATCACTCAATGGAAATGAACCTATCTGGTTTTGCCGCAGTCCAGGCAACATCATCACCGTTCAGAGATTCTTATCACGCCACTACACTCCAATTCATGTTTTCTATAGTCGGTGAATATTTTCTCATGATATTCACTTGGACTGTGATCGGATGATTTATTTATAGCTAATTGATTGCATATAATTTTGTTCGTAAATGTTTCGTTTGCTATTCGTGCGGTTTATTCAGCTTCCGGGTGTACCGCGCAACTTGGCACATGGCGAGCGCATGAGATTGTCGGATGGATGCTCTCTTTGCTCTTGCGTGATCTAAGTAGGTCGGGTGAGGTAGAGCACCAGAAATGTAAATTGTGTATTGCTGGGCCTTGCCCTTAAATTCTTTACTAGTTTGTTCGCATTGCTGAAGAATGTTTCACCGTGTAACCTCGTATGGCCTCACGTGTTGCCTACTTCCCTTAAATGATGCAATTTCTTCCATTGATTACTGTGTCTGCGTAAGCAAGACAGCATTCAGCATCATTTGGGTAACATTTGGTTTTTTTAAGGTGGTAGCGGAATTTAAACTGTCCAGAAATGAGTAAAGACGGCGACGTGGAAATGAAGGATGTGGAGTTGAACGAGCTGGACCAGGAGAAGCAGCCCATGACCGATGGAGAGGCCGGGAACGGCGACGGGATTTCCCCGACCGGTACTGAGAAAAACGGCATCGTGAAGGTGAAGATACCGGAGGAGGACGAAATTAAGTTCACCGGTCTAAGCAAGGAGGAGCTGCTGAAAGTCGCCGGGACTCCGGGGTGAGAGAAGTTTAACGCCGACATTTCTTATAAGATTAAAACGCCATTTTATCACTTGGCGCACTCTCACTTGCTTGTTGTTCATACTTTTTTTTTTTTTTTTTTAAATAAAATTAACACATATTGGATGGGAAAAAAGACGGTGATCTTTAATTTGAATCAACGCGGGAAAGTCGGTATAGAAGGTTGCAGCGCAACGCAGTAGTAGATACGGAGACCAAAGACTCGATAAAAATGTAGTGTATGAGGACCGAGTTTGAATTCGAAGTTTTGAGTGGATCGCACTGTATGCTAATATTTCCTCCATTATTTGCGCTTGATTTCTCGGCTGTTTTTCCTGGTCGGCGGGCTGACTAGTGAAATCGGGTGCTTTAGAGTATGATTTGTCCGCAGCAAATGCCTGTGGACTCTGCCGATCTCGTAACCTGGAACTGTCTAGACCTAATTCTGAAGGTTTCGAATATTATCACTGTTATTTAGCTGGTGTTTTTGTACAAATCATCTTTCTGTTGATAAAACCTAATTGGGAATGGAGCGTTGTCGGATTTATGGTCTTGCTCAAGGGCAAACAGCAGCTGTGATCAAAATACAAGGGGGTTTGAATCTTCTGAATCCCTGTGCAAAACCTAAGCCACTGTTTTATAGGCCACCCCCGTAGGTTTGGGCCGCAGAGCTAAAGAAAACGGTACAATGGACAACGTTATTGGCTGAACAAACCAAAAAACGTGAGACGCGTCCGCCATCTTGTGTAAGGAATCGGCAGGGGAATTGCGCAATCAAACGCTGTACATGTGCATATGCGACTTGATAAAATGAAATGGAAAAACTGATTTTCTTTCACAGTAAAAATATTACGTATGATAAGTGATAAATCTATTAATTGCGGTATCATCAGCATCAAGTTCACTTTCAGGTCTGTTTTTCTCATATGCTCATATTCAAACTTCACCTAGGGTAATATACCCTTAGAATCTTACTTCATGCAAAAATCATCAACATTACCTCTGTATTCCACCTCTAAACTACCTTGGTCGAAGATTTTGCAGTTCCATACAGGACGCCATCCTTCGGTAAGATGGTAGACGCAAATCTTGTCAAAACTGGTCTTGTGTCCACTCTAGTGTTTTCTTTACCTCTGTCGTTTGGGCAGTTGGATTTGGAACCATTTCCGGGTCACTCTAGGGGTCACTGTAGCCACCTGGCTGCTCCTGAAATCAGACTCCACTGTGGTCGCTTTGCCTCATGTTTGTCCCCTCTGTCCTTCCTTAGCTGGGTCCGGACTCGCTGGGCCCTGCTGGTTCTCTTCTGGCTGGGCTGGGCCGGCATGCTGGCGGGAGCGATCGCCATCATCATCCAGGCGCCGCGGTGCAAGCCGCTGCCCGACATGAACTGGTGGAACGAGGGGCCGCTGTACCAGATTGGAGACGTGTCGGCCTTCAGCAAGGAGAAAAATCTGAAGGGTAGGAGCAGATTGAGTTAGAGTGGGGTTTGATGCTCTAATATGACCTATCCCCAGGGATTAGTGTGTTTGGGACTGTAGAGGGTGGCAACTCTCAGAAATTAAAGTTTATTTGGCTCGTCTTCACAGAGGAAGCATTCATAGTTTCTTACGGAGCCCTCCGTTATGGATGGGAATAGTGTGGCTTCCAGAATGATCTGTTTTTTTCCTTACAAAGAACTTCTTAACTATGTATGTTGCCCCGCATAGAAGAGTCTTTTTGAAAGGTTTATTTTGAGTGTGTGTGAGGTTGTGGGGTTGTGCAACGGTATGAGCGGGGTTGTATACGGGTATGAAGGTGTTAGTATTTTAGGGTTGTGCGAATGTGTTTGCGGGGCGGTGTTTTAGGTAAATGATATTTGACTCAAATCTCTGCAGGATACCTCAGAATACATCAGCAATAGGAGAGGTGCATGATGGGACTTTGAGGCGAGGGGAGGGGGGTTTAAGGGCAGGTATTAACCCTCCCAGTGCTGTTGGGGTTCAGTAGGGAAGAGTATAGGAGAGAGAGAGAGAGAGAGAGAGAGAGATGGATGTGAGAGCAGGTGACTACACAATCTCTTCCCGCCCCATTGGTTTCCTGGGGTGTCTGGTTTCCATGGTAGCAGAGCCAGCTGGTTCATGTGACCCATTTCTGCTGAACCAGCTAAATCCACTTCTTGTTCCTCTCTTGCTTGCCCCCTCTCTCTCTTTATTCTCTCTCTCTCTCTCTCTCTCCCCCCCGCCCTCTTTCACTCGTCTCTCCTGCTGCTCTCTCACACAAAGCCCTCTCCCATGACTCGTATCGGAAAGGGAAATACTGGGTCATGTTATGGCGGCTTGTACACACAAATAGGCTGCTGGGAACAGCTGGTCTCGCTCTCTCTCTCTCTCTCTCTCTCAATTTCAAAGGCTTTATTTGCATGACATGTAGGCATGTGTTGCCAAAGGGTCACAGAAACAATTTGCAAATATATTAAACATATGTGTTGTAAACAAACAGCAGTTACATCAAATAACTATATACATTACTATAACACTCTCTCTCTCCCTCTCAAAGTGTCACAAGACTTTGTAAAGGAAGTTGGTGTTGTCTTGAGCATGTGTATTAGAAGTATAATCTGTGGGGGAAAATATGTTTTTAACGTTATTTTTGGGAAAAGTCACCAAACGTTTTGAGCGGTTTATCAGATTTAACTGGTGATTCTACACATTTAGTTTCTGTGTCCCAGTGACCAGTGAAAGTGAAGTTATGACTCTCCCTCCATCCGTTCAGATAGGAGCCTGGTCTTGTTTGCCTGTGATAACTGTCCAGGGGAGTCGCCAAGATGGCTGCCGAGTGGCGAGACTCGCCTTTGAAGACTTTGCTTATATTTTTAAAACACGGGGCAGATCAGACCGAATCATCTTGTTTCGACTGTTTCAGATGGCAAAACAACATTAATTTTTGCCTGAGAATTTATTAATGGAACATCAGGAACTAATTGGATCGATTGTCCATGTGTCAGCGCAACTGGAGACTCTAAATTGCATGTAGGTGTGTGTGTGTGTGTGTGTGTGTATGTGACCTTACAGTCGATCCGTAAGCTTTTCAGGGTGTGGTTCTGCCTCTCAGCTGATGTATGATGGCTTAGCCGCCCCCCCCCACAAAAAAACTGGTTAGATAATGGATGCTTGATTGGTGGCATGGAATGCGAGATTTGTACTAATGGCGCTGTTCGTGTTGTGCTGACAGCGCTATTTATTTTGTGCTGTTGGAATTATTTTGTGCCAATGCCATAGTTAATTTGGTTTATTTTGTGCTAACGGCGTTGTCTGTTTTGCTTCAGGAGTGACGGAGAAGATGGACAGCCTGGCTGAGCTGAAAGTGAAAGGATTGGTTCTTGGACCTATTCATGTGGCTGACGCCGACCAACCAGGGAGCCTAAATTTCCTGGAGGTTAAGTCGGACGCAGGCTCTCTGGAGGAGTTCCGGACCCTGATAAAAGCTGCACACAAAAAGCGTGCGTACCTTTCACTTCAGTCTGTCCAAAATCACAGGGTGGGGTGTCTGTGTTTACGTGCCGAGGAAAAGAGGGTTATTTGTCTTGTTACCATAGAGTACTGTGTCGATGACTTTACGCTGGTGTCGGAAGTAAAAATTCCCATTAATTTTAGCCATGGACATTTTTAAAAACTCACTTTCAAAGCACTATCTTATTTCTAAACCTCTCCTTCAATTTCAGAATTTTCTATCATATTTCAAAGTAACCACACATTGTTTTTCTTGACTGTAGTGAATTATATTTTACATCCTTTTTATTTTTTTGCTGATATGCTAACTGCCTTATAGTCGAAAAACTACATGCCCCATGATCCACCTGGTTCCTGGAGCAGAGGTTTAGATTTGCATTTGAATAGCTGTTACTACCATGCCATCTTTGATAGCTATCAAGCCTGATGAGGTAGCTGGCTAATTAGCTAGGTAGCTACTGTATATTGTTCTTATTTAAACTAGGTTATGTACCTTGCAACAGTTTAAATCATCAGCCAAGTATTATTGGCCAACACTTGTCAGTGTGCAAACTGGATAGCTAGCAAACTAGCTAGTTACCCAATCAATCAATCTTGTCAATGTCTTAGTAGCCTAGATGGTAACCTAGGGAAAGAATCACAACTACAACTAGCTGATTTAACACCAGCTAAGTAGCGAAATGATTGCCATTCACTGTTCTCTATTGATTTGTATGCACCAAATGTAGCAAGCTAAGGTTAATACTAGCCTCTGCCCCAGCTAGCTCAAGGGATTTTACTTCCGACACCAGAAGCTACGTAGCTGTGACGTAGTCATCTCGATATTTTGTAGAGGAACCGTTTTTAGTCATTTATGTAACCCTCTATCATTTGTGTAGTGTGAAAGCTGTCAGATAAATGAAGCGCTTAACCCAAATAATCTCTTTGCACAAAAATAAGCCCTTGAACTGGATAGAGGGGTCCTGTGGACCCACACTGTGAGACTGTGTCTGTGTTTGCCTTTGGCTGAGTCACACATAATGGTGTCTGTTTGCAGTGAAGTGAACTATTATATCAACCTGAGCGGTGTATTCCTCTTGCGTTAGTATTAGTCATTGTATGAAAACATTGATTATGTGCCTCTGATTAATGTATTACGCAGCTGCTCTGGTCTTGTCTACTATCAGCAGTAATTGTAGTTGTGATAAGATCAGTGAAGAAAACCCTACCCTATCAGGATCCGCCAAAGTGTTGATTACATGATGGTGATTTTAGCTGCGAGATTACATTTAATATCATCAAAAGGAACAAACAGTCAATCTGACTGGAGCTATAAGCAAGATGACGTATCTCAGGTTTTTTTTATCCCAGGTTTTTCCTCCTTTTATTTTAGCTCACAAAACCTGCGTTCAGGTGTCAGGCCTTTAGAAAAACATTTGTGGGAAACTTTGATGGGAACAGAAACTACTCTAGCACACTTTCTTGATGTCATCAACTCCTGAAATACTCTTCTTGTGTTCTGTGCCTGAAGGAACTTTTGGCCTCTGCCAAATCTTGTTCTCAGCACGACAAAAATTACATATGCTATTGCCAACGCATAAAAAATAAATTGACATACATTCAACCCTGGACAACATTTAAAAGACTCAGACAGAAAGATTACATTCGAACAACAAGATCGAAAACCATTCCTGAGATGATAATGATAATAATAATAATAATAATCATCATCCTTCTCTCTCACAGATATTGCAGTGGTGCTGGATCTTACTCCGAACTACAAGGGCAGCCAGCCGTGGTTTGCTAATGGTTCTGTAACTGATGTAGCAGAGAAGCTGAAGGTGAGATGTTTGGGCTTGGGGAGAGGGGTTTGGAGCATTAAAGGGTTTAAGACATTGGGGCTGTTTGGGGCAGTGGGGCATTTTGGGGGATTGGGGCAGATTAAGCCATTGGGGCAGTTTAGGATTTGGTTTCCTGACCCCCTCTTGTCCTCCACAGCTGGCCCTGGTGTTCTGGCTGAAGGAGGGGGTGGATGGCGTGCAGCTTCGCGGCGTGGAGCGGCTCCTGAGCGTCACGCCTGGCCAGTGGGCCGACATCCGGGCCATCGTACAGAACAGCACCAGCGACAAAGACAAGCGCAAGTCAGTGCCAGAACCAGAAATCAGTGTTTCTCACACGCATTTAGGCCGTGCTCATACCGATCGCTTGAACCTCCCATCCTCATGTCCCTACTTCACCTCTTGCTCCAGGAGGACAGAGGAATGAAGAATGTAAAAAGAATGGAATGAGGAATGAATGAATGTGTAAAAGAAGAGGTGGCCTGTTCTTGTTCTGTCAAGTGTCATTTAGAAGCCACACCTGAGATCGCTTTATACTGACATTTGAATGAGCGTTCACATTCCATTTCACTAACTCACGATTCTTTAAGCCAAAAGTATGTAAAGGAAGTGAGGTTGTGAGCGATTGGAATGAGCTCGCTGTCTCTTCTTCAAGTTCTGTGATTGTAACTGAAGCGTGGGCACCACCTGATGGCTGATTAGGGGAACTGCATGTTTTAGCCTTCACAGTCATACATTCTGTTTTTGATCTCTACTGGTGATGGTGCTTGATTTAAGATGGGTATAATTTTTGCCATTGGCTCATTATTCAGAGGAACTAAATCAGGGTTGATCTTCCCAGGTCTGGAGAGCGGCTCAAAATGCTAAGTTTTGTTGTCATTTTGTACAAAGAAACCCAGTGAGCTTGACTGATTGAATCGATCAGTTATCAGTGTCGAGAAACAACAAAAACCAATATACTTTGCAGCCTGTCAGGACCAGGGTAGGCTACTCCTGAATCATATGATTCTCTCACCAAATTTTGAATTTTTGAAAATCTTTAATTTACTTGTGTCAGTCATTGAATTGGATTTTATTGGATTTAATATGTCTTGGTCAGGCTCACAGACGCCTCTCAGTGGGGCTATTCAGCTGTATCCAGAAAGGGTCGGCGTGGGTGTGGTCTATCAGTTGAAACAGGCCCTTTCTACATAAGGTTAAATATCCCTGCTTTATGTCATCGTAGAAGGGTGAACGTTTGGTCGAAGCTCCTGAATATCACTTGTGGGTGTAAAAGACTCCCAAGGGGGGAGAGAACCCCTTAAAGGTCCCCTATTGTGTTACCAGGTGCACAGCTTATTAGCCATTGTGACCCAGTTCAAAATTCCCCCTTCCTGACATCACAAGGGGGAGTGACCACCGAGAATAATGAAATCTGATTGACTGCTTGACTGAAGTTGATCAGTTCTTCTTGCCACTGGTTGGTTACTTCCCCATGTGATGTCAAGAGGGGAAAGATTTTGAAATGGCTTGTAATATCTAATTGGCTGTGCACCTGGTGACATAATTGGGGACCTTTAAACAGAGAGGAGAAATGATTTCCCCCCCCCGTTATCGTGGCGTTTTGCTGAAACTCTGCTCCTCTGCGATCAGGGGCCTGTTTGGCGTTACGGAGAGGACTTCGGCTCAGGAGGTGTCCAGCCTGCTGAGCTCGTTGGGGGTGGATCTGCTGATTTCGGGGGTTCTGCGGCCGGGGGCGACGGGCACGGAACGGGCTAAAGCGCTGGAGCTCCTGTACGCCGCGCAGAATCAGACGTCTCTCTCCTGGAGTCTGGGAGATCGCGCTCGCGGGCACCTGGCTTCTTTCGGCGGACCCAAGATGCTCAGACTCAACCAGATGCTTCTGTTCACCCTGCCGGGGACGCCGGTGTTCAACTATGGAGATGAGATCGGACTGGAGGACGAGGTGAGAGAGGGAGGGAGAGAGAAAGAGGGAGACCGATGGACAGACCAGTTTACTAACCTTACATCTGATATGCCTTTGTTAATTGAAGAGCCTTGTGCTATAAGTTTGTAAGTCACATTTTACAAACAGGAGTTAAGGAAAATGTGCGTTTTTTTTTTTTTTTTTATGCTACCTTTAGTGGATTTTCTCAATTTTGTTTAAATGGACAATTTGTGATTGAAGTAGTTTTAGCACCAGGGTCTTCAATTACTCTGTTGTGCACTGCATTAGGTGTATTGTGATCATGCTGTAATATCAATAAAGCTTTATTGAATTGAAATTGAGGGGGTGGGGGGGAAGTGCTCATTCTGGAATAGAAAGAAGGAGAAGAGATGGAGGCGAGGAGGAGGGAGTGAGAAAAAGGGGGAGGAGAGAGAAAGGGAAGCTGGCGGAAACCAGAGGCGTTGCTCAAGATGGTGGGTTTTAGCAAGAGCCTGTGAGTTCCTGCTTTTAGAACAATTAAACTACGCTTGGTCTTGCCAAGAAGAGCAGGAATGCACGCGAGCAGTCTCGCCTTGTGTTTCAAGATGGCGTCCAGCATTCTAAACGTGGGCATCCACACTTCTTTGCAGTTTGTTCATCAGAATTTGACACAATCTTGTTGGCAGCCATGTTGGAAAATGTGCAAGAATTCGCAGTCGTTCAAAACTCGGGCGTCTTTCCCTTGTTAAGACCCAGTGCGAGAATCTTTGGTTTTGAAGAGGCCTCCATTTTGTTGAAAGGGTCTCTCTGATTGGCAGCCGTCTGAGGGGGGAGGGGAGAACGGGTAGGGTGATTGTGATTGGTTGTTTGAGTGACAGCACTGTATGTCTTCATCCTGCAGCCGAATAACAAGTTTCCTAAAATGATCTGGGACTCGCCGAAGTCTGAGGAGGAGGCCAACAGCACGGAGAAAGTAAGGAATCAGGAGAGACGCTCGCGCATATACACTCACATGCATGCGCTCACTCTAATGCACTCAGATGGCACATGCGCACGCACACACACACTCTGTACACACATACTTTCTTACAAACGCGTGCACACACACACACACACGCCCAGGCTCTCGCAAACACACGCACACACAATCTCGCACATGCTGTCTCTCACGCATGCGCACACACACACTCTCACTCTCATACAGACTGTCTCACACACACAGACTATCCCTGATACAGGCTCTCTCTCACAGACACACACGTACACATGTGCGCGCGCACACACACACACACATACCCACACACACAGTCTCTCATGCGTGCACACACATACCCACGCACTCTGTCTCTCATGCACACACATACACTCCGCACACACATACTTTCTTACAAAGGCGCGCGCGCACATACACACACACACACACAGTCTCTCATGCGCGCACACACACACACACACACATACCCACACACACAGTCTCTCATGCACACACACACACACACACACACACACACACCGACACACTCTGTCCCTCATGCACACACACACACACACACACACACACCATTTTTCTGTTCCTTTCTACCCCTCCTCCATGCCCCATTCTTTCATTGTTGGACTGAATCAGAAACATATGATGGCTGAACAGAAACCTAAAACGTGAGTATGAAGCACTAATTCTTTCTTTCTTTCTTTCTTTCTCTCAGGAGAGGGCGTCGCTCCGCAACTTTTTTCTGAAACTGAGTGAGCTGCGATGTAAGGAGCGATCGCTGCTCTACGGAAGTTTCCAGATCCTTCACAATTCCACCTCCAGCCTGGCGTTCCTTCGCCAGTGGGACCAGAGCCACGGCTACCTCGCCGCCTTCAACTGGGGGGAGGAGCCTGAGGTCCTCAGCCCCGCCCACACATCACTCCCGCCCACGGCGAAAGTCGATGTGAGCACGGACACCGAGGCGTTCCCCACCGAGAGCAGCGTGACGCTCAGTTCATTGAAGCTGGGACCAGGGCAGGCTGTGCTACTGCAGTACCCCTATGTGGCGTGAGGGGACGCCAAAAACACTATTCAATATTTACCTAGATCGGGCATCTCAAACTAAAAGCCTAGAGGGCACTGTTTCTGCTGGTTTTTTGATATATTACGCAATGAAGTCCTTAACCCATTAATGCCCAAATTTCTCTTCAAAGTAAAAGTTACATTTTATTATCAGATACAATGTACAGTGAACTTGTAAGGCTTAGTCTGGTGATAACTAATTTTGTCATCCACAACCTCAATTTATGGATGCCCCATTACAAATGTACAGATTGTTGAAAGCGTAAAAAAAAATCTTCATTCTGAGAACAACATATTTAGATAATACTATAATCTCCAATTTTTGTTCTTAGTGCAGTACAGAAACGTGTCTCAGGAAAAAATGGGGCACTCACTTTTCAGAACGTGGCATAGTGCAGTTTAGTTTCAAGAAATTCATGCAAATGGCGGCCTCCACAACAGTGTAAAGGGAAATTACTCTCATAAGCACTTTTCCTGGATGCGAGTTACTTCCTTTGATTAATCTATAGCAGCATAGTCACAGTAACACATTCACTTGGGTTACAGAGGTTAAAATTCACCTCGTCCCAAAAATGGGACAGTGGTCATTAATGGGTTAATACAACTCACCGATTGGTCAAAGATTCTGGACAAATTGATTTTAAGGTGTAAAGTAGCTGCTCATTGGACAGAAATATCAAAAACTAGCCAAGACTAGTGCCCTCTAGGGCATAAGTTTCGGACCCTCACTGAAGTGTCGTGTTTTTTAGTGGTCAGATGAATCTGTGATGTCAGTGCAAGTGCTCCCTCACGATAGAAATTTGTGCAATATTAAAATTTAATGGTCTTTAAAAAAAAAAAAAAAAGAAGTCTGATATGACTTCATGCAGCATTGTGAAGTATGGCAGTATTTCAACACACAAACACTGTATCTCGTACACTGGAGTCTAAGTTGTGCCTTGATGGCAGTTTTAATGAAGCCAAAATCTGCATGTGACTGAGCCCCACCTGTATTTCACCCCCTCACTGCCTGGGGGGGTCAAATCTTTTCCAAAAAGGATCAGTATTTTTGCAGGTTTATGTTTCAGCCTAGGGCTACGACACCAGATTGAGCTAATCAACTGAGCAGGGTGTGCAAGACCTCGGTAAGTGAAACAAGGTGCGTTAGCATTGGGCTTTAACCAAATCCAGCACCCACACTGGCCCTTTTTCGGATGAGATTGGCCACCCCAGCTCTTAGGTGTTCCAATCCCTGTGAATGTTCAGAGGCTGTATCTGTGAATTGTGACTTGACTTGTGTGACAACCTCCAAATACCAGCAACAGAGATGAATAAACGCGACTGAAAATGAGAGATGGTGATTCCCATGAGTTAACTCCCTGAAACTGAGCTGTGTGTGTGTGTGTGTGGTGCTGTGCTCGTGTGTTTTTCTCTGTGTACACCTTGGAGCGATTGTGTATGCATGCATGTGTATCTGTGCGTGTGTGTTTCTGTATGTGTGTGGTGCTGTGCTTGCATGCATTTCTCTGTGTATGTCTGGAAGCGAGAGTAATTGTGTATGCGTGTGTGTGTGCACGCGCGCGCATGTGTTTTCAATATTGAGAAACTTGTAACTCACAGGGAACTTTATCAAACAAGTTTTCTATAAGTTACTTCCAAATCATGTTAGACCAAGAATGCTCAATGCCCCAAACCAATAACCATAAAACTTATGGGTCGTCACAAACACCTTAAAATGTCTAAAATATCCTTGGCCAGACCGTGGAAGAGCTGCCTGGGCAAATCTAAAACATACTCAAAACTGATGTAAGGGCACAGCATCATTGCTCTAAAGCTCCAGCCAGATGTATGAGTGCTTATAACTCCCTGCAACCCTCAGGCCTGCGGAGAATCTTCAGCCTGCTTAAAGCCACCCCTGGTGAGAAAAAATTGAAAAATTAATTTGCTTGTTTTCTTTCTGACAGTCTAAAGGACCCCTAATAAGGAAACTCTACCCATTTTATATGACTGGTAGTCTTTTCAGCATATATACAGTAAAAAGAAGTATGAATCCGCTGACTTCTTCATCTACGCCAATGCTTAACAGAGAACCTACAAGTCACCTGACAATTGAAGACCTGTTTGCAAGAAGTACCTAAGTCACAAAATAATACTTTTGAGATTTTGGGGGTCAAAGTTTTCAAAACATGTTGCAGATCATGACAATGGACAATGGAAACGCATCAACACACGAGACTTGAGTGCTTCTTTGCAGAAATCTTTGGTATCAGATGATGCTTTGGCCATTGTAGCTTTTAATACTGGTGTCAGCTCATTTTTTGCAAAATGTGACTTAAGTACTTCTTGCACACAGGTATTCAATTTCAGTCTCCGTCTTCCAGGGAAATGGAAGCGCTTAGTCTTCCTCATATCACCAACCAATTTCGATGAAGGTTCTATCCATGGAATTAGCAAATACTTAGAAATCCCGATTTTCATATGAAATGCTCCTTTAATATGAGTCAAAAGCCACACCCATGGGCTGTTTTTTTTTTTTTTAATTAAAGATTATTTTTTTGGGAATTTTCCTTTATTTGATAGTTATACAGTGTAGAGAGACAGGAAGGTTGGGGAAGACATGCAGCAAATGACCCGAGCCGGAATCAAACCCAGGTCGCTGCGAGAAGGACACAGCCTTTTATGGTATGTGCACTTAGACCGATGAGCCACCGGGGTGCCCCAGGGCTGTTTTGTGTTAATAAAATGTGCGTTCCCAAAACTCAATTTTTTTTTTCTCCTCACGCCTACTTGTCTTCACCCCTCATATTTACGGATAGAAGAATGAGGTTAAAGGAGGCGAGGAGAATGTGTTCTAATTCATGAGGACATACCCAGAAAGGAGACATTATTAACCTAGTCCTTCGTAAAGGATTAAAATTCAGGGGTGTCAAACTGACCCGTAAAAGGGCCAAGAGGCTGCAGGTTTTCACTTCAACAATGCAGAAGCACACCTGATACAACAAATCAGTTCTGCAGGCCAAGATCAGTTGATTAAATCAGTGGTTTCAGGTGTGCTTCTGCTTGGAAGGATTGAAAACCTGCTGCCTCTTGGCCCTTTTATGGGTCAGTTTGACACCCCTGAATTAGATCAGGCTTTCCCAAACTCGGTCCTGGGGCCTCCCTGTGTATACTGGTTTTTGCTCCACCCTGGTTTGCAATCATAGGATTTTAACAAGCTGTTAATTTGTCCAAATTGGGTGCATTTTGTGTTTGAATATGTTATTTGCTGTTTTAAGCCAAATTTTAATAGAAATATCCATTTGTGCCATGAAGAATAAAAGACCGAATAAAAGACCCTTGCATATAATGTTTTTTTTTTTTTTCTGTGTGGCAAGCAATTTCAGGTAATAACATTTAAAAAATATCAACTCAGGTACTGAGAAAATCAGTAACCTCCAAATTAGGTTGCTGAAGACAGTTGATTAGAGTTCTTTCAAAATAATTTGCTTGCACTCAATCACAAAAACATAACATAAAACAGGTTTGACTCTGTCATTTGCTTGTTTAGTAAATTGTTAGTTTTTGCAACCATGTGCCCACAGTTTCACCAATTAGGAACCCATTGATTTTTTTCCTTTGATTAGGTACATTTTCCCCCTCTTTTTATGCAGTTGTTACTCATATGTTGCAATGTGGATGCGGAATTTATTCCTCACTGTTTGTATGCATATCTGTCAAAATACTGTTTGTCAAGAGAGGATAAATTGCTGCGCTGAACAAAAATGCACCTAACTAAGACGAATTAACAGCATGTTAAAATCCTAATATTGCAAACCAGGGTGGAGTAACAACCAGCATACACGAGGAGGCCCCAGGACCGAGTTTGGAGGACTCCTGAATTAGATCATGGGATAATACTGCCCCCTGGGGACTGACAGCGTACCGGCAGGTTGCCAATCTTGTGCGTGGAGGTGAATCAAACTCGGACGGAAAGTCGAGCATAAAAACTGCACGGTCTGCAAGACTACGGTGCTGAACCAGCTACCACAGGTGCACCGGATAATGTGCGGTCACTCGTCATGGTGATTCCGCGTACACGCTCAGACAAGCAAGAACCCTCACTCGAATATAAAGACAAGAATGCATACTCTCAAACACTCTCATCCCAGAACACTCAAATCATTTTCGCAAATACCACCAGAATGTTTTCTCAGTGTTAGTGAGAATTTCCATGCCAGACCAGCATCATAGTTCGAACATTTCTGGGGGCGGGATTTGCCAGGATACGCTCACTCACACTTATTTGAGCACAAATGCACAATGCAAACCTCGCAAAACAGAGGCACGCGCTCAAATACATACAAATACTCTCGCATGCTTCCAGGTATCAACACACACACTTACATACGTACACTCTCATATTCTCACACAAAGGCCAACACATGCACGCGCACACATAAAAACAAGCATTGTCATATTCACAGTGATCATGCACTCGCACGCATGGGCACAGACGCGCTAGCACAAATGAGCCCTCACGAACATGCACACCTTAGCGTACGTCCCACCTACCGAACAACCCGCCCTGACAGCGCAGCTATGGTCTCGCGGCCTCCACTATCTTCAGTCGGTGACCGTCGACGCTTTCAGCGCAGATAGCTTTCGTATCAGACTAAGAATATTACATGGTTGCTCGCCGCACATAGCGACCTGATATGGCTATTATTTCCTTTTAATGACAGCTTTCATTTTTATCTATGCTTGCCCGTCCACGTGCGAATAATTTTTGATAGCGCACAGCGACATAGTTCAAAATTTGGTTTTCAGGTTCCACAGTTTTCTTGCGTCCACCTCCGTTCACTTTCCTCGCCTACCCCTCCGCACATCAAATGAAACTGATATTTGACTATTTCTTGCCTCTCGCTAGGGCACTAATTGCTGGACTCGGAAGAAGGCAGTGTCTCACTTCAAAATTCTATAACGTCGCCCAAGTTTACGACCACGATTGCGTCCCCATATCTGAGTCCTTTGAGTTTTGTTATTTTTTTAAATGTACAGTGTGCATTATTGATTTAGTTCATGTTTTCAATTCAAGAACCTTTTGCTCTTTGTGATGTATAAATCGGTATAAATAATATAGTATAGTTTTGTATTTAAGAATACAAATACAATATTTGTAGTTTGGTGATTACTGTCTTGATTCGTAAATATGTGTAGTATTGATTGATTTTGGGTGCTTTTTTACATGCATGTATAATATCAAATGATGTTAACTGCTTTCATTGGTGGTTGTTGAAATATTTCATTAAAAACTGTAAAAAACCATTGAGGCTAATATTTCAATCCTTTCCACCTATCATAAACCTCTCTAGCGCTTAGGTCTGCGAAGTCTGACCAATGACTGTAAAAAGAGGATCAGATGCACAAGACGGTACAGGTTACAAATAGATCCTGAGAGAATCAAGAGAACCAATCAGATCGTTTTCTGTAAACTCAGCTCTGTGTCCGTGCTAGTTTAGGCCAATAGGCGCTTGGTATTCCCGCACGGGAAGATAATCTTGTTCAATCTTGAGAGAGGGCGTCGCGATCGGAGCCAATAAGAAGTTCCTTCACCATTAGGAGGAGGGAGTGATGCCTGGGATGGGTTTAAAAGGTTCAATTGGTTTTAATGTCTTGCCGTCTGGGTCCGATAATCGTTGTCTGCCCCGGACTGAAGCGCAGTCACGCTGAAGAGAACCTCGCAAACCCTCCACAGAGTAGATAGACAGAGAGTGCTAAATAGGTTAAAATACCCCCTCCTCCCTCCGTTAGGGGCCTTGAGGTTGCATCACAACATATCGACAGTCTGCAGCTGTCGGCAGAAACACGCTCAAAGTAGCGGAGCTTCGAGCTTCATAGATTGACGCTCACCTGAGAAACCGAACCCAGCTCACGTTTGCAAAAAATAGGAGAAGGTAAGTTTGAGTGAATGGCAAGTGTGAAAGCGAATAGAAGCAATGCATAACTGTAGACGCTGCATTCATTGGCTTTCAATCTGGCTAAGTTAGCAATAGCAAGCGCCTTCCATAATTGAGCTGTACTGTACAAGTAGTAGCAACCCAGCGCGCAACCTGCAACATTCTGGTGATTTCCTCATATCAGCCACTGTTTGGTTTCTTTGTTTTTACTGATGTCCTTGTAACAAACGACGAATATTTGTGACAAAATTCTCCTCGTAGCCGTTAAACTTGGGTGCTTGAACAGGCAATGGTCTATAGTGACTGACAGTAATGACGTATCCCAATTCAAACGCTATTGCAGTGACGTTGCAAATTGTTGCTGACTGTAAGCTTCGTGCACTAATCAAATGAGTTGTTGAATGGGCTGTACCGCATGTGCTCCAAGGACATCTACGCGTGTGTATCCAGTGTGCAACGTTTACATTTCATTGTTGGGTTATCGCGTTTGGTCTGTTTGCCTCCAGACTTCGGAGAGCAGAGTGCTTCAAGTTCAACGGGAACATCTGGCCTTTGTTGCTCAGTTGGCTGACTTAATTTCGCGAAGTTGTGCTTTGTTGATGCTTTTCAACTCCTGTATCGTAATTTCTCTCTGGATTTAAGTCAAGTCGTTGTTCCGATTTGAGGGTTTTTCCACCGCGCTGACCAGAAATGACGCAAAACGCGCAATGCCAGTATTGCGTGTTTACTGCTGCAGGATGCTTGAAGGGGGATTGGCCACTTTGCAATCATATCTATGAAATAAACCTAAATGTTCGGTCGCGGGCTGCTTTATTATCACTGCTTAGTTTGCAGTTATGGGTCAATTTGATCTCCCCGCCACGAGCTCAAGCCCTAAATATGGAGCGTACGCTGTAACGTCTGCAGCTGTTGCACCGGGTCACCCACCTCTATCCCCCACGTGGCCGACTGTCACAGGGAAGTCATTTCCAAATATTCGCAACGCGTTCTTGGCCAACTTCTCAGAACTGGCACAGGTTCATTTTTTTTTCTCGTAATGGTTTTGCGCAACAGTTGCCTAGTCCTGTAATTTTTTTTCATTCCGTCCAAACGATTGACACATGCCGTGTGAACATTTAACAAGAAGCGGCTTTATTATGACCATTGCGAAGATCATTTGCCGATTTGCTTACACAACTACAAATTTGGGGTTAAGCTCATAAAGGAGAACGCATTCCCCATATGGTTTTGTTTTAGGCCGCATTGATTTAAATCGGAATCATCATTGTACACGGAAATATTCAAATCTATTTACACAATTTTGGTCAATGTACCCTACTTCCAGGACTTTTACGTTTTCTGGGTGAAAGGTTATATGGACTGGTTATGTCGACCTACTTTATGGATTGATTTGAAGCATGATCGGTTTTTTTTTTTTTTTTGGCTGGTAAATGCAAGGAAAGGTAGAGGAACGGCAATAATCGAAGAAGACTCCAAAATCGTTCGATCCCTCAACCATGTTATAATATATCTCATCTAGTAATATGTCTGGGAAGATGGGACGGCTCGCGCTCCATGCAGCTGTCGTGGCGCTCCACGGGAAGCGTCTTTCAGTCGCGTAATTTCGGCGCACTTGTTAGTTTCTACTGTCCACCAATCTTGCGTGCGAAAAAACTTGGAGGTCGGAGAAATTTAGTTTTTCTTTGTTTGGAAAAGGGGCACACTCATGGGGTGATGGAAGGAAGTGGTGCATAGTGAGAAGGAGTGATTTATATTAACTTTGTGATAGGTTGAGCCCTTAACCAACGAAATTAGGTGGATTACTTAAGTACAATGTGACTTCACCGTGGGGTAAAAAGGTACACACGCATTTAAAATCAAGCCACAGAGAAAAGAAGGGCTTTTGATTTGTAAATCTATTCAGGGAAAATAAGTCATCTTGTCATACTTTGTAAGTATGCTGTGTACGGTTAAGGCCTGAAAAATGATGGATGACAGAAAGAATGACCTCGGCTCCCAGGGCCTTTAATGTTGACACAGGGCATATCTTGCAGTATACGTGGGCTATGAACTTGATGGCCTTTGTACTGCTGCATGTGAGAGCCTATCATATTTGTAATATCCTCTGTAATATCTGCCTCAGGAAAGATAGAGTGAGTGAGTGTGTGTGTGTGTTATAAAGTGCATACAGTGCTGGTAGTTTGTGTGTGTGCGGGGCTTCCGTAAGATGATCTCCCCTGTAGCACATGCTGTTTAATGCCGCACACATGGTGCTGGTCCCATATCTCTCCCTCATCTCTAGGCTTCATTCAGGTGATTCCTGTTGTGAATACAGGGCTGTAGCACTGCTGTTCAAGGTGACTGTGACTTGTCCTGCACTTGCTGTTTAGCACTTAGACCAGGGCCTGTCCACTGCTGCTGAAATCTGCCACGTCTCCTTGACAATGGGAGAAAAACTGAAGTTTCACTCGTTAAGAGGAACAAACAATCACCTGAATGCAAATGGTTGTTTATTCCGCAGGCGTTTATTATTGAATGGCGTAACTGTCGGCGGTGAAGAGGTACGGACGATGACACAACAAGATTTAGCGTAACTCCAGTACTTGGTGAACTCCCAGAACTCCACCCCCCACTGTTTCCCTGATTGACATTGTGTACCTGCACGCAGACTTCCTGATTAGTGGATGTTCTGTAAAGGCCTTTCTGATTGCTGGCCCTGTGTCCCCATGCGGGGGCTTAGATGCGGCATTGGACCTTTCAGACAGGGAAAATGCTAGTGCCTTTGTACATGCATCAAGTCATGTGAATTTTTGGAAACTGACCCAGAGAACTGCCTGGACATGTGAACTGTAACCTTACAGTGAAGGAGTTTGTCTCTAGAGCAGGTAGTTGCACCCGGGTGAGCAATGAAAGGGTTTTTGTTCCTAACAGGATCCCTGGCAAATCTTGACTGCACTGATCTGATCTGTTTACATCACTTTCACTGTTTTTATTTTATTTTTCTCTCTCTCTGCCCTTTATCACTCCCTCTCTTTCTCTCTCTCTCTCCATCTGGTACTGTTTTCCTGTAGTATCACATGACTGGTTTATGAGCATTCCATTGGTTGCCTGGGTAACGTGGAGGCGATTAAGGGAGAAGTTTCTCTGTTTTGAAGGGGGACGTGAGGGGGGTTTGGGAAGAGCGACACTTCGGTTATAGAGCTGATGGGAAGTGAATACTTTGGGTACAGACGGGTTCATCTCTCATCTGGTTTTGTCCTCTGTCTGGCTGTTGTTGCTTTTCCAATACCAGACATGATTTTTCCCAGAATAATCTGGAATTTTCAGAATTTCTTTTTTCATTTCCCAAACATCTCTGGCTGAAGTGGAGGGCTTAGAGACATTTCAAACACATCTGAGCACTGTGCACACTCATGACAGGTAGAGATTTTCAGAAGAGTTATAATTATAGCCCCCAGACGAAGAAGTCGGGCGGTTACTATGGATTAATGCTTGTTGTCTCTGCCGCCGTGTCCGCGTCCAGAGACACTTCCTTGTGGACGCAGTACAGGCTGTAATTTTTCACCAAGTAGTTTCATATTTGGTATGGACACGTGTTATACTTCACTTATGACACCTATTGATTTTGGTTGCCATGGCAACGGTATTGGCCAAATAATGCGCAAATTTGTGCTGAAACATAGATACTTCCTTGTGGACGCTGTACAGGCTGGAGAAGCGGGCTTTCGAGGGCTACACCCATGCAGTCACGGGTGACAGGACTGTCCAGTTCAGTCCCTGGAGATGATTGGGGTGGGGGGGGGGTCTTACGTGCACTCACTTTCCTGTGTAAATTTAGTGCGCTTATGGAGGTTGTCATTTACAATATGTGTGCTTTAATACTCGATGTTCTTGATGTAGGCATCTCCATAGTTTCTTGGACTGTGGCCACAGTCCAATCTACCGTGTGTACTGTGTACCGTCTGATTTTCCAGTAAGGCTGATGTGTTGTTCGGTGCCTACCTGCGAAGTAAAAAGGATCCGTGATCTTCCCAGCTGTGATTGGATATCAAGATTGCCCTGTGTCCTTTCTCAGTTTGGCCTACTTCTTGCAAAGGATGCTCCCAAATTCACTCGCCAAACCTTAAATGTATATGCAAACAGGCCATTTAAGTAAACTAGAAAGTCTCCAGTTTTGTTTCAGTAAGTTTGCTGTTGCGTCTGTACTGTATTTGGGTGTGTTGTAGCATGTTTAGTAGACTGTGTGTTTCTAAGGCACCGCAAGATCTAACAAATAAAGAGAAAAATCTGCCTGAACCACATACCAACCAATAAAAAAAACAAAAAAAACTAGGTATCAGGTGGGGAACTGACACGCTCATTAAAATGTGGCCTGTCAGGGATGGAGGAGTCCGCGTGATGCATTGTGGGTAGCAGTCATGCACAGGGCTGGCTGCCACAGGCTTGTGTACATCAGATAGCCCTTTTTTTTTTTTTTTTTTTTTTTTTTTTTCATCATAAGAAATGTTCTATTTGTGCCAGCTATTACAAGGGGAGGTTTATCATTTGGAGAATTGGGAAATGTTTGAAATGGACAGGGCAGCAGGTCAGAGTGATTGGCTAATTTGCTAACCGGTGCTGCCATTAAAGGACGAGACAGCGCCTCGGCAAAGTATATTTCAACGGAAAGTAGAATTATTGAAGTGTCTAAAACGCATAGTTTTAGGAATTTTAATTTGGTAATGATCCAGTGTGACGCATTTTTAAACTGGAAAGTCTTCAAATCAGCGTCAATACCAGGGGGCAGACATTTTTACTTACGGAATCTAAGGCTGCGTTCGGAATGCACACTTGTCCACTCGCTCACTCACACTCTATATTGTTTTCAATGTAGAACATTCACTACACAGTGCCCTATATAGTGGGTGAGTGTGCGTTTCGAACGCATTACCCAATCAAACGCCAGTGCCGCGGTGCTTTTGCGTCAGTTATTCTCTTATGTGACGTCAGTTGTTCTCTTTCCTTTCATCTGGGCCATAGAGTAGTTCAAAGGGCCTTCAGTAACCTCTCCCTTTACGGCTTGGCTGCCCGCAAGCTGTTTTTATTTAAGCTGGCCTGTTTAACGATCAAACAATTTATCGACTGAGAGACCAAGATCAATACATGACCTATAATTAGAAATGGTAATGAAAGGTGAATTCCCATTGCCTACATTTATATAATTGATATGGCATTGTAAATCCAAAACTTTCGTTGACTTTGCAACGTTTATTTTCACCGTCCTTGGGATTGTCGCACAGCTGTGCAACCTTACAGCGCCCTTCAGCCGTGACAACATTCAAAATAAAGAATGGATTCCCGCAGCCTTGCAAACAAATTTCCGCATATCTGTGCTGCTTAACGAGCGCTGAAATTATGAAGACATATTGGTATTTTACGTGGTCATTTATGCGCAGAAGACGCCTCATAATTTTGTGGTGCAATGCATAACAATGCTATCAAAAGTAAATTAGACTGTCGTCGGTTTTTACCAATTAGTCTGAGCAACTGTGGCTAATCGGGAGATGTAAACTGCGAGAGGTTAAGGTTATTAAGCATTTTTAAAGGAGAGGTTTCCGAAGATCAAATTCAGCATCAGAAGATTCCCTAAGTAAAAATGTCTGCCCCCTGGTATTGAAGCCAATTTGAAGACTCGCTGGTTTAAAAATGCGTCGCACTGAATCATTACGAAATTAAAATTTATAAAACTATGCATTTTGGACACTTCAAATGTTCTACTTTCCGCTGAAATATACTTTGCCGAGGTGCAGTCTCCTCCTTTAATTTCCGGACATCTCTGCCTGTAATCTTCTCTGAGGGAGTCACCCCTCACCCTGTGACCTCTGACCTCTCAGAGCTGCAGTGTTTGGATCTGTTGGCAGAATTTGCCCATCAGGCGAGGAAAAATGCAAAATAAATGCTTCTTCGCTAGTATGCGGTGCATCTTGCGCTTAAATAATCCTTCCCTCTTCTGCTTGTTATACGTCCCATAGGAGATGGTTTTTTTTTTTTTTTTTTTTTTTGCCACTCAGGTGTCCCATGTAAATGGATACATCATGATAAATATTTAAAGTTTGTAACTGTGTCCTTTTATTCTTAGATACCCCTCTTCCCAAAACCTAAATGACATAAAGCTCAAATACTGCAAAGTTTGGTGTTTGAATTTTTATAGTTTTATGCTGGTTATAACTTGTTTCAAAAAGTCATTCTTTTTCTTATTCTACCTCACTACTGAAAAAATTTCACCTAGTTTGTGTTTTAAGTCAGCAACTTGCTGCTAATGAGTGACCATTGAATAGAAATCTCAGTTTATAGTTTGATGTTTTGGGTGTGCAATTCAACCATATCAAGTTTTTACTTGAAACTATAAGAGTTATTCCTACTGCAGCATGCGAGTCACATGTGCACACCCCTGACTCTGTGACACTATAAACAATTCCGTTGGAATAAGTTCATCAGATGGTACGAGTGTCTATTAGGTTCCAACATCACGTGAACATTTGAGATGTAGGAAGTGAATTTCTATGAAACTGGGCAATACTGAGCAGGAGTGGTAATACTTGAAAAGAAGCCGGTTACGCGAGTCACTTTTTTTGAGTGATTATTTCTCATCAGCTATCTACGACAGACCAACTTTCTTCACATCAAATATTAGGGGACATATGACAAAATAAATGTTCCTGTTCATCGACCATCCAGCTTATAAAAATTCACAAGCTGTTTCATCTGAAAATCAGGTGAAAATGTCACGCGGGTCACAGTTTATTACTTGCAGAAATTCTTTCAGCAAGAATGTTGGTTGGTACGTATGGTTAGTATGTTTGTTTGGTTAATCTGAGAGTCGCACCCTTTCGGCAAGTCATCGTTCTATGAACGATCTGTCCTTCGTTTGTTTGTTCATTTGTCAATTAACTGGATATTTCAAAAAGTTATTGATTGATGTCAATGAAATTTTGTGTTGATAGATGCTGTGTTAAGGAGAAACTGAAGTGCCCATTCCACACATATCCTGAAATTGTGTTACTCCCCAATGCCCTGCCATCGTATTCATACCATTATTTGCGGGAAAAGTGCCTTGGATCGCTTATTTGATGGCCTTTTTAGCATCAGTGAAAGGCAGTCTGAGAAGACAGGCGAGTTCCCTCATGAATATCCGGCATTTAAGTGAGCTTCGCGCTGATTGGATAGTTCAGCTACATTTGTGAATATTCAATATGTAAACAGCCCCAACACCCTACTGGCCCAGAGCCTATCTAGCTACCACCATAGACTGTGAAATGCAACAGATTTTACAGATAGCGTAGCAAGACTTCAGTGAAGCAATGGCTACACAAAGTTCACAAATATTGTTATATATATGTGACCCAAAATCTGAAGAGGAGGTGCATCGGTGCATGCAGGAAATGCCACCAACACGTCTAACAATGGACGTTTCAGAGTGGTAATTTTACTAGTCTAACAAATTAGATGAAATGTCTCGCAGCCCTCTTGATTACAGAGCTGCCAACTCTCACGCATTCGGCGCGAGTGTCACTCCTCATAGTGGCATTCACGTGCCTGTGCTGTAGTCAGCAATTATTCAATTAATGCACATTCTCTTGCAGAATTGAAGTCGCTGTGCATGAAAGTTTATCAGTTTCACGTGCATTACAGTTCATTTCCCCACTAGTGACATGGAAATCGATTATGACTCTGGAATTCTCACGCTTGTCTTTACTCAGGAATTGGAAGCAATGGAATTGCATAAAGACATTTGAAATTCTTATTCCACTTAAACAATCGAAACAATCATGAAACACGTGCATTGCTTTCAATCCCCAAGTGAAAAAAAAGCGCTAGAGGTCCAGAGTCATAATCGCTTTCCGTGTTACGAGTGGTGAAATCCACCATTACGTAAGTGAAACTGAAACTGCCATGCACAAGGACTTTAATTACGCGTAAGAATCTCCTTAATATACGCGCTGATTGAACAATTACTGACTTCGGTGAATATGCCTCGAAAATGCGTGAGACCTACGCCGTATGCATGAGAATGCGTTGAAAGATGGCAGCCCTGCGATTAGGCTATTGATTTTTTTTTTTTTTTTTTTTTTTTTTTAAAACCATTATAAAAGTGGCCTAACTCTTGGAATAGCCTACCCAGATGGGTTTTTCATGTCAGTAGCCTATGCATCGACCCCCAATGAATCACCTCACCTTGCCAAAATGAAAACGCAACGAGACAGATGTTTCGACATTTGCAATTGCCAATAGGTCACCTGTATCTTAATACAATCAATTGGAATTAAAGTACATTCAGAGTTGACACAGACTGTGGTTGACGCTGACAGTTCGCACGTTGCTCGAATCTTTGTGAGGGCGGTTACACTCCAGAGTGGGCGAGAACAGGCGGGAATATGAATATTCAATTTGCGGTGTTACGAAACACCGCAACACGTTTCTTATCAGCGTAAATTCTCCGCCTATTTCCTTTTTTATTTGCGAAAACCAATACTTCAAGTGGTGTTGGAGATCAAGAACCACAACATGTCACAAACTGATTACGGACCTACCATATTCAAATACTAACAGATAAGTCCATTTTTTGCGGAATGGCACTTTACAGTTTGGTGATGATCTGACTCATATTCTTGATCCAGGATCCAAAAGAATTTCTATCCGTGTAAAAAGTGTATTGTCAAGACTTAACTCTCACGTTCAAGGATAATCCCTCTGTCTACAAATTTCATAACAAGAGGTATTGCACTGTCTGAGTGGCCTCTGGCCTCCTTCTGTTCTGTAGAAGAGCAGACAGAGGACACTAGAGGAGAAACTTAAGGGAGGATAGATTTTCTCTGGAGTCAGGACACAGCCCTGGCTGCCCTCTGCTCCACAGTTGTGGCTGTTATTTAGAAATTTATAGCCATTGATTGCTTGCCGCATGATCTTGTCTAGTTCTGAAGATGTTTAGCTTGCACAGCTGAAGATTTGAGTTTTAATCTGTTTTAGTATACCTACACAGGGCTCTCAACTTTCACGCATTCGGCTTGAGTTTTTGTGGCATATTCACGTTCCCGTGCTGTAGTCAGAAATTATTCAATCAGCGTGTTCGTAAGATTCCCAGGTGGAATTGAAGTCCTTGTACATGGAGGTTTATCAGTTTCACATGCGTTACGGTGGATTTCACCACTTGTAACATGGAAATCAATTATGATTCCGAACTTCTCACGCTTTTCTTCACTCAGGGGTTGGAAGCAACGGAATTGCATAAAAACATTTCAAATGGTCTTATTTCATTTAAACAATTTGAACGATCGTGAAACACATGCATTGCATTGATTGAATAATTTCTGACTACAGCATAGGAGCGTGAATGAAGCACTAAATCTCACGCTGAATGCGTGAAAGTTGAGAGCCCTGCCTGCACTCACGTTACACCTTGCAGTTACTGTAGTGAAGACAGCATTTCTGTTCTGTGTGTGCAGTGCTGTCTGTTTGCTGAGAATCTACACTCTACTGACCAGGGGTCATTACCTTCGAGCTCTTTTGAACTGGGTTGTGATCACGTTTCTGTAAACCCTCCTGCATTAACTGTGGGTGCCTTTCTCAGAAGTTGCTGTAATGTGCTGATGAGGAAGCAGCAGTGCAGCGTGGGGCCTGTAGTCTTTACCGTAAGGAAGTTATTCATCCTGTAACCTCTTGAGTAAACGTTGAAAAACGATACACCGTCCGTCTCGCACCCATGTCTCATTGCTGTCTCTCCTCCCCTATGCTGTTGGCACCGAGTCACCTGTGGCATTAAGGTCACTGCAAATGGCCCAGAGTCAGTGAGTGAAATGTGATTGCTCACTTCTGCCAGTGAGTGAATCTTATTGGTCGGTGTGGCATGAAGTTATGGAAGTAATTTAGGGTCTCTGAGTGCATGGGTACAGCTTGTTCTTACAGCAACAGTTTTTTTTCCCCCCATTTCAAACTCGCTGCTAGAGCTGATCAAACTCGCAGAAATGGGCAGGTCGCTCTCTCTGTCTCTCGCAAATTCAAATTCAAACGCAAATGAGCTTTATTTGCATGACCAGTAAACTTGTGTTGCAAAAGCAGTAGTAAACATAAATGACAAACATAAAACTCACAACAACATGTAGTAATTGACTAATATACACACGTGAACATTTGTATAAATAGTAGTAATAGTTTGTTGTGCAAATTTTATTCCAGATATGTTTAATTTTCATACAAGTGCAGTAGAACATGCTGTGATTTTTCGCTCTCTCTTTCTCTCTCGCTCTCTTTTTTTTTTTTTTTTTTTTTTTTTCTCTCCTCCTTTTATTTTAGCTCACAGAATCTGCGTTCAGGAATCAGGTGTCAGGCCTTTAGAAAAGTTTGTGGGAAACTTTGATGGGAACAGAGACTCTAGCGCACTTTCTTGATGTAATCTACTCCTGAAATACTCCTCTTGTGTTCTGTGTCTGAAGGAGCCTTTGATCTCTGCCAAAAGTTGATCTCGGCACGACTTCATTAAAAATATGCGAGGGGGAGGGGAGGGAAAAAAAACCCTCTACAGTCAAATTGAAATCTTCATGACACTGCTTGTTACACAACTTTAAACCATCCCACTGCTTATTCATGTGATTTGTCTGCATTGTCGCTGCAGTGGAGCTTCAAAGATTCAGCAGTGATTAAATTAGTACCCTGTGTATTGCACAGTTTTTCAAACCCTGCCCCCCCCGTGTGTTATGTACATGAGAACTGTGGCCCATCCGTGCACAACTTCTGCTCTTTGACCCAGTTTTCCTTTTCACTATTTAAAACCCTCAATTTTCTTTCATGTCGGGCAAATTCTACCCCTGAGCACCACCCCTCTCCCGGTGTGTGTAACTTCCTTTGTTTGTTTACAGGCCGGGTGAGATGAGTGCGTTTGTGTTGCCAGAGGGTTTCCTGAAGTGATGCAACACATGTTGGTGGTTTACTTTTTCACAGCCTGAAGGATTGTCAGGGGCGAGTTCTGCGTTCTTTTCTGTATTCGTTTTCTGTTTTATTTCCCTATAGCGGCCTTGTTAATTTGCATCATTCAACCTGCACTGACTTGTTAACGAATGGCGCACCTTCTTGAACTATATTGTATAACTACAATATATTGGCTCTTAAACTGTGCAATATATTGCATAAGGTTTGACTTTAAATATGTATTTTGAGAAGTCCCCTTATTGCTTATTTGTTTTTGAAATTTTTTTATTCTGGGTAGAGCTGCATTCAGATTAAGTTCTGTAAAGTTCATTTCTGAGAATATTGCTCCAGTCAGGCCAGGATCTGCTGTAACCCTTGCTCTTGCAGTGAAAGTGGCTCGAGATTTCTGCATGGCGCCAAAATGTACTTCTGTCAGTCGATGAGACCACGAGCTGCGCATTATTCTATGAACACTGGTGTTACTGTATATATTAAACACTGCTTTATGCTGCTGTAAATATTAAACATGGTTATACTCTGCCCCATCACCAGTGTTACTGTATATATTAATCACAGCTATACTCCAACCTGTCACCAGTGTCACTGTATATATTAATCACGGCTATACTCCAACCTGTCACCAGTGTCACTGTATATATTAGGCGCATCTAATCTCCACCTGTCACCAGTCTTACTGTATGTATTTAAACACATGTATACTCCAACCTGTCGCCAGTGTTACTGTATATATTAATCACGGCTATACTCCGACCTGTCACCAGTGTTACTGTATATATTAATCACGGCTATACTCCAACCTGTCACCAGTGTTACTGTATATATTAAGCGCATCTAATCTCCACCTTGTCACCAGTCTTACTGTATGTATTTAAACACATGTATACTCCAACCTGTCACCAGTGTTACTGTATATATTAGTCACGGCTGTACTCCAACCTGTCACCAGTGTTACTGTATGTATTAATCACGGCTATACTCCAACCTGTCATCAGTGTTACTGTATATATTAGTCATGGCTATACTCCAACCTGTCACCAGTGTTACTGTATTTATTAATCACGGCTATACTCCAACCTGTCATCAGTGTTACTGTATATATTAATCACGGCTATACTCCAACCTGTCATCAGTGTTACTGTATATATTAGTCACGGCTATACTCCAACCTGTCACCAGTGTTACTGTATTTATTAATCACGGCTATACTCCAACCTGTCATCAGTGTTACTGTATATATTAATCACGGCTATACTCCAACCTGTCATCAGTGTTACTGTATATATTAATCACGGCTATACTCCAACCTGTCACCAGTGTTACTGTATATATTAATCACCAGTGTAACTGTATATATTAATCACGGCTATATCCAACCTGTCACCAGTGTTACTGTAATATATTAACCTGTCACCAGTGCTAATACGGCTCCAACCTGTCACCAGTGTTACTGTATATATTAATCACGGCTATACTCCAACCTGTCATCAGTGTTACTGTGTATATATTACCTGTCACCAGTGCTATAATCACGGCTAACTCCAACCTGTCACCAGTGTTACTGTATTTATTAATCACGGCTATACTCCAACCTGTCACCAGTGTTACTGTATATATTACCTGTCCAACCTGTCATCAGTGTTACTGTATATATTAGTCAACCTGTCACCAGTGTTACTGTATATATTATACTCCAACCTGTCATCAGTGTTACTGTATATATTAATCAACCTGCAGTGTTATACTCCAACCTGTCACCAGTGTTACTGTATATATTAATCACGGCTATACTCCAACCTGTCACCAGTGTAACTATATTAATATATATTAACCTGTCACCAGTGTAACTGTATATATTAATCACAGCTATATCAACCTGTCACCAGTGTAACTGTATATATTAATCACGGCTATACTCAACCTGTCACCAGTGTAACTGTATATATTAATCACAGCTATATATTAATCAACCTGTCACCAGTGTAACTGTATATATTAATCACGGCTATACTCCAACCTGTCACCAGTGTTACTGTATATATTAATCACCAGTGCTATATATATTAACCTGTCACCAGTGTTACTGTATATATTAATCACGGCTATACTCCAACCTGTCACCAGTGTTACTGTATATATTAATCACGGCTATACTCCAACCTGTCGCCAGTGTTACTGTATATATTAATCACGGCTATACTCCAACCTGTCACCAGTGTTACTGTATGTATTAATCACAGCTATTTACTGTATGTATTAATCACAGCTATACTCCAACCTGTCACCAGTGTTACTGTATTTATTAATCACGGCTATACTCCAACCTGTCATCAGTGTTACTGTATATATTAATCACGGCTATACTCCAACCTGTCATCAGTGTTACTGTATATATTAATCACGGCTATACTCCAACCTGTCACCAGTGTTACTGTATTTATTAATCACGGCTATACTCCAACCTGTCACCAGTGTTACTGTATATATTAATCACGGCTATACTCCAACCTGTCATCAGTGTTACTGTATATATTATATCTCCAACCTGTCACCAGTGTTACTGTATATATTAATCACGGCTATACTCCAACCTGTCACCAGTGTTACTGTATATATTAATCACGGCTATACTCCAACCTGTCACCAGTGTTACTGTATATATTAATCACGGCTATACTCCAACCTGTCACCAGTGTTACTGTATATATTAATCACGGCTATACTCCAACCTGTCACCAGTGTAACTGTATATATTAATCACAGCTATACGTCAACCTGTCACCAGTGTTACTGTATATATTAATCACAGCTATACTCCAACCTGTCACCAGTGTAACTGTATATATTAATCACGGCTATACTCCAACCTGTCACCAGTGTTACTGTATATATTAATCACGGCTATACTCCAACCTGTCACCAGTGCTATATTAATCCAACCTGTCACCAGTGTTACTGTATATATTAATCACGGCTATACTCCAACCTGTCACCAGTGTTACTGTATATATTAACCTGTCACCAGTGTTCTGTATATATTCCACGGCTATACTCCAACCTGTCACCAGTGTTACTGTATATATTAAACCTGTCATCAGTGCTGTATATATAATCACGGCTATCTCCAACCTGTCACCAGTGTTACTGTATATATTAATCACGGCTATACTCCAACCTGTCACCAGTGTTACTGTATATATTAATCACGGCTATACTCCAACCTGTCACCAGTGTTACTGTATATATTAATCACGGCTATACTCCAACCTGTCACCAGTGTTACTGTATATATTAATCACGGCTATACTCCAACCTGTCACCAGTGTTACTGTATATATTAATCACGGCTATACTCCAACCTGTCACCAGTGTTACTGTATATATTAATCACGGCTATACTCCAACCTGTCACCAGTGTTACTGTATATATATTAATCACGGCTATATCTCCTAACCTGTCACCAGTGTTACTGTATATATTAATGCTATTCCAACCTGTCACCAGTGTTATGTATATATTAATCACGGCTATACTCCAACCTGTCACCAGTGTTACTGTATATATTAATCACGGCTATACTCCAACCTGTCACCAGTGTTACTGTATATATTAATGCTATACTCTAACCTGTATTATTATCACCTGTCACCAGTGTTACTATTAATCACGGCTATACTCCAACCTGTCACCAGTGTTACTGTATGTATTAATCACGGCTATATAAACCTGTCACCAGTGTTACCTGTCACCAACCTGTCACCAGTAACCTGTCACCAGTGTTACTGTATGTATTAATCACGGCTATACTCCGACCTGTCACCAGTGTTACTGTATGTATTAATCACGGCTATACTCCGACCTGTCACCAGTGTTACTGTATGTATTAATCACGGCTATACTCCGACCTGTCACCAGTGTTACTGTATGTATTAATCACGGCTATACTCCAACCTGTCACCAGTGTTACTGTATATATTAATACGGCTATATCCGACCTGTCACCAGTGTTACTGTATGTATTAATCACGGCTATATACCTGTCACCAGACCTGTCACCGGTGTTACTGTATGTATTAATCACGGCTATACTCCGACCTGTCACCAGTGTTACTGTATGTATTAATCACGGCTATACTCAGCCCCGTCACTAGTGTTACTGTATATATGAAACAAATCTATACTCCAACCTGTCACCAGTGTTACTGTATATATTAATCATGGCTATACTCCGCCCTGTAACTAATGTTACTGTATATATTAAACACATTTACACTCCGCACTGTTGCCACTGTTACTGTATATATTAAACATGGCTATACTTCGCCCCGTCACTAGTGTTACTGTATATATGAAACAAATCTATACTCCTACCTGTTGCCAGTGTTACTGTACAAATTAAACATGGCTATACTCCGCCCTGTAACTAGTGTAACTGTATATATTAAACACAATTATACTCCGCCCTGTCACTAGTGTTACTGTGTATATTAAACACATCTATAGTCCAACCTGTTGCCATTGTTACTATGTATATTAAACATGGCTATACTCAGCCCCGTCACTAGTGTTACTGTATATATGAAACAAATCTATAGTTCAACCTGTTGCCATTGTTACTGGGTATATTAAACATAGCTGTACTCCGCCCCGTCACTAGTGTTGCTGTATATATGAAACAAATCTATACTCCAACCTGTTGCCATTGTTACTGTGTATATTAAACATGGCTGTACTCCGCCCTCTAACTAGTGTAACTGTATATATTAAACACAATTATACTCCGCCCTGTCACTAGTGTTACTGTGTATATTAAACACATCTATAGTCCAACCTGTTGCCATTGTTACTGTATATATTAAACATGGCTATACTCCGCTGTCACTAGTGTTACTGTATATATTAAATGCGTCTATACTCCAACCTGTTGCCATTGTTACTGTATATATTAAACATGGCTGTACTCCGCCCGGTCACTCCTACCTATTGTCTTTTTCATTTATATAATACTGACCTGTTGGGCATTGAAAGCTTTTTTGAATATACATTAGCCCACACTGGTTTCTTATTTCTTCTGTATTTGTGTGCGCAGCTGAACAGGAACAAAAATAGTCCTGGTGTGTTGATTTGGGCAGAAGCCAGTCTGCGTAGAGGTGCTAATTTTTGGGGAAGTTTGAGGCTTGTGGTTGTAATGCCAGAGTAATGCTGTAAAGTCACTTCTCCTGGTACTCTTCCTCTTGGTCAGATTCAAACATGGCTGTATTAAAAACACACACACACACACACACACACACACACACACACACACACACACACACACACACACACACACACACACACACACACACACACACACACACAGAGCTATTGCTGAGACATTTTAAGTCTGATCGAACGAGGCCAGAAAATCTGGGGACGACGATGAGTGTCATTTTGAGTGAGCAGAATGGTTTGGGTGAAGGACTGTAAATTGGAGTAAAGGTTTGTCCTTCTCTCTTTCACTGACTCTCTTCTCATTTATTTTCTTTCACTCTCTCCTCTCTCTCTCTCTCTCTCTCTCTCTCTCTCTCTCTCTTTCTCTCGGAGCTGTACAATGCATCCAGTCTTCTGGCTGTAGGGTTTCCCACAGAGGTCTCTGCTGATTGGACGCAGCTTGTGGGCGTGTCTCTGTGTGGAACAAAAGGAGTGTGAGACGAGGGGTCATGTGATACAGGCGGGGACAGTGTACCCCGTCTCGTGTGTCCTACATAGGAAAGCCACATTAGTCACACTGTGTTCAAATCCAGCCCTGTAGACTGTATTAGTCAGTATCTCTGTCCCGCAAAATGTGGAAATAATGTTTGTTTGTTCTTTTTTTTTAATGTGGGGAAAACGCAGGCCAGGACTCTGTGTCCGACACTTTTTTTGTGTTTGCTTTGTTGGTTTCTCGGTCATGATGTGTTTACTCTGTGTATTTGTGAGCCTGTTTAAACTTTTCTCCACTGTGGAGTTGGCCCAGTCTGTCTGCTCCCTCCGCTGGGTCGGGGTGTGTGTGTGTGTGGCAAGTGCGTGTGTGTATGCCTGTGGCGTTTGGTTTTATACCTGCCTGTTCTCTTCCTGCTACGGCTGGCTCGTGGACAAGAGGTTTTGTGGAATTTGTGCCATTATGTCATATCACATTCGGTCACAAATGATTACATATCATCATTGCATCACCACATAAGAGCATTGTGTGATATTACATGCGGTTTGTACAATGAGTCATTGGGCTGTCACACATTTTTGTTATTTGGGTTCTTTTTGCCGCGTCAGTCACCTGATCAAAGTCCCATTGATTCCACTGAAGGGGAGACTGAAGGCTAAAAGTCTAAATCAAGCAGGAAGTGAAGATGGCTGCTGCACAGGCCTGTCAGAGCATCAGCAGGGAAGATACCCAGCGTCTGGTGACGTCTGTGTGTCACAGTCTTCAAGCAACCATTGCATGGAAGAGAAAAGTTACCAAATATTGAATCCAAGGTTCCCCATGGCTGACTTGTGTGGCCAACTAAATGTCCTCGTCATAGAGCCTTCAAACTCCATTACGGTGGCATGCAAAATAAGGTGTAGATATCGATCCGCTAATAAACAGTCAAGTGAGTGAGCGAGTGACTCATTTGCCTCGGAGTCCCCATGATGACTTGTGGGTACGCAAAGCATAGAAACTAGTTAAAAATGAACTCTTTATTCTGGAGTACATTTAACTGTTCAATATTTTTTGATTTGCCTGAAAATGGCGGGGGGGGGAGAGAGAGACTAATGTACCAAAAGTGCTGTTATTTTGAAATGATTAATCCAATGTGGATGAAAACGCCCTCAGATGAAAGCTTACAGTCTGCAAGTCAACATCAGTGTCACTGTATGCTGTCTGACTCAGTGTTACAGTACAGGACCAAAATAAAATGAGGTGCCATTGTTGAATGAATTATGGTGCTTACTTTAAATCTGCTCTCGCTGTGTTGGTGTTGCTTCTGTTATAAGTGTCCTCTGTACGCGTAAGAGCATCTGCACAGCATCACCTGAGCTTCTGGTTTGGAAACCTTTTCTCCGGATGCCAGGTTAACACGACCAAACTCCCCTGTTCTTCTGCAGCGACAGGACAGCTCTGTGGCCTCTGATGATTTTCACCGCTAAAGGGGCTTTCACATAAGGCATGACTTTTTAAAAAATAATTTTTATCGATTTTAGCAGGTCCCTGACAGAGGGGACTGGTGTACATTTGGGAGAGGAGGATTTGAAGGTTGCGTAGTAGCGGTCACATAACGATATGTGTTGTACTACCGTTGTGGGAAAATATGTCATGAAAAGTTTCAAGACTGCCGCGCGACTGACGCAGGATAGAATTGTAATCGTTCGATTAACTCATGATAGTCACAGAAAGGACGTACAATGGTGGAACATTCGTAGGACTGTCGTGGGTTTAACGCAGGAAGGCTAAGTCTTTTGTAGGAAATTCTAAAGATAATGAGGACCTTAGATGACCCCAAAAATCAAACGAAATTCGCAGGTCTAGCGTAACACAGTTGAACAACCTCGTAGGGCACTGCACGACAGACATGCGAAATGGGCCTGACAGAGAATCGTCTACGATGCAGAAAACATTTTGAACATGTTCAAAATTCTACAAAGAGTTTACGACAGCCTTTTCCGTAGTAGTAGAATACATAAATTTTATCAGACATACTCGAGCGTCTTGCGAATTACCCCACATTTGTCATAGACGTGTTGTATACCCGTCGTACAATGTATGTGAAAGCCCCTTAATAATGACACAGAATTACTTTATGATTGCATATCACAGTGAGAAACATTGGAAACATTTTCTGGAGTGTTTTTGGGTATTTAGGGCCCTGTCAGTGCTGGATTCAGTGAGATCTTGGCTGCCAGTGTAGAGCGAGTGTGGTCTTGTTTAGACTCTAAGGTGTAATCCTCTGTCTGTTTTTCATAGTGAAGGGGGGTGTGTTGGTCTGCTTCAAACCTGTTTTACCTTGCGACCGGGCGCCACTTTCTTACAGTGAGCACCATAAGTATTGGGATGCTGAATCCATTTCAAATGGCTTTAATCCAAACACTGCATGATCCATGTGTAGATGCCCCTGAAATTTCTTCACAGCCTGTAATTTAAGGGTGTATTTATCCATATTGAGTGGATAGTCCTGGAATTTCTGCCATATACAATTGTTAAGATAGAGTTCAGACCTTTATATACATTCATATAATTCTAAAATGCAAGATTTGCAGTATACCCACATATGGTATCTATGTGATTATGAACTGGGCAGTTTTGGTACCGGTTGCTGATTGGTTAATACAGCGATCCAGCAGTGTTTACGTACACTGCAGTGTAACAACTATCCCACAAAACACTTGTTTATTCCTATATTACAGCATGGGCACCCATAGAGCTCAACAGCATCTGATATTTTTGGCCAATTAGGTGATCGTTATTTTTGTTGCATAGCAACATATTACTGTTTTTATGTCCGGTACTATATGTCTGTGTTGTTGGAAGGATGGAATTTCAAAATAATTGCTTGATTAAAATAATGTCATGAAAATTTGTGTTGTGAACATTTTTCATGTGTGGTAACCGTTCCATAAAAACAATAAAGCTATGAGTGACCCTGTTATATTGTGAATATAGTCACGGCTAAAGGGCGTTGTCAGGCACCACATGCAGATTGGGGTTAGCATACAGCTGTCCTTGTGCATGTATCATATTTGAAGCCTGTACTGGAAGAGTTTCTGCCTGATGTGCTGAACAGACACAGTGAAGGTGTCCTTCGGGGCCGTAGATTTGTGCGTCTTGTGACCTGTGGACAGTGCTGTGAAAATTCCTTGTAAAATGCGTTGTGTACTGATTGCTAATGCGGTGACTTGAAGTGTAATTGCATTGTAATTGCGCCGGCTCCTCTGTGGCTTCTAATGGGATTCAGTTTGGATTGCTTCCAGGTTCGTTAGCCAAGTACATTATGGAATACATTTGTTTTCTCAGTGAGTGTGCCTGTGTTGGCAACTTAAGAACTAATTATGCAATCAGACTGTGCACGTATTATTTAAATAAGTACTCTGGGCTGATTGAAAATGCACTTTGTGTTTATGTTGTGTTATGCAATGCAAGTTAAAAGCGTCTACCTAGCGCTGCTTGTTAGCCAGTGGATGTATGCGTGAGCTGCTTCATTCCCGTGTTATTGTGAGTCAGATGCTCACATGGTGCTGACTCTATCAGTCCTAAAATGACCCCTGCCGCTCGTTTAATCCACTCACTCAGAAACCTGGATAATGCATTCACGTTCAGTACGGGATCTCCATTAAAACGGACTGCTGGAACCTGGAAGCTATAGAGCAGGATCATCAAACCATGGTCTTAGCAGGCTGAGAACTGTTAGCCTTCCGCCCTCCATATATCTGGCATTCCAGTGTAAAGACAGTCTGGCCAATCAGAAGCACTAATTTTACAGTTAACAAGGTGAACTCGGATTCACGCGATGCGTGAAATATGTCCCCGCCGAACATGGTGGATGACCTTTGACACCCCCCCCCCAACCTGTAGGAGGCATACGTGTGACTTGACCCAAGGATCATTTCAACTAAGTTTCATGAAAATCCACTGAAGTATGTGGATACTGTGACCAATGATGTAGACTTTGGATCAATTACCCCAAACGACCCCTACGTGACCTTTGACCCCACAACTGTTGGGGTCATATGTGTGATTTGACCCAATCATTGTGTCCAAATACCATGAAAATCCACAGAAGTATTTGGATACAGTGACCATCTGACCATTTTGGGTCAATGACCTCAAATGACCCCTACATGACCTTTGAGCCTCCACCTGTAGGGGGAACATGTGAAGTGACCGAAGGATCACTGCATCAAAGTTTCATGAGAATGCAGTAAAGTATGTGGATAGGTATGTACAGGGTTAACATTTTTGGTGGACAGACGGATGGACGTACGGACGGACGGATACACACGCTGCTCATCTCATAGTCCCCTTCTGAAATTCTTTCGGCGGGGACAATTATCCCTTGTCACAAAGTGGATGGGGATAGAGGAATTTTTGTCCTTCCGTCATGCTGCTTTTCCTGGTTAAAACTAAACCGTTCAATTTCTTAACAAAATTTAACATGAACGCTTCTTATTGTGTAGATATGCCTTGTCATACCTCTGTCTGTTTGGTTCATCTGTCTGTTCGTTCACCGCGATTAGTCTGCAGTCCAGGTATTGGCCATCGCACGGCGTGGGGTCTGAGTATTTCATATTGGATTTGAGGGGCACATTTAGTGATTAAGTTTCGTTTGACGTGAGGGAACTGCTCTAAATTTTGGGCTCTGGGATGGAATGGGCCCTACGTCCTGTGAGGACCATAGACATGTATACAGCTATGTGCAGAGAGTCCTGCAGGGGGCGCCATGTCTGCTTTTATGTGCAGTGCTTCAACCACCAGCAACTGAGCGAGGCACTGACCTAAACGTGAAACGAATTATTTGCGCGGCCGGATTATATGCATCGTCAATACAAGGATGCGAATACACGCAAGAAGGCGCAAACTCGTGTCTGTTTGCGTCTTTGCATTGACTTAGAATGTAATTTGTCTGCGTGAATAATTTGTTTCGTATAATTTGGTGGAAATGCAGCTTTAGGGTGCCATTAATATGATCACTATATAAGCGCCCTCACTCAGCTCCTGCTGCTGGAACCGTATCCACATTATAAAATAAACTGTGGAGGAGACCCAGGCATACGCTTGTACTTGGAGGGTGAGCCGTGCATTCCCACACTGCCTGAGGGGAACGACTGCACCATGAAAAATGCTCTCCTCTGTCTGTAGCCCTGCCATATCCGTGAGCGATGGTACGCCAGCACATCCTTCCTCTGGGGCACTGGTGTCCAATCAGGTGTTGGGGAGGGCTGAGAGTATTGATTCCAACCAATCACTGCACCTGCTGCTTTTACTGATTAATTCCCTCCTCTCTGCCTGAAGGTGCGCTAATGCTAATTGGTGCAATCAGCAGGTGTAATGATTGGTTGGAACGAACCTGCATGCTCTCAGCCCTCCGTGGCACATGATTGGACACCAGCGCTCTGGGGCTACCTGCCAGTCAACACTCGCTGGATTTGATCAGGGAATCGTACACCGTCAGCAGTGTGGATGTGTGGAGAGCCACTCGGCAGCCCTGTGTGATAGGTTATGTTATTTCTCTGTTGCTTTGTTTAAAAATGAATTCTTCTCTCCCAGTTTAGAGTGGTCATTATGTAATGTTTTCATGGTAGTACCGGCTCAGTCTGGATTCAGTCCTGAATATATCTCCGCAGGATATGCCGGTGTTCAGATCGTCTTTCTGAAAATATTTATCTCCCCTCTCTCTACTTTCTGAGTCTGTTTGTTCAGTTGGTGACCCCCCCCCCAGACACGCACACGCGTGGACTTCATGCATCAAAATGACCCGTCTGTTAACCTGTTTGTTTTAATATTTCAAACCAAGGATGGCATGGAGTTTAGTAGATCAGACCTTTGCCTTTTTTGAAGCATGTTGCGCATTTGGATCCAGCCTGGGGCCTTTCTGTGTAGAGTTTGCATGTTCTCACCGTGTTCATGTGGCTTTCCTCTGGGCACTCCGATTTCCTCCCATAGTCCAACGACATGCGTGGTAGGCTGTGAATAGGTTAGAGTGTGTGTGTGTCAGTGAATGGTGTGTGATCTCATTCATGGACTGGAGGGCTGTCTGTGGTGTGTTCCCAAAGGGGTCATTCCATGCCACATGAACAAATTTTCAGAAAAGTTCCAGAGGTCCATCTCCGATTTGGCCAAATTTTTTATTTTTATTTTTCTAAAAATACCATAGGGTGTCAGACGAAGGAATCCCAAGTCTCTGCTCTATCTCAAATGGTTTTCGTGTGAGAGCCATTTTAAGTTGGGGTGTCGTCCTCATTTTTTGCACTTGCGAATCACAACGTTGGGTTGTGAGCATTTTTGGAAGGCTTTAAATTCTATTCTAAATAAGATAGAAAGCGGAAAATTGCTAGCCTTGTTAATTTTTGCCCTGGCTTTCAGAATCTGGCATCTTCGGCAAACTTTGCACACAAGTACATGATGCTTCCATCTCTAACTATCCCAAATTTCAGCAACCTACCCATGATTCAAGATGTCCATCAAGCCGTTTGGTAATTTTTTTTTTACTTGTGTCAACTTTGATCGGCCATAACTCCCATTTCTACTAACATAAAAGCTTTCTGAGCATGGTAATGTCATTCAGATATTATTCTCCCAATAAATTGATCAAATAGATCCGATGTATTAGAGATATTTTTTTCCAAATTTTTTGAAAATCCACTTTTTTTGCCATTTTTGAACAAATCCTGAATTTGAGAGGTCTTAAACAAAAAACTGAGGCTCGTTTGCCTGCTTTTGTTGCATTCTCTCCATTCAGTAGAGACTTCTGAACAACATCTGAAAATTTGAAGACTCTAGGACATGTACTTCAAGAGATATGGACATCTGAAAGTGGCTTCTCATTCAATTTCCAACTCAAGTGATTTATTAAAAATTTCTATTGGGTAAAAAAATTATGAAAATGTTGGAATTTCAGATAAAACTAGAGGCACTCGTAGAGTGCAAACCTCCGCCACGGCAGCACAATCCAAATGTGCGTGAGTGGGAGAAAAGTTGGGTTATCGCGTGTGATAGGATTTCAACATGGCTGCCGTGGCGGCCATATTGTTTCACTGATCGCGGTGAAAATCAATAGGGTCCATCCTTGATGTAATGGCAATCCACCCACAAAATTTCAGACAAATCCGTGCATTACTTTTTGACTTATGTTGTTCACAAGCAGACAAACAAACGGGGCGAAAACATAACCTCCGCCCCAACTTCGTTGGCGGAGGTAATAATTTTGCAGATTTCAGTTTCAGATGGCAAAGATTATTCTTACAAAGTTTCTACAGATTCTGAGATGGTCAAGCATCCATCTTCACTGAGTGGACACGGAACGACCCAGATAGTCAACATTCCACATGGAATTAACCCTGAGTGCAGATGTGCTGTTGGCACGGTAACGGAGATGGCATACTGTATGCCATACTGTGTGGTCAGCCTTTTGGTTTTGCAAATGGTGGCACATTTATCCAATCAGTGTTCCCTCTGCGCCTCAGTCAGGGTGTTTCAGCTGCTAGCCTTCATCTGTGACTGTACGTTAACGGCAGAATCAGAACATAATGGTCTAAATACCTCTGAAATCAGAATGTGGTAGGATGAACCCTACCAGTACTGGAATTTGACTGGTTGAACTGGGTAGGCATCTGAATGAGGTGGGATCACCTCTCCAGAATGGTACACTGGGGGACAGACCTGCGTGGAATTGGAAACGGGGGAGGATAAAGTGCTCCAGCTGTCCTTGCTCGTCCCCACCGTCCCATTCTTATCGAGCAGGCGGTCGCTCGGACTGCCGCTGAGATTGCTGCGCTGCTTTTATGAGGGTCCTGTGTGTTTGCGCAGCTAATCTGAGCTGATTGCGTTATCGCTGTGTAAACTCTCTGTCTGAAGAGCCGGCACTGGTTAACCTGGGCTCTCCGCCTGCACACTGACCTGCTACCACTTCTACTCCTCCTTTGTCTCATCCCTCTTTCCCCTCATCTTTCCAGTCTCTCCATTTCTGTAAAAAAAATCTGTCTGAAATATAGAAACATTGAACTGAAACATTTGAGTATGAAGTAATGATTCTCTCTCTCTCTCTCTCTCTCTCTCTCTCTCTCTCTCTCTCTCTCTCTCTCTCTCTCTCTCTCTCTCTCTCTCTCTCTCTCTCTCTCTCTCTCTCTCTCTCTCTCACACACACACACACACACAGATGCTGCAGGTAGGCGTGATGCGTTTGGGCCTGGGTGTGTTGGCGGTGAGGCGAGCCCACTGCCTGTCTCGTGCAGCTCACACCTCCACCCAGAAGATGGAGTACAAGCCCATAAAGAAGGTCATGGTGGCTAACAGAGGTGGGTGTGTCTCTGCTTACTCTACAGAGGGCTCAGCTGGGCCTGTGATTGGTGGAATGGGCTCAGCTGGGCCTGTGATTGGTGGAATGGGGTGGGAGTTGGTAAAGGGGTTTGGATACAGGAGCATGTATGGCCAATGGCCTTTATTACCAGAAATCTAATGTATTTAGTCCCATTATGATTAAACTAGGTTCATTAATTAATGAATATTGGAGGAGGACTAATGAAATCCAGGTGGGGTTTTCATAAAGCAGGATTATGGAGTCGCCTAGAAAATGGCTTGTGTGGGGTTTTTTTTTTTTTTTTTTTTTAATATTTGTATGTGTATTTTAATCTGCTATGGACCAATCACAAGCTGTGTCCTTGAAGTATTAAAGAAAGACAGAATGGGGCTCAGTAAGACTCAGAGCTCCTCTGTTTACTTCCATACTGAGCTGAGTCTGTCCTGAGTCCTATTTGGTCCAGTTATCCAGATGATGACCCCTGTAGTCCTGCTTTGTGAAACGAGGCTGCATTGTCACACTGCGGACTGCGCTGTAAGCAACTGCTGAATGGCGTTATCTCCCTGTCTCGCCCGCAGGAGAGATTGCGATCCGGGTTTTCCGGGCTTGCACGGAGCTGGGCATCCGGACGGTGGCCGTGTACTCAGAGCAGGACACGGGACAGATGCACCGACAGAAGGCCGACGAGGCATACCTGATCGGCAAGGGCCTGCCGCCCGTCTCCGCCTACCTGCACATCCCCGACATCATCAAGGTGGCCAAGGTGAGCCTGCCGGGCTGAGTGCGGGGGGAGTCATCGTGCTACGTCGCGTTACGTCGCGTTACATCACACATCGCTTTTCATCACGTTTCATTGCATTACATCACATTACGGCAGAGGCATTTATCCTGAGCGATAGGCGCTAATGCTTACAGAAGGTCACTGGAACATCTAGCGGCTCGTCATAGACCAGATAACCTATGATCACTGGTGAAAATAAGACCGTACAGCCAGGAACACCGTACCAGTGAGAGATTCCTCGCCGGTTCGCAGTACAGGAAAAAAAAAAGATCTGGTTTGTCAGGCGGAGAAAATGTTATTAATGGAAAAAATAATCTTGTTAAGTACACAATCCACACATCATTAACGGCATTACTGCTATAATCAGCTCTCGCAATGACAGCACGTCAGCAATCAAAGCCGCAAAATTACATCTGAGCCTAGATCGGCCCACACAGATAAAAATTACTCTGCCTCTGATGGTAATCTTCTTATTTTCTTCGCAAATGATGCGCAAGTGAAGGTTAAAATTCCTTTTCTCCTCATACTTTCTCAGCGTGACCCAGCCTAGGCTAGAGATACTGACTGAAGTTTCAGCTGAAGGGGGTTTGGGTAAAATCACAACCTGTTGTTGCAATTATGAATGGAAGGCCTTCATATAGATTCCAGACCCCCTTCAGTGTGCAAACTGCCAACTTGTTTTGTGATTGAGGATAAAATTCTGTAAATTTAAAGGGGAAGGAGGGGCAGATGATGAAACTGCTGGAAAAAAATATGGAAACTGAACTCGAGGGATGATGTAAGAGATCAAGAGGTTACAGGAGCTTCAGGGCCAAACCTCTCAGTGCCGGAAGCTCAGAGTCAGGTGATGCTGTAGTGACTTACTCTTCTGGTCTGGACTGCCGAGCAATGCTAACGGTGCGAGGGCATAAATGAATGGCCATCCGCTCTATGGTAGTGTTGACTGTATTGTCAGCCTCAATCTGCTGCATCTGTTCTCCTCACAGGAGTTTAATTTTGCCTGTAATTGGGCTGAGGCTGGTGGACTTTAAGTTAATCCTCGGTTAGTAGTATACTTGTATTAAAGGGCATCTAAAGTCGATTCCCATTGTTTTTGTTTATCGGCCAATCAGCGAGCTGCACCTGCGCAAACGAACCGAAATAGAAGGATTATCTACGCATGTACTCAAAACATTCATTTATGCGAATGAAAATGGTCATGTGACAATGCAAGATGTCAACAAAAGCAATTGATTTGTTTGTAAACATTGGACGTTCAACGTCCCGTCTTAGAATCGACTTAAGATGCCCTTTAATTGATCGTTTATTATGATACAAATGGTGTAGTTTTAGTTTTCACCCCAATTTGCACCAGATTGATGCATTTAGTTAAGATAATAAAAAATTTTCTTTCTAGGGTACATGTCTTAAGACCCCTCTACTATACTCAGATTAACCTATCGCAATACCAGCACGGATTTCAGTCTACTTTGACCACTGTGTAAAATTCATATAATACTTCCGTGGACTAGGTGAAGAACCTCGTCATCACTGATGCAGCCTTTAGAACAGGGGCGAGGGCTCCTGGTTTAGTTCCTGTCCCGTGTCCCGCTTTAGGGAGAGGTGTAATTAAAGGTGCTGTTTCACGATTACTGAGCATGCTCAGAATTTTGAAAACTGTTCAGCCCAACAAAAGATATCTGACGACATGAATCCGCGCAACTGCAAGTCAAACTCTGATTCCATCGTCGCTAATCCATCTTCATTTTGCATTGTATATTATATAGTTTTGTTGGTCAGGCATTGGGGTTTTTGTATTAAGGAGTTTCCTATGGAAATTTGAGTATTTAAAGCGCTTTTTTTTTTTTTTTTTTTTTTTTTAAAGCGCTTCAGCCGAACAAGTCTCTCCACAGAAACAACCGGCAGTTTTACAGGGCCATCTGACTCGTTTTCTTCCAGCTTCTGTAGAACAAGTGCTTGTACCCCGGCAAGAGTTTGGGAAATCCTGTTCAAATGGGAAGCAAATGATCTGAACTTCTTGTCACCCAAAGACGAATGTAACACGTCTGAAGTCAAGATGTGGTTCTTCTTCTTCATCTGAGATTCCGGCAGGTGGTATACCATACGGCTTAATGCTGCCCTCCACAGTTCATTACAAGACACGATTCAAATCTTCTCACCATTCGCTCTCACACTCATACCTATGGGCAATTTAGTGTCTCCAATTAACCTGACATGCATGTCTTTGGACTGTGAGAGGAAACCGGAGTACCAGAAGAAAACTCACTCGAACACGGGGAGAACATGCAAACTCCACACAGAAAGGCCCCAGGCCGGAATCAAACCCACAACCTTCTTGCTGTGAGGCAACAGTGCTAACCACTACGCCACCGTGCTGCCCTCAAGATGTGCTTGAAATTCGACTTACAAAGGCTGCAAAAACACTGCGACCAAAACAAAACAGTTAAAGAGGTGCCTTGGTCTGCCAAAGAGCTAATTTATGCAGTTTTCTGACAGAAATCCTTAGTGAAGTCTTTTGTAAAACTATGATTAAATTGGGCCAGTGGTTTTCATAAGCGCTCATCTCCTTGTTTACTTTGCATATGCCAAACTTGAGCATGTGCAATAATCATGACACAGCTGCTTTAAGTTTTCTGGATAATTAAACTGTTTTTAACACCCAGAACTTTCCCAAATCTGGAACATGGCTGCAGCGGGTTTAGACTGAAATGCTGCTTCAGGTTTCAGGTAAATTTGGTACATGAATCGTAATTGGAAGTGATTTGTTCGTTTGAAGTGAATCCTTTTGAACCTTAAGGCCCTTTTTTTTTTTTTTTTTTTTTTTTTTTAAAGACTGATGCCATCAATCATGCCATTGGTTGGGCTGATGGGTGGTGAAATGTGATTGGTTTCCGCAGGAGAATGACGTAGACGCCATACACCCCGGGTACGGCTTCCTGTCGGAGCGCGCGGACTTTGCCCAGGCGTGCATGGATGCCGGCGTGCGTTTCATTGGCCCCACCCCAGAGATCGTCAGGAAGATGGGCGACAAGGTGGAGGCGCGAGCCATCGCTATTAGTGCTGGTAAAATATGCGCACGAGTGTGTGTCTGTGTTTATGTTAATCAGTGCCCACCAACCCTGTTCCTGAGACCTATCATCCTGTTGGTTTTCACTCCAACCCTAACAAAGCACACCTCATTTAACCGCTAGAGCAGGGCTGCCCAACTCTGTTCCTGGAGATCTACCATCTTTTAGGTTTTCGCTACAACGTCAACAAGGCAGATCTCATTCAACAGCTATAGATCCTGTTCAGCTGCTCATTAAGATTCCGCTGTGCCACATTAATGTTGTAATGAAAACTACAGGATGATCGATCTCCAGGAACAGGGTTAGTGAACACTGGGATTTACTAACACACATAAGCATATACGCAAACACTTTCAGCATTCTTTGTAATTTGTTCCTCTACATTGGGCAAGTCTAGTAATATGAGTATTTGAATTCATAACCAATGTGTTGAGTCCATGTGATACTGACGCGCTCAGGCGTGCATACTGGGGTACACACACACACACACACACACACACACACACACACACACACACACACACACACACACATACAGACATACACAGACACACACACACACACACACACACACACACGTCCCTCTACCCAGGGCATTAGGGCGCAGTTACAAACACTGCTATCTGTTGCTTTTTCAAAAAAGCACAATGTTCTAAAAGTATGAACACTGTCTTTCACTGTGGCGTCTGGTGTAACTACTCCAGTCTGCATTTGATAAAACCAGCTGATAGGAGTATTTCCTCCTCTTCTCCGGCATTCTTGGCGGCTGCATGTAATCTTTCACTTATTTTTCTGACCTGAGTAATTTGGGATTATGTCGGGTGAATCATCAGTGCCGTTAAGATTGTTTGGTTGGCTGTTTCTGTTCGTGTAGTTTGTAATGGGCTAAATTATTGACAGGGCAACAGCGTGGCACAGGAGGTAGCAGTGCTGCATCACAGGAAGGAGGTCGTAGGTCTGAATCTGTGTTATGGCTGCTCTGTGTGGAGTTACATGGTCTCCCCGTGTTCGTGTGGGTTTCCTCTGGGTACTCTGGTTTCCTCCCATTTTCCAAAGACATGCAGGCGTGAGTGAGTGAGTGAATGGTGTGTGAGGCCTGCAGGGCATTGGTGAGCTGTCCACGGTGTGTCCCTGTCTTTCACCCATAGTCTGCTGGGATAGGCTGCAGCTCCCCTAGGGCCCTGATGAGGAAGGAAGTGGTTTCGATAATTGCTAGATGAATTATTGGTATTTTGTACAGTTTTTGGGATGGTAAGAATTTTCCGGTTGCATCGGTTTCATCATATCGTCATCATCATAACCTTTATTTAACTAGGAAGTCACAGTGAGATTATGATCTCATTTACCAGTGAGACTTAGTAAGGCGGGGTCAAATAGCAGCAACAAACTCAAAACAGAACAACATCAAATCACAATATTAACAAAATAAATACAAGAAATGCATTAAAAGTACATTGCATACAAAATGAATGAATTTAATCATGTTTGATTAATTATCTAAAACAGTTGCAGCTAGTTCTAACCACCAATTTGATCCTGCATGTGGAGTTTGAGTGTAGTATTTACATTATAGGAAACTGTAAATCTGAGGGTGTTTATTGTACACTGTCCGGCCTGTTGGCATGAGCAGCAGACGAGGCTGTAATTGGCCTTTTTACTGGCCCAGACTTTACATTGCAGTATCACTGCAGTACACCGCAGTCATACACTGCTGAAAAAATACGGACTGACTCTCGGTGACATCAGTCATGGATTTTCCCCTGGCTTTTCTAGACGGGGTTTTCCACAAGGATGTGAATTTATTAGGTGCTGCTGTGTTGTAGAGCCAGAGTCTGCTCTTGTATGGTCACCCTGTTCGAGTAATTCACCAAGCGAGAGAGATGCTGGGACTTAACCTGCCCCTAAGGCCCCATAAGAAAAATATTACTTTATCATCCTCGCCGGTATTGGAATTTGTGGCTGCATCAATTTCTTTAAATGTATTTTTAGTATCGAAAAAAGGTCAGTTGGCGTTATGCTCTTAGGGAGTACCGCAAATGTACCCAGAGGTGGACACTTAAGCCGTTTACTTGAAAAAGTTATGTTCCTGTGTTGTTCTCAGTCGAGTACTGGAAAATAAACGGGTCTAGAAACCTAGAAAAACATGTCACATACATATTGTTGAGTTTATGGAGCATTTTATTGACTAAATGTGCATTTATCTTTGGAAGACAGAAGGCTCTCTGTAAAAAATATATTTACTAAAAATGAAGAACAAAAATTCCTGCTTGCATCATGTTTTTCACATTAATAGGATGATAAACTAATATTTTTTCTCAATGGGGCCTAATTCATCCACAGTATATTTCTCTGTTGTCAGAGTGGTACAATTGCCGCTGAATGCACCAGCTGGCCCACAAGGAGGCAACTAGCCAAACGGACCAAAACCCAGCATTGCATCTACCTGTCCTTGCTGGCATAAAGGGTTGTTATGGCTTATTTTTTTTTTTTCCATAGAATTGTGTTGAAATTGAGTCCTAAATGACCTGTAACTGGAGCTGTCTCCGAGATCAGAACTTCAGCCTCAGGAAAAGAGAAATCCAATTCTGGGCTGCAACGGGTTGCCAAACAAAATCAAGGTCTTGAGTCAGTTTTATTTGTGGACGACCGGAGGAACAGCAGTTTTTATTGTTTGTTTTTTAAAAAATCTCTTTCCAGTGTGATTCATGCCGGCGAGTGGAAAAGCTCAGGTTTGATGCAGGTTTGCGGTTTGATGGTTAAATTAGTGGCGGTGATTTATTTCTCCCTCTCAGGAGTGCCGGTGGTTCCCGGGACAGACTCTCCGATCTCGTCCCTGACGGAGGCGAAAGAATTCTCCAAAACGTACGGATTCCCCATCATCTTCAAGGCAGCGTACGGAGGAGGTGGCCGCGGTATGAGGGTCGTCAGGGAATACGAGGTAAGCCCGCTCCTAGGCTGAAGCCACGCCCACCTTGTCAGAGTAAACATCCGCATTCGGTCGAGTGGTTTTCCTTCTTTGCCTGTTTCTGGGGATTAGCAGCGAAAATGTTTGTGGGAAATGATAGTCTCAGTATATTTTAGTTATCCAACAACATCTTTTTGTTTTAAGTTTGTTGCTGCTGTCTGCTTACGGTTTAAATGTACATTTTTTCCAATTAATGGTGGACTGAGTTTTGTTCAACAGTGTTGGGTAGAGCAAGCACAACTCTGCTAACTCTTGTGGCAGTGTTAAGTGTAGGTTGGCGAGCCCTGAATAGCCTGCCACAGGTTAACTCTGTCTGGCTCTAGCTAGCTCATACTTTTCTACCGCTGTCTGGCTAGTTCTGACCTAGCCATATCTGTGGAATCAGTTTTGCTGAAAGCACCCTTGGAGTACGGCACATGCGCAGTTGGGAGGAGTCTGTACTGGTCATGTGGTGACGATGGGTAGCTCAGTATTCGTGAATGTACACACAGGGGGAAGAGACCTGGCTACTCGTCTGTTACACAATGTACCCCTTTTCTTCCTCGCTCTTGCACCATCTGGTGTTATCCTCCAGCATTTCAAGAATCTGTAATGCCCTAATTAGCGAACTATGTGCACATTCTGAAGCTTGCTCGTATGCGACCCCATGTTGCCAACTTCAGCAGAGCGAGACAGTTCGCGGCTCTCCTCCGAAGCACGCGCCTGTCAGCCGCTGATTCTGTTTACACTCATACGTAGCTCAAGACTTCGCAAGTTCAGAACGAGGGCGGAGGATGCCCGAACATGAGCAAGCTTAGAGTCTTACTGACGAGCGCCCGGCTGGCCAACAGGTAGAGGCGAACAAAGCTGCTATTCCACAATCCCAAACCGGCTGTCCCTCCCAATTTATTTCCCTGCAGCGCGAAGCCAATTGTGCGCTGCTCTGAAAAGACTACGGACCACGAGCATTTCAATTTTTAATTCACACCGCGCTTGCTGTACCCCAAGCGTGCCTTCAGTGATGCTGCCTCTTGATATGCTTCGGCAGGCTACCCAATGCGTTATTTAGCTGACTGCATTAGTCTTGTGTGTGCCCCTTGTTAGTGGCTAATGGGCTATTGTTACAGACTAATTGGCCGCCTCGTGCGGATTTGACAGTGATACAACGTTTGGTCTTATCATTGGTATTGCGCTCAAGGTTTGTTTGGTCCATTAATTGGTCTGTGGAGTAATTAGTTTCACTGACTCTAGGAGGGCCACGGGTTTCCTCTCTGACCCTCATTTATTTTAAACTATTTATTGTGTGTATGTGTGTGTGCTTGCAGGAGCTCGAGGAGAACTATCAGAGAGCGTATTCTGAGGCGCTTGCTGCATTTGGGAACGGTGCCCTGTTTGTGGAGAAATTCATCGAAAAACCACGACACATCGAAGTGCAAATTCTGGGTAAGGAGTGTGTGCATTACAGTAGTACAGGGAAAGGTAACAGGCCTGGGTGTGAGCAGACAGGCTGCGGTGGCTTCCCTGAGTGTGCTTGTAATAATTGGTGAATAACCCTGTATGTGTGTACACCTGTGATGTAGGCGGTAAGTGTGGGAACGTGATACACCTGTGCGTGTGTGCCTGTGATGTTGGTGCTAAGCACAGGAACGTGATACACATGTGCGCGTGTACCTGTGATGTAGGTGATGAGCACGGGAACGTGATCCACTTGTATGTGGGTGCCTGTGATGTTGGCGATAAGTGCGGGAACATGATACACCTGTGTGTGTGTGTGTGTGTGCGCGCGCCTGTGATGTTGGTGATAAGTACAGGAACGTGATACTCCTGTGCGTGTATACCTGTGATGTTGGTGATAAGCACAGGAACATGATACGCCTGTGTGTGTGCATCTGTGATGAAGATGATAAGTACAGGAATGTGATGCACCTGTGAGGGTAGATGGTGAGCACAGGAATGTGATACACCTGTATGTGTGCACCTGTGATGTAGGTGATAATCGCAGGAACGTGATTCACTTGTATGCGTGTCTGTGACGTAGGCGATTAGTGTGGGAACGTGATACATCTGTATGCGTGTATCGGTTACACAGGTGATAAGTATGGAAATGTGATACACCTGTATGAGCGTGACTGCTCCATCCAGAGGAGGCACCAGAAGGTGGTGGAGATCGCCCCTGCTGCCCAGCTCGACCCCCACCTCCGGGACCGACTGACCGCAGACTCTGTCAACCTGGCCCGCCAGGTAAGGACGTTGTGCCAAAACAAAACGCGCGTTTTTTTTTTTTTTTGTGTGTGTGTGCTGGGCCAGACCCTCTCTCTCCGCTTCCTCTCTCTGTCGCACACTGTCCAGCAGCTGTTGGACTCTAGTCTGCAGGACTCGGTACATCACTTATTCTGCTGAAATGGCAACTTACAGTTAATCAGGCTAAGCAGGAGCCCATCCCCTCGATAGAGAAATATGGGGTTAAGAGTGTTGATCAACAGCTGCACTGATCATATTGTGGCAATGGTGCTATAAACCCCGCTATTGGCTACCCCACTCAAGGGGAGAGTCATTTCTCTTTGTGCTGTGCAGGAAATGTGGGTAGAGTAGAGGGAGACAGTGACTGGTTTTGGGAGGGAAAAGAGAAGAATGGGGGGGTATCTGAGAGAGAGGACTGAAATGTGCTGATATGTGCAGTTCCTCTCTGTCCAGTAGATGGCAGCGCTGGTACACTGAGACTCAAGCGCTGAGACTGATTCGGCAATGTCAATGCGTCTGAGTGAGGCTGCTGTTTATAGCCGGGCTCAATTTGCCAGAGGCGTAATGAAATTATCGAAGAGTCAGAATATTAAAGTACTGCCATGTGTTCCGTCAATCCATGAAGTTAGCCAGCTAATTTAAATAATTAGTTGTGCAGTACCTTCTGGCTGCCGAATTGTGCCGATCAGCTAATCCAGGTGGTTGAATCAAAGTACTGGACGGGACTTTTAATTGCTGCTGCACAAGAGATTATGTTTTACCTTCGGGTTTTGCCTGGATGTTTGTTTGTTTGTTAGCAATATTACGAAGAAAGTTACGGACAGATTTTTATGACATTTATATCAGGTGTGTCTTGGCCCAACTTTGAAGTGATTATTATTTTGGGAATGATCCAGATCAAATTCTGGATCCTGGGATATTTTTGTTTACTTGTGGTGGTACATGATAACGCGACACGTTTGTGTCCCAGATATGTGAGGATCTTTTGGGCCTTGGCGGAGGTATGCGCACTCTGAGTGCTCTAGGTCAATCCTAGTGGTTCTGTAAACATTGTCTCTCCTGTGAAGAGTCGTGCCAGGGTTTTTCTGCCAGGTGTCTGTTGAGGTGGCGATTCATGAGGCTTTGGAGAGCTCTGTTGGGGTGTCGTGTGTTCAGTTGGCCTGTAGAGGGGGCTGTTCATTCTCTGCTTGGCTGCCCTGTGAATGTTACACTGGCAGATTGCAATCCGGGGTTTGGGTGTGAAGTCTGCCAAATGAAGCTTTGTGTCTGCAGATTAGTCTAGAAGTTAATTAAATTACATTTGTTTATCAGAGCTGGGTCAGCTCGTACGCTAGTGGTTTATTCTATGGACTTGAATTCAGAAGCTTTTGGTTCAAGCTTTGGTTCCAGTGTATTTTGATCAGTGCAGCTGTGAGCTCTTGAGCAAGGCCCTGAACCCCTCACTGCTCCAGTTGGGATTGGCTCCTGCTTGGTCCGATCGACTGTGAGTCAGTTTGGACGAAAGAGTTAGCCAAGATAACTGTAATGTTAATGAGGGAATTCTGCGGCAGTGCAGTGTGTCTGGTTTCACAAAGGCGGGCGCTCACTCCTGCTCCTGTGACAGAGAGCTTTGTGTGCTGATTAGTGCCTGCAGTGATGCAGCTGAATTTAGCTGTGAGTTCGGCTGTTCAGCATCACCCATCTGTCAGGTGTACCCTCTGTCAAACAGCAGGGGGCGCTGCAGTAATGTACAGACCATACACAATCAAAGTTGCAGACGCGCCTGGGCCGTCTGTCTGCCTGTGTGTGTGTGTGTGTGTGTGTGTGTGTGTGTCATAGACTGTATAAAAAGATGGACAAAGCAACCGTGACGTTACCCATTGGTTTCAGCTTACCATTTAGGAAGCCTCGTTTTTTTGGCCATTTGAACAGCACCATTTTGTCATATTGAAACCGGATGTGATTCCTATTGGACGAGAGCGTGAATTGAAGATCCAGGGAGGAGCGAGGGGTGGATCTATGGATGGATCTGACCATATGTGACGAGAACCATGGGATAGCCACGCCCGCAAAGCATATTTATCCTTTATTCTGGTGTATTTGGGACCATAATTTACAAAAATGAACATCATTATATATCGAAGGAGACTTTGAAGCTGCGATAGATACCATAACAGTATGTGGAAAATCATTGAAATAATAAATCAGGTGGGAAAGTAGGGTTATTTTCTCAGACTTCTTTAGCATTAAACTTCTCTCTGCAACCACTTGCATTGCCGTCTGCTGGCCATTAAATAGAATGCAATTTTAAGAGATTTCCACATTGGCTTCACTTTTCAGACCTGGTTGCTGCATCTTTTTATACAGTCTATGGTTGCTGTATCATGGCGCCCTCTGTGGCCAGCCGGGGCACTGCAGTCTGCCTGAAATGCCTGTACGAGCAGAGTTGGCAGTGTTAGCGGATGGGCTGCAGAGAGAATACCAGTGGGGCCTGACTGCTGCAGGGGCTGGGGGGTCAGGTTTACAGAGAGCAGGATGTGGAAATAAAGGGGATGTACAGTATTAGGGGTCAGTTTCATGGACAAATCTTTACTCTGTTACTGTAGTAAATGTAATTTTGAGTAGCGATTTTGGCACGCACACAATGGAGATTTGTGTTGGATTGAGTTTAGCCAGTGTCTGTGCAAATATAGCCCTGGGATTTGCTTTCCTAGATCATGGCTAACGCTGCCCCTGGTCGGTTCACAGTGTGATTTACAGCCGAAGACTTTCAATTTGGATGGCGATCGCACTCCGTGGCTAGGGCGTATCGACCTGTCGACCGCCGGCATCCCGATGTGGGCTAGAACGATCTGCCTAATGATTTCCGCTAAAGCCTTGCAATGCATCTAATTCCTGACCCGCTACCGGCTAACTGGCTGCAGCAGTGCACCCTGGGATAGCCCCTGGGGTTTCTGCTGCTATGGCTGCCCATTCTCTTGCTGAGCTATTAAATGATTTCCTCCCTTGAAAACACTGATATAAAACTGATATAAATCTATACTATACTTCTTATCCCGTCTTAGCATTGTTTTGCCAAATTTGCCAATTCCTTTGCCTTTGTTTATTACTCTGGAATGTGATTGGGTAAGGCCCTCTGGTTTTTGTGATGTGGGATAGGTGTGGCTGCAGTGCCTTATGGGGAAGATGTGTGTGATGGCATGACCCAATTATCACCATGGAGATGCGCCATATTGGCAATAATCAAAATGGCTTGCTATGTAGAAACTCCCAATAACATCACTCCCTCATGCTCGCTTGCGCTTATGCTTTCAGTGTTGAGAGTTCCCAGTGATGTTGTATCTTCGTTGTGTGTCCAGGTCCAACTGCATTTTCACCTGTTAAAGGGTGTCTGCTCCTCCGAACAGAATAACTATATGACCATCTTAACGGGCACCATTTTCCGTTTCTGTTTGTATCCATCCAAGGGCTGTTGCTAGCACATGACATTACATTAGAGCGGAAGTGATGAAACGCTAATCTTCCCCATAATGGATGACGGCAAACCAGATCCACCAGCTGAAGGGCGTCTTTCTAAAACCTCAGCCTCGTAGTCGGTCATTTTCTCCTCTGGTAAGCGGAGAAGTGAAGAGAGAAACTGAGAGACAGATTGGAGATGTAAATCGAGCTGTGAGTGGGCTGGGCTGAGACGACTGGTTGAAAGGGAGCCGCAGCGAGGTTTAAAAATCCTTTGACGTCTGTCTCTGTGGTTCAGCACATCCTGCTCTCCTTCTCCTTACATTTACATTTCATCCCTCCTTCCACCTCTCCTGAGGTCCCCTGTCGTCCGTCCGACGCCCCCGTATCTCAGAGCCTGTCGGCGCCTTGCGTTTAATAAAAATCATTAATACCGTCACCTTGAAAGGGAGAAAATGGCGTCAGGCCCATAAAGAACAGGCTTTATATAACGGCCGGGAAATGGACAGGTATTTCGACGGCGAGTTTTATGTGCGTGGTTAGGGAGAGTTATCACGGAGGTGGTTGGGTATTAAAGGTTATTTTTAAGGCTCGCGGCGGTCGCGGTGAGTGAGTGCGGTACTCACAGTGAGTTTTGGCTGCTCTTGACCTCGATTGGTTGAGGAGCAGGGGAGCCGCTTTTTTAATTTTTTGGGGTGTTTTTATTGGTCAATAACTGTGCCGACCTCACGAGCCAGGCGTTTTAGAGCCATTAACCCGGCGTACTTTGTCGAACATGGGCGCGCTCCTTCTCAACGCTCTTAGTGCCATAGAACAGTCATCTCTACTCCTGTAAGCCGTCAATAAAATGAGGCATTTCATTTTCAGCCGGCTAGATTAAATGTCTGGTTAAAACCTCCAGCTCTTTGGCGGAGCACGGCGGCTCTGATTCGACATGAATCTTATTTTTGTGTTCTGCCACTCGCTCTCGGCTCTTGTGACATCACCAGTGAGATCATCGAGTGATGGCGTGAAAGAATGCAAAACCAGCTGCCTGATTGAGGCAGTTAGTCATTTTAATGAATGTTTGGTTTTGTGAGGAATGTTGGATTTCAAGTGCCCTTATAAGGAGGGTTAACCCTTTATCTCCTAAAAGTATCATATGGCACTCTCTTAGTTGCTATATTTAGACCAATCAATGCATTTGTTTTGTCTTAATTGGTTGCTGTCCTGTCTTAACCAATCAGAACAAGCCTTATAGATGACATTTGCATGAAAACATGGCATAGCTACACTCAAAAAAAATTAAAGATTTTTTTGTCTAATAATCAAAATGGCAGTAAATATTTTTGACCGATTTAGATTCATCGGACTGGGTCTTGCCAGAGCATGTAAACATAAAAATTTTTGAGCACTGAGTGGACAAACTTAAGATATTTCGCAAATATGTGAGTACTCTGGAGTCTCGACAGATTGTTTTATGATCTCCTTATAACTTTATCAATAAAAACTGCGATTGGATGCAAGTGGCGTGTCCTTCAGCTTTCGTTGTAACATGCAGTTGTTTAGCTGTTGGGTTTAGCTGTGCAGAGCTTTTTGAGAGGGTGCTATTTAAAAAGTAGCTGGCTAGCTGAAACTGCCTTGGGGAAAAAGGGGCCCGGTTCGCATTTCCCCTCGGAGGTAAAGGGTTAAAGAAAAGGTTAGCAGTAGAATGGAGGAATATCTGGCGCGTTTTGTTAATGGTGCTGTGTTTTTCCTGTGCTATGGCTGTAATCATTGACACGGTCTCTGTTCAAAGAGGGGAAAAATGCACACTGGTGTGATTTCCAGCTTCTTTAGCTGTGATGCCACCTCTGCAGTAACCAAACTGCCAGTCAGGTCTGCGCCATCGAGAAGAGCCCAGTTTTCGGGGATCTCTTTGACCCCTCTCTCCCTCCGTTGGGGGTGGTTTGGCCTGGCCGGGGGTCGGGGTGAATGGGGGCCGATTTGAGCCGCGCCCTGACTTTGTTCTCTGTACCTATGCAGCTGTTATCAGTGTTAAAGAGCAGCTCATGACTCACACAGATTTCAGAGGGATCGTTTGGGCAGATAATTTAACTTTTCTGTTCAACCTCTGCAAGGCCTCCGTGCCGGCGCTGTGTTTTTACTGCTGTGTGCATATGATAGCTGGTAGAGAGTGAATCCCAGGGTTTCTCACACTAGAGGGAGATTCTCTTTATATAAAACGGAGGTTAATGTGTGAGCGCTGATCCCTGGAAACGGGGTTGTGCAAATGTTTGAGCTCATGAAGAAGGGTACCCAGCGCTCTCTAAACTACTGCCACCAGCTGCTTTCGCTTGGCGGAAATGTGTGTGTGTGCCTGTGTGTGTGTGTGTACGTGCCTGTGCGTGTGTGTGTGTGCCTGTGCCTGAGTGTGTGTCTGTGTGTGTGTGTGTGTGTGTGTGTGTGTGTGTGTGTGTGTGTGTGTGTGTGTGTGTGTGTGTGTGTGTGTGTGTGTGTGTGTGTGTGTGTGCCTGTGTGTGTGTGTGTGTGTGTGTGTGCCTGTGTGTGTGTGTGTGTGTGTGTGTGTGTGTGTGTGTGTGTGTGTGTGTGTCCTGTGTGTGTGTGCCTGTGTGTGTGTGTGTGTGTGTGTGTGTGTGTGGTGACTGAAGAGCATGTCTGAGCTCTGAGAGAATGTGGTTTATTTTTTTTTAAACCTCAGGAATGACGTGCGTCATGAAGTGGAGAGGAGTTATCGGTTATTGCAATGTATCTGAATGCAGCACGTTTTTCATTATTGATGTGTCTTTATGCAGCACAGAATTAAGAGGCATTTGTGTTATTTATTTGTTTATTTATGAAAACTGGATCATCTTTTTAGTGATCTGGTGCTGTTGGTATGTGTGGCTCTTCGATACTTCCATGTTTCTGTCGAAGCAGTTTGGCAGATGTAACAAAGTCCCTTGTTCCAGAGGATTCTCTCAGTGTGAACAGACAAATGCAGAACAGTCATTTCTGTTTGGAGCTCGATACTCCGTTTATTGTGTTATATTGTGACTCACACACAAAGGTAAGGTAAACAATCGGGTGCTTCAGACTTTTGGTCTTTCCTGATCTCGCGCTCCGGAACCTTCCAGACTTGTTTGAGGTGCGTAACACACTGGCTCCAGCTCACTACCGCAGATATAAAGGGGAGAGAGATCAGTCAGCCCGCTACACCTGTGACTCCCGGAGCCACTCCCCCTACCTGTCCCGCCTCCAGCTGAGCTGGGCCAAGCCCCGCCCCCACAGCCTCCATCCATCCATTCACTATATAGCTTCTTCCTCACTAGGGTCTCTGGGGGAGCTGGAGTCTGTCCCAGCTGACTCTGGGCGAAAGGCAGGGACCCACCCTGGACTGCTTGCCAATCCATCGCAGGGCGCACACACCATTTGCTCTCAAACGCATACCTATGGGCAATTTAGCGTCTCCAGTTAGCCTGATATTAGCCTGTCTTTGGACTGCGGAGGGAAACTGGAGTATCTGGAGGAAACCTGCGGGACACGGGGAGAGCATGCAGACTCCACACAGAAAGGCTCTAGGCCGGATTGGAACCCGCAACCTTCTTGCTGTGAGGCAGCAATGCTAACCAATGCGCCACCAAGCCGCCCCCACCCCCCACAGCATATTTTTAAATTCGCCTACAAAGATAATATGACATATTTCTTTCAGATTTTATTGTGATCAGTACTCCTCTGGTGTTTTGGCTTATAACCCACAAAGTTTGTTTCAGTGCTGCGAGTCAGTCGTATTACATTATTCATATTTCTCAGACAGTCATTATTAGTCCAGACTCATGCAGCAGGCTTGTATATGCATGAAACACTCACAGATTTGCCTGGGGAAAGGAGTGGAGCGGATGGGGGGGAGGACTAAAAATTGGTGCTTGTTTGTGTGAGTTTTTTGTGTGAAATTAAGGACTGGTTCGCCATCTGTTGCCCGAGTGGAAATTAACAGAGAGAGCTGGAGTTTGAGAAGAGAGAAAGTGACACATGGAAATTAAACAAGGACTTCACCAAGCAGTAAACAAGCTTCTGCCACACTGGTCACATGGGCGGAACTGGCCTATTGAAGCACACTGTGACCAAAAGCCTGCCCAAATGAGAGAAGGGAAGGGGAGAGCTCTGATCGTGGTGTGTAATCATAGGCCAGCTGAGGCCATGTGACCTGCAGCAGAAGGAGAAGAAAGGGATTTGATTGGTTAGGTGTTTAGAGTGTCATAATTGCCTTCATTGTGAGTGTGAACTTAAAACCATTTCAGTTATTGCATTTGGCATTGAGAAACCTGACTGAGTTGTGGCATTACAGCAAGCATTACAAAGTCACCACAATCAATAACTTTCCCCTCTATGTAGCAGGAATGTAAGCAGATTTGACATGATTTTCAATGAAGTGGTTTGAGTTATTGCATTTGGAAATATTAAATCTGACCTGACAATGGCGCTACAGGAAAGGAGGTTTTGCAGGGAATAGGCAAATTTGCCCACAGCCCAATTTGAACCATCTTCTGGTTATATGTACCTACTTGTGGGACTGTCCAGAAAATAGATTAGAAATGTGAAATTTGCATACAGGAAGTGAACTGTGACCTATTTAGTGATTTCAAGATTTTGTGGGGCAAGGCTTCAAAAAGTCCATATTTAAACCCATAAATGATTTTTCTGAAAAACCAGATGATTTTTAATGACTACACAACAACATGCCGGATATTTTGATTCCAAACATAAGTATATATGTAAAAAACTGAAGAAGTTTCAGACAATTTTCCATTGGAAAAATGCATCTGTCTTGATGCTAAATGTAAAGTTCATCTTGGAAAAACAACCAGGTCCCTATGAAAACACAAGATATTTTCACAAAAGTTGCCCCATATAGTTGGCTAAATAATGTGCGAGTGTCGTTAAATTGCGAGACCGGAAACATGGTGTTTTCAAGCCATTTTTATATATACTACATATTTCTCAGAAAAGCCATTTAGATGTTTTCATAAACTGTTGTACGTTGTATTGGTTGTATACAGGCCTTGTGGATTTTGGGATGTAATTATAGACTCTGAGAATTTTCTAGAGGCCATTGGTATTGTTAAGCATTGGTCATTGTATTGTTTACAAATGGAACACCTTTGATGTGATGATGTTCCATACACTTACTCACTTAGTGAGCTCAAAAATTACTGGCACCCCTGACTGGCAATGCACAAACAATACTAAAAAAATACAAATGATATAATAGGGAAATGGAATATACCAACATGTATGAAATACTTTATTAATGTTTTGATGGAAACAACCAAAATCATAACAATCATGGAATGCAAAATAAATTTCAACAAAATCAAGGTTTCATAATTATTGGCACCCTTCATTTAGTACTTAGCACAAGCACCTCTGGCAAGGATAACGGCATGGAGTCATTTACTGTAATTTTTGACAAGGTTGGGGCACACGTGGGATTTTGGACCATTCCTCTGAGCAGATCCTTTCAAGATCCTTCACATTCTTCAGTTCGCATTTATCAACTGCCCTCTTCAGCTCAGCCCTCAGGTTTTCAGTTGGATTTAGGTCTGGCAACTGAGATGGCCATAACAGAACATTGATTTTTTTTTTTTTGTCGCAGAACCTTTTCTGTGTGGATCTTGAGGTATGCTTTGGATCATTGTCTTGTTAGAAAGTCAACGTACAGTCAAATCCCAGCCTTCTGGCGGAGGCAACCAGATTGTCAGCCAAAATATCCTGATACATGGTAGAATTCATTATTTCATTAATCTTATCCAGTGCCCCTGGACCTCTTGAATTAAAACAGCCCCAAAACATGACTGACCTATCATCATATTTCACCGTGGGAATGAGGTGCTTCTCCTTGTGTGCATCTCTGTTTCCACGCCAAACATGCCGATGCTGCATCTGACCGAAACGTGCAATTTTGGTCTCATCAGACCAATGCACCTCATTCCAGTTGTAATTTAAATGACGTTTGGCAAACTCCAAGCGCTCGCTTCTGTGTCTTCTGGTCAGAAAAGGCTTTCTTCTGGCAACCCTTCCAAAGAGCTGGTGGTTGTGGAGGTGGCACCTGATGGTGCTTTTTGAAACCTGGTGACCCCAAGATGCCACCAAGGCTTGCAATTCTTGGGGATTTTTGTTGCTTCTCTCACCATCCTCCTCAGTATCCTGGGGGCCAAAATGCAGTTGTGTCCTCAAGCCTTGAGGTTTTCAACAGTTCAATATCTTTGGAATTTTCAAAAAATTGCCCTCACTCAGTGGCATATTCTATTATTTGTGACTCTTCTTGTAGCCATTACTGGATTTATGAAGGTCTATGACCATCTGCCTCTTTTGAACTGACAGCTGTTTTGTTTTCTCCATGGTGTCTAAAGACAAATGGCTATTGCGTTTGTGTTACCTCATTTTTATACCCAAGTGAAACAGGAAGTGATTTAATGGCTCAATATAGTTCTTTAGCACTAAGATAAAACTTAAGTGGAATTTAATACCTGGTTTGATTTTGGTAGATGTTATTTACCACAATCTTTGAGGGTGCCATTAATTGTGAAACATGGATATGGAGGAAATTGATTTTTAATGAAATCAGTAAATTTATTTTGGTTGGTTCCATTGGAACATCAATATTGTACAGTATTTCTCACGTTATTTAGAGCTTCCCTATAAATATAATATGTATTATTTTTAGAATTTGTAATAAATTGTTTGTGCATTGCCAGTCAGGGGTGCCAGTAATTTCTGAGCCCAGTGTATATCCCTGCTGCAGTGTGTGTGCGTGCGTGCGTGCGTACAGGTGCTGCACAGATTGAGTGGTTAGCGCGCGGGTGTAGGGGTGATTTATTAGGGCGAGCGGTGCTCTGTCTCTGCGTTTTATTCTGCTGTTTTTGTTTATCCGTCTTCCCGCTGCTGCGGCCCAGAGTCAGGCTGCTTACACCAGGGTGACCGCAGAGCAAACTCAATTTCCTGGGAGGGATGAGCGTGTTGGCATCGCGGTGGAAAAATTTCTCTCTCTCTCTCTCTCTCTCTCTCTCTCTCTCTCTCTCTCTCTCTCTATCTCTCTCTCTCTCTCTCCCCCTCTCTCTCCTAATCTCTCCCTCTCATGTAAATCTGTGTTTTTCTTCCAGACGGAGGACCGATGCTGTGGGCATCTGTCAGTCTGTGTGTGTGCGTTCGTGCGTCACAGTTGGGGTTGTTCGCGGTTGAACAGCAGGTTTGGCTTGTGTTTTCTGTCCGTGATGAAGGTTCGGTTGGCAGTTGTTGGTTGGGTTGTTCCAGGTTTTAATAGTTGAGTTCCATCATTAAGGATTGCAGTTGGGGTTGACGCAGGCTAGTGACCGCAGTTGAGGTCGAGTTTGAGGGTTAGCCTTATAGTTCATTCCTTGAGTCGTGATTGGGGTTGCGGTTGTTTTCTATAGCTGATCCTGGTGATCGATAGAAGTGGTTAAGGTTCTTGTTTGTGATTCAAGTTTGCAGTAGTTCTGTGGTAGCAGGTGAGGTTGAACGACCCTCAGAGCGCCTGTATGAAGGGGTCATTGGCGGAGATCGAGCGAGTGAATGATAGCCCGTCTGCTCCCTCTAACTCACGGCGCGGTGACGGAGGCGCGATCATCTTCCTGCGTCTCACCGAACCAGTCTCCTGGAGCTTGACCTTGGGTGGGCGCAAGGGATTGTGGGTAAACTGCTCGGCAGTGAAAGAAACGGGGTGGGTGTGTGTGTGAGCACTCGCTCACTCGCCGAGTGAGAAGAAAAGGTGATCCTTCAGAAAAGGGAGACTATTGCAGAGGAGAAGGAGGAGGCCGGTGTCAACGGGGAGGGGGGGGGGGGGAGGGGGAGGGGGGGATAGAATGTAAAAAAGAAAAGAAGAAGAAATTGAAGAAAGGGTGGCATCTTTCAGTTGCATTTTCTCGTTCGCTCCGCTGTTTCCATGGTTACGGCTATGTCTGCGGACTTAAACAGAGTGAAGAGAATACTCGCCCCCCCCCCCCCCGCACACACCCATGAATAACCTGAATCCATAATTCAGCGGCCTATATTTCATATTCTAATCTTTCTGCTGCGGCGCACATCCATTGTGGGCTGAAAAAGCATAAGTGATTGTGCGAGTGTTTGACAGCTATAATTAATACGTGGTCATGAATGTGTTGTGAAATGGGCCGTGCTTTACTGTATATTTGAGCGCCTGTGGACGGGGGATGTGTCGTGGGCGTGTGGATGGGGAATATCCTGTGTGCTGGTGTGTCCTTCTGAATGGGTGCTGAAGGGATTGACTCTGTTCTTTAAGCTCATCCCATTCACACTCTGTGCGTGTGCGTGTGTGCGTGTGTGTGTGTGTAACTTAGGATAAACGGGGCTGCCTTTCTGAAGCAAATTGTATGAAATAAGACATGACAATGCTGCATGACACTGTGAGCGTGTGTCTGCACTGAAGAGATGATTGGTGGAGTGATTTGTTGCTGGCTCTCCATTGGAAGATTGGAAGATTGGTTTGTCAGTTGATTAGAGGGCAAATCTCTGTACAGGAGATGGGACTCCCTGGCAGTTGATGGATGAGTGTCAAGTCAACTTTATTTCTATAGCACATTTAAACACAACAAAGTTGATCCAAAGTGCTGCACAATACAACACACACAATAAATACAAATAAGAGAAGACAAATAAAACAGGTTGAACAAGCACAGTGGACATATGTCTGTGCAGGATTCCCTGATTGGTTGATTGTGTAGTGGGTGTGCCTGTCCAAGCATACCAGATTGGATGATTGGGTGGGTGTGTCTATGTTGAGGTCCATGATTGGTTGATTTCTGCGTGTGTCTGTACAAGACTCCTTGATTGGTTGATTGACTATTGGGTGGGTCTCTACGGGATAGATGGTTGGTTGATTGATTATTCAGCATATCTCTGCAGGATTTATGTTTGGTTTATTGATTATTGGGCACGTCTCTATAGGATAGATAGACGGTTGGTTGGTTGGTTGGTTGGTTGGTTGATTGTTGGACATGTGTATAGGATGGATGGTTGATTGATTATTGGATGTATGTATGGGATAGATGGTTGATTATTGGATGTATGTATGGGATAGATGGTTGATTGATTGATTATTGGACGTATGTATGGGATAGATGATTGATTATTGGACGTATGTATGGGATAGATGGTTGATTATTGGAAGTGTGTATGGGATAGATGGTTGGTTGATTACTGGGTGTGTGTATGGGAGATGGTTGGTTGATTATGGGCATGTCTCTGTAGAATAGATGGTTTGTTGATTGATAACTGGGCGTGTGTATGGGATAGATTCTTAGTTGATTCATTATTAGTGTGTTCGTATAGGACAGGTGATTGATTGATTGATTGATTGATTGATTGATTGATTGATTGATTGATTGATTATTGTGTTTATCTCTCCAGGTGGGTTATGAGAATGCCGGCACAGTGGAGTTCCTGGTAGATAAACACGGGAAGCACTATTTCATCGAGGTGAACTCCCGTCTGCAAGTGGAGCACACTGTGACTGAGGAGGTCACGGAGTGAGTATCCGTGAATGATGTTACATTAGCATGTCCTGTATGTGCAACATTGCATTAGCGTGTCCAGTTTGCACTATGTTACATTAGTGATAGCATGTGCATTGTGTGCTGCATTACATTAACATTAGCATGTCCATTGTATGCTGCATTAAATTAGCATGAGCATTTCCACTGTGTGCTACATTACGTTAGCATGTCCACTGTCCGCTACATCACATTGGCATCTGCATGTCTACTGTGTTCTGCGTTATCTTAGCAGTAGCGCGTTCAGTGTGTGCTACATTGCATTAGCAGTAGCATGTTTACTGTGTGCTGCAATACTTTAGCAGTAGCATGTCCAATGTTTGCTGCTTTACATTAGCATTACCATGTCCAGTGCATGCTACATTACATTAGCATTGGCATGTTCAGTGTGTGCCACATTGCATTAGCATTTGCATTTACATTGTGTTACATTTCATTAGCGGCAACATATGGGGAGTGTGCTACTTTATAATAGACTTAACTGCATTGTTCCCCCCTCTCTCCCACTCTTTCTGATAATTTAATTCTGCTCATGTGTTGTTAGAGGTGATAGCCTGTCAGAGATTATTTTACAGCAGGCTGCAATGAGCTTGGCTGGCGCACTTTGCTACTTTTGACCTCAAAATTTTATCATGCCGTCCACTTGTGCTTAGGTACGTCTGTCCTTGGAGATCATCTCTCAGTTCAGTTCAACTCAGTTATGCTTTATTAGCACTACTGTAATACAGTATTTCAAATTCTGTGGACATATAAGCAATTTACGCGGACACAATACATACAGTGAATAGATTACAGGAAAATGTATCTATGAAAAAAACTAAATTGCAACGAATGAATGAATAACTGAGATTAAATCCAGTGACACGCTTAATTGACTGACCGATTCTAATGCCGATGGTATTAAGAGCAGTAAATGCCAGCACAGTGCGGATTGGTGCCTTGCTGGTTGTTGCATTTCGCATGACAGAAGACCAGACACTATTTGACTTGTGAAGGCATTGGGCTCATTGAGGCATCTGTGTGGATCCTCAGCCCTTTCACACTCAGCTTTTACAAAACCGAACATGACTGCTTGGCCCACGTAAAGTAAGACCAGATATCAGATATGCTCAGAGTTTTTAATAATAATAATAATAATAATAATAATAAATTTTATTTGTTGGCGCCTTTCAAAACACTCAAGGACACCTTAGAATAATAAATACAAGCATTAAAATACAATACAATGGTGCAACATTTAAAAAAAAAAAAAAAAAAAAAACAAAACAATCATATCAGATTTAAAAAAGAATGTATGTGGGACAGAAGATTATACTGGGTAAGCAAGTATAAACAGAGGGTTTTGAGCTGTGATTTGAATTGTCCAGTGGAGTCCAGTTGACGGATGTGGGGGGGCAGAGAATTCCAGAGTCTAGGTGCAGAGCAGCTGAAGACTCCAGCACCCAGAGTGGTGAAAGGTGGGGACAGACGAAAGAGCAGCTGAGGAGGAGCGTAGAGCACGGGAAGGGGTGTAGGGATGGAGAAGGTCTGACAGGTATGGGGGGGGCCAGGTTAGGGAGGCCTTTAAATGTAAGCAATATTTTGTAATGTATCCTTTGATGAACAGGTAACCAGTGGAGTTGAGTGAGGATGGGGGTGATGTGATCGGTGGATTTAGTGCGGGTGATAATTCTAGCAGCAGAGTTCTGGATGATCTGGAGACGGTGGAGAAGTTTGTTGGGGAGACCAGTGAGGATTGCGTTGCAGTAGTCAATGTGGGATGTAACTAGGGCGTGGACCAGGACCTTGATGCTGTGTTGAGTGAGGGATGGGCAGAGTCTGGAGATGTTGCATAAGTGAAAGAAAGCAGTATGTGTAATGTTATTGATATGGTGGCCAAAAGAAAGTACACTGTCCAGTATGACACCAAGGCTTTTGACCTGGGGAGAAATGGTGACCGGGCAACCGTCAATGGAAATATTGAAGGGGTGAATTTTGGAGACTGTGGACCTTGTGCCGATCAGTAAAACTTCGCTTTTATTTCCATTGAGTTTGAGTAGATTGTTTGTCATCCAAATGTTGATGGCCTGGAGACAGTTAGTGAGAGCGGAGGGAGGGAGGGAGGTGCTTGGTTTAGTGGAGATGTAAAGTTGTGTGTCGTCGGCATAATAGTGAAAATGGATTCCAAAGTGGCGGAGGATATTACCAAGGGGGAGGATGTATATAATGAATAACAGTGGTCTCAACACTGATCCCTGCAGAACGCCATGAGTTACGGCTGATGGTTGTGAATGAACATTTGTTTCCTTGAACAAACTGTTTTCTGTCAGATAGATATGAAGTGAACCATTGTACTGCAGAGCCAGTGACCCCAGTTCCAGCCAGGCGTTCCAAAAGTATGGAGTGGGAGATGCTATCAAAGGCGGCACTGAGGTCAAGGAGGATGAGGATGGTGAGAAGGCCAGAATCTGCTGCTAGGAGGAGGTCGTTTGTGATTTTGACAAGGGCTGTTTCTGTGCTGTGTTTTGGGCGGAAACCGGACTGGAATGGCTCGAAGAGATGATTATTCTGGAGGTGGTTCTGGAGCAGAGTTGCTACTGTCCTTTCTAAGATCTTACAGATGAATGGAAGGTTGGAAATGGGGCGGTAGTTATTAAGGTCGTTGGGATCTGAACAAGGTTTTTTATTAAATTCTGAGTTAACCATAGCATTTCATGTTATGAAATGGTAAAATTGAATGCTACTGATACATTTCAGCACAAGTTGGATGCATTTATTGGCAGCAAAATGTAGCTGATATTACTTATCAACAGCAAATATTCAGAGATGCATAATCAGTTTGAATTTGAATCTTTGCTGAAGACCTTGATTAGTAGAATCAGGTGTGCAACTGCTTAGTTGGAATGAAAGCCTTAACCCACACCAGCCCTTTCTGGATTAGATTGAGGACTCCATAGCAGTCATAAAACATGTAAAAATCCATATTTGGGCAGATGAGTCAATTAACATAATTTGGAAATTTCCGTATGTGGGCGCGAAAGGGTTGACTGAATGAGCGATCCAGTAACTGTCTGCCAATCGCTTTCAGTTGCTAGCAGTGATCACTCCAGCGTCAGAATATACTCCAAGAATATACTCTGGCTCTCGAAAAATGACATAAGTGCTTTGGAAAGTGGCACAGTTGTGAAGGGCTACGCGGCTCCTTCACAGTTCAGTTTAAATCAGCGTAAATGGGCGCTAACAACTTCAAATTGAACCACCGACTGTCAGATTAACTCAGAATGTACATCTGCTGTGGGGGAGCTGTTGTAATCACGTCCGATTAAGATCATGTCACTGTTAAAATACTGTGGCCGGCAGTGTTCTGGGATTCTGTGTGTGTGTGTGTGTGTGTGTGTGTGTGTGTGTGTGTGTGGGGGAGCACACATATAAAGTATATAACATTTTTTTTTTTTTCTGTTTTTTGAGACCCTGGATCGTCAGGTTGTCAAAATATAGGTCACTTGCCTAACCTCTCTGTAACCATGGTAACATCATATTCTGTCAATCAAAAGTTGTATTTATAGGACTCGCTGAAGTGGCTCTCCGGTGGGAAAGGGCTAAAAGGTTTCAGCTGTGGATCGGAATCTGCATTCTTGTCACATTCCACTTCCTGGTTTGAAATCTTCAGTTTTTCAGATCCGAATGCATACGCCTCCGTGTGTGCGCCTTCCATCAAATTTATTTTTGCGTGACGGAAGACGGCTCACTGTCGAGGTGTCGACACACGCCTGACACCCGTCACCGGCGTCGAAATGGCGCGCAGACAGATGGCGTCCCATAAAACTGTGGGAGGTGTGGAACGGCCGGCGGTAGCAACGACGGTTGTCAGGGCGGACGGACCCCTGCACGTGTGATTGCAGTTCGGAAACACTCTGTGGGATAAGCTAAAAGAACAAGCGCGAAAGAGCGACAGTCCGGATTGAAAATACAGCACAAAAATCTGAGGCGTTACTTCAGCTTTGTCAGGTCTGCTACTGAGTGTTAACATGCACAGTTGATCTAATATACTCATAATAATGGCAATCACAGTACGAGCCCTTTTATATTATAATTATTCTGTACTAATCGTCTCTGGTGGCTGTTTGATTTCTCTTTCATTAAATTATCCTTCTGGGTGTGTTTTTCTTTTTTTCCCTTTCTTTGCCATTTATTTCTTGTTCATTCTTTCTTTGGCCCATTAGCATACTCTTTTCTTTCTCCCCTTGTCTCTCTCATTCGCTCATTCTCTCATTCCTTTTGTCCCCCTTTGATCCCTCGCACTTCCTGTTTCTGGAGTCTCGGAGAGAGCCGGTCTCTTGAGCTAAATCTTGGCTAATTAATTAGTGCGTTCTCTGCTTTGGGCCCTTGTCTGGTTGAGAACTCTTCTCTGCGCAGACAGGGGGTATATTTGCGACAGCAGTCGTGGCAGACGGCTCCAATTACCCGAGCAGAGAGTGTCTGTTAACTCTAATGAGGTCGGGCTGATGAGATCGCCGCGTGACGAGGGCAATCTGTGGCTCTTTCCCCAAGTACATAAACACTACCACAGCAACCGGGATAAGTCACTGTCAGCACAGGAAAGCAGTATGAGTCATAGTCTACTCACAGTAGTGGAGATGAGCTGTAAACTGTACTGTCAGAGGGATAAGTTGCTGTCCATGCAGTTAAGGTTGATGAGCTGTCGACCGTGCTGTTATCAGATTAGTTGTAGTCCACGTGGTGATGGAGACAAGTTGTAGATGCTAAAGAATGGGGATAAAGCACAGTTCATGCAGGAATGGGAATGAGTCGTATTCAACACAGCAATGCGAGTAGTCCCATTCCACTCACAGAAATGGAGATTTGCCACAGTCTACTCACAGTAATGGGGATAAGTCAGTCAAACAGGCATGGGGATAAGTCACAGTCCGCACAGAGTGGTGGAGATGGGTCACTGTCCACACGCAGTCATGGTGGATATGTCACAGCCAACATGCAATAATAATAATGAGTCGCATTCCACGCACAGTAATGGGGATAAATCACAGTCCACACAGTAATGGGTATTAGTCTGAGTCCATGTCAAGCAATAGGAATAAGCTGCACTCCACGCAGTGTAATTATGATAAGTTGCAGTTCACTCACAGAAATGGAGATATTTATAAGTTGCCATTCACACACAGTAATGGGGATAAGTCACAGTTCTCACAGTGATGGGGATAGGTGACTGTCCATACACAGTGGTAGGAATGAGTCACTGCCCACATGTAGTAATGGGGATAACTCTCATTCCAAGCACTGTAATGGGGATAAGTCTCAGTTCCCACAGTAATTGGGAAAAGATGCAGTCCACACACAGCAATGGGGATAGGTTGCAGTTCATACAGTGATGGGGATAGGTCACAGTACACAACCAGTTGTGAGGATCAGTCACAGTACATGCATAGTAGTGGGCATAGGACACTGTCCACACACAGCTGTGGGGACAGGTCACAGCCTACATGCAGTAAGGTGGATGTCATATTCCACACACAGTAATGGGATAAATCATAGTCCATACACAGTGATGGGGATAAGTCACGGTCCATACACAGTGATGGGGATAAGTCACGGTCCATACACAGTGATGGGGATAAGTCACGGTCCATACACAGTGATGGGGATAAGTCACAGTCCATACACAGTGATGGGGGTAAGTCTCAGTGCGTACACAGTGATAGGGATAAGTCACAGCCCGTACACAGTGATGGGGATAAGTCACAGCCCGTACACAGTGATGGGGATAAGTCACAGTTCCTACACAGTGATGGGGATAAGTCACAGTTCCTACACAGTGATGGGGATAAGTCACAGTCCATACACAGTGATGGGGATAAGTCACAGTCCATACACAGTGATGGGGGTAAGTCACAGTCCGTACACAGTGATGGGGATAAGTCACAGTCCGTACACAGTGATGGGGATAAGTCACAGTCCGCACACAGTGATGGGGATAAGTCACAGTCCGCACACAGTGATGGGGATAAGTCACAGTCCGCACACAGTGATGGGGATAAGTCACAGTCCGCACACAGTGATGGGGATAAGTCACAGTCCGCACACAGTGATGGGGATAAGTCACAGTCCGCACACAGTGATGGGGATAAGTCACAGTCCGCACACAGTGATGGGGATAAGTCACAGTCCGCACACAGTGATGGGGATAAGTCACGTTCTGTACACAGTGATGGGGATAAATCAAATTTCGCACACACTGATGGGGATAAGTCACATTCTGTACACAGTGATGGGGATAAGTCACAGTCCGTACACAGAGATGGTGATGAGTCTCTGTCCACACACAGATGTGGGGATATGTCACAGCCCACATGCAGTAATGGGGATAAGTCACATTTCATACACATTATTGGGGATAAGTTGGTCCTCGCATAGTAAAGGGGATTAGTCTGTCTGTAAACAGTAATGGGGAAAAGTCATTCACAGTAAGGGTGATGAGTCAGGGCACACTTGCAGTAATGGGGACAAGACACATTACACACACAGTACTGGGGTTAAGTCACAGTGTACACAAAGTAATGGGGATAAGTCACTGTCAATTTGCTGAAATTGGGATAAGTCACTTTCCACTCAGTAATGGGGATAAGTCACAGTCCAAACATGGTAAGGGGGATTAGTCACATTCCACAGACAGTAATAGGGATAAGTCACAGTACACACAAAGTAATGGAGATAAGTCACAGTCCACACACAGTAGTCGGGATGAGATGCATTCCACACACAGTGATGGGGATAAGTCACTGTCTGCACACAGTTATGGGGATGAGTCACTGTACCTGTATAGTAATGGGGATAAGTCACAGTCCATGCACAGTAATGGGGATAATTCACAGTCCACACACGCAAATGGTGACAACTTGCAGTTGACAGGGAGCATTGTGGAGAAGTCAGACTTTGCACACCGTAATGGGGATAAATCACAGTTTGCACAAAGAAATGGATTTGTCACAGTCCGCGCACAGTTATGGGGATAAGTCACAGTTCGCACACAGTAATGGAGGCATATAATTTTCTTCCCATTTGCTACACTGCAGTTCTTGTTCTTCAGTATTTTCTGCATGGGGAATTCTACCTCAGTTCAACTCCTGTCGTTCTTTATTTTTGTTATAAATGACTTTACCAAATCTTGCTGTGATTTGTTTTTGTGTGTCTCGAATCAGAGTGCGTCAGTTCTGTTGAGCTGGGCTAAAGAGTAATTCTGTTCCCGTCAAGTGTTTCACGGGCAGCGACTCCGCTCTGAAATTATTCCCCCCCCCACCCACCCCCTCTCCCCCAGCCGATGGGACAGAGGAACGGTTAAGGGATGGAGAGGGATGAAGGAAAGGAGAGGGCAAAGAGGTAGATATGGAGCAAATGAAGGCAAAAGAGGAAGGGAGGAGGGAGAAATTGATGGAAGGAGGGGATGTCAGTGATATGGAGGGATGGAGAGAAGGGCGAGGGGAAGGGTGAATGAGATGCAGCACTGGATGGAGAGGCGGGTGTTTGTGGAGATGGAGCGGACAGGGATCAGCCCTCCTGCTCCTTCAGGTCCTGTGCTATAGGGAAGAGCTTTTAACGCTGCGATCTTCAGCTCCGCTCTGCTGAGCTGCTGCCTTTTTATAGTTGTCGGCATTCGAGCGGAGTTGGGCTGATCCTGGATCAGTGGGATTTAGTGCTGTTGTTTGTGCGGACTCGGCTGAGAACTCCATTTTATTTGTTTGGCTCGGTTTTCTTTTTATTTATTTATATTTCTGAACAAAGTGCTTTGTTACGAAGCAGCATCTAGAAACTCAGGTCAAGACCCCGGGGGGTTGGTTTTCTGCTGCTCTGTTGCTGGTTTTATTGAAAAATGTCAGATACATAATCCCTGGCTGATCCTGGGTCAGTAAATCTTGGCGGTGCAGATGGCGATGGCATTTGTTGGCTGATCCTGGATCAGTGATAAGAGTTCGGCCATCCTCTCGCCCCAGTAAATATGCTTGGAAAAGGGACCGATGTTTGTAAACATTGAAATTGGTTTGAAATGTACTGGAACATCAAGTGTAGTTCCTGAGCTCCCAGTATGCGCTCACTGAAAGATGCAGAATTGTACAAATATTATTCTATGTAAGCCGAACATTTAAAGTTTGAGGTTTTTAGCCGAAAATATGAAAAAGTTGCAAGAGTTAAAGATTTGCTGAATTTTAACATTCCTCTCCTGGACTCCGATTAGGAAAAAAATGCTGTAAGTGCAATATTTTTAAGTTTAAAAGATATCAAGAAGTTCAGTAGAAGCATGTGTCCTCACTAAGCTGAATATTCTCAAGTTTCTCACTGAAAGTATGAAAAAAGTTTAAAAAATTGAACATTTGCTGGATTGAAACATTCCTCCCAGAGACGCTGACTAAAAATAAGCTGAAATGTTTTCAGAAGTGTGATTGATGTATGAAGAAAGTTTTATAGACTCATACGTGCTCGCGAAAAGCTCAATATTTTAAACTTGAATGAAGCTGAAAGTATGAGGGAGTACCTGTTTGTTTAATATTGTGGGGAATAGCAGTAAAAATAAATGGTGAGAATTGCATAATTGTGCCTTACCTCTGCAAGCCGTCTCAGAATAATGAAAGCGAATAGACTGTATAACAGGAGAGCGATCTAACAGCCCACTACTACAGCTCTGCTTGTCTCGACACGATTACGTTGGTTATTTTCACTGGCTTCCTTTGTTTGTGTGGACGGCGGGGGGTTGTTTTCACCGCGGTAACGAGCTGTGAATTTCACAGGGACGGTGTGTGAACGTATTGCCTTCATTGTGTGTTTTTTAGAGCGTCTGTAATCCTTCGGTATACATGCCTGCTCACACACTCGTCCCAGTGGAAATCGAAGTCTAAACAAACCAGACTGATTGCTGTCGTTTGGCGATTTGGACTCTTGTTTTCATGAAGCGGGATTACGCAGCTGACTTGATGACTGGACTGCATGTTGTGTTCAGGATGTACCCCCTGGCTTGGTTTAAAGAAAAGACCATAACTTGGTTATGTGCCCCCTGTCTGTACTTATTCTTATTGCACTTCATAAAAAAACGCAGTCCGTTATCGTACGGCCCTAGTTGGCATCTCCTCCACCTCTTTAATTATCGAATTGCTGCGGACACTTCCGTACCCGCCTCATTATTAATTCACTCATATTAATTTATTGAGGCTTTTTTTAAGGCCGATAAATCACGTCGCGAGTTCTCCCCGCCTTTGCTTTGCCGGAGGCACTTTTCCTTTGTATTGGCGGCTGCATTAAATGTCAGAGGCTAATTAACCAACTGGGCTAATTATCTTAATGAACTTTAGCTGCTCGTGCTAGACTTCATCTAAAATGAACCCCCCCAGCACTCTTCCCTAAGCCTGTCCTAATTGGTGCCTCGGGGGTCGGTTAGCTGTGGGGCGGGTGGAAGTCGGTCCGTGATTGGGGAATGTGGGTTTAGGACTCCGGTTGCGGTTTTGATTCCCCGACTCTTGATGATGGGATCTGATTTTAGAAGCCGGATGGGGACGCTGCCTGCCTCTTTGAACAGTACCTGCGGAGCAGTGGCATCTGCGACAGTTAAAGTAACGACTCTGAGGCAGGGGTCCCAAAATTACGGTCTTCGAGGGCCAACATCTGCTGGTTTTTCGCCCTCTCCTTCACCTGTGAGTCGGGTGTGATGACAATCTGGCCAATCGGTGTCAATAATTGCGCATAGAGCCATTTGGAAAGAGCGAAAACCGAGGCTTGATTTGAATTTGAGGGTCAGATTTGGGCAGCCCTGCTACAAGTTGTCCTCCTGTGTAGGTACTGTCTCAAAGCCGCTTCTGAGATTTGCAAACAAGAAAGTGTTAAAATGAACGTGTGAGGCTACCGAGTTAGCTCACTCGGTGAAGGCGCCGCTTTGCAGAGCAGAAGTGACCACCACGACCCCGGGTTTAGAGCTCGGTCGTGCCGGCTGGCAGTGGCCTGTAGCTTTTTCAAAGCAGCGCCCACTTGGCTTTGCGCTGCAGGGAAACAAATTGAGAGGGACTGCTGGTTTGGGATTGTAGAGTAACAGCTTTGTTTGTTGCTCAAATGCCTCCTGTTGGCCAGCCGGGCGCTCGTCAGTAAGATTCTAAGCTTGCTCATCTTTGGGTATCCTCCGCCCTCATCCTGGGCTTGCGATATTTCGGGCTATGAGCGTAAATAGAAGCAGCGGCTGACAGGTGCGTGCTTCGGAGGAGAGCCGCAAACTGTCTCTCTCTCCCAAGGTGGCCACGTGGGTCGCATATGAGCAAGCTTGTGTACGTGGTTTGCTAATTGGTGCATTCCAGGTTCGGGTGGGATTGGAGATACCAAATTTATTTTCACAATGATTGTCGCCACTGTTTTAGATCCTGATGTTTGACAGGGAGTGTGAAGCACCTGTTTCTGGAATGAGAGACTCTGATGTACTTGTACGCTTGTGCAGTTGAGCATGTAGAGCTTCTGCTTTTGTCTACGTCCTGGTTAAATCGGCTTTGTGCTCTTCTTTTAAGACCACAGTGATCATCTTTGAATAAAGTCTCAAAAAGGAATGGCCTTCATCAATCACAACCACAATGGTATCACAAGTTTCAAGAGACGGCTGTTAATTTTTGACTGAATAGTCATAGTTTGTGACTTCAGCTGGGTCTTTTCTTTATTTTGGTCTATTCTATGCTGAATAAAATAAATAATTTCTTTAGAAAACATTTTTCAGTGACTGCAAAATGTTGGACTGTACTGTATATAAACCAGCATTGTTGCAATAGGGAAGATACATGAATAACAATCACAAGCAAAACAATTCAACCTAGACATCAAATAAAATGGCGGTATTAGTACACTGACAATGCACTCTGGGACTTATTATACCATCAACCTTCTGAGTTTTTCTGTTGCTGCTGTATTTTTTAACATTATCATCATTTCCCCCCCCAATCTAACCTCTATATGGTCTCTCCCACCCCCCCACAGTGTGGATTTGGTACATGCCCAACTGCACGTGTGTGAGGGGCGGAGTCTGCCAGAATTGGGACTGAAGCAGGATAAAATCCGCATCAATGGCTGCGCCATCCAGTGCCGCGTCACCACCGAGGACCCAGCTCGCGGCTTCCAGCCCGACACCGGCCGCCTGGAGGTACGAGCCACACCCCCTTTCACCAGAGCCACACCCACTTTCACCAGAGTCACTCCCCCTTTAACAAGAGCCACTCCCCCTTTGACCAAAGTTACTTCCCCTTAAACTTCAGTGCTGTCCCCTTTAATGCGAGCCTTGCTTTCTTTATCCATAGCCACACCCCTTTAACTGAACCACACTCCTTTTAACTAGAGCAGTTCTCCCTTTTGGCTTGAGCCACGCCCCTCAAATCATTGCCACGCCTCCTGTTCATGCTTGTAGTTGTAAGCTACTCCCCTTAAACCAGGGCTGTTTCCCTATTAGTTGCGCCTTGTCCATTCAACTGGATTCTCTTGCATCTTTATGTGTGCGGATTTTTCTGGCACAGAATGGCCGCTGTGGCCTGGGTTGCCCAGGAAGTGCTGCACATTGGTGGTGGTTGAGGCAAGTTTCCTCTTTGTGACTGTAAAGGGCTTGAAGTCACAGCCAGTTTGTGGGAAAGGCACGGTCATAAATGTGACAAAACATCAGTTTAACTCTGTGCGTGTGTGTGTGTGTGTGTGTGTGTGTGTGTGTGTGTCTGCCTGCCTGCCTGTCTGTCTGTCTGTCTCTCTGTCTGTGTCTGTCTGCACACTGCAGAGGAGACATGGATGTGTGCTGTGTGGTGGAAGAGTGGTGTGTGTTCCCTGGCCTGTTTTGTTCTGAAGGGACAGCAGTTGCTTTGAAACCCCCTACACACGGTCTCTCTCTCTCACACACACACACACACACACACACGAACTCCCTGAGAGCGGTGGAGAGGGAGAGCGAGACGACAAAGTGGAGTTTAAAGTGTGAATGTGTGGTGGGGCAGCTAGCGGGAGGCTGAGTTTGAGATGGGAAATGTTTCTATTTTAAAAGCCGCTGCCGCGGGGAGTGCGCTGTCGGGGGTCAGAGGTGCTGTGATGTCATCATTAAGCTGCAGTGAGTCGTGAGAGGGATTTTGGGTTCGCGGCGGACTGGCCTACCTGTGTGGAAGGGCTTCTGTCCTTACAATTCTGCACCGTCAGACTGTCTTCGTCTGTCAGTTTGTCTGTCTTTGTCGGTCAGTCGGTCTCATACAGTCCTGAGAAAAAGAAAGTACGTCATCTTTCAAAGAAAAAAGGGGGTGGAGGGCTATGGCGTTCAGATATAATTAATTAATAAAACAGATAATAATTAGAAGGTGCTCATTGGTTGAAAAAACAAGTCTTAAAGAAAGTAGAGAAACCAAGGCACGCTTCTTCTAATAAAAAGCTTTAATCAATAGGCTAGTTCATAATGGAACTTATTTAATTAAAAAAAAAAAAAAAAAACTCTAGTCCTGATGAAGGCCTGTGTGTTAGGCCGAAACATGTTGGCAATGTTTTTTTTAAAAAATAAGTTCCATTATGAACTAGCCTATTGATTAAAGCTTTTTATTAGAAGAAGAGTTCATTGGTTTCACTACTTTCTTTACATCATCTTTCACTTCTATGGTTTTATTTATCAGGACATAATAAAAAATCAGCTGGTCCTAATCAGGTCCTGAAATTATGTAAATCTAACCTCAGGTATAAAAAATAAAACAGATTCTACCGTGGCATTATTTATGAAACTAAAATTCAGCCAAAATGCAGAAGTCTTCTGTGGAAAAATTAAGTACAGCTCATGATTCAGTAGCTTGTGGAACCAACTTTAACAGCAATAGCTTGAACTAATTGTTTTTTGTTTGATCGTGGCGGAGGAATTTTGGCCCACTCTTCTTTACAACATCGCTTCAGTTCATTGATGTGTGAGGGCATCTGTTTATGCACAGCTCTCTTAAGGTCCTGCCACAGCATTTCAATCGAGTTGAGGTCTGGACTTTGACCTGGCTATTGCAACACTTTGATTTTTTTCTTTTCCAGCCATTCTGTCGTAGATTTGCTGCTGTGCTCGGGATCATTGTCCTGTTGCATGACCCAATTGCAGCTGAGCTTTAGCTGTCGTACAGATGGTTTCACATTTGACTCTAAAATACTTTGGTACACAGAGGAGTTCATGGTCGACTAAATGACTGCAAGGTGCCCAGGTCCTGTGGCTGCAGAACAAGCCCAAATCATCACCTCTCCACCACCATGCTTGACAGCTGGTATGAGGCGTTTGTGTTAATACACTGTGTTTGGTTTGCGCCAAATGTAATGCTGTGCATTAAAGGTGCTCTTACATGGTTTCTTAAGCTAGGATATTTTTTGTCATGTACAGCAAGCATCTCCTCACGATCCGCTCGCTGCCTGTCCCCTGAATACGCTGTAAAAAAAAAAAACGCGGTCCCTGTGGGCAGCCCAGGCTCCAAACACTGCAACAAAAACAAACGAGTCCAGCCTGGACCATCCAGCCAATCACCGATGAGAGGGATGGGGGGGTGGGGTTTAGGTTTTTTTTTTTTTTTTCATGACAGTTTCAGGAAGCACAGGAGGAGGTGAGGGGGAGGGAGGGGGAGAGGAGGAGGAGGGGCGAGCTAGCTGCCTGTTTTGTTTGATGATACTTCAAACGTCAACAGAAGTGACGTCTCCCAAACGTGCTTGGAACACCTTTACGGCCAAGCAACTCCACTTTGGTCTTGTCTGTCCAAAGGATATTGTTCCAGAAGGCTTATGGTTTATTTAGATGCGACTTTGCAAACCTAAACTGCGCTGCCATGTTCTTTTTAGAGAGAGGAGGCTTTCTCCTGGCAACCCTTCCAAACAAGCCATACTTCTTCAGTCTTTTTCGAATAGTACTGTCATGAACTTTAACATTTAACATGCTAACTGTGGCCTGTAGAGTCCCAGATGTAATTAATGGGTTTTCTGCATTGCACAGCCTGACCTTGGGGCGAATTTGCGGGGACGTCCACTCTTGGGAAGTTTGGCATCTGTCGTGAATGTTTTCCGCTTGTGAATAATCTTCCGCACTGTAGAATGATGGGCTTTAAATTGTTTGAAAATGGCCTTATAACCCTTCCCAGATTGATGGGCAGGAACAGTTGCTTCTGATTGCTAATGTCTTTCCCTCTTGGCATTGTGTTAACACACACCTCGATGCTCCAGACCAGCAAAGTGCTGAAACCTCTGCTTTAATAGAGGTGGTCACGTTTGCTGATGATCAATTAATCAAGTGCGTTTGATCCTCAATACCTGGCTGCTAATTACCCTCTGAATTCCTATGGAAGCAGTAATGGTGTACTTAGTTTTTCCACACATGGCTTCTGTATTTTGGCTGAATTTTGGTTTAATAAATAATGGCACGGTGAAATCTGCTGTATGTTGTTTTACACCTGAGGTTAGATTTACATAATTTTAGAACCTGATTAGAACCAGCTGACCTTTTTTTTTTTTTTTTTTTTTTTGTCCTGATACGCAGAACCGCAGAACTGAAAGAGGGTGTACTTCGTTTTTCTCATGACTGGAGTCTCTCTTAGTCAGTCCATCTCTCTGTCAGTCAGTCAGTCAGTCAGTCAGTCTCTCTGACAGTAGTCTCTAATAGTCAGACAGTCTGTCTCTGTCTGTTTCTCTCTTTTCAGTCCGTCTATCTTTCTTTGTCAGTCTGTTTCTCTTTTGTCAGTCTATCGATGTATCAGTCTGTCTCCCCTTCAGTTAGTCTGTCTCTCTTCATCATTCTGTTGCTCTCTGTCAGTCAGTCGCTCTCGTTCGGCCTCTGTCACAGCTGAGCTGTGGTCACTGTCCTTCGGTCAGAATTGCTCCAGTGACTTTAATTTAACTGCTGCATATTGAGAAAATGTTTAATGCTGAGGAAAATTTCTCATATTTTATTGAAGTGTGAGGAGTGTTACGATGTCTAACGTTCTACACGTATAGTGCACTGTCCTCATGGTGATTGTCATAGGCTGGTGTTTGTAAGTATGAAATCTGATCTGGGGTCAGTTTTGTCAGCTCTGGGAGGTAATTGGGAAAGGGAAATAGTTTTTCTCAGTCAGATCTTCAGGAGTCTGCTTGTACAGACGGTCAGAATGTAGTTAAAAGCCTGTGTCTGTGTGTGCGAGGGGGCGTGACGGGGACAGTGTGTGCGTGTGCGTGTGCATGTGTGCGTTTGTGTTCATGTACAGTTCTAAAACGGTGTGCTTTTGAATGAGCTGTTCTTGCGCAGTAGAATAGATGTTGTGAGGAAACAGTCACTTCCTGCTGCGATAATATTCCGGCTAATCACTGCAGCTCCGCCATTGCTCTGGGACTAACGAGTAATCAGAGCGACTGATTCACTAACTACCCTCTACTGTGTGTGTTTGTGTGTGAGAGCGAGGGGTGTGTGTGTGTGTGTGTGTGTGTGTGTGTGTGTTTGTATGAATGAATGTGTGTGCGTGTGCGCGTGAGGGACTATACGTGTGGACTTCGCGTGTGTTTGTGTGTGTATGAGTGTGAGTGTGTGTGCGTGTGTGTGTGAGAGACTATACGTGTGGACTCAGTGGGAGTGTGTGTGTGTGTGTGAGACTATATATGTGGACTGAGCAGGCGTGTGTGTGTGTATGTGAGAGACTATATGTGGACTGAGCAGGTGTGTGTGTGAGACTATCTATTTGGGCTGAACGGGGGTGGGTGTGTGTGTGTGTCTGAGACTGTTAATGAGGACAGAGTGTGGCTGTGTGAGAGAGGCTGTATATTTGGACTTAGAGTGTTTGCATCGCTGTAATTATGTATTTTATTGCTCCGATAAGCTGTAAACAGTGTGAAACTGAGACCTTAGGCTAAAAGGTATGTGTTTATGGAGGAGTGTGTATGTTTAATGAGGGCCCAGTGTGCCTGTTTAACAGAAGCCCAGAGCCTGATGGGATTGCGGCAGCTTTAGAGCACAGAGGCAAAATTTCAGCTCCCTCCCATCTCCTGCACAGAATATTCACTATGATTTGTGACTTCCAGTTGATGAGACTAAGCAATGGCCGAATCCCCCCCAATGGAGCAGTGTGGGTTACAGGCCTCGATCAAGGGCTACCCTCCGTATGCTTGCATGCTCAGTTAAGTCCAGCTATGGTAATGGCTCGATTAGGCCATTTAATCGTCTGCTGTCCTTGTCCCAGTATACATGCACGGGCAGAAAATTCGATTCATTGACTGAAGCATGCCGTCTCCGCTACGATAGGTGGCGATATGCCTTTCAGCTTGTTCGTGTTGCATCTTTTTCTGATTGACCTATTACGTCACAGACCAAACATTTGACAAACAAGTTAGCTGGCAGCTAGCTCGTAGCATGTCGAATGCATTGACTGTATAAGATCGAGTGGTGAGAACATATACGTACGTTTAATATGGGCTGTACGCTATGCTTCTCGGGCAATTGAGATGCACACTATCCCCAGTGGTTAGGGTGGCAAAAGCAGCAACGCCGCTTTTCTCTACTTTGTGCCCTTTCTGCTACACAGGAGTGCATTTCCCTGAAGCGTAGTTGCTAGCAACTAACATAGTTCATCCATTCACAGTCTGTGGTTCCAGCTATATAACTTAGCATCTGTACTTTCGGGAAACGCACTCCCGGGCTTCCCGTGCATGCTGGATGCGGGTCGGGAGTAATGACTAGTGGGACAGAGTTGTTTATCCGATGGCGAGTGGAAGGAAACTTTTCGGATGATGCGCAAGTCATTCGCTAAAACTTGCGGATTATTGGAAGAAGTTATGAGCCTCCAAGTCGTGGCTGTTCAAGCTCCAGAACCCTTGCAGATGAGGATTGCTTCTGATCAGTACAAACTTGCTAGTTGGGCAGAGCACAGGCTCGTCCCTAATCAGTTTGGTGTTTTCATGTCCGCAGGACTTCCGGGTCAAAGCCCTGCACGAAGAATGTGGAGCATGCTCAGAGTGCATAGTCCAGTTCGGTTCGATTCAAGTGTACACCACATGGAGGAATAATGCGACTATTAACCGCATTATTTGGGTGTGCTAGTGTATGAGAAATTCAATTTGGTATGATTCCAGTCGGTTTAACATGTTTACATGCATTTTAAAAGTCTGGTTATTGTCGGACTAACCCAATAATTTGATTTTTCTGATGTCACGTAAACGCACTCATTAATGTCATTGAGGCTACAACAGGGCTCGAACCACCAATCTCCTAAGTCCCGTTCGGAAATACTGAGGGCGGTGCGGATGGTAAAGTTTTGTTGCAGCCTTCCATAGAAGTGCAGCAATGTTTCCCCATAAATTGCTCATGTCACCGATGGAAGCGTCTAGAAGGATTGCAGTTGGCCAGACGCAAGTCAAGCTAGTTCAGGAGGACACAATTCTGCGGTAAATTTGCACGTGCTGACATGTAACCAAATAATCCTGCATTGTTGACTCACTGTAGTTTCATTTGCGAGTTATTTAGGGAAAAAAATACAAAGCTGAAATGTACAGATGCATTTTGCCTGGCCGGATGAATCAGCTTGTATTGTGCTTAAGCGTGTAAACATTTGCTCAGTGAAGTGAAGCGGCCTGATTTCTTGCATCCATTAGATTTCTATATTTTTGTTCTTTTGTATAAAGTGAATCATCTCATCCTAATATCTCTCAATATCGTCTCGAAAAAAAAATCATTTGGTCTCCTAAGAGCAATTTCCAGCATTCACCTAGACTCTGTACAATAGACCTATTTGATGAGTACACGATGCATTAATTTGCTTTTGCCTGCAGCGCAGAATAATCCATTAAAACGATGAGACAATAAAACAACAATTTACTGATCGTATCAAACTCATCTCAGGCAAATTGAAGTTCCATCAGATTTTGACATTGTGAAAAAGGCCTGCTTTTAACATCCAGAAAATAACAGGAACGCCACGCTAACGCCCCGCTAGCCGGGGAGAGTCCCATCACTTACGGTGATGCATCGGGCGCGGAGTTGAAAATTGCTGGTCTGGAATGGCTTTGATCTGAGAAATTGCAGGTCTCGTACGGTTTTGATCGGGTAAATTGTTGCCTGGCGCTCTGTTTTTGGAGTGATGCGAATGATTAGTTGCTGTACTTTAGAGACAAAATAATTGAAATACATTTTTGAAACGACAGGAGTCATCTCTCAGGTTCCAGCCAATAATTATTGATCGTTTTTAAATGTTTTTTTTTTTTTTTTGTATTTATTCTCACTTTAGCCAGATGGTCTTGACAGCTTTGACTGATCAGTTTTTACTGGTTCTCGCTGGCCATTGGAGAGGGTGACCCTGTGGAGGTCAAAGGTCAAACTGTAAATGTCTTGTGGTGTGTTTGTCCCGCTGCTGAGCCTGGACTGATGATTTCTGATTTCACCTCACCCTCCGAGCCGGAGAAGTGCGTTAACGAGAAAATTCCCCCCCAGTTATACTGATTGATTGATTGATTTATTTCTTTCGAACAAGTATAAAAACAAAATATCTCTGTTCATTTCGATATATATTCAAAAGAAAACAAAAAGAAAAAAAACAAACGAATCATAATGTGCCCTGTTCGAAAAAGGAGTAAGAAGTTGTTTACACTTTTTTTAATCCTAACCCCTTTTTGACTCTTCATCAAAAGATTATATGATTTATACTATTGTAAATTATATATAGCCATTGTATCTGCAGTACGATTTTATATCTGTATCTATACATGTGTGGGTGTGTGTGTGTGTGTGTGTGTGTGTATGCATATATATATATACATGTGTATACATGTATACATTCACATACACATATACACATACATATATATGCACATATATATATATATATATATATACACACACACACCTACGTGTGTGTGTATGTGTGTGTGTGTGTGTGTGTATATATATATATATATATAATATGCACATGTACACATACATACATATATACGTACACATCGCACAAATATACATAGAAATATACATACTAATACATAATATGTACATACTAAATACATATAATATACAATTTCCTCTGGTTTTATTTACATCTGACAACATACTCCCAATTAACACGCTTCCTCTTCCATATACCTCTTTAAGAAAGTTTTTTTTGTACATCCTTTTAAACTAATTTATATTTGTACTCTGTTTGAGCTCCAGCTCCAGACTGTTCCACAAATCCACCCCACAGATTGATATGCATTTACTTTTCAATTTGGTTTGAACACAGAGTTTTCTAAAGTTAAGCTCTCTTCTCAAGTTATAGCTGCCTTCTCTTTCCATGAACATTCTCTGTGTTTTTGGTAACGGGTTATTTCTGGCTTTGTACATGATTTGTGATGTTTTACATTTGACCAAATCCATAAATTTCAAGGTGTTTGATTTTACAGACAATATGTTTGTGTGTTCTCTATATCCTACACTGTTTATTGTACTTATTGCTCTTTTCTGCAATATGTATATTGGCTGTAGGGTGCTTTTGTAGTTATCTCCCCAGACCTCCACACAGTAAGTCAGATATGGTAAAAACGGAGAACAATACAGAGTGTGCAATGATTTATAATCCAGTGTATGTCTTATTTTGCCCAGAATTGCAGTGCACTTTGCTAGTTTTGCTTGGACATGGCTTACATGGGGTTTCCAGCATATTTGTGGTCCATGATCACTCCAAGAAATTTATTCTCATATGCTCTTTCTATGCGAGTATTGTTTATCCTCAGGTCTACATGAACATTTGTGTTATGTTTTCCAAACAGCATGATTTTTTTTTCCTCCAGATTTAGTGATAATTTGTTTTTGTCAAACCACAGTTTTAATTTATTCATTTCTGTAGTGATCATCTCCAAAATCTGCTGCAAATTCTCCCCTGTACAAAAAATATTTGTATCGTCTGCGAACAAGACAAATTTCATACATTTTGATAAATTGCATATATCGTTGATGTATAATATAAACAATTTTGCCCCTAATGCTGACCCCTGTGGTACCCCGCAAGCAATATCCATGTAGTTTGATTTATGCTCCCCTATTTGCACAAATTGTTTACTGTTTCTTAGATAACTTCTCAGCCAGCTCAGCCCAATCCCCCTAACACCATACTTTTCTACTTTATCTAATAATATATCATGATCAATAGTGTCGAAAGCTTTCTTTAAGTCAATGAATACTTCCATGGCAATTTTTTTGTCGTCAATACAATTTGTGATTTCTTCTGTCAATTCCATGAGTGCCAATGATGTTAATCTGTCCGCTTTGAATCCATATTCACTGTCTGCCTGCAGGTTGTGTTTTACAATAAATTTAGCCAGTCTGTCAGTAAAAAGTTTTTTGAGTATTTTGGAAAATTGGGAGAGCAAAGTAACAGGCCTGTAATTTGTAAAATGGTGTCTATCTCCTGTTTTAAACAGCGGTGTCACTTTTGCAATTTTCATCTTGTTGGGCAATTTACCGGATTGAAAAGACAAGTTACATATGTGGGTTAATGGCTTTGCAATTTCTTCAATAACTGTTTTTACTGTTGTCATGTCCATGTCATTCCAGTCAGTGGAAGTTTTATTTTTACATTTTCTTATGGTCTCTGTGATTTCTTTTTCGTCAACTGCTGACTAAAAGATTGTGCCTGGATTTCTATCCCCTAGACCCGCAACAGCCTCACCTTCTTCTGTCTCTGGTTCCTTGATTTTTGCTGCCAATTCTGGTCCCACATTTACAAAAAATTTGTTAAAACCATTAACCACATCCTCCATATTATCTATGGTCTTGTCATCCTCTATGAAGTATTCCGGGTTATTTGCCTTTTTAGTTCCATTGCTTATAATATTATTTAGAACACTCCATACACCTTTTAATGTTGTTTTTATTTTTCTCCAATACCTTTTTATAATATTCCTTTTTACATATCCTCATAATATTAGTTAACTTTTTCTTGTATTTTTTATACTTTTCCTCTGCCTCTATAGTTCGGTGCTTTATGAAATTTCTATATGGCGCGTTTTTCTTTCTGCGGGCGTTTTGTAACCCTCTAGTGACCCACGGACTATTTTTGTTTTTATGTATATCACTGTATTGCTTTACAGGACAATTTTTATCATATAATGAGTTGAATATTTTTAGAAATTCATCGTAAGCTGTATCAATATCTTTTTTATCGTATACTTTCTTCCAATTCTGTGCTATTAAATCATTTTAAGGTGATCTCATGGTTTCCTCCGTTTTCACTCTTTTTTTATATATATATATATAAAATATATATATAATATAAAAAACTTTTGGCGTCATTTCTCTTCCGATGATTACAATAATATACCGCAAAAATAGGTAGGTGGTCACTGATGTCCATTAATAAAAGTCCACTCTCTGTGTTGTTTGCCATAGTGTTTGTGAATATATTATCGATTAAAGTGGCACAGTGTGAAGTGATTCTATTTGGTTTAGTGATTATTGGATATAGGCCCATACTATACACTGAATTGATAAACTCTTCTGTCATTTTGTGTTTTTTTTGGATTAGAAGGTCGATATTGAAATCACCACAGATGAACATGTTTTTGCATAGATTTTATAAATATGCTTTCCATCCAGTCTTTAAATCTTTCAATATCTGATCCAGGTGCTCTATATATACAGCTTACAACTACATTTTTCATCTTTTCAATATAGATTTCCACTGTAATACACTCAAGTAAATCATCAACAGCTGCCGTCATATTTTCAATAATTTTATACCTCAAACTTTTATCCACATATATTGCCACCCCTCCTCCATTCTTGTTCTTTCTGTTCACCAGAAAACAGAACTGTTCATCATGGGGTCAGTGAGTGAATGAAACACACACACACACACACACACACACGTATAAATCCACTAAATTTAAATGACTTTGAATATGTCTGCTGAAGTCTTTGTGAGCGTGTGTCTGTGTGTGCATGTGTGCGCGTGTGTGTGTGTGTGTGTGTGTGTGTGTGCGTGCGTGCGTGCGTGTGTGTGTGCGTGCGTGTGTTTGTGCATGTGCGTGCGTGTGTGTGTGTATGCGCGTGCGTGTGTGTATGTATGCGCGTGTGAGTGTGCGTGTGTGTGTGTGTGTGTGTGTGTGTGTGTGTGTCTGTGTGAGTGAGTGCGTGTGTGAGTGTGTGTCTGTGTGAGTGTGTGCTCCCGCTGTGCTCACATCCCAGGCTCTTCATCTCTTCCTGAGAGAGCAGGGCAGATGAGGACAGAGAATCGGAGGTAAATGGAGGAGAGCAGGAGATGCCAACCAGCAGGAGAATTAAAGTGCACAGACACACACACACACACACACACACACACACTCTGACAGACTGTGACACAGAGAAACACACTCGCACATAGCCTGGCTGATAGACACGCATTCGCGCTGGTAAAAACCGAAACCGGCAGTGTTTCATTGGGTAATTGACTCTTTAATGTGCTTTTCTTATTAAAGGAGGCTGGTAGCAGCTTTTTGACTCTGCTGTTTGTTCGTAATCTGTGTTCTATTGTAATGTTAATGAAATCCTGATTACATGTTGGCTTCCTTTATGAGGAGGAAGTGGAGTGTGTCTGTGTAGAGACATTACTCTGCATCCCAGGAAAAGGGCTCAGGAAAGAACAATATTGACTTTGTTTTGGGAAGCATGGCTTTGAATTTGTGATGTCCATAGGGATGCTAATTGTGTGGATGTTGTAGAGACCCTTCATATCCTGTAGGCTATGTGCCAAATGCTAGCAAAGAACAGTTTGTCTGGTGCAAACAATCGTATCCAGCCTATCCAGACCTGCCCACTTCACCCACCTCCATAAGTAATGTTTTTGTAACTTAATTTCCGGTTCGACTAAAAGCCAGTTCAGTCGAAGACAAAAACGGCAGTGGCTAGCTTGCTAAGGAAAATAAACAGAAAGCAAAATGTTAAGACAACCTCTCCCACCACACGCTATGCTTATACTCCCCATAATATTTTGCTTTCAAGAGTTGGCGTTAAACCTGCCAAACTAGCAGCAAAAAATAAACTTTGTTTACCGCCACAGGCATGATCTGTGCTGAATTCATGCTGAAACAAAAGTTTGTTTAGAAAGTAGCCAGCTGCCTGACATCCCTGATTCTGTGGTGCATTAGGTCAATGGAAACCAAAAAAAAAAAAAAATCAATAAAACTAAGCTCTCTGATTGGCCCGCTGAGATGGTTAACTTACTACAATGTGTAGCGTAATGAGTACAGCTGGGAAGTAGGAATTCGAATCAATGCCGTGATTATTGTACACCTTTCATACAATTATTTCTTCACCTTTGATGATAAATTAACTGTAATTTATCAAAACCCTGGTCACAAAATGCTCATATTTATTTATTCTTTTTAAATTCATGCACTAATTCACCACTCAAATGTGTGATACTTTGAAGATGTTTTATACATGCTAAAATATTGAGTTTGATATTTAGCAGCTCCGACAAGGTGGGTACTTGCGCGAGTTTGTCCGCTGCCACCGCACTTTGTTTCGCCTATAGCTTTCTTGCCATCTTAAACTTATTTCTCATACTTTAGTCACAGTTATTATAGCTCTGGGGAATCCTTTTGGCATAATTACTGGTCAGTTTACAGGCCAAGATCATGTCAACTGGCCGCACCCCTCAAAATGCTTGTTACACAATAGCTTCAAAAGTATTTATGATAGAAAGCTGTAACTTGGCATCTACCAACTATCAAACAGGGCTCAGCTTCTGTTAACTTTTGAGCAAATTCCCTGCCCTGCCAAGGTCACAAAGAGGTCATGACATCTGACCACACCCCTCAAAAGGCTTCTTAACACTTCAATTTCTAATATATTCATGCTAGAAACCTGTAACTTGGTATATACCAAATGTATAGCAGAGTAAATCCGCTATCAACTTTGGGTGTCATTCCACTCGAGGTCAAGGTCACAGCAAAACTTCATTACTGTTGAGGCATCTATAACTTTCTTGCCATCTTGAACCCATTTAGTCACAGTTATTATACCACTGGGAAATTGTTTTGGCATAATCACTAGTCACTTCAAAGGTCAAGGTCATGAAATCCAGCCACGCCCCTCAAAATACCTCTTAACACAGTAACCTCAGAAGATTTTGAAGTATATTAGCTGTAACTTGGAATATAGCAACTATTGAACAGAACTCTATCAACTTTTTGGTAAATTTCATTCATGGTCAAGGTCACAGTGAGGTCATGGTCATGGATGTACTCACACAAAACCTCTTGTTGACACAATATTTTTATATGTTTGATTATTCTTCATGAAATTTACTTATAAATGTGTCCCAAGGGCAGGTGGAATGGAGGAGCTGCTTTGTGTTTTGCGGTGTCCTGCAAACACTTTTCTAGTTCTTGTACTGCACACAACGTAGTATGCATTACAAATAATTTATGAAAACAATAATGGGAGCACAGAATTGCTTACTTATAAGCATTTATTGAACATCAACGCATCGACACGAACGAAATTTGGTCGTTGAGAGCCCTTAGATCACAGAAAGTAAATTTTCATTTTCTCGCTCGGGCCAATGCACAAGTATCTTTTAAACAAGCACTCTTCAGATTCTCTTTGGGTTTAAATGAGCGCAGTCATGAAAAAATCATGACCCCGAGCATAAGCCTCTCCATTATGGTTACTTACTGCAAATTATTCCTGTAATTCAGCACTTCTGTCGGGGCCTATCTCGCCCCGCGTACCCCTGATCTGATGGGCCTGCTTTAACCAGATTCCTTTTTTGCAACGTCATTTAAATTTTTTTTGCAAGCGCAAAACTCGTTTAGCGGTTTTCCCTTATCGGCGGCGGCCGAGGCTTGGTGATCACGTCCTAAATGCTTGTGGGGGTTCAAGCTGATTGAGAGGTTACTGTTAATGTGTTGTGTTATATTCCGCAGTCGCGGTTCTTCATGGCCGCGTCTAAATGTACAGAAGCATTAAACGAACACTGTGCAGAATTTTCACCTGGAAGACTGATAAGGCAGAGATACTCGGTCATTTAGTACAAACACAAATTCCAGTGAAGTTGGGACGTTATGTTAAATGTGAATAAAAACAGAATATAATGATTTGCAAATCCTTTTCGACCTATGGTTCAATTGAGTACACTACAAAGGCAAGATATTTAATGTTCAAACTGAAACTTAATTGGTTTTTTGGAAATATTCACTCATTTTGAATTTGATGTTTGCAACACATTCCAAAAAAGCTGGGACAGGGGCATGTTTACCACTGTGTTACCTCACCTTTCCTTTTAGCAACATTCAATAAGCATTTGGGAACTGAGGACACTTTGTAGAAGCTTTATTGGTGGAATTCTTTCCCATTCTTGCTTGATGTATGACTTCAGTTGCTCAACAGTCTGGGGTCTCCGTTGTCATATTTTGCGCTTCATAATGTGCAACATGTTATTAATTGGAGACAGGTCTGGACTGCAGGCAGGCCAGTCTATTACCCACACTCTTTTACTACGATGTCATGCTGTTATAACACATGCAGAATGAGGATTGGCATTGTTTTGCTTAAATAAGCAGGGACGTCCCTGAAAAAGACATCGCTTGGATGGAGGCATATGTTGCTCCAAAACCTTTCAGCATTAATGGTGCCTTCACAGATGTGCAAGTTACCCATGCCGTGGGCACTAACACATCCCCATGCCATCACAGATGCTGGTGTTTGAACTTTGCGCTGATAACAATCTAGAGGGTCCTTTTCCTCTTTTAGCCTGAAGGACACGACATCCATGATTTCCAAAAACATTTTCAAATGTGGACTCATCAGACCACAGCACACTTTTCTACTTTGTGTCAGTCCATCTCAGATGAGCTCGGGCCCAGAGAAGCCGGCTGCATTTTTTGATGTTGTTGATATATGGCTTTCGCTTTGCATGGTAGAGTTTTAACTTGCATTTGTAGATGTAGCGATGAACTGTGTTAACTGACAAGGGTTTTCCGAAGTGTTCCTGAGCCGACATGATAATGTCCTTTACAGAATGATTTTGGTATTTAATGCAGTGCCGTCTGAGGGACCGACGGTCACGGGCATTCAATGTTGGTTTTCGGCCTTGCTGCTTACATGTAGAGATTTCTCCAGATTCTCTGAATCTTTTTTTTTTTTTTTTTTTTTAATTTGGCATCTCCAATCCCCCCCGAATCTGGAATGTCCAATTGGGGTACTATGTACAAGGCTTTTCGCATATGCGGCCCCCTATTGCCAGCTCAGGAGAGTGAGACAGCTCGCGGCTCTCCTCCCAAGCACGCACCCGTCGCCACCGCTTCTTATACACTCATTGGTTGAAACTTCGCAAGCTCAGAACGAGGGCGTAGGATACCCGAACATGAACAAGCTTAGAATCTTCCTAACGAGCGCCCATCTGGCCAACAGGAGGCGCCTGAGAACTAGTTATTTACAATACCCTATCCCAGCAGACCCTTCCCAATTTGCATCCCTGTAGCGCATTCTCTGAATCTTTTGATGATATTATGGACTGTAGGTGATGAAATCCCTGAATTCCTTGCAATTGCTCATTGAGAAACGTTGTTCTTTAACTGTTGGACTATTTGCTCACGCAGTTGTTCACAAAGTGGTGAACCTCGCCACATTCTTGCTTGTGAATGACTGAGCCTTTCGGGGATGCTCCTTTTATACCCAATCATGACACTCGCCTGTTTCCAATTAACCTGTTCACCTGTGGAATGTTCCAAACAGGTGTTATTTGAGCATTCCTCAACTTTCCCAGTCTTTTGTTGCCCCTGTCCCAGCTTTTTTTTAGAACATGTTGCAGGCATCAAATTCAAAATGAGTGAATATTTCCAAAAAACAAAGTTTATCAGTTTGAACATTAAATATCTTGTCTTTGAGGGGTGCTCAATCGAATATAGGTCGAAAAGGATTTGCAAATCATTGTACTCTGTTTTTATTCACATTTTACACAACGTCCCAACTTCATTGGAATTGGGGTTTGTACAATGCACTGACTTCCTGGCTCTGTGCCCACCTCTGCCCAATACGTTGCTTAACTACCCAGCTTTTAGGAAGTGCTTTGGATGTTTCGATGCATGATCCTTCTGTGTTCATGTATTTTGTCTCAGAATTATGTGGCCAATAGGAGAAGACCTACCTGTCAGAGGAGCCTTGTACTGATTGGCTGCCATGATGTAGCTGGGTTTGCAGCCATTAGGGTTTGGGTTAATTGTGAAAAACATCCCACATAGAGTCCCTTTAAGCAAACTTGCGGCACAAAAAAACTCTCTCGTTTGCAATGTGAGACATGAAAAAGTTCTTATTTGTTCTGGAGGCTCTTTTGAAGCGATTTAAAACCCTTTCCTCCAAGCAGAGATTGAACAGAGAAGACAAATGTGTAATTACTGCCGCCAACATTCCAGCAGATTACATATGCTGATAAAGGCCGCCCGTTCCGAGATAAACTGCATTGTAGTCGCAGTTTGATTAAATTTGCATTTAGCTTCCCGGCTAATCTCATCTCTCCAGATAAAAAATGCGAATGTACGATTCTGACTCCGTTCAGGGCATTACAAGACTTTGTCCGGGCTTATCTCCCATGATCCCCTGCAGTTCAGTCTTATAGATCTCATTTCTTTGGCTGATAATTAAATATGGAAGAAGAATTATAAATTCTGAGCAGAGGGAACACACAGTTTTTAGAACAACCTGCTTTGAACTCTGTCTTTATTAAAATAATGCTCAAAAACAAGGTCACGCAATCGGCCAGTGAGTTTCAATCACAAACTCTGATCTTGACCAGAACTCCAGGTTGTGGAAAAATTGTATGTTTGCACTGACCAAACACTTCATCAGGAGCTCCTGTGCACCTGTTTATCTACCAGCAGCCATGTCACTTCTCCATCTGTTCCAGCCACGTGGCTGAAGCTAAGCAGGTGTGGGCTTGGTTAGTACTTGGATGGGAGACCACCTGGGAAAGCTAGGTTGCTGCTTAGTGGCCAGTAGGTTGTGATCTTTCCTCTGGTGGAATAATCCCCAATGCCCCAGTGCAGTGATGGGAACACTGTGCTGAAAGTGACGCTGCCTTTCGGATGAGATGTTAAACTGAGGTCTTGACTCACTGTGGTCATTAAAGATCTTATGACACTCATTGACAAGAGCAGGGGGTTTCCCAGTGTCATGGCTAAATTCCCAACCTGGCTCTTTCAACCTGCCACCTAATCATCCCCTGATCTAATTGGTTGTGCAACTTGTCCTCTCCCTCCCATCTCAACCCCCAGGGCTACAAATATCCAATCAGCTAATCATAGGGTAGCAGTGCAGTGCATTAGATCATGCAGGTACAGAGCTGGAGCTACAGGTCGTGCTCACCTAAAACATCAGAATATGGTAAAAATGTGATCGCAGTGTCTTTAGCATGGTCGTCAGCGTCAGACTGGCTGATTGCAGTATTTCTGAAAATGCTGATCTCCAGGGGTTTTCATGCACAGCAGTCTGTGCTGTTTACACTGAATAGTGCGAAAAAAACCAAAAACATCCAATGAGCTGCAGTTCGCCTTGTTGATGTGAGAATGGTCAGACTGGTTCAAGTTGACAGAAGGGCTACATTTACCCAGATAGTCACTCTACAACTGTGTTGAGCAGTTCAGCATCTCAGAATGCTCAACACCTGGGCAAACCTTGAGGCAGATGGGCTACAACAGCTGAAGACCACTTTGGGTTCCTCTTCTGTCAGACAAGAACAGAAATCTCATGCTGCATTGGGCACAAGGAAGGCTCACTAAAATGGGATAGTTGAAAATTGGGAAAATATTGCCTGATCTGATGAATCTTGATTTCTGCTGTGATGTGCAGATGGTAGGGTCAGAATCTGGTATCAACAGCATGAATTCATGGACCCAACCTGCCCTGTGTTAGAAGTTCAGGCTGGTGGTGGTTGGGTAATTTTGAGGGGAATATTTTCTAGTCACACTTTGGTTACCTTAATTTGCCTTAATGCCAGTCTAATTTTGGACTGCCACAGACTGTCTGAGTTCTGTGTCTGACCATGTGCTTTACAACCACAATTTCAGTGCATGCAGGAAAAAAACTGCACGGGCACTATCTATCACTCCCTCCAATTCTCCGGCAGCACTATTTTTTTCACTCCTGCCATGCGTTTGGCAGGCATGTTTTTCACTTATTGGCTCCCATTGCACTTCAGCTTTAATTGTACATGTATATGCAGCCCATTTTATTTCTTCTCTGCTTCGTAAGTATACTCATATTGTGCATGTAATGGTACCTGCTAGCACAAAGCCACCTACTCTTATTCTTCACCTATCCTGGTGTCCTGTCCTGTTCTTGGCTTATAGACTGCCTTTAGTATGTTGCATGTTGTTGTCCATACATGTATTTTATTTTGTTAACCTCACAACTGTATGAGTTACCATGGTTACTAGTACAAGTACCTAGCTGAAAAGGGTGGATTTGCTTTAACCACTGTTTCCAAGCTGACATCCATCCATTCTCACCCCGTCTCATAATGTAGTAATGTAGTAAGTTCAAAATTGCAAAAACAGCAGAGAATCATGCTGCCATTTTTTTTAAGTATTTGGGAGAAGGCTTCTCAGCTTTCAGGAACAGAATTTTTTTTCCATTGTACAGTAAGGACTCTTCAAAAAACATATTTTCGGTAATCGACAGGTATATGTCCCGGTTTAAATGGGAGGGAAAGAGATTTTCCATCCAGGACTCTAGAAAACATTTTCGTTCAGGTATATTGAGATGAGAGGTAAAGAGACCCCTGAAGTTTTTCTTATTTATGGTAATAAAACTTTGTACATGCTGAAAAACACATTAATAACATAGTGAATTTGAAAAGTAATGTCTTTCTTTTTAAGATATACACGATTTGATATCCTTATATAGCTGGTCTTAGTTCTGCATTGTTGCGTGTAATGAATAATAAGGCGAAGACCACTCCTCTCTTGCCAGCCAAAAGATTTTTATTCTGCGTGCAACCTATTAATATCAGTAGAGCAACTTCGCGTGTCACATTTCTACATCCACAGCTCTCCACAGCAGAGCTTAATACTAGCTGAGAATGCAGAATGTCATAACATTCTCCAGTTAACAGAACTGAAAACATAAGCCTTAGATGGCGGAGATGATAATGAAATGGGGAGCTCACGTACCTGCGTGCAACGCATTAATGTCAGTACAGCAATTTCGCATTTCATGTTGCGATATGCACATTTTAGAATAGCGATGGAAGAAACGACGAACTGCATGAGAAACCACCTCAGCTCCATTAGGGTGGACTTATAATAGGTAAATTAGCATGCTTCACAAAAGTACCGTACACAATAAAATAAAAATGTATAAACACCAAGGTAACCATCAACGCAATAATGAACAATATATGACCTCTACAAAGAAGTATCTTCATCTCTGTTTAGCATTTTACTACGTTTTAATGCATCATTGAAATGAAAACAGCACTTGTTTCATCTCTCCTCTCCACAGCAGAGCTTAATACTGAGGAGAATACCGCAAATTCGGAAAAAGTTACATCGCCAAAATGTCAAAGGTTAAACAACATTAATATAAAAATACTAATGAACAAAAGAAAACCCGACAAAACAATTTATGCATAGATAAAACAGGAAAAGAATAATAAAGTGCAAACAGAAATTGATTTTTGGTGAAATGTAACATCTCATGTATGCACGAGTTACACTTAGGATACCTAGAACAAAACCCAAATGATAAAGACGTAGAATTTTTTTTTTTCCTGAAATTTTTACCGAGATCCAGACCTCGGTGACCTCATAGCTAGTTACGGCCATGATGATGGTTCGGATATGCCGAACTGAATATGAGATGCTTCCCCACAGCTGGCACTGATTGCCTTGATCTGAGAGAATGTTGCGATTACTAGTTTTGATTATGACAATGTCGTCATCGTCATGGTCGTTACTGGGGTAGGTAAAATGGGATAACGCTTGAATTAAATCGAGGCGCGCCCCTGAAGTGACTGACGGGCGTGTTAAATCGCAGCCGTGAGGAGGACTTGACGGGCGTTTACAGGCGTGATCGCTCATCATCTTAAGCCTGCACCTTATACAATTTGCTCATCATCTTATGCCTGCACCAAATTAGAGAGCAGAACTGGTTTCCTGAACATGACTCTGAATTCGGGCTATTTTAGCAGATACCCCAGTCATGAGATCTGAATCCAAACAGCATGTTTGGGATGTGGCAGCACTGGATATTAGCAACATCAATGTCCTGTCGCCTAATCTATTGAAACTGTCATGCAGTCTTGTCGACTTGAGCCAAAATTTCAAACAAATGTTTCCAACTGCTTGTGGGGTCCATGCAACTAAAAACTGAGGCCGTTTCGAACACAATGAGAAGCCCTACTTTGTATTAGTATGGTGTTCCGAATAAAGTGTTGAGTGGGGGTATATCTTTGAATTACATAGGAGGTACATGTTCATACTGAGGGCAGATCAGACTGCATCTTGGGATGATCGAGAGACGAAAAATTTCAGGACATGCAGTAAAAAGGAATAAAATCTGTAGGTAATATAAAAACGGCACAGAAGATATAAGGGGTTTGTAGAATCATTTACCTGGGAAAATTGGTGGATCAAAGGTGGATGTAGCTGGCAATCATGGCCTTTAAACTTGAACAATTCAATATTGAAATAAATAACGGAATAATGGATAAAATTGGTATGAAATTGAAAGGCGGAATAAGACTGATGAAATGTCTGGTAACACTGAGACATGGTGAAATATGTATCGGTGGACTCGGGTACTCAGGCTTTGTGTTGCTGTTACTGTTTTGAAGGGAGTTTTCAGGGCCTTTTTAGGGATGTCGTACGGATGTTTTTAGACGTGCTTTAAGCACGTTTTTTGTATCTCTGTCTCCATTCTCCTTCCTGTCTGACCTAAAGCCTCTTCTCTTCTACTGACTCTCGGGCCACATTACTGCCCATAGGCCTCATGGGAAATAAACACTGAATAACTCCGACCCATTCTCTGCTCCGCTAAATACTGTTTCCTGACTGGAGTCATTTCCTCTAATATTTCTCTCCTTCCTTCTCTGTCTCTCACTGTGGTAATTATGGACGATTAAGCCCTGATATTCTCCACTGTACCTCCACTGCTGCAGACACTAGTGCACCTTGTCTTAATTAGTGTCTGTCTATCTCTTGTCTTGGTCTGTCTCTGCATGTGGGTATCTGTGCTTGGTGGCTGTGTGTGTGTGTGTGTGTGTGTGTGTGTGTGTCAGTGTGTGTGTGTGTGTGTGTGTTGATGTTAGTGTGTGTATGTCGCTATGTATTGGTAGAAGTGCGTAATTGTGTGTGTGTGTGTGTGTGTGTGTATGTATGTATGTATGTTGCTGTAATTGTGTGTGTGTGTTGCTATGTATTGTTATAAATACGTAATTGTGTGTGTGTGTGTGTGTGTGTGTGTGTGTGTGTATGTATGTGTGTTGGTGTTAATGCGTGTATGTTGTGTGTGTGTGTGTGTGTGTGTATCTGCGCATTCGCAACTGTACCGTGGTCATTCGGAGCTCCTTGAAAATCTGTCCAAACACATCTTATTCCCCCAGTGCTGCTGCAGTGTTGAGATAATGCTGTAACGTTCAGATAACACTTGAGCAACACGGTGATAACGTTTTGTGTACCCTGAGATGCCGGGCTGTGTTACACAGCTCTCTGTGTAAGAGGCTTTGATTGGACACTTTTCCCAGTACTGGATTCACTCCTCTGATCTGCTTCATTTCTCCATCTCCCTCCCTCCTTTCTTCCTCCTGCATCCCTCACTTCTGACACCAGACCCCTCCCCACCGGAGCACGGCTTTCTCTCTCTGGCTGTTTTCCGAACCACCTACTACATACTACCAACGGATCCAGTATGCACTATATACGACATACTACATACTGAATTCCACAGCCGTATGTAGTATGACAGTTAGAATCGATTTAATTTGCTGTATGCTGTGTCGGGGAGTTGCTGGATGTCAACCGCCATGGAAGAAGTAAGCTGGCCGAAGTAAACGGGCATAGCAAATGACAAAGCGCTGCATAGTTCAGCAGCCCCTTTTGCTATATTAAAAAAAAGTTATAAGCATCGGTTTTTATTATTTTTCCAGCGATAATTTTGAGGGGTGTGTAACGCCTGTCTGACGTTTGAAAGAAACCAGATTTGGCTGCGCTGAATTACCTCACTGTTTAGTTGAGTGTAAAGTGTGTTGGAGCTTGTTTCGTTGTTGTAATTCATTTGTTTTTTGGATGCTTAATCCACCCTTCAATCCAAACTGGTCACTTTTTATACATGCCGATTGGTTTTTGTTTTCGTGTGGCCCGAGCTGGTTTACTCATATGGTTAACATTTATCCGATGGCAATATCTGCATCATAAATAACGTCAAAAATGATCTCACTTCCTCTGCGTGTCATTCAGTCACCCTTCAAAGCTTAATGACTTAAACCTGTCGCTGTTTACTTTTCTTGATCAGCAGTCGCTCAGACGAATTGGTAGAACGACAGTCAAATTTATTTTCAATAGCATTGTTATACATAGCACTACGAAATTATGAGGGGTTTTCTTTCGTACATAAATGACGACGCAAATGATCAATATGTCTTTATCAGTACGGTGCTTACACGCCGGCTGTCAGCCAACGTTACCCCCTCAGGTGCTACTGCTTGCTAGCTGTCACGGCTGTTTAAGGAGCTTCTCAACTCCGAAACCAAAGGGGCAAATTTTAAGTTCGCCACCTATCTTCTTGAAACTACCGATTTTTGACATCTACACAGTTGACTTCTCGCCTCAAAAAATATCAAAAGCAATTTTAATGAGGAAATAATATACAAAATTTACTAAAAACACCGTCTCATTCAACTTTTGCACCGCCACTCCTCGGATGTCTTTTTTTTGTGATGTCCCAGCGCTTTGCATTGTGGGATATCGTAAGCGAGGTAGACTGGTTGGCTGCATACTGCCAGATTCTCCCCGAATCAGTATACATCAGGGTATTTTTGGCATACTGCAGATTTTGCTTTTGTTGTCATACTACATACGTCATACTACATTTTGGTCAAATCAGTACGTTCTGCTAGTATGCGATTCCGAAAACAGCCTCTGTGTTCCTCTCCCTTCTGTCTCTTCTCTCTCTCTCTTCCCCCTCTTCCCCTCCCTCTCTCTCTCTCTCTCATGATAATGTGGGGGTGTGGGTCGGTGGGTGTGGTACTAAAGTGACTGAATCAGGTTTCATCCCTCCTGTATCCCTGACCATCCCTTTTTCTTCTCTTTTCTTCTCCTTTGGCTCCATCCTTTTCTGGCCCACTTTTTTTGAATGACATCTTCTCCCCTCCTCTTTGCACCTCTGCTCTGTTTCTTTTGGGCTTTTTTTCCCCCCATCTCTTTCCCTCCCCTCTCTCTCTCTCCCTCTCTCTCTCTCTCTCTCTCTCTCTCTCTCAGTGTTCCCCAGCTAACAGGTTATGTTTTCCTAATGTTGCCTATAGTGCTCTGTGGTGATTGTGTTGTAACACTGATGAAACATTCCCCAAACATTGCGAGAGTGTTTTCTATTAGCTGGGCCTCCCTGTTTATTTTCCTCCTGTGTCGTCCGTCAGTCTCCCCATCCCTCGCTCCTCTCCTCCCTCCCTCCCTCCCCCCTCTCTACTGCTCTCATCGTTATATGGTGTCATGCTGTGTAACGTGTGGTGCTACTTCACCCAGCAGAGGATTACGGCAGATTAGAACTTTTGTGTCCTGTGTGAGTGCGCGCTCATGTGTTTCTGTGTTTTTGTGTTTGTCTGTGTGTGGGAGTTCATAGGTGTGTGTGCGAGCATGTATGTGTGTTTGTGTGTGGGTTGGTAGGTGTTTGTGTGTGTGGGTGTGGGTGGGTAGGTGTGTGTGGGAGCATCTGTGAGTGAGTAAGTGCGTGTGTGGGTGTGTGTGTGTGTGTGTGTGGGTGGGTGGGTGGGTGGGGTGTGCGAGCATGCGCGAGTGAGTGGTTGTGTGTGTGGGTTGGTAGGTGTGTGTGTATGAGTGTGTGTGTGTGTGTGTGTACACTCTCTGTGTGTAATCCCTGCTGGCTGGTCTCTCATGCTCTCCTGTCCATCCCTCTGTCCTCATCTGCCCTGCTCTCAGAAGAGGAGATAGAATTGAGAGAGTTTGACGTGCTGTGTGTGTGTGCATGTGTGTGTGTGTGCGCTTGCATGCGTGTGTGTATGCGCACAAGGGAGATTATGCTAGTTGGAAAGCCAGTCTGTTGGTTGGTGTTGTATTGTGAATGCATGGGGTTGGTGTAGTTGTATTGTGAATGTGTTGGGTTAGTGTATCTGTATTGAGGATGTGTTGGGTTAGTGTAGCTGTATTGAGGATGTGTTGGGTTGGTGTAGCTGTATTGAGGATGTGTTGGGTTAGTGTAGCTATATTGAGGATGTGTTGGGTTAGTGTAGCTGTATTGAGGATGTGTTGGGTTGGTGTAGCTGTATTGAGGATGTGTTGGGTTGGTGTAGCTGTATTGAGGATGTGTTGGGTTAGTGTAGCTGTATTGAGGATGTGTTGGGTTAGTGTAGCTGTATTGAGGATGTGTTGGGTTGGTGTAGTTGTATTGAGGATGTGTTGGGTTGGTGTAGTTGTATTGAGGATGTGTTGGGTTAGTGTAGCTGTATTGAGGATTGAGTTGAGTTAGTGTAGCTGTATTGGGGATGTGTTGGATTAGTGTAGCTGTATTGAGGATGTGTTGGGTTAGTGTAGCTGTATTGAGGATGTGTTGGGGTGGTGTAGTTGTATTGAGGATGTGTTGGGTTGGTGTAGTTGTATTGAGGATGTGTTGGGTTAGTGTAGCTGTATAGAGGATGTGTTGGGTTGGTGTAGTTGTATTGAGGATGTGTTGGGTTAGTGTAGCTGTATAGAGGATGTGTTGGGTTGGTGTAGTTGTATTGAGGATGTGTTGGGTTGTTGTAGCTGTATTGAGGATGTGTTGGGTTGGTGTAGTTGTATTGAGGATGTGTTGGGTTAGTGTAGTTGTATTGAGGATGTGTTGGGTTAGTGTAGCTGTATAGAGGATGTGTTGGGTTGGTGTAGTTGTATTGAGGATGTGTTGGGTTGTTGTAGTTGTATTGAGGATGTGTTGGGTTGGTGTAGCTGTATTGAGGATGTGTTGGGTTAGTGTAGCTGTATAGAGGATGTGTTGGGTTGGTGTAGTTGTATTGAGGATGTGTTGGGTTGTTGTAGCTGTCTTGAGGATGTGTTGGGTTCGTGTAGTTGTATTGAGGATGTGTTGGGTTAGTGTAGCTGTATAGAGGATGTGTTGGGTTGGTGTAGTTGTATTGAGGATGTGTTGGGTTGGTGTAGCTGTATTGAGGATGTTTTGGGTTTGTGTAGTTGTGCTGAGGATTTGTTGGGTTAGTGTAGCTGTATTGAGGATTTGTTGGGTTGGTGTAGTTGTATTGAGGATGTGTTGGGTTGGTGTAGTTGTATTGAGGATGTGTTGGGTTGGTGTAGTTATATTAAAGATGTGTTGGGTTGGTGTAGCTGTATTGAGGATGTGTTGGGTTAGTGTAGCTGTATTGAGGATATGTTGGGTTGGTGTAGTTGTATTATTATTTTGTTGGGTTGCTGTAGAGGATGTTGGGTCATTCCATGTATTCAAATGTAGCTGTATTGAGGATTTGTAGTTGTATTATTATTTTGTTGGGTTTGACCATCTCAGATTTGGCTGAGAAAAAATTCTGAAAAAAAATTGGGTGCATTCACCTCTTAATAGGATAAATACAAAATTTTTGCTCTCAACTCCTAATAGTTTTGTCATAAAAAAAATAGTTTTGCAATTAAGTTCCGGCCGTTTTTGAACAGTGATTTCTGAGGAGCCGCTTTCACATGGCTATATCTAGAAAAGTATTTCAGCTAAGTCCTTCAAATTTTCAGGGATGAAAATCTGCTACTCTAACTTGAAGAATATGGACTTACGAAAGTGTCCCTTTAGTTCATCATATTTTTCTAGTTTAAAGTTGCTCGAAAATTTTACTCTGCGGTAGCATATTTGAAGGACTGTAAAAAGCCTAATGTCAAAGACTGGGATTTGGTCTTGCACATACAGCTTCCCATATATGTAGTGTATTTTGTATTCTAATTCTGGCCCTGTCTTATGAATAATCTAGAAAATATTCAGGCTTGAAAATGAAAAAAATAAAATTTGTGCTATTTTTTAACATTTTATACCAAAAAAATGACACCATCCACCAACATCAAATTGACTGTTTTAGAAAGATTAGATGCCTCTTATTAACAAATCCAAAATTTGTGATGGGGTTCTGCTTTATTTTCTCAAAATAAATTTTTGAAAATATGGTATTTTTGTGGACACAGCATTTATGGCATCAAAGGAATATTCAAACATTATTTTATAAAATGCACGTAGTTAATGATAGAAAGCTTAAACTCAATAAAGAGCTTTATTTCATAAATGTTAACTTACTCTTGAATTATAACCCATATACAGTGTTTAGATATTGAAATATTCCAACCCTATCAGGGCCAACAATTCAAGTTTGTTATGAATTCAGAAGTGTTACAATAATTAGTTATCAAATACAATATAGCTATCTTACTGAGCATGTGTTAAGAGTGCCATTTTATTTGATCAGAGATTAAATGATTTATCATATATACACTTTGTATTAATTTGTTTATTAATAAATCAACCTATAGAATAAAATAAAAATTCATTGTAAAATTTTTTAAGCTGTAAATTTAGAAACATGTTTGGCCATGCAAAAGCTATAACATGTCTGAGCAGTTCATGCATTCGCACGGCCCAGCAAAAAGTTTTTTCTGGCCCAGGAGGGAAGACCTATGCTGGGTACCTGTGCAACATATCATTGCTGAGATTGAAGTCCCAAGCACTACAACTGGATGTAGATATGCACTCAAGGAGCAGGACACCGAAGTAGCTGAAAACTTCATGAAAGAGTTCAAATAATTTGTGTAGTATCTGTGGTAACTGCTGTCAACTGGTCATTTAAAATGTTACATTATTTGCAATTCTGCAGGACTGTTAAAAACTCTTTTTAACACTGGTTATCACTAATTGAAGAATACAGGTACATTTTTTCTACTTGGATTTAAATGTTCATTGATAAAATAATTTTGAGTAATGATTTGTAACAAGTTTGATCTTCCACTGATGTTGGGACTACAGTATTTCAATGTATATCTGAAAACTGTATATGGGTTATAATTCAAGGTGTAAGTTAACATTTATGAAATAAAGCATTTTGTTGAGTTTGAGCTTTCTATCATTAACTACGTGCATTTTATCAAATAATGTTTGAATATGCCTTTGATGCCATAAATGCTGTGTCCACAAAATACCATATTTTCAAAATTTATTTTGAGAAAATAAAGCAGAACCCCGTAACAAATTTTGGATTTGTTAATAAGAGGCATCTAATCTTTCTAAAACAGTCAATTTGATGTTGGTGGATGGTGTCATTTTTTTGGTATAAAATGTAAAAAATAGCACAAATTTTATTTTTTTCATTTTCAAGCCTGAATATTTTCTAGATTATTCATAAGAGAGGGGCAGAATTAGAATACAAAATACACCACATATATGGGAAGCTGTATGTGCAAGACCAAATCCCAGTCTTTGACATTAGGCTTTTTAAAGTCCTTCAAATATGTTGCCGCAGAGTAAAATTTTTAAGCAAATTTAAGCACCCAGAAATATGATGAACTAAAGGGACACCTTTATAAGCCCATATTCTTCAAGTTAGAGTGGCAGATTTTCACCCCTGAAAATTTGAAGGACCAAGCTGAAATACTTTTCTAGATATAGCCATGTGAAAGTGGCTCCTCAGAAATCACTGTTCAAAAACAGCCGGAACTTGGTTGCAAAACTATTTTTTTATGACTAAACTATTAGGAGTTGAGAGCAAAAATTTTAGATTTCTCCTATTAGGAGGTGAATGCACCCACTGGAATTTTTTTCAGCCAAATCTGAGATGGTCAAGTGGGAGCTATTCGGACATTTGACATGGAATGACCCTATTGTGAATGTGTTTTGTGACTGTTGGGGTGGTGTAGTTATTGTGAATGTGTTGGCTTGGCATAGTTACACTTAACAAAAATATAAACGCCCTATTTGACACTTTTAAACTTTAATTGGCATTAAGGGTTTTACAATATATTAAGTCATACACAATTCATTTTATTTTTCAATATGCATCAGATTACTGTTCATTAAAGCTAGATAGTGGCATATGGCAATCAGGGATACTCGTAGACACGGTTGGGATCACGATGAAGACGACGGGCGTGTAGGTTCGCTTTTCTCAGGTGGTTCGGGACAGTTTGAGGTGTGATACGTCTGTTGTGCAGAGCAACTGTTTCATCTGCTGTGCATGTTGCTGGTCTGAGGCGATCACGCAAGTGGAGAAGCCGGATGTGACGATCTTGTGCTCATGTGGTCACACGTGGACGACGAGGGTGAGGTCGATTTGCTGCACTGCCAGTCTGTCTAAAACGAACTCTTAAATGCCCAATTGTCCGATAGTGAACATTCAGCTGTGCAGCAACCGCTCTGGTGGACATTCCTGCATCCAGCTTTCCTATGGCGCGTTCCCGCATGATTTGCGACATTTGTGGCATGGTGACTTTTGATGAAATTTGACATTTTGGGGTGGCCTTTTATTGTCCCCAGTTTTAGGGAGTGTCTGAGTTCTGTTCATGCTGTTTGAGCAGCATCTACACATGCCACGCCAGTGCTGTGGGTGGAATCAATGCATCACTGAGCAGGTGCTCACTGGCAGAGATGAACACAAATGTTGTATACAAATCAAGACAAATAACCATTTTGCACAATTAAGACATTATCAGCTCATTTGAGGTAACACATTTCATGTTACATAAATAATTTACATGGGGCGTTTATATTTTTGTTAAGTGTATATTGTGAATGTGTTGGGTTGGCGTAGTTATATTGTGAATGTGTTGGGTTGGTGTAGTTGTATTGTGAATGTGTTGGGTTGGCGTAGTTGTATTGTGAATGTGTTGGGTTGGCGTAGTTGTATTGTGAATGTGTTGGGTTGGTGTAGTTGTATAGTGAATGTGTTGGGTTGGTGTAGTTGTATTGTGAATGTGTTGGGTTGGTGTAGTTGTATTGTGAATGTGTTGGGTTGGTGTAGTTGTATTGTGAATGCGTTGGGTTGGTGTAGTTGTATTGTGAATGTGTTGGGTATGCGTAGTTGTATTGTGAATGTGTTGGGTTGGCGTAGTTGTATTGTGAATGTGTTGGGTTGGTGTAGTTGTATTGTGAATGTGTTGGGTTGGTGTAGTTGTATTGTGAATGTGTTGGGTTGGTGTAGTTGTATTGTGAATGTGTTGGGTTGGTGTAGTTGTATTGTGAATATGTTGGGTTGATGTAGTTGTGTTGTGAATGTGTTGGGTTGGCGTAGTTGTATTGTGAATGTGTTGGGTTGGCGTAGTTGTATTGTGAATGTGTTGGGTTGGCGTAGTTGTATTGTGAATGTGTTGAGTTGGCGTAGTTGTATTGTGAATGTGTTGGGTTGGTGTAGTTGTATTGTGAATGTGTTGGGTTGGTGTAGTTATATTGTGAATCGGGTTGGTGTTGGGTCGGTGTAATTCAGTGAAATGCACAGCAGGGAGGGTAGAGGTTATGAAAGGGTAAAGATGGCCGGAGGTAGAGGGAGTGTGATTATGGAGGTGCCTGAGCTTGGATTGTATTCGGTTAGAGTCAGATGATGTGGGTCCTGTGTCATAGCTAGCTATTTCATAGCTATTGGTAAAGGGCGCGCTCTAAATCACCAGCTTGGATTCTCTAGTTGTTATGGTGACTATCACCATGCATTGCATGCACAAACAAACACTATTACTCATGCTGTACCTGATCTGCTGCTAACGGTTAATTTCCCTGTTGATTAGTCTGCCGATTAATTTCATGCTTGATCGATTAATCGTTTATTTCATAAAAGGTCAAAACATTGGCAAAACTGCTCACCATAATTTCCCAGAGCCTAAAGTGAAGAGTTAAGATTTTCTCTTTTGTCCGCCTACAGTCCACAACTCAAAAACTCTTCATTTACTGTCATAAATAACAAAGAAAAGCAGAACATATAAAAAGCTTAAACCAGCAGTAATGCTTGAAAAATTACTGAAACGATTCCGCAATAATCTAAATAATTGGCAGCTAAGTTTTGTTCAGTCATCTAGTCGTTACATCTCTACTCTGTACAAACTTAATGTCAGACTTAACAAACTTAACTGTGAAATGTGAATTGTTATTGTAATTGGCGTCCTCATTGGGAGATATCCTGCAGGGCGGAGTTTAAACGAGGACAGACTGGAGCTCTTAATCAGTGCTACTCAAGTATGCACTCACCGACTCTAAACCGCCCCATCCCTGAAACCAAATCCCCCACAAATCCGCTGAAGGGTACCTGCGATGTGAGGAGGAGAGAGATGGAGGGAGTAAAAGATTGAGAATAGAGGAGGGGAGGACGGGAGATGGAGTGATTTGGGGAAAAGAGACTCTGCCTCTTTTAATTCATCTGGACTTCAAACAGGCCCTGCAGCTTCCTGCGGCTCTGCCCTTTGAGATTCGACAGGAAGGAAATCTGCATCCTGAACAACAACATCGCTCTCTCTCTCTCTCGCTCGCTCTCTCGCGCTCTCTCTCTCTCTCTCTCCTCCTCTCACTGCCCATGGATCTTAATGGGACTCCGTTTATTATCAAAACAACAACTGCTTTTAATTAACGCCTGTCAGAACTTGCCAACCACCAGTCTGCGTGTATCATCACTCCCAATGAGTTTGACTCCTCATGTTTGATGTTGTTTGAAGTTTTTGTGTGTTGTGTGTGTGTGTGTGTGTGTGTGTGTGTGTGTGTGTGTGTGTGGCGGTTCATTTGCTGCATTAATAATAGATTCGCTGGTGCCTCTCTTCTCGCTATGCGGTGGTGGACCCTCAGATGTCTGACCTTTGAACTGTTTTTTTTTTTTTTTTTTTTTTAACTGATGTTTTTTTAATCTGTAATTTGGGACCCAAAATAGGTTTCTGGAGCGAACAGGATGTGCCGCCCAAAACCAGCCTGTAGTCTATTAGGGTTTGAGAGGATTTTTATATGTATTTAACAGTCCCTGACTGGCACCCAATTTAAGATTTTGAGCCCTGCAATAAAAAAAAGTTCATTGTCAACTTCTTCATTTAAAATGAAATACTTCATACCTTCTCCCAATGGAGTTTTGTGTTTGGGGTTTATGATTTTTTTTCTTTCCTTTATGGGCCGTTTTAAACTGATCATTTTGGGTGCAGTGTTCCTGTGACGCATTTTAAATTCAGTGGGCCCTTGAAGCGAAATGTAAACCTCAGATGAATGTTAATTTCACATCTCCACTCTGACGTGGAGTGACGGTGATTCGACCGTATCGTAGCGTCTCTGTGTATTTTGAATGCGTGGTAACCAAACCCATACCGTCATGCTTCCGACCCCGTGCCAAAGCGAGGCTGTTGCTTGCCGGTACCTATCCAAAACCGGGTCATGTTGATGTAGCCGCAAACGTATTGGTCGTGAGAGTGTTTGGTCGTTAAGTTGCGTCAGATACCCAATGAAAAGATGAAATGGACTGTAGATGTGGTTTGTCCAAGTTTTCATTCACATTAAATTTTTACTTGAGATGACGAACTACAGGAATAATATGACCTTGTCAAATGAATGTAGCCTCCTGATGAATTATCTAGGACGACTGTCACCGCTTTCCAGCTGTCACGACCACCCGGACACCACACAGTTTTACTGGCCATCCCTTACTGTACATGTGCCACGGTGCCCGTAAACGCTGCGATTGGGCTATTTCTTCCTCGTTTGAACAAAACATCTTGGTCAGAGGTCAGTCATTGGTCAGTTGATATCCATTTACAAACTTTAAGCATGATGAAATTGCACAACATTGCTGAAACTCAAGTTCAGTGAGATATTATGGTTCACAACATAAGTTACTTGCAAGCCCAAAAATGATGGCGCATTTGACATCATCTTGGCAGCGAAAACTCAATCTCAGAGTGACAGCTACTCAGATCAGGCCTTTTCCGCGAGTGGGGCTGTGTTATATGGGAACGAAACCTGACTCGTATAGAGAGCAGTGATATCTCCGGATCTGCTCGGCTTGGCCCGGTTTAGGTCAGCTGTTAATAACGGCTGGTATGTTCTTTTATAATTTGTGGCTTTATTTGTTCTGGTAGAATTACGTCTCCTCCCCCCATCCCCCGGAAGGAGAGGGGAGACATTGTTTTAGGCTCGCGTTAACGTCGGCGTTCCCACTTCGATTCCGGAGTGCAACTCCAAAACCTGTTGATCTTCACGAAACTTTGCACACTTACTACTCAGGTCTTGAAGTGGTGCCTTTCGATATGTGCCTGCCTGCCTGCCTGTGTCTGTCTGTCTGTCTGTCCGTCCGGTGGGTTAGGCGGGGAAGGGGGCCGGGGAGAGACGTATGTTTTTACGAGTAAAAACACTTTCTAGTTACTACATGATCTGAGTCTTGAGGCCACCTCTGGCACTAGGACTGTTACCACCGTCGAGGATTTTCAGTACTTTCGGCTCTTCTAAAATGCACTTTGTGTAGTTAGTCGCTCGGGGTAGGAGCCTGGATGTGGTGTGAATGTGAGATGAGAGGAGCCCGTGGTTTCAGCCTACCATGGCAGGAAAAGGCCTGTTTATTCCGTACTGTCAGCCCTGTTTTAGTTTAATTCGGTCGTTTTTGATGACGGCGTGTACTTGTGATCAGGAACAGTTGGTGTTTCTAACACATTCGTCTGAAAGAAGCCGGAACTTCTTGCGGGTTTCTGTACGGCTCCACTGCCTTTGTAAATGGTCAGAACTTTTTGAGAAAGTGCTTCATCGTCGGGTCCAGACCCAGATTGGATCGAAGGTGTGTACACGGTTGAACCCAGAACAGGTCTGGTGTTCGCTGCCTGTGCCAGTAACTGTTATATCGTCTTTCTGTGTGGTTTACACTAATAAAAAAAACACAGAACTTTCAGGACATGGAGCTCAAAGCGCTTTCCAAAGTAATTAAAAAAGAGAAAAAATAAGCCAAAGTAACACAAGAAGGAACAATTAGATGAGCTGAGCACAGAAATTTTCAAAACGGGATGAGAGTATCAAAATGCACCATGAAATTAGATTTATTACAACATAAAACGAACAACACAAACTCACCCGGAGGCCGATCTGGAAACAATTTGTTTTTATGAATTTGAGACCATCAGTAGTTTTCAGTTGTCAGACGGTAGCAGGAAGTGAATTCCAGAGCTCATGTGCTGGTGCTCCTATATCTGTGTGTGCGGTGTTCGACTACACCGCCTGGTGTGTGAGCAGCACTAACTGCAGCCTTTGTGCTCGTGTAATCACGCCTGTTTTTACCCCCTGTTGTCCTGCCTGTAAATGACCTGGGTAATTGGGTCTGGGAGCGGAGCCGTTATTGACGTGATTGGCTTGAGTTTAAGGAGGCTGTGTTTGTTCTGCGCTCAGGGTCCTGGCCCGTTCGGCGGTTGGGGAGTCTGATTGCGAGCCGGCGGGTGGCTCTGGAGGGGCCTTTGACTGGCGGGTGGAAAGCGTGGTGGGTGAGATTGTGGGTGCTGAGCGCGAGTGTGTTGAGAACTGGAGTCTATTGCTGTTGAAAAACTCAGCTTCCTGTGGCTGCAGCAGTGGAGTACAGCTACTGTCTGCGAGTGCAGGAGTGAGGCAGACTCTAAACCAGGTGAGAGAGATGGAGGTGAAAGTGAATGAGAGAGGGATATGGAGGGGTGTAGAGTGAGGGAGAGGACGATGGTAGTCAATAATTTATTTGGGGTAGACTGTGACCCCCCCCCCCAAATAACACTAACATAACAATTATCTGCATCTCAGTCTCTAACGTTCATACCAAACTCATGTGTTTTGTAATGGAGAGCGAGAAAGTGAGGGGTGGTAAGATGGAGAGGGTAAAAGATGGAGTAATTCAGGGGAGAGGTAGAGGGAGAGGGGATGGAGGAGAAAGGGATGGAATGGAGCCAGGAGAGATGGAGAAATGTGAAGGTTTGAGTCAGCATTTTTCTCTACTGTTGTCATGCAGACTGCCTGAAACTGCGGTGTGTGTGTGTGTGTGTGTGTGTGTGTGGTATGGACTGTGGCAGGCTCATTTGTCAGTGTTGTGATGATCTTCTCCTGGTGACTCCTGGTCTGCAGTGTGTGGTATCCGCACACACACTTCAGCTCCTGCTCTGGGGTTACCTAACCCCTCCTCTCATCTCCCTCACTGACAGGACGACTCCCCAGGGCCACATCCAGCTCTCATCACAACCACTCAGTGGCCTCGGGCCTGAGACTGATCCTGGATCAGTGTGGCTCAGGTCCCCTGCCCTCTCTTCTCTGGATTCTGTCTTTCTGAGACCTGTTTCGCAAAGCTGGATTACACTGTTAGCCTGATAAATGCCTTCAATAAAACCTACAGCTGTCCCTAATACGGAGCATGGGCTGCTGTATTAGGTGCTATTCTGGGTCTCACTTGGCTGCGTTATCCAGCTAGCTCTAATCTGGCTCTGTGAAACGGCTCAGCAGGTCATACTAGCCTTCCTATAAGGTCTGCCTGGACGGTAAATCCTTGAAAATAGCCAAATTCCGATTAGACCGTTGAAATTTCTCTATTTTGGTCAAAACTGGTCTGTGCTGCATTATACTTGGAGGCAAACTAAACAGGATCTAAATCCACTGGAAAAAGTGTCGGAACAAAATGTTGAATTTCTACTTCTCTGTTATTTTGTTTTTTTTTTCAGTTAGCTTTTCCTCAGTGTTGTATGTCGCCGTGAAAACAAGGAAACAGAAAATTCTGTATAACTTAAAAAGAAAATGGATAAATCCTTCATTAAAAACCTGTGTACCATCTATCTGACTCTTTTCTTGCATAATGCAAATGAATTTGCTTTAAAAAATGTTCCAAGAAAGCAAAAAGAAGGATTTCCAAGGTGGTGCAGTTACCATAGCAACCAATGTAATTTGACACCAATTCCATTTCTGTTTTAATAATCCTCCATACATGTGAGGTGCGATAGGTTAATTATGGTTTCCTCTGGTAAAAACAATGTTTCCTCGAGCCTTCAGCTCTGCCCTGAGTGAAACTGATCCGGGATCATTGATTTCGCCCTCTCTGTGTCTGCAGGTTTTCCGGAGTGGAGAGGGAATGGGTATCCGCTTGGACAGCGCCTCGGCGTTCCAGGGAGCGATTATTTCCCCTCATTATGACTCGCTCCTCGTCAAGGTCATCTCCTCGGGGAAGGACCTGCCCACCGCTGCGGCGAAGATGAGCAGAGCGCTCGCCGAGTTTCGCGTTCGCGGTGTCAAGGTAGGCCTGGCCTCCCACCCTGATCACGTGACCCCACTTATTCCGAGGATACTGGGAGTTGTAGTTTTTTGTGTGGGCTTGGCAAAGCCTGCTTAGATTATTATTGTATGAGGGTAGATCCAAGTTAGGATTGGAAAATACCATGGGTGCCTCGGTAAAAGCTAATGTTGCGTTAGATTTGGTAAATGCTTGTGTTTAGTATACGTGGGTCAGTACATTGGTAAATAGTAATGCTGAGTTGTAATGGGAATGTGTGGGAGTCATCGCTTGTGTTAAGTTGGCGCGGCTGATTGCATTGATAAATGCTAATGTTGGGTTTAAAATAGGAATGTGTTGGAGTGATCGCTTGTGTGAGGTTGGTATGAGTGAGCGCTCAAGTTAAGATTGCATGTCTCCTCTGGGTGTGTATTTACCAACATGCAGGTACCAGAGGTTAGACCAGGAGTGTAATGGCTGGTGTTAGGGTTGAATGAATTGACAGTGGACCCATTGCTGATGTTGTGTTGGCATGGGTGAAGTGTAATGCCAAATGATAGTGCAAATTTAAAATGGATAACTGCAGTAGTAAATGCTGATGTTAATTTGGAATGCATAGCTGCAGTGGTGAATGTTAATGGTCATTTAACATGGGTAACTGCAGTGGCAAATGCGAGAGTTAATTTAGCATGGATAACTGCTGTGGTAAATGCTAATGTTAATTTAGCATGGATAACTGCTGTGGTGAGTGCTAATGTTAATTTGGCATGGATAACTGCTGTGGTAAGTGCTAATGTTAATTTAGCATGGATAACTGCTGTGGTAAGTGCTAATGTCGATTTGGCATGGATAATTGCAGTGGTAAGTGCTAATGTTAATTTAGCATGAGTAACCACCTTGGCGAAGGCTGTTAAGTGTTAAGTGAGCATGAATATGTGCTTAATGAAGGTGGTTTGACTAATATGGGAGCTAATGATCATTTTCAGTCTGTGCTTGGGTAACTGCAGGTGTTATTAGATGATGATGTGCAGGCGAAGTTGGCACAGGTCAACAGCGCTGACATTGAATTAGCACGGGTAAGTGCTAGCATTAAGGGTACTTAGGGTGTTGCACATGTAAATGCTAATGTTGAGCTCTAGCTAATGCCTTACCTGAGGCTGTTCTGTTCTAAATTTGACGGTCTAGACACAGCAGGGAGTAACGGCGCTGAGGTTTAGCTACAGGATGATTCAACGGATCACAGTATTTACGCGTCTTTCTTTTTGATTTCTGCTTTTTGTTGCTCAGCCCTCCGCGAGAGCCGGGCTAGGCCACGCATGAGTCATCAGGGCCCAAGCCGCGCTTCAGTTTGTTTATTTCAGCTGGTGAAAAACATTTGAGAGAGGGAAAAAAAGGATTAAAATGTTTAATCTTCGCCGTCAAACTCTTAGACTGTGTGAGTGAGTGCGTTGTGACGATCCCCTCGCTGGCGGCGAGCACAGTGACTGCGCATCAAAAGGTGCAAAATACAGGCATGATGGGGGGATGGAATGGTGGGTAGGAGAGAGGGAGGGGATGGGTGACGATGGAATGAGTGTGGGGTGAGGTGGCAGGAAGAAGGGAGGATGGAGGGAGGTTTAGAGAGAAAAAGCCATAGAAAAATCATTAAAGATGAGAACTGCAAATAAATGTCTCTGCATTGCTCACGGCAACTGCTCCTGCCATCCCATAATCTTGGAGAAAATCATTTATACTCCCGCCCCCACATCGCCCCTAAATCCTGCAGGAAACATCGCTCTACCCTGCCCGGTTTAAAGAGGGGAAAAAAGCTACTGCAGTTTGAAAGTTACTTTCAGTGGGATTTTGATATATTCAGTTTGATAAAGTCGTCCTCCGATAATGAGCCGGATTTTTACTCGCCCTGGAGTGCGGTCCTGGCTCGTTCCGTCAGATTAACGAGAAGCGGTTTGGGGAAGAAGCTCGTCCGCTCGCCCACTCGGGCCAAGAGCTTAATTATCATCGAATTATCAGTCTGCCCCATCCCGCGCAGCCTTTTCTGTGGTCCGCTTCTTCAATATTTATCAAAAAACTCTTTCATCTACTGCTTTCCTTATTTTAGTCTACTGTAATTACATGAGTATGTGTAATTATCGAGTGTGTGTCTGCCTGAGTGTGTGTGTGTGTGTGTGTGTGTGTATGTTTTATTCCATGAGAGATGGTTTTGTTATATTCTATAAAAGGCGAATGTACGGTAGTTATGTTTTGATTTATCACTGTGTTTTTTTTTTTTCCGTGATACCTGCATTGCGTTCACCTGCTAATTGTGGCCCGACTCTGTGTCTAATTGAAATGTCAGCGTGAGCGTTGAAGCTATAAACTTGATAATAGAAATTTTGAATTCCTGGCGCAGAGGGGAGTGCGATAACTGTTTCGTAACCTGGACCCGGTCACTTGGCTCAAGAAAAAGGGGATGTGTGTGTGTGTGCGTCTGTATATGTGCGTGCGTGCGTGCGTGCGTGTGCATGCTTGTGCGCGCACGCGTGTGAAGCGCTTTGCTTCAGTACTGTAATGTGTGTGCGGTACTGTTATTTAGCAGGGTGTGTGTATCTGCAGTAAACTGCACCAGAGTTTGGCTGAGAGATCTGCATTTAGAGGGCAGTACGTGACTGAAAGTGTAAAGATCTGTTGGATACCTTTAGAGCTGCATTAACTTTAATTCTGTGTATGTGAAAGAGAGAGAGAGAGGGAGAATACAGTAGGATGTCCCTCTTAAAATGTTGGTTTTTTTTGTTGTTCTTGAAATGAATAGATTTCAGTGCAGTTTGTCGGCCAATCACGGGTGACTTGGCATCTCAGCCCGTCATTGTGCCCCTAGTTGAGTCACGTCACGTGGGTGACATCATGTTTATCAATCACTCAACCCTTTACTCAGTGAGATGATTTGAAGCTCCAGAAGGAAAAGAGTCGCTTTCTGAAATGTTTATAATACAAGTATTGCCTGGATACGGCCTCCATCATTTCTGTGTTCGCACAACGACCTTCCCAGCTGACGTGGGGTTAAGAGTATGATTTCACTCCGTGATTCATGTCGTATTTTATAGAAACTCCACAAACTGCTTGGTGCAGAAAGCAGTGGGTGTTGGGTTAAGGTGCCAGAGAGTGGTGGTGAGGAATATATATGATTATTTCTATGTTTTCTGGTGGTTAGGGGGATGTTTGGGTTTGTGTTTGTGAGGTTAAAGCCACATAATGAACGGAGATGGAGCATGAGCATTGGAACTGCACCATATCCCAATCAGTATACTCAAAAACACGACACACACACACACACACACACACACACACACACCCCAAATCTGTATGCACATCAACGCGTGCAAAATATGCATGTGAATGCACACTCGGAAACACAATCTAAATGCACATGAATACCCACACAAATAATCTACATATGAATGCACACACACAAACACATACACACAGAATCTCTATGCACATGAATATACGCACACCCTGCTGTAGTCCCAGTTCTATATTTATCCTGTGTAGCTGGGGAGAGACTGAGTGAGAGGGAAGGAGAAAGATGGAGGGATTGAGGAAGGCCTTAGAGTGAATGAGTGGATGAGAAAATGGCCGCTGTGTTTTATTGGGTATTTGATGTACTAGCGCTGAAACAGCCGGCTGTGTTACTCAGAGCACTGCTCCAATCCAGAACTGAGGGCCCCGGAACTTTCCATCTCTGGTGGTATTCATGCGGAAAACGTGTGAAGTGTGTCTGTGTCTCTGTGTGGCTCTGTCTGTGTGTGCATTTTGGTGTGTGCATTTGTGATTCTGTGTGTTTCAGTCTCTGTCTTCTAAAATTTCCAGGCGAGTGGCTAAAAGCTCACCTACGTAGGAATTCAAGGTGAGCTTTTTTGGGGACCTCGCAGCTCATTCCCAGGCAGGGACAACCGGAAGAATGAAAAGATTGGATGTCCACTGCATTTTTCACAAGGAGCTTCTTTGCTGCGATGGGCATGTTACTCTAAGATAGATTCATTCTGAGGTACAGGGCCCATGCTGATCCATAACTAGTTTAAACTCACTTTACCTCTTACACTAAACATGCTGAGATTTTGAGAAACATCCTGAGCCTATTCTCCAATATAAGCTTAAACCTCTTAGTGCAGCTGCATGGGCCAAATAGAAGTCTATCCTGAGAATAAAGAACCAATTTGCAGATTTACCAAAAAATTGACATTTTTTTATTAAAACATTTTTATGTAAAATTAAAGACTGATGAAAATGAAAACAAAATGGTAAGCATTATGAAATTATCTCTTACATTACAGGGGCTTACCTCAATGGCTGCTTAACCTGACATGGCTCAAAAGAATCAACGAATCACCATCAGAAATGATAGTTGCTAGTTAGCTACATCCACAAACCATGCACGTAGACTCTGTAGCGTAACCTGACCGAATTTGGAAACCAAAACAAACGTCACTGTCTAAACCTCGTCCATAGTACCCACTGACGCTTCAGCCAAGTTACACTACGCTTGTCCACAGCAAGTGAATTTCTGGGGACGAGAATCGTTAATTTATGCAGATATCTGCAGCAGACAAGCGCTCTGGAAAGCCGTGATTCACTTCGCATTTTGTCTCTCAAGTCTCTTAACCCGAAGTCAAACGTTCACTTACCTCTGTCACCATGGGCTTGCCGTTTACAACCTTCACTCTAGGGACATAATCCCTTGCGGAATGTCCTGTATGCAAACATTAATGGCATGTTCCGCGGCTGTGTTCGCCATTAACTACCGCTCCGAATGCGAAAATGAAACATAGGCGATTGGTTCAAAAAGGGCCACTTGCAACGGGTTGCCCAACCGCAGAACGGGTATCTCTCGCTTTTGGTTTCCCAGTCTCCACGTAGACTTGTCCCAATCTTTGCCGCTACAAAACACTGTTGGCGCTACCGTTCTGTATCATACGGAGTGTCTACCAGCGGAGTGTTAAGATGGTGACGGAACCAGTCTAGTTTTTGCGGTCCGTGTTTTTTCACGCCTGAATTTTTTTAGGTGTGCTGTGGTGAGCACATGCAAAATCGCGCCTTAAAAGACAGTGACTGGTGTTTCTTATGTGTGGATGTCTGTTTGTATATCTATTTAGTTCTTGGGCCCAAGAATTATTGGCAGCCCTGTCTGGAAATAATGTTGTAAAAACAAACAAACAGACAAAAGACTAAACTGAGAAACTCATAATGCCAAGGTGTGAAATATATTGTGGCATATGTTCCAATGTAATCAACTAAAATCATTCATTTATCTGATAAATGATTAAAAATGGGTGTAATAGAGCCATGTCATGTATGTTTGATATTAGACACGTGTAATACAGCTTTCTTGCATCGTGGTTGTTCAGATTCCGTTCATTGGTAAGCTTCAACCAATATCTTCGCAACAGTAATATTCCCAATCCTGCCAGTGACCATTAACCATCGCTAGCGTTAGCTTCTAGTTGGTGGTCTATTCAAGTCAATGGGATGAATAGTTCGCTAACTAGTATGTTAGTGCTTTTTGCCCTTAAAGTAATAAATTACACCTGTAGCTGTTATCGTAGAAACTTGAATTTTACTAATTTAATGGTGAAAAGCCTTAGAATGCTAGCTAGCAAATTATTCATCCCATTGACTTGAATAGACCATCAACTAGAAGCCAACGCTTTTTTTTTTTTGCCAAATAATACAATGTTGACATTCATGGGATAAATGGGATCTCAAATTCGTGAGCGCGAAATATCAAATTTATGAAACTCAAGTACTAATTTTCATTTATTCCTTGCCCAAGGCTCGGAATAAATGAAAATTCCTACTATTGTTTTATAAATTTGATATCTCGGGCTTGCTCATTAGAGATCCTCTATTTAGGTAATAGATAAACTAAGTAAACAAAATTGGCATCCTTTTCTATTACTTGGTGCAACCACCACTGGGAAGGACAACCGCATGGAGCCTTCTGATGCACTGCAGGTCCTTTCATGATCAGTCTGATTTTGTTTGCGCTTATCAGTTACCCTCTTGAGTGTAGCCCACAGATGTTCGATCAGATTGCGGTCTGGTGCCTAAAATGGCCACTGCAGAACATTGATTTTGTCTTCCTTGGTTGTAGATTTTTGTGATATGCTGTGGGTCATTGTCTGAGTCCACTTCTGGCTGACCAGTTACCAGATTATCAGCCACAGTAATCTTGTACCTGGTGAAATCCATGAAGTGATAATTCTGGTATTTTTTTAACCTGAGCCTATTTCCCATCTGTTTGTGTCTAAATGATTAACTGGGACAATTTTTTTCTCTAATCGGCCCAGTATTGAGCGATAACACTACAATCTGGAATCTGTAAAACCGCTGCAGTGTAGTCCAGCAGGACATTTGTCCACGTGAAAGTACATCCTTTAAATCTTTTGCCACTGACAGGCTCACTTTGTTATTTTATCAGTCCTGACTCAATTGAATCTTTGCGTGTACTCCTGACATAATTGAGTGATTGTTTTTGATGTTATGCTGCTATGTTTTGTGTGTACTGACACCAGGTCAGCACAATAACTTCAGCTAATAACATTAACTCCCTTCTATTTGCAGCAGGTCTCTCTGCTCTGCATTTTTCTTTAGGAATAAGTAATTTGGTGAAGTATTTCTCCAATTAGACTGGCGATGGTCATCCTGGTCAAAATGGTTTCTGCATACAGGATGGTGTGCAGGGTGCAGTGTGTGGAGAGGAGTGTTTTCATCCATGGGTTGCACAATTACCCACAACTTAAGTGTCTCCCTGTTCTTCAGAGGTAGTCCATGAAGTCTCACAAAGTGAGGGGCATCATTTTATTTATTTTTTTATTTTTTATCAGCCTCTATTTAACCACGTAATTGGCTTCACAAGGCAGACCTGGCCAAGAAAGGCTGCAGCACGGATCTGTATCACAAAATTAAAAAACAGTAGAAGAAGCATAGCTTGTCGCAATTTGGAAACGCATGAACACGAACCATTTTTTAATTTAATCATTTAGATTAAAATGAACTAATGCATTCTATACTCCACTCCTCCCTGGTTAGCTCTCCAACTCTCACTCATGTTTACTCTGTCGTCTTTCTGCAGCAGCTCTGCTTCCGCTCGATTTCAGTGCGAGACCTCTCCCTGAGTTGCATGTTAATAAGGCATCCATTTTATTAGGGACCCTCTTCATAATATTGTCAGTCATATAGTAACCATCTTGCCCTGTTAGTGGCAAAAACGTGCACTTCAAGGACATAATATGGCAGAGACAAATGCTTTGTTGGCTTATATTGCAGCTGCTTGGTGGATTCCGGGTTATAGCTTTCTTGCTATAAAAATTTTCGTCACTAATAATCATTTGACACAAATAGATGGGGGAATGGCGCCCAGGTTCAGAATCGCCAGACCTGCGCTTGATCTTAACCAGAGTTCCTGGACCTCTGGAGTAAAATAGCCCTAAAACATCACTGATCACTATCATATTTCACCTTGGCTGTGAGGTCCTTTTCGTTGTACGCGTCTCTGTTCCAACTCCTCACGCCCATTCTGTATTTGACATGAAGGTTATATTTTTGTCATTCAGCTAGAATTTAGGTAACTGTTGGAAAATCGCCAGCATGTGCTGCTGAAACTTGGAGTCAGAAAACGCTTTCTTCAGGCAACCCTTCCAAAGAGCTTGTGATTAATTCAACTGATAAATAATCTTGGTTTGTTCTGTTGAAATGTTCGTGAAGTACGTCATTTTACCTATGTTGGCATTTTGAGATCTTCCCTGTGCTGTTATTACATTTTAATTGTATTTTTAGTGCATATATCCACTCAGGATACTGATAATTCTGGAGTGTGTGTATCTGAATGTGTGTCTTTGAGTTGTGCGTGTTTATGTGTGCTCGTCTCTTTGTGGATGTTTCTGAGTTTTTGTGTAGGTCTGAGTGTGTGGGCGTGTGTGCGTGCTGGAGCATGCAAGTGCACCTGACTGCATGTGTGTTTGATTGTGTGGCTGCGGGTCGAAGTGTGTGTGTGTGCACCTGAGTGTGTGTGTGTGTGTGTGTGTGTGAGAGAGAGGGGGGCACAGACCCTGATGCAGCTGTAGTCTTAATTCTCCAACTTCACATTGCCCATTAGCTGTGCCCGGGGCTCTCTGCTGCTGTAATGCCGGAGGACCATTTAAGTTTTCCGCAGGTCACCTTCATTATCCTCCTCCTCTTCTCTCCTCTTCCTCTGCAGGGTTTATCAGAACAAACCTGCCCCTGCTCTGTTGCGCTAACCCCCAGGGCAACCACTTCATCGCAGCCAACGGCTGGGCAATAATACATAACTTTTATGTCAATATTAGGGATGTGACGATACCGTTGATTTCATGGTATTGCATGATCGAAGTCCCTTGATATCGTCGCGACTCATGACGATTTCAAGCGATAAGTATTCTGCGTAGCGTCTTTTCTTTCTTGGCGGCACAAAGCAGAAAAATGAAATGGGAACTACTTTGACACCCCATGCGTAGCTCCGCTCACTTTAAAATGCGCAATTGCGGATGCTCTGGCACAATATTGCCTGATTGAGAGGAGGTAGTCAAGGCCTTGTTGTCACACCTGTTTCTTTGTGTTGGCCTACATGAGTGAGTGTACGCACCCCCACCCCTCTTTGGTCCCAGTAACCTTAATGCATATGTTATCCCAGGCTGGAGCCCCTTTGCGGTAGCTAGCCCTGTCACAACAGCTACTAGCGTGTTCTGTCAGTATAATCATACCAGTGGAAAATGAAAGAAACACAACGTTACTGTAAAGACTAGGAAAATTGTGTTGATCCAAAAGAACGGGTCAGCTACTGTCTATCAAAGTGGACAAGTATAAGGCCCATCGCAAAATCTGGAGCACCTATATTCGCTGAGGCCCTTGACAAAAACCTAAAGGATCATGCCACAAGTAAAAACGGATCTCGGATCTTGCTCACTTACTGTGAGGACATTGAAGTTACTGTTGCTGGCGCTAAACAAGTGACCGATGACCAGCATTAACGTAGTGAACTCCGAAAAGCTGTATAACTTAAGTTGCATTTTATGAGTCAGTAAATGCTGATTATTGGATGTAGCTAGCTGTGAATCTAGAGCATTGAAAGTGTTCAGAACCAAGTGCACGTTGTACTTAAATCGGTTCTGGCAACATTTTTCAGGAGAACCCACTGGATGTTGGTGAGTCCCTGTATTCCTAACGGCACATTTTCTTGAGTTAATTTGTATGTGTGTGAAGTACTGCTTAAAAAACACTTAATTGTTTTGTAAACTATTTAAATAAGGGGCGAGTTGGCTAGCTAGTTCACTTCTGATCGTTGTTTCTTCTTCTTAAGGGTGTGTCATCTTTTACCTTGATGACTTATGGTAGGGGAGACTGGGGTCCGATGAGCCATGGGGACCAATGAGCCATATCACTATTTTGGGATCAATCGATGCCAAAGGTGTTTAAGATAGGCAAAATAGTGGTATGGCTCATTTATCCCCATGACTCATCAGCCAATGGTCAAATATTTTGCCTATTTTAAGCAGCTCTGTCATCGATTGATCGCAAAATAGTGATATGGCTCATTGGATCCCAGTCTCTCCTATTCTGAAGTGAACCATTAGGCTATATACAGTCAATGTTCTAAACAGTGCTTGCTAATACTCGCTTTTGACAGGCTAATGTTGGTTACAATGGTGTTCTCTCTCTCCCCCTCTCCGTATGAATTTATGCTTGTGTGAATGCATGTAGCTAACGAGGCTATACATGGTAGCACAGCCCTTTCATGGGCTTCAGTGGTATCGTTTTCTACCCTGAAGAAACGCAAGAAATTATTGCGTGCATTCGCTGATATGAGCTCAAGGTTGTAATTTGCTAAAGTAATAGCATAAGTTTTAAGAAGTGTTATTTTGGGTGGTTTTTTTACACAGTTGGCCAGATTTTGACTGCGTTTTGGGCTGGCAACCATGCAGCCAATCTGGCAACACTGCTCCGGCGAGTTTTAAATCTGATGTTCGGAAGCATTTTGGTTTCCCTGTGTCAAGAAAGGAGAAAAGGTGAAGAACAGGTATAAAACTATATGTAGATATGTGGCAGTCACCGGACAGCCGCCTGCAGCATCATGGCCTGTACTTGATTATGAGCAAAATTGTGGCGCTGGTGGGAGCGTTTCATTTTACCCCTCTAGGGGATTAGATTTATGCTTGTGAAAAAGTGTTATATGTTATTGTTGATGACGCAGTGCACACATTCCTGTAATACCCCGTTTTGTAATTTTTTCTGCGCAACGAGCAGAAGTGTAAAACTTTCCTTGACAAAGTTTTGGGTCATAAAAGTCTGCCTTTACCTCAAGGAAACTAAAAAGTCTTTAAAACTTAAAATGAAGTGGTCGTTAATGTAATTATCAACGCATATCTGGACAAGTTTTATGCGCATTGGCCAATTCCCAGGGTACTTCATTTGAATCCTAAACTTGGACGGTGGAACTGGTGGGCGGCTATACAATTATAAGCATTTGGGCTTGCTAACTGCTCAAGATATTGCTATATAATACATTATATATTCGCTCAATCATCATAAAATCATTTTTCAGATGCTGTCAGATGCTATTGGAGGATTTTAGTATTTTTTTTTTTTTTTTTTTAAATATGTTTCAATTTTGCAGATGATTGAAGATAATTATCGCGGTATTGACGGGATGGGAATTCCATTTATGTGCCCAACTGTGCCTATAAGTGAATGAGTGTATCTAATTAGCGGGATAATTGAGAAAAATCCAAGTGATTAGCCATCCATTTCATTGATGAGCATTTTGTCATTATGGATTTTTGTTGCCTTTTACCATTAAAGCTTTCCATAGCTACCATCTTTTTTAACTCAAGTCAAGAATAGATGCAGTTCTAGGCTTCAAACCAGATGAGTTCCTCATGCTAATCAGTGGGTAAATTAGGAAAAATCTAAGAAATCAGCCATCCATTTTAATGATGAGCAGGTCGCAGTAATGGACTTTAGTTGCCCTTACCACAAGCCTTCCAGAGGTACCATTATTTTTCATATAGGACAAGTATTAAGGAAGTTACAGAAATTTGATTGCAAAAATCAGCAGATTGGACACAGGTTTCCTTTGTTTTAAATGGAGTATGTTTTATTTTTTAATTTTCTTGCGGGGTCAGATTTTTCTTTTCCTTATTACTGAAAATGTTGTTTCCATTCACTGCTTCACTTGTTTTTTGCACTTTTAAAAACATGCCTATTTTCCTATGGCAAATTTTTTGCATATATTGTTAAATTAAATTTTGTTTAAAAAAATGCCTATGGCACCTTTTCCCCCATGTTTTGAGTTGTCTTCTTTTTTTGTAATATTGCAATAAATATGGTACCGTGGACTTGATACCGAGGTATTATCGTACCTTGAGGTTTTGATATTGTTACATCCATAGTCAATATTGTTATAAGAGATATGGTATCGTCTGGAATTTTGTATATCATCTTACTGTGATATGCCACAAGTGTTGTCTTTTCTGGTTTTAGGGGCTGCATTACGGTAAAGGAATGCAGTTGTCTGCATTTATTAGACTGTTCTGGTTGTTGCCTGTACCCAATTGGTCATCTGCATTACGAATGACTGTTTATCAAAAATCTCATTGTGTAAATATTTTGAGAAAGCACCAATGGTTATGCCCGCAGTATTGCTGCAATATCAATATTGAGGTATTCTGTCAAAAATATCTTTATTTAGTCCATATCACCCATACCTGTGACGCTGTCTGCTTTTTTTTGATTCCTGCGTTAGCCTTGTTGGCCGATGGAAATCTGTGACGACCAAAAATCAAAAATCCTGAATGCGTTGGGTGTTTGTACCAGGTTGTCTGTGGTCGACTCACCCATCCAGCGTCGTTTTCCAGTATGATAACTGGTTGAGCCATGTTATGTGGTGAATTTATGACCTCTCTTACAGAAAGTCATTGGAGCATGTAAGCAGGCAAATGAGAGGTCTCTCTTAGGACAGATCTTGATGGGAAAAGATAAAGAAAAAGGGTGTCTCTTATGGAAGCTTTTGGTGGGAGCTAATGGCAAATGTGTTGTCTTTTGTCGCACCTGATAGTATTGTGTATTCCAGGCAAGTGGATGGGCTCTATTTTATCAGTTGTTTGTAACAGGTAGAGGGGCTATTGGTCTATTAAAGCAGTTGTTTGTGGCGGATAGAGGGGCTAATGGACGATGTAGTTGTTTATAGCAGGTAGAGGGCTGATGGTCTATTATAGAGGCTGTTTGTGGCAGGTAGAGGGGCTAATGGTCTATCATAGCAGTTCGTTGTAGCAGGTAGGGGGCTAATGATCTATCGTAGCAGTTCCTTGTAGCAGGTAGAGGGGCTAATAGTCTATTTTAGCAGTTGTCTAGCAGGTAGAGGGGTGAATGGTCTATTATAACAGCTAGTGGGGCTGTTGGTCTATTATAGAGGGTGTTCATGGCAGATAGAGAGGCTATTATTCTATTTTAGCAGTTGTGTGTAGCAGGTAGAGGGGAGAGCAGTCTATCATAGCATTTCTTTGTAGTAGGTAGAAGGGCTAATGATCTATCCTAGCAGTTCTTTATAACAGGTAGAGAGGCTAATGATCTATCATCAGTTCTTTATAACAGGTAGAGGGGCTAATGATCTATCATAGCAGTTCTTTGTAGCAGGTAGAGGAGGTAATGGTATATCGTAGTTGTCTCTAGCAGGTAGGGGGGCGAATGGTCTATTATCACAGCTAGTGGGGCTGTTGGTCTATTATAGAGGGTGTTCATGGCAGATAGAGAGGCTATTATTCTATTTTAGCAGTTGTCTGTAGCAGGTAGAGGGGAGAGCAGTCTATCATAGCATTTCTTTGTAGTAGGTAGAAGGGCTAATGATCTATCCTAGCAGTTCTTTATAACAGGTAGAGGGGCTAATGATCTATCATAACAGTTGTCTGTGGCAGTTAGAGGAGCTAATAGTCTATCATAGCAGTTGTTGCAGGTAGAGGGGCTAATGGTCTATCATAGCAGTTGTTGCGGGTAGAGGGGCTAATGGTCTATCATAGCAGTTGTTGCGGGTAGCGGGGCTAATGGTCTATCATAGCAGTTGTTGCGGGTAGCGGGGCTAATGGTCTATCATAGCAGTTGTTTGTAGCAGATTCAGGGGCTAAGCGGTTTGTAGGTTGAGGCCAGCCTCTCAGATGGCCTTCCGCAGATGTGTCGTATTCAGCATGTTTTCTGCTGGGTCTCTAGTTTCTGGTCTCTCGGGAGTTTCCATACAATGGATCTGAAGCTGCTCTAATATTAGGATCTCAGTGTCCTGCCTTTCATAAGTTACGCATTTCCAATCGATAAATCCATAAAACCTCATTCTGTCTCCGCGGAGCGCGACGCTACTGGGATGCTGTAAATATCCCCTGCCTTTAATGTAATGTTGCTGATCTGTCCATTTGCGTGAGTGGTAGTGGTGTTAACATAAGGCTAGTGTGTGTGTGTGTGTGTGTGTGTGTGTGTGTGTGTGTGTGTGAGAGCGAGAGCTTGAGTAGGCGAGTGTGTGTTTGTCGAGCTGCCTGCCAGCGCAGAGGCTTTGCATGGTAATTGTTCCAGCTGGCACTCGCTCTGCTCGAGCGGTTTTTGGTGGATTTTTTTTTTTTTTTCGAATGTCCTGACAGGGGTGAAATGCGAGCCGCTGCTGCTGCTCGTTCCCCGTGCTTAATTTCGGCCGCGAGACGAGGCGGACAGTAAAACTACCAGGAAGTGGGTGATCTGCAGTTCCTCAGTATGAACAACAGAAGTGCTTTTTCTCTCAGTACAAAGAACTGCTTTGCTTATAGGGAAACTTGTGGTATTGTGCTAAAAGGAACTCTATAGCACTGGTTCCCAATCTCCGTACTGGGGCACTCACTGTGTATGCTGGTTTTCGTTCCAACCGCGATTGCATTACAGAATTTAAATAAGCTTTTATTGTGTCCTAATTAGGTGATTTTATTTTTAAAGCAGTTATTTACCGTCTAAATCCACATTTTGATCGAAAAAGTCATTATTGCAATAAGGAATAAAAGACTCTTGAACATATTTTGTCTATTTTACCATATTTTGCAAGCAATTTCAGTGGACAGAATTTTTAAACTGATCAAATTAGACACTGAGGAAATCATTCAGCTCTGAATTAGGCTGCTGAAGACAGGTGTTTTGCACCTGTTTGCTTGGACTTAACATTTAACATGACACAAAGCAGGTTTGACTCTATCATTTGCTTGCCTAGTAGGTTGTTAGTTTTCACGACCATGTGTCCACAATTTCACTTTAATGGGCTCACTTTTTTCCCTTTTTATGCAGTTGTTTCTAATATATCACAATATGGATATGGATATTTTTCCTCTTCGTGGCGTGTTTTGATATTAGTTCAAATGTGGCTTCATAGGACAAATAACTGCGCTAAACGTAAATGCACCTGGTTAAGATGAACTGACAGCTTGTTAAAATCCAGTGATTGCAGTTGTGGTTGGAACAAAAACCAGCACACGCAGGGGTGCCCCAGGACCGAAATTGAGAACCACTCAGACTGCTCTAAAGTATGATCATAAGGATATATCATGGCTGGGCACTGTAGGATCTGTAGGGATTCAGATGGCATAATGCTCTGGTATACCCTATAGGTTACACGGTGCTGTAGTGCTGTGGGGTTATTGGGTGGTATAGCACTACACTCTATGGATTGATTTGTTTTTATTGGGTATATGATGGTGTAGTGCTTTTAGGGTGCTCTATTGACTATACAGTGTTATAGTTCTATAAATTGCTCTTTTTGGGTGGTATAGTTCTAGAAGGTACTCAGTTTGTTATAGGATGTCCTAGTTCTATAGGGTACTAGGGTATTGGTTATAAGATGATGTAGCTCCATAGGGTACTCTTATTTGAATAGGATGGTATAGTTGCACAGGACACTGATTATTGGATGGTGTAGTTCTATTGGGTACTTTATTTGTTATAGGATGGTACAGGGGGTACTTTATTGGTTTTTGAGAGGTACGATTCTGTAGGGTACTCTCGGTTATAGTGTGGTTTAATTCTGAATGGTACTCCATTTATACAGAATGGTAGTGATCTAAAGGGGATTTTTTTTTGGTTAAAGGCAATATAGTTTTCTGGGGTTCTCTTGGTTATAGGGTGGGATAATTCTGTGCGATGGGGTATAAGATGTGCTAGATGGCATGAGGTGTTGTAGTTACTGTATGCTAGGGGGTGCTGTGGCACTGTAGGGTGTGTGATGGTATATTTATATAGTGTATATAATGAAATATTTCTTTAGGGCATGATTAGATGTAATATAGTGCTGCAGAGATTGTGTACTGTTGCAGAATAAGTTCTAAATTCAATCGCACAGTCAAAATGATCAACATGCCTGTCTGGAATAATTAAACTCTAGACAATATTCCGCTTACTCAACAAACAGCTTTTCACGGTTTTGCATTTATTACAGTCTGCAGAAATCAGGTACTGCAAACAGGGACGCTGACGGGCTAACAGACAGCACGATAATATCAGGGCCTGTATTGGAATTCACGGCTTAACGTTTCCATTATCCCGTACGCCAAAACGAACAAAATACATTTCGCTCCCATTTGATTCTTTCGTTTGCTTTCTGCACCTCTCGGAAACTGCGGTATCCCAGCATGCACTTGTCCCGTGAGGGAGCTGGATGCTCGCCCTGAGGGCACAGAGCGTGGTGAGCGATTCTCTCTCTCTCTCTCTCTCTCTCTCCCTCCCCCCCCCTCTCTCTCTCTCTCTCTCTCTCTCTCTCTCTGCAGCACAGCTTGAGTCTCCAGTTTTGGCAGTTGGCAGTAAATGGTGTGACTCTCTCCTGATTAGCGTTAGGTGTTAAGTACTGAACTCTCTCTTGGGTAATATTTGGCAGTTATGGCCTGTGACTCTTCCCCTGGTTGGCGGTTGGTGGTCCCGTCTGTGACTCCTCTGGTTAGCTGTTTGTGATGGTCTATTGTTATTCTCTGGTTAATGGCTGGCGGTACAGTCTTTTACTCTTCTCTGGTTATTGGGTGGTGGTACGGTCTATGATTCTCCTCTGATTAGCTTTTTGAGGTAGAGTCTGTCTTAGTACTGTGTCTTAGTGGTTGGTGATATAGTCTGTGACTTTACCCAAGTTAATGTTTGGTGGAATTGTCTGTGACTCTTCTGGTTTGTGTTTGGTGGTATGGTCTGTGACTCCCTGGTCAGTGATTGGCCGTGCAGTCTGTGACTGTTCCTTGGTTAGCATTTGGTGGTACTGTCTGTGACTCTCCCCTGGTTAGCATTTGGTGGTACGGTCTGTGACTCTCCCCTGGTTAGCATTTGGTGGTACGGTCTGTGACTCTCCGCTGGTTAGCATTTGGTGGTACGGTCTGTGACTCTCCGCTGGCTAATGGAATATTTTGTGATTCCTCGCTCGTTCTCTACTTCAGCTGGACTGAATTGAGGCCTCAGGCAGTGCTACGTTGGGATCCGTGACCTGCCTGCTCGGCGGTAATTAGAATCCTGCAGAACACGCGGCTGTTTAATTCGCCTTTTTAAACAGCGGGGTATGGAGAGAGTGAGTGAGAGAGGGGGTAAGAAATAGAAAATCACTCAGACTTAAGGAAATACCATCCCTTTGCTGTGAGCTGTGTACTTTAATTTAGTTTGGATCGTCTTGGCAAAGTTTTCACCTTTTTTTGTAATTAATTTGTCATCTCCAGTTGTCCAATATCCAATCAGCAAACTGTGTATAAGCACGTTCATGCAACTCCAAGCAGCCAAGCCAGGGGTGCTGGTCAGTTCACGGCTCTCCTCCGAAATGCGCCTGTCAGCCACTGCTACTCTGTAGCTGTAGATTGAAACCTTGCACACACAGAACTAGGACAGAGGAAACCCAAACGTGTGCCTGATTAGTGCTGTATGTTCCTGACGAGCGCCACTGAAGGCCAGCAGGAGGCGCTTGAGCAACAAACACTGCTTACCCCAACCCCATGTATCCCTCCAATATCCCTGAGCAGCACAAAGCCAATTCTACTCTGCTCTCACAAGGCTGCTGGCCACAGTCGGTACAGGCACAAAACGGGATTTGATCCGTTTCCCTGGCGATCACTCTACGCTGTAAAACGGTGCCTTTACCGAGTGAGCCAATCCAGCGGCCCCTAGTGTTTACCATTGTCACACCTGGGGCTTGCTGACTCACTCGGTGACCCATTTGCATATAAGCAGTTTAGGTAGGTGGTATCAAGCAGCAGGTTGGTCCATTTATTTCATACAGGTGAATACTTGAGAATTACAGAACTCTAGATTTCCCTCTGCCCCTCCCAAACCAGGGAGTGTCGTACCTGGTTTGTATCATTGTCGTGCTCTGTGCTTGGTTGGGAACAGATGAGCCATTTCGTTCAGTCAGGGTTACTTTGATTGTGTTCAAACCACTATTCCAACTGTTGTAGCTGTGGTGTACAAGCTGACAAGATTTGAGCCCTTAAGAACCATACTGGGCCAACCCATGTTGGGAACTTTTTGAGAAAATGGGACTTAAAGTTGCCAGCCTCCTGTGTCACCTAGAGTAACTGGGAACTAGAAACACTGCTTATGTTAAAAACTCATGATATGTTCAATTCGTAATGCACTTCTTTTGCAGGTTTTGGATGCCCTTCTGTTTCGTTTAAAGTGAAAGGTACCTCCTTCTGAAGCGGAATCATCATCTTCTGATTAATTTGGGACAAACTCTGGGTCTCCATTATCTTACACTTCACCATCATCAAATCCACAAGCAGTTCCTCATCAGTGAGATACCTAACTGTTTGGGATAGCCTATTATGGATAAGGCAGTGCAGTGCATATGTAACGTTTGCTTGTATGAACAATCCATGTGGGTAGATTGGGTTGGCTCATTTAGGAAATGTAGATCTTAGTTTTCTGCACATGCTGACTACCTCAACTCTATTTTCGCCAAAAAGTGCGGGATGGCCCGGTATGGTTCTTAGGGGCTCATTTAATGCCAACACTACTACATGATCTCTACATGTACTAACATTTAGGACAAACTATGGACAAACTGTTACAGAATCAGGATAACCAGCCTACAATAGATTAACAAAGAAAATGTCGAGGTTCAACCCCTCAGCCCAAAGGACCAACTCCTACTCAATTACTATAATGTCAATAAGCAATCATGGTGAAGGGCTGCACTTCTAGCTTTTGTACTGAGGGAGATGTGTATGTGGATTGGGTGACTAAGTCTCCAAGCAAACTCACTGTGCTTGTGTCAATCAGTAGATGGGCAATCTCAGCATTGTGGATGTGACATTTAGAAACAAAATGGAAAAAAAACAATATATCAGAAAATTTATTCTACCAATGCGATGAAAACTATTACTGAATATTCTCATCGCACCCATTTGGATTAGTGGAAAGGCAAAGAATTGATTCTGAAAATATTAAGTCGGAAAAAAATTACAAATATCCGGCATTTTGAATGTGACAAGAAGCTGAGCATTTTGGTGGAGACAAAAAAATTCTGCCAACTTCAAAGTGCAATGCAGACCATTTGATATGTGCATAATGTAGGAAACTGGCTGAACATAAAAGGGGCCATTTTGAAAATATTTGCATTTTCATTGTTTATTTTATGGGGAGAGAGCAGTGTTATGGATGTGACACCATTATACTGAAGTTAAAAAATGTGACAATTTCCAGTACTATGATGGCAATGAAATGCTATTTCTTTAGAACAGTGGTCCAAATATAGTTTGCAGTCCACTGTATACAACCTGAGGGTACATGTAAAACATTCACATGTGAATGAGTAATTTCACTTATTCATTCTCAGATAGACATTTTTATGGAATTTCCCAGGTTAGTGTTGAGCTTGAATCTGTGAGGTGATTACCAGCACTGACACATTTGTGTTCAAATATTAAACTCGACATCACATCACTCAATTTCGAAAGTGAGCAGTATTTTAATGACAAATAAAGCTCAACAGAAGTGTTTTGGTGTGTAGTTAGTGTTTAACCCTTTTCCTCCTGAATATACCTGAGAAACACAATCTCAAATTTTTTTAGTTACACAAGAGTGAGATCTTGGACAGTTGAGCTTTCAAAATAAAAGTTGTTGAACCTGTCTGTAACCGTGGTAACATATTGTCCTGTCAGTTAAAAGAAAAAATCATGTTTTTTGGACTCACTGAAGCAGGTCGCCTGAGGGAAAGGGTTAAAGGGGACCTATTATGCTGATCCTTCTTTTAATACATAGAAGTAATGTTATAATGTTGGATGTCCATACTCAACCTCTGCAAAGTTTCTAAACATAAGATACAGGGGTTTTGCCATAATCTGAGAACGCAATTTGCTGAACATGATTTCCTCTCTGAACAGCTCGTCCCAAGATCTTCACGAGATCTGGACAAAACCTGACGTCAGGTTGTTGCATCCAATCAGGACAGACCTGGCCAGAGCTAATCACGGTGCTGGACCTGCCCACCCCGGAATTTATTCTATCAGACCCAAATGAGCCCAAATCATTTAACATGTGGATTTATCAGTATGTCTCCCAAAACTGTTCGTGTGTTTATCTTTGGATGCGGAAAAAAAGCACAACTATTTTCTCTTCCAAAAGACGATACCACCAGAAATCAGTGGGTAGCTTTTTTGTTTGCCAGTGGCAAACGGCCACACTCAAAGGGAACGTTAGCTGTTTGTGCTCGGCATTTCACCGAAGACAGCTTTGTCAATAAAGGATGTTCGACGCTGGATATGCGTCTCAGCTGCTTCTCAAATGTGGAGCAGTTGCATTGATTAAGAGCTTGGAGCCTCAAGCTGTAAGTAACGATATAATCGCAAATAATGTAAGTGAAGCTAACGTGTTGCGGGTGGCTAGCAGGACCGCTAATGACAGTTAGCATTAACAACTGGCCTCAAACGCAGACTTTGTAAAATATCTGAAGATAAAGCCTGGATCTGTAGCAACTGTCCGTGACTCACAGACGCGGAAGCAGTAAGCTTTACCATTTCATGTTGCTTTACTGTATAAGCCTACCTGACGTGATTGCCTGTTGAATGTGGCTGTAGCACTGCGGCTAAGGTAGCAAAGTTACTGTTGCTAATATTTGTGTCCTAAATATGCAAAAGTAATATCAGGGGACATTCAACAGAAGGTCTGTGAACATAAACTTCATTTGAAGCTAACTTTTTATGCTTGTTTGTAATTTGGATGCTTGGTACAACTGTTCACGGTAACGGAGCTTACTGTCTGTAAAACCTGTATTGCAGGGTAACGTTTGTCTCTGTGGTTGTTATTAACGCTCTGTTACTACTGTATGTTAGTTCACGTTCCATGCTACTTAAAAAAATGCTCCTGGGCGATTCTATGAAAAGAGGGACATGATGAGCAAAAATTAAATCTCTGTTTAACATCCAGCAAAGGGCCTCAATCTATCCCCATTCTGCTAACTTTAAGAAACATGTATATTCATGACTGAACCACTTTTTTTTCAGCAAGGGTTTTGCATCCAAACAGATGGTGCGAATTTTACCCTGAAATCGACCCAAAATCGGGTAATTTGGACCTTTGAAATTACCAATAACTAAATGGGTATTACAATTCATATCTTTCAATTTGTTATACCAAGAGCATCAATTTAAAGTAGAGGGGAGCTTGAACCCTCATGTGGAAGTTTGCTGGCCAGAAGGTAGGGGTGACTTAATCTTCCCGGTCAATGTAACGTCCGACACAGAAATTCTGAATTATTTTTATTGGAAGAAACTGAGATGGAATATTGACTTAACCTTTTCAATTCTCTTAGCTGTAGCCAAGGCAAAGTCAATAACGGACAAAGTCTGCCTGAAAGTTTGGCACGTAAGATTTGGCAGGGGATCAAAATCCGTAACGTCCATCACATGTAACGTCCGTCACAGGAAAAGGGGTCCTGTAACATCCGTCACACCCCCAGAGAGTGGAGGAATGCTCAACTTATCTAGATAATAAAAGCGAAAGAGGGAATTTTTGAATTGGGGCTCAAATGTGTAAATGTGCTCATTTCTAAAGGATGATGTTTTACTCAGATTGTCATTTGATTGTCAAAGATTGTCAAAGACTGTCACAAGATTTTCAACATTAATTGGGTTTTATTTTACTCTTTCAGCTTTCTAGAATTAAATGATAGTTCCACTAATTATTCAAAGGTGGCAGCTGCAGCAGGGCAAAATTTACCCATGATGCAATTGTACTTCTATCATTTCCAAGGCCATGAAGGCAGGCTTTTTTGTAGTGCTCAATTTCAATTTTCATGAAGCAACATCATCTTAACTAATGGTCTGTATCCAGTTATTTTGTGCTTTAAACGACAGTAATGGACAAGGACAAGGATTTTATAAATCATTCAGAAGGCGTAAATACAGGTTTTCTGTGAAAATGAGACACGTGCACGGATTGGGAAGGCAGTGCGCCATGCGCGTATGGCGCTTAAGTAAAGAAAATGGCGTAATTTAAATAAAAATGCTTACAGGCCCCAGTGGAGGCCGAGCAGCATAATGACGTTTATCCCATAAATGATTAAAAATGGGCGTGATACAACCCATTAGATACAGCTTTGGTATCACACACGTGTAATACAGCTTTCTCATGTCACAATTGTTCAGAATTCCGTTCATTGGCAAACGTCAACTAATATTTTCACAAGGCCAATTCTTCTGGAAACGTTCACCATCGTTGGTGTTTGCATCTAGTTGACGGTCTATTGAATTAAATGGGATGAATAATTTGTTAGCTAGCATGCTATCCCTTTTGGCCAGTAATGAGTTACTTTTATTGTAAATACTTGACTTTAATCATTTAATGGCGAAAAGCATTAGCATGCTTGCTAGAGAATTATTCATCCCATTGACTTGAATAAACTGTAAACTAGAAGCCAAACGCTACTTTTCCATTTTCCAAATAATATGATGCTGACATTTATGGGATAAATATAATCTCAAATTCATGAGAATGAGCTATCAAATTTATGAAACTCAAGTAGTAATTTTCATTTAAATGAAAATTACTACCCTCGTTGCATGAATTTGATATCTCGGGCTCACTCATTGGAGATCCTCCATGTATTCTGCAGTAAGCATTTCTATTTGTGTAATTTCTACTGTTATGATAAAAAAGATGAAATCTCGATCACAGCATCGACTTTTTCTTTGTTTTAGATGGACGATCTGTCCTGTTAGTTTATTTTTGTCCCCAGACCTTTTCTACTCAAAGTCAGAATACAGAATTTAACCTGTGTGATTTATCATTCGCTACAAATTTTAATGCTAGTTTTGTGACTTCTAATCTTACAATCCAGAGTTGAGTTAGTGATTATCACTCAGAATTGTTTCTTCAGTTTTTGTTTTGAGTAAGCCATGTATTAAGCAAGTGGATTGAGTCTGCAGTCTTCAGTTTACAGTAAAAGAAACAGAATTGTTTCAACAGAGTAAGGATATAAACACCTCCATAGGTATAGTGCATTGATTGCTCCACACCTGAAGTGGACAGCTATTGAGTTTGATTGATTGAAGAGAAACCTGAATAGAACTATTTCATAATAATTTTAACTGCAAGATACTGTGTCATTGATGCACACTACCAAAACAAAGTCACAATGATCTTATAACTTACTACAGTCATGCATAGACATGGTTATTTCATCATTCCACTGGACGATATTGACTTTTTTCAGCAGAAAGTTTCGTTTTACTGGACAAAATGTAACATCCGTCATGTAACGTCCGTCACAGAGGATTTTGCGCAATTCTGTAAATGCCTGCTAAGAGACTCTCATTTGGACCTGTATTATAATTTGTGTATTAGGTGGCCTAGTTCTTGTACAATTCTGGGATATACATTCATGTGTACCATAGTTGAGACACAGAATTGTGAAATAAACTTGGCTGAATTTTTTTCAATGTCTTTCTTGTAACATCCATCACATTCATAATTGTGGTTTGTGTGAAACACACAGACATCACTGGATGGCTTTTCTTCCCCCATCAAACAGCCTCAGACCTAGGCTAGTAATACACAGAAGGTTGAATTTCTTGGAGTAAAACTTTAGCTGTGAGGGTAGTTGGAATGGCTAAAAATTCCTTCTGATATAACGTCCATCACGGTGGAATTGCCCTCCTGGTTAATTCATATGTAGTAATTCAAATTGGTATGCTTGTGTTACTTTGGTTAGCATCAAGGTGGTAGTTTCCTCATAACGTTACCTGAACATAGCCGCTGCAGTTGAAGCTAACCAGAGAGGTGTTGTGCATGTCTGCAAAGTTGGGCTGATAAGGCTGCAGTTAAACCAGACGTAGGCTTTGCGGAGCTCAGGGTACGTGTTTGGGTTCGTTTACTGCTGCTGTGAAACGATTGTTTTACGTATCCATGACCGGGGTCAGCTGGGTACTTTGCCGTGGTGTGGGGTACCGCTGTGAAAGCAATTGCGAAACACACTATAACGTGTCTGGTATAACAAACAATTTCTCTGCATTGCCGTGGCGAAATTTCATCCACCTTTGAAAATTGTTCTGGCTAATGCAACCCCAATTCCGAAATAGTTGGGACGCAGTGTAAATTGTGAATAAAATCTAAATGCAATGACTTTCAGATCACATAAGCCAATATGCTATTTACAATAGAACATGGATAACATTTCAAATGTTGAAACTGAGACATTTTACATTTTTATCCACAAAATGAGCTGATTTCAAATTTTCTGGCTGCAACAGCTCTCAAAAAAGCTGGGACACAGGCCATGAAAAAGGGTCGAAAAAGCAATTAATATATAAGAGAATCAGCTGAAAGAACATTTAGCAAGTAATTAAGTTAACTGGCATCAGGTGTGTAACATGATTGGCTATAAAAGGGATGACTTAGAGAGGCTGAGTCTCTCAGGTAAAGATGGCCAGAGGCTCTACAACCTGTGAAGGCTTGCATAAAAAAATTGTGGAATACTTTAAAAACAATGTTCATCAACATCAAATTGCAAAGGCCGAAGACCTTTACTGGATGCCCGTGATCTTCGGGCCCTCAGACACCACTGCATCACTCACCGGCATGATTCTGTCATTGACATTACTAAATGGGCCCAGGAATACTTCAAGAAACCACTGTCTGTAAACACAGTGCCCGTGCCATCCACAGATGCCACTAAAAACTCTATCATGCAAAAAAAAGCCATTGTTGAGCATGATCCCGAAGCGCCGCCGTGTTCTGTGGGCCAAGGCTCATTTAAAATGGACTGTAGCAAAGTGTCCTGTGGTCAGACGAGTCCAAATTTGCCATTCTTATTGGAAATCATGGGCGTTGTGTCCTCCGGGCTAAAGAGGAGAAAGACCACCCCTCCTGTTATCAGCGTTCAGTTCAAAAGCCAGCATCTCTGATGGTATGGGGATGCATTAGTGCATATGGTGTGGGACACTTGCATGTTTTAAAAAGCACCATGAATGCTGGAAGGTATATAAAGGTTTTAGAGCAACATATGCTCCCCTCCAGAGCAGATTTATTCCAGGGAAGGCCTTGTGTTTTTCAGCAGGACAATGCAAAACCGCATACTGCAGCTATTAACAGCATGGCTTCGTAGTAGAAGAGTCCGTGTGCTGAACTGGCCTGCCTGCAGTCCTGATCTTTCACCGATTGAGAACATTTGGCGCATAATTAAATGAAAAGTCCGTCAAAGGAGACCCAAAACTCTCCAGCAGCTGAAAGCCTGTATTAAACAAGAGTGGGATCAAATTCCAATTGCTAAACTCAGGAAACTTGTCTCCTCAATGCCTAGATGCCTCCACTCTGTGTTAAAAAGAAGAGGGGACGCTACACTGTGGTAAACAGGCTTCTGAGACGTGTAGCAGCCATCAAATTTGAAATGAGCTCATTTTGTGGATTAAATTGTAAAATTTCTCAGTTTCAACATTTGCTATGTTATCTCTATTCTATTGTGAATAAAATACTGGCTGGTGTGATTTGAAAGTCATTGCGTTTTGATTTTATTCACAATTTACACTTTGTCCCAACTATTTCGGAATTGGGCTTGTAAAAAGCCGAAAAAGAAGTGGAGATCGGATACAGATTTTTTTTTTTTCGGTAGAAGTTATTGATTCGCTTGCTCCACATAAGCAACGTGGCTCAGGGGCACCTATCGCAGCGTCTAAATAGGCCATGGCCCGGTCTCTGGCCCGCCACTTAGTGGCGAGGAAAAATCTTGGCCCGCAGCCCAAGTTACTTGCCGACCCCTGGCTTACGCTGTTTGTGTGTTTTTGTTACGAACTCATTCATTCGCTTGGTGTCGGAATTGCGTTTCTTTTTGGTAGAAATGGTTAATGGGAGCTTTTCGCAAAGTTTCCTCCAGGTAGCTAAGTGGGTAAATAACATGACTATATAACAGTACAGCTACAATCACATGCATGCAAGGCGAGACAGTACGAGCAAAACACTAATATTTCAACTTGCCACTCATTGATATCCAGCGTTGCAGCAATACTTCATTTGCTTCCTCCTCCTGCCTGTTCGGGGCCGAATTTGGGATCAAACAAGTACGGTCTCACAGCAATAAATGCCGTGAAGAGCTGTCCTGAAATACCTGCCATCTTGGTTTCCTGGTTTTTTCGGGTATGCACCCTCCCTCAGAATCAAAGCTGCTCTGCAGCCAATCAGTGCAGCGCCTCATTAGCATAGCCTCTCCGCCCACTCAAAACAGCTTGTGTTTCAGGCCAGCACAGACGGGGTGAGAGAAGAGGTCTCACTTGGCCTGAATGTGTGCATTTTTTTTTTTTTTGTGTAACTGAATTTTTTACATTTTTTTAAAAACCCATTGGACATATTTTAAACGTAAAAAACAGCATAATTTGGGACCTTTAAGATGCAGTAACTGTAGGTTCATCAGAGACCAGCTCTCAGGATTACACTGACCCCACTCTGAGCATGTGTTGGCCCTTTAACTGTGATGTCATGTACGGTAGCCCAGCAACAGACAGATGTTCCCTCTTGTTACTCGCTCCGCTGCCTTGCCAGATAGAGCAAGGTCATAAGTATTTGGACAGTGACAGCTTTACTAAGGGCTGTGATTCCTTCACTCTTTGCTTGGTCCAGATGCGAATGTCACAAACTAAACTGCTGCTTTTCAACTTTAATAATTAGACAGAATCGACGTGCTTATTTACCTGTGTAAGAACTGCAACCTTTAAAAATGGTGTCCTTATCCAAATGGTTGCGCACCTGACTGTGCCAGGTTTCTGTAATTCTCCTTGAGCCCCTGACACAATGTGTCTGGGCTGAGTGCTGTAAGTACAGTCTCTCCCCTGAGGTGTGTGATGTGACGGAGGCCAGCTGTGGCCACATCACACAGTGGCTGCTAGAAGTTTGTGCTCTTGTCTGGGAGCTGATGGTATTTTTGTGTAGTTCAGGTGAGCTTGAGACTGCTAGGTCATGCATGCATATGTACACAGACACACGCATACACACACATACAGTAACTTCTATCCCGCCCCCCCTCCCTGTAATTCCTCTGACACCATCCTTTTTTCTTCTCTTTTGCTCTTAATCCGCCTCTCGCCCCACTCTCCTTCTCTTTCTCCTCTCTCTCCTCCCTCCATTGATCCAGCTCTCTGCTTCTCTCTTTTTTTTAAGTGAAGGTGTGCATTTCTCTGAGAAATCCTGACAGCGTGTTATCCTTTTAATGCCAAAATTTCAGCCTGGAGTAACAAGATACAAGCCTCTAACCTCAGCAGGATATGACCGTCTGCAGATCTGAGTTTATGCCCCATCATGAGGATGTGACCGTCTGCAGATCTTAGTTTATACAGTAACATGAAGATATGACCGTCTGCAGATCTGAGTTTATACGGTAACATGAGGATATGACCGTCTGCAGATCTGAGATTATACAGTAACATGAGGATATGACCGTCTGCAGATCTGCAGATCTGAGATTTATACAGTAACATGAGGATATGACTGAGATTATACAGTAACATGAGGATATGACCATCTGCAGATCTGAGATTATACAGTAACATGAGGATATGACCGTCTGCAGATCTGAGGTAACATGAGGATATGACCGTCTGCAGATCTGAGATTATCTGCAGTAACATGAGGATATGACCGTCTGCAGATCAGATGAGGATATGAGATTATACATTAACATGTAACATGAGGATATGACCGTCTGCAGATCTGAGATTATACAGTAACATGAGGATATGACCGTCTGCAGATCTGAGATTATACAGTAACATGAGGATATGACCGTCTGCAGATCTGTAACATGAGATATGACCGTCTGCAGATCTGAGATTATTCAGTAACATGAGGATATGACCAGATCTGCAGATCTGAGGATTATCTGCAGATAACATGAGGATATGAGGATATGACCGTCTGCAGATCTGAGATTATTCAGTAACATGAGGATATGACCGTCTGCAGATCTGAGATTATACTGCATGATCTGCAGATCTGAGATTATTCAGTAACATGAGGATATGACCGTCTGCAGATCTGAGTTTATACAGTAACATGAGGATATGACCGTCTGCAGATCTGAGATTGTACTGTAACATGAGGATATGACCATCTGCAGATCTGAGATTATTCAGTAACATGAGGATATGACCGTCTGCAGATCTGAGATAACTGACAGAGCAGATCTGCAGATTATTCAGTAACATGAGGATATGACCGTCTGCAGATCTGAGATTATACAGTAACATGAGGATATGACCGTCTGCAGATCTGAGATTATTCAGTAACACCGTCTGCAGATCTGGATTATCAGTAACATGAGGATATGACCGTCTGCAGATCTGAGTTTATACAATAACATGAGGATATGACCGTCTGCAGATCTGAGATTATTCAGTAACATGAGGATATGACCGTCTGCAGATCTGAGATTATTCAGTAACATGAGGATATGACCGTCTGCAGATCTGAGTTTATACAGTAACATGAGGATATGACCGTCTGCAGATCTGAGATTATACAGTAACATGAGGATATGACCGTCTGCAGATCTGAGATTATTCAGTAACATGAGGATATGACCGTCTGCAGATCTGAGATTATTCAGTAACATGAGGATATGACCGTCTGCAGATCTGAGATTATACAGTAACATGAGGATATGACCGTCTGCAGATCTGAGATTATTCAGTAACATGAGGATATGACCGTCTGCAGATCTGAGATTATACTGTAACATGAGGATATGACCGTCTGCAGATCTGAGATTATACTGTAACATGAGGATATGACCGTCTGCAGATCTGCAGATTATACTGTATCATGAGGATATGACCATCTGCAGATGTGAGATTATACTGTAACATGAGGATATGACCGTCTGCAGATCTGAGATTATACTGTAACATGAGGATATGACCGTCTGCAGATCTGAGATTATACTGTAACATGAGGATATGACCGTCTGCAGATCTGAGACAGTAACATGAGGATATGACCGTCTGCAGATCTGAGATTATACTGTAACATGAGGATATGACCGTCTGCAGATCTGAGATTATAACATGAGGATAACATGAGGATATGACCATCTGCAGATCTGAGATTATACAGTAACATGAGGATATGACCGTCTGCAGATCTGAGATTATACAGTAACATGAGGATATGACCGTCTGCAGATCTGAGATTATACAGTAACATGAGGATATGACCGTCTGCAGATCTGAGATTATACAGTAACATGAGGATATGACCGTCTGCAGATCTGAGATTATACAGTAACATGAGGATATGACTGTCTGCAGATCTGAGTTTATACAGTAACATGAGGATATGACCATCTGCAGATCTGAGATTATACAGTAACATGAGGATATGACCGTCTGCAGATCTGAGATTATACAGTAACATGAGGATATGACCGTCTGCAGATCTGAGATTATACAGTAACATGAGGATATGACCGTCTGCAGATCTGAGATTATACAGTAACATGAGGATATGACCGTCTGCAGATCTGAGATTATACAGTAACATGAGGATATGACCGTCTGCAGATCTGAGATTATACAGTAACATGAGGATATGACCGTCTGCAGATCTGAGATTATAACATGAGGTAACATGAGGATGAGGATGACCGTCTGCAGATCTGAGATTATACAGTAACATGAGGATATGACCGTCTGCAGATCTGAGATTATACAGTAACATGAGGATATGATGACATGAGGATATGACCGTCTGCAGATCTGAGAGATTATACTGTAACATGAGGATATGACCGTCTGCAGATCTGAGATTATACAGTAACATGAGGATATGACCGTCTGCAGATCTGAGATTATACAGTTACATGAGGATATGACCGTCTGCAGATCTGAGATTTTTCAGTAACATGAGGATATGACCGTCTGCAGCATCTGCAGTTCGTCCTATTTTCACTCTGTCTTTGTACATGCAGCGGCACCAGTGAAAGCAGGAGTAAAATGGAGATTTAAGGAAATGAGTGTAATGTTGCTGCTGGTAAGGTTTGCTCATTACGCAGCATGGTTGCATTTTGAGGGGAAAATCCTCTTTAATTTGTTTTTTACTACCACCAGGGGACCCTGTTCCTTTCTAATGTTTGCAGTATTTATCAGTAGAGAAGGCGAGGAGTGAATCTGGGGGTTTTCGTGTTTGTGTAAAGCCTTGTTGCTTACCGATTGGGCTCTTGGGGGAGTCTCGCTCACTTTTGCCCTGTGGCTCTTATTAATGTTCATAAAGCTTTAACTGTTTACGGACACGTGAGTCTTCCATGTGCCCTGCGGTGCATTTGCAAATGTACGCAGTCGATCCTGATTACAGCTGCACAGGGTTACAGCGTACTCATGCATGAGTAGGCTTGTGCTCACACTTGCACTCATACAGTGCTTAACAAATTTATTAGACCACTTGTCATAAAAAAGAGAAAACATGAATATTTAAGAAATTTGTCAAAAACTAGTTTGAAACTAAAAATTATTTTGTTATTTCTTTGGTAAATAACGAACTGAAGCCACTAAATAGTCCTTATTCACACACAAAAACCAAAAAAAAAAAAAAAAAATCAAAAAACTATTTTGTATGGCCTCCTTTGGCCTTGTTAACAGCTTGCATTCTTGCATTCAACCACTAAAACAAATTCTTTTTGTCCAAGAATGCAAGAAAATAACTGTTATTTGGCACCTTTATCAAAAAGTAATATTGTGCTTAACTATTTTTTTCAGCTTTTTTGTGAAATGGTAAATTCGAAAATTCATGGATAACAACAATAAATATATTTTAGCATTAAATATGTCATTTCAGTTAAAGAGCTTGCGCATACTGCTGGATTAACCATTATAGAAACAAAAATGATTTTGGTAATTACCAACACTGTTAATTTAGGGCAGCTGTGGCATAAACCTTAGATTGGGTGATGGTCTAATAAATTTGTTAAGCACTGTACCCAGACACACACACACACACACACACACACTCTCTCTCTCACGCCTGCACGCACGCACACACACACACACACACACACACACACATACTGTTTGCAATTGCCTGTGGATGTATTCGCACTTGGACATGTGTCAGCACATGCGCATGCACGCCCACACACACACACACACACGCACGCGCGCGCACACACGCCCACACACTCGTAATCGGCCACAGGTGAGATTGCACCTCACACTCTCCTGCTTCTTATCGCACACACACAGGGGCACACTGTGCTGGTCCTCAGTAAAGAAAAATGCAGCGCGTCCGTTTATTTCAGTGTCATATTTAATTCACAGCTCCTCTCTGCAACACCATCACTCCACAGTCTCGGGTTAAACCGCACATGCTGCTGCTGGAGTGTGTTTACACTTGGCGATGGTACTCGGCGGTCGGCGAATTCATTACCGTGTGCAGTTCCCAAACACTACTGCATTCGCCCTTGTGTGGAAAAACACAGTCTCTCTCCTTCACAGTCTGCCTATGACACTCCATTTCGGCTGTCAACAATTCTCACTGCGCACAGTGCACTTAGCAATTTTTTTTTTTTAACTGTAAAACATTTTACTGCTGATAACAGAATTGTAACTCAGCCCAACATCGACTGTGGAAAATGTAAGATTGGCAAAAACACACAAAAAGTCACGTTCACGGTTAATGGTGGTGGGATGTTTTTTCTTGAGACGGTGAACCGAGGATCAAACATCGATACTTCACACACGCACACCGGGGCTTTAGTTAGGACACAAGAAGACGGTCACACCGGTGTGGAAGCCTAACCACGTGATAATCCCTGTGTAGATCTCAAAGGATGTTTCTGTTTTGTCCTTGAGGCGTTTTTTTTTTCTTCTTTTTAATAAATTTTTCTTTTCCTGTTGACTAGGCATGAAAGCACGTCCTTCCTGCTACAATATTACAGTCAACACAGTTTTTGGATTTTGCAGTTTTGGGACGTTTGAAGTGATTTGATTGCTTAATTGAGCCAGTCATGGTCAAAGTCCACCCTGCAACCAGCCACCTGGAGAGTGGGCGTCGGCTTTTAACGTGACCTCACGTCCTTTTGGCCCGCCTCCAGCTAGAGTCCATCTCCTCTCCTCTCCTCTCCTCTCCTCTCCTCTCCTCCCTCTCTCTCTGGGTCTGTCGCTCACAGCATGTTCCTCTGTCGTTCTGCCCCCACTATCGTGTCAGTCACTCTTACACCTCCTGTATCCCTCAATCTCTCTCCCTTGTCTTCCCTTTCTAAACCTCTCCTCCTCCCTCTCTCTCCTCTCCTCTCCCTCTTCCTCCTTCTAAATCTCGCTCCCTCTCTCCCTCCCTCTCCCTCTCTATTCTATATTTCCCTCCCTCTGTCTCTCTCCCTCTCTCTCTCTTTCTCTTTATCCCTTTCTAAACCTCTCTTCCCCTCTCTCCCTCCTTCTGCCTCTCCGTCTTGCTCTCTCTCTCTCCAAGCCACTCTTATTCTCTCGCTCTGAGCCTGATGGTTCTCTGTCAGTGAAATCCCATCTCTTCTGAGCCTCTGTCATCTTTCCACCCATTCACTCTCTTTCACTCCTTCGCTCTCCTCCCTCGCTCTCTCCCCGCCCTGTCTTACAGTGCCCTCCAAACGTATCCAGCTTCTGCATCGACCGGACCCTTCTCTCACTCCATCTATCCCTCTGTCCCTCTCTCCTGTTCTCTCTCCCTTACCCTCCTCTTCTTTACCTCTCCCCCTCCCCATCCTTCCATCTCTCCATCACTTATCTTTATCATTCCCTCACTCCTCTTGTTTCTCTCTCTCTCTCTACACCACGCTCTCCTCCAGCTCCTTGTGGGCGGGGCCTGTATTACAGTTGTCATGGCCGCGCAGGTGAGTCTCGCTGTCGCTGCTGTTTGTGCTCGTTGCTGAAGTGCACCGGACCAGCATGCCTTGCAACGACGATCTCCGCGTGCTCCAGGTGGAACCCGACCGCCTTCCATAGCCGTAGCAGGTCGTCATGGCGACCTCCCCCATGTCAAAAGAGCAGCTGCGATTGGATCGCAGCGGCCCGGGCTCTGGGAGGGCGGAGCTAGCTATGGCTCCGCCCCTGGGCGTTCCCGCACGGCGCAGTTTGCTGGGAAGTGTAGCAGAGGGGGCGTGGGGTAATACAGCGTCACACGCTCGCCTTCTGGGGAGTACGGCAGGAACCGCCTTGCTTGCTTAGCCCCGCCCCTCTCAGGCAGGTCAGTCAGGTCTTTCGGCCGGGTTTTTGGCGGGGCCACCACTGTAACTCCACCCTCCCCATTAGTCTGAGAGTAAACGCTCGTCCCTTTGGCTGCTGGTCCAGGGGACCCCGCCCTTTGGGCGTCACCCTCTCCGGCCCCACCCCTAATGTCATTTCTCCTGTCGCTGTGGCAACTGCTCGCCCACCGGTGCTGATGGTGCCGGACCATGGTTGCTACGGTGACCACCAGCAGCATCACCACCACAGCTCCACCCACCAGCACACTGAGAGCCCCGCCCAGGAAGTGGGCATGGAGGGCGTGGCAGTGCGGAAGAGGGTCATGATTGGTGCTGAAGGAGACACAGCCCAGCACACGCGTGTGCTGGAGAGGGAGGCCACGCCCCCTTCGCCGTCAAACACCGCCAGGACACAGAGCTTATAGTCCGCTGCTGCGACCAGGTTCTTCAGCTGGAGTCCAGTACTACTGGGAGGGACCATCCTGAGAGAGGGGGGAGAGGAAAGGGTTAATGAACCCTCACTGACAAAATAATGTAAGGGTTAGGGTACAGGGGAAAGTTTTAATAAACCTTCACTGTAAAAGTGAAGTAGGGGTTTGGGTACAGGGAGTGTTTTAATGAACCCTCACTGACAAAATAATGTAAGGGTTAGGGTACAGGGAGAGTTTAATAAACCTTCACTGTAAAAGTAATGTAGGGGTTAGGTACAGGGGAGAGTTTTAATAAACCTTCACTGTAAAAGTAATGTAGGGGTTAGAGTACAGGGGAGAGTTTTAATAAACCCTCACTGTAAAAGTAATGTAGGAGGTAGGGTGCTGGGGAGAGTTTCAATTAACCTTCACTGGAAAAGTAATGTAGGGGTTAGGGTACAAGGGGAGTTTTAATGAACCCTCACTGTAAAAGTAATGTAGGGGTTAGGGTACAGGGGAGAGTTTTAATAAACCCTCACTGACAAAATAATGTAAGGGTTAGGGTACAGGGGAAAGTTTTAATAAACCTTCACTGTAAAAGTGAAGTAGGAGTTTGGGTACAGGGAGTGTTTTAATGAACCCTCACTGTAAAAGTAATGTAGGGGTTAGAGTACAGGGGAGAGTTTTAATAAACCCTCACTGTAAAAGTAATTGTAGGAGGTAGGGTGCTGGGGAGAGTTTCAATTAACCTTCACTGGAAAAGTAATGTAGGGGTTAGGGTACAGGGGGAGTTTTAATAAACCTTCACTGTAAAAGTAATGTAGGGGTTAGGGTACAGGGGAGAGTTTTAATAAGCCTTCACTGTAAAAGTAATGTAGGGGTTAGGGTACAGGGGAGAGTTTTAATAAACCTTCACTGTAAAAGTAATGTAGGGGTTTTTAATAAGGGTCAGGGAGAGTTTTAATAAACCTACTCTAAAAAAAAGTAATGTAGGGGTTAGAGTACAGGGGAGAGTTTTAATAAACCCTCACTGTAAAAGTAATGTAGGAGGTAGGGTGCTGGGGAGAGTTTCAATTAACCTTCACTGGAAAAGTAATGTAGGGGTTAGGGTACAGGGGAGAGTTTTAATTAACCCTCACTGTAAAAGTAATGTAGGGGTTAGGGTACAGGGAGAGTTTTAATAAACCCTCACTGTAAAAGTAATGTAGGGGTTAGGGTACAGGGGAGAGTTTTAATAAACCTTCACTGTAAAAAGTAATGTAGGGGTGGTTTTAAGGGTACAGGGGGGAGGGGAGTTTTAATGAACCCTCACTGTAAAAAGTAATGTAGGGGTTAGGGTACAGGGGAGAGTTTTAATAAACCTTCACTGTAAAAGTAATGTAGTGGTTAGGGTACAGGGGAGAGTTTTAATAAACCCTCACTGTAAAAGTAATGTAGGGGTTAGGGTACAGGGGAGAGTTTTAATAAACCTTCACTGTAAAAGTAATGTAGGGGTTAGGGTACAGGGGAGAGTTTTAATAAACCCTCACTGTAAAAGTAATGTAGGGGTTAGGGTACAGGGGGTTTAAACCCTTGGTACAGGGGAGAGAGTTTTTAATAAACCCTCCCTCACTAGGGTACAAAAGTTTTAATAAACCCTCAGGGGTTAGGGGGGTACAGGGGTTTTTTTAATAAACCTTCACTGTTAAAGTAATGTAGGGGTTAGGGTACAGGGGAGAGTATTGTTAAACTTTCACTGTAAAAGTAATGTATCCATTTGCTCACAAAAAACGCCCACGTAATGGAAGCAAGCACCAAAACAATATGAATAACCAGGTGAAGAAGAGAAAGGTGATAAAAGAAAGTGGGGCCAGAGAATGGACAGAATGACATTGGAGGCAGCGTGAAACTCTTGCCGTTTCACTGCGGATCTAAGTACGCTTTGGCAGTCATCTCGACTCTTCAGTATCTCAGGGAATTTGTGACCTGCTCTCTGGTACCTGGTGGCAATCCCAAACTTGGCTCCAATCCTCAGTTTTCATGACTGATTAAGATTTCGCATTTCGCTGCTGCCAATCGCCAATTAGAGAGGCAGTTTTGAGCCTCGCTGGCGTATTTTACAGGGGCGTCTTATTTTCTGCGAGACTGTGATGTCTATTTAGGAAATATTTACTCCGGTGTGTGTCATGCTAATAAAGCATTTTTAATTTGAATGTTAAAGTGTGAAGTGAGAGTGAGAGGGGAAAGGGATGTGTGAAAAATGGAGAGGAGGGAGGGAGATGAGGGAGAGATGGAAGAAGACCTAGATGGAGAAGGGAGGGAGGGACAGAGAGGGAGGGAGGGAGGGAGAGAGATGGAAGAAGACAGAGAAAGATGGAGAAGGGAGGGAGGGAGAGAAAGAGTGATGGAGATGGAAAAGGAGGAATGGTTGAAATGAGCCCTACTGGAAGGCAGCGGCATCATTCTGGTTTATTGCTTGTTACATAATCGCCATCATTGTTATGGAAGGAGGTGGAGTGCAGCGCCATTTTGAGAAGTGTTGTGTGTTAGAGAGAGAGAGAGAGAGATAACAGAGCTGATAACTGTCTCAGCATCCTGTACCCTGCTCTGTGTGTGTGTGTCTGTGTGTGTGTGTGTGACTAGCCGCGGCAGTTTTCATACAGTCCTGACCAGTTGGCACTAGATGGACAGCCGTCAGTTAGAGGTGAAGGGGTTGGGGATCGATGATGTGAATTTGCCAAATGGGTTGTTTTTGCTTCTTCTAACATCCGTTTAAAGCGACATCTGATACTGACAGTTACAGGCCGAGCGGACGGGCAGAGGTGGATTCACCGGTCAATCCTTTATCGGATTGGGCTCCGTCTGTCCGTCCCGGCCACATCGGGCACAAGATTTCTCTGAAGCTGTTATACCGAGACGAGCCATACCCGCGCTTCGCAGGGGGTTGATTATGACCTATAGTCCTAACGAATAGTGACGTCACTTGTCGTCATGCTAACGAAAGGCACAAAGGGATAAAACGGCCCAAATTTCAGTAACGGGGCGAGTTGGTTTGATCCCACAGAGGCAGGCTCGTCTGGAGCGCGTATGCCAGAGGGGGCGGGGATTTGTTGTGCGGTTTGGGAGGAGACGTGTAGCAAAGGCTGCGCAGACTGAGAATTAACATATAGATGCGTGAAATTTAATATGCTTAATTAGCTACTCATGATCTACATCGAGTTAAAAAATGGATGTCGAAGCATATTTTTTTGTGGAGTTATGGCCCTTGATCGGTCGGGGGGAGATAATGATGACACTCGTCTCGTTTGCATTCTGGAAAAAGTACTTTGGCTGGGGATGGTCTCCTCTTCGCTTTCTCAAAATCTCCTCGGCAGGGGCCTCTCCAGCTGGCAAACAGCTGCGATACTCACCTGGGAGCCCTGTGATTGGCTGCTGGAATATCAGCCACGCTATTACCAGCTATGAACGGAGGTTCAAATGGGCAAAGCAACTATTGACTCTGCCTCACTGGGGGTTAAATTGGTCCAAATTTGTTTGTCTCATCTCTTTTTAGTGACTGCTCCGAGACGGCCAGGTGTGTACCACTGTACGAGTATAGATACACACTGACTGCATTATCCTCCAACGGCATGGGCAGTGTCTAATTAGCGAATGGACTGGATGGTGTAGAAGATCGGAGGGCTTGTCGTGACACAAGTCAAGGGAATTGCATGTTATGGCTTCTCCCCTTTCTGATGGGAACGGGTCACTACTGTGGACTGAACAGTTTGGGTGTGTTTACAGTCGGGGGGAATCTCAAAAGAAATTTCTTGGGAAACCATTTATTCCTTTGGGTTGGGTGCAAGGAAGGGTTAGCTGCTTGCTAAAGCTCAGTGATGTGTGAGTAAAATGAAGAATGTAGCCCTTTAATGCCCTTTAATGTATGCCCTTTAAGGACAGAGCCCTCAGTTTCAGAATACCGCCGTAGGCCTTGGTTTGGGGTCGATTTGACCTTGAGCTGTTGGGTAAGACTGTTTTCGAGTGAGAGGCCGAGGTTTGAATCCCTCGGCGGAAAAGTCTCGCTATGTCGTCACACTCTGATTGGTTCTGTTATGTGACAGGGTGTTTGGATAATACGCTTACGCGCATGTGCGACGTGTTTTACATGCCTGATGGAGCGTGGCGTGCTCGAGGGTGTGTGTGCAGCGCAGTGACATCATCATTATCATGCGTGAGCCCATTCCATTATCGGCCTAATCGAGTGTGTGAGAGTGGAGGGCATCGCCAAAGCCTGCAGCCAGGCAACGATACGCGCATACATACACACACACACACACACACCCATGAGTACACGCTCAATCACACACACACACACCCACCCACCCACCCATGAGTACATGCTCACTCACACCCACACACACATGCACGCGCCCATGACTACACGCTTACTCACACACACACGCACACACACACACCCATGAGGACACGCTCACTGACACACATGTGCGTGCACACACACACACACACGCACACACACCACCCCCATGAGTACACGCTCACTCACACACACACACACACACACACACTGTCTCTCCATCAGTTAGGGTCGTTATTGTTGAGAAGTGTCCTGTTAAGCTCTCCCTGCAGCTCTTTGTGAGCTGGTATTTGTTTAAAATGCGCTGATTGCGCTTAAACGGAGTCCCTGACCCCAGTGTGAGCGCCACGGCGATGGTGATTGGGCTTTAATTACAGGGAATTATGGGCTTAAAGAGATGGAGAGGGAGGGAGAGAGGGAAGGAGAGGAGAGGGGGAGAGGTGGTGGAGGGAGGGACAACCTCTCCATCCATCTCTCCTTCTCTCCTTCCATCAACCTCTCCATCCATCTCTCCTTCTATCAACCTCTCCATCCATCTCTCCTTCCATCAACCTCTCCATCCATCTCTCCTTCTCTCCTTCCATCAACCTATCCATCCATCTCCTTCTCTCCTTCTATCAACCTCTCCATCCATCTCTCCTTCTCTCCATCCATCAGCCTCTCCATCCATCTCTCCTTCTCTCCATCATCCATTCATCCTTCTCTCCTTTCATCTACCTCTCCATGTATCCTTCATTTCTTCCCTCTCCTCCACCTCTTTCTTTCCTTCCCTCTGCCTATCCATCCATCTTTCTGTATCTCCCTTTCTCTTTCTCTTTCCTTCTGTCTCTCCTTTTCTCCCTCTCTCCATCCCTCCAGTTTTCCCTCTCCTCCACCTCATCCTTTCATTTTCCCCTTGTATTTGATTAAGCGAGTGCGGTTGGTATTTACTGCATCAGTAATATATTGCTTTATTCCTCTGTCCATGCTTTAAATCTGGTGTTTTTTACAGCGCTGTCGGGCAAACCCACTCTTCAGGTGCACCATTAATTATCACTGGCGTGAAAAATATAACTCCCATCAAGCATTTCCTCAATACCTCATTGCAGAAAGCACTAAAACTTCTCTTTGAACTCTGGGCGTCTGAAGCAGGGGAAAATACTTCGATCAACATGTCACTCAAGAGGAGTTTTTAACGAGGAGAGCTTTGTGTTGACTGAACCAGCATCTTCGCGAGTATGAGAGACTCATTCTGCGATCTCGAAGGAGTCTTTATGAAATTCACTCACTGCGTGTTTTTTAAAAGTATGACTGTTCCATGTACAAGGCCAGAGCAGCCCTGCTTCCTTGGAACCCTGTCATTCTATAGAGGAACCCATTGATTCTGCTGGGCAGTGGTTCCCAAACGTTTTCTGCCCCCCCCCCCCCCACACACACACACACACACAGAAGCCAAAGGCAGTTTATGTCCCCCACCTTGGCAAAAGGGGATTTCATTTTTCTCAATCATCAACAATTTAGGCAATTGAAGTAAACAAAGGATTTCTGTTCAGTTTCGTTTATGTCACCACATGAGTCATATTCATGCAACTGCTGGCGTGCGCAACATCCTCACAGCCCCCAGTTTGAGAACCCCTGTTATAGAGGAACCCGTTCAATGGATTTTTGTCAAGCTGCTCAGTCTGAGAGCTGTCACGTCTTTCTCACCTATGACGGAGGTGTATGTTCAGAACTAAAATGGGCTTCACCGTAGAAATGAGTCTAAGATCAGTAGCCTATTTTATTTTATTTTTTATTTTTCAGAGCAAACCTCATCTGGAGTTTGTTCTGTCTGATGCCCGCGAGAATCCTTTTAGATAAATACGATATTAAATGTGTCACCTGCAGTAAAAAAGTTATAATCTTCTCCTTTTGTTGGGCCAGTGTTGTCTCCCGGCGAATCACGGGGAATAAAACGGCTCTCTCCCTCTCTGCCACACAGAGCCTTATGGCTAAAGCGGAAGCCGTTTTCTTGGTTATTGGACAGGGTAACGGCCAGCTCGTAAAATTCACCTGCGTTTGAGCTTAAAAAAAGTAATAACGGTGTCCCCTGACCCGGTGTCTCGCGGGTATGTGTTTGTTTTTGGGATTACCCATGATTCCTCAGGCTGGCTGGGTTAGCATATTGAAGGATTTTCTTCCAAGACCGAGAAACTGAATGTCCTCTCTTCCACCGTCCCATCATCTGGCATTTTTTCTTTCATTTTACGCCTCTCTTGTCTGCGTTTCTCCGTCTGTCTCAATATTACACTGTCTCTCGTTCACGCTAAATTAAGTTGTAAGCCTTCATAAGCACGGAAGATTTTTAAATGTATATCGATTGTATGGAAGTTAACAGAAAACCATCAATAATAACGAAACCGCGCCTGAATGAATACTAATAATCGTACGCGTTATTAAAAAAGTGAATTTATTAAATGGCAGTTAATCGACATTATGGGTCAATGACGCCGCCGGCTGCGGCAGATTGTTACGTGCTCCGCAGCCTAATTTCCGCGGTATTATTCCTCTCCGGGAATTAATTGGTTTCACTTTCGGTTCCAGCATGTCTGTAAAGTTTGGATTCAGAGTTTTGAGATGTTTGGAAAATATTTCTCCTAATTTTCTGGTGTTTCACACATTTAATGAGGAAGTGTGGCGCGGTGTAGGTCACAGCTGCTCTTTGCCGCAGTGGGAGCGCGGCCTCCCGTCTCTGCGTCTGCCTGTCTGCGCACCGCCGGGCTCTGATCGCTACATCTGAATCATGTCACTGTTTTCCTCGATCTGCAATTATTAACCGATCAAATAATCTTCTCCTGAGTTCTCACAAGAAAGGTGGAAATGCTTTGCTTTTTATTGCTCAGTATTTGATTTACTTTGTATTTTTCTCCCCCCCTCAAGTCGTTAATGTGCTATAATTTATTTGGAGTGAGGCTGGATGGTGTTAGTAGGGGTAATAGTGAACGGAGCTTCAGGACCAGCTGCGTGAGGGGACTCTTCTTTGGGCTCAGCTCTTGGCATTTCAGTTGTCTGTATCTTGCGATGTACAATAAAGCGGAAGTCTCTGTGTTGTTTATCCCTAGAATTGAATGGTTTTCATTTAGGTGTTAACGAGTCGTGAATATTGGCCTAATTCTGTCCTCCATGCCTGCTTTAATGCTCGACTGTACCTGGTCGATGTTTCTACTTAACTCCTCAAGCATCGTGTTTGACTTGTGTTCGTATATCCATAATCCTGTTTACTAAGAGGACCACACGCTTCACGACCTCATAGTGTAATTGCTTTAGTTACCGATCGCAATCTTTGGCGTTAAATCCGGTTTTTAATTTGCCTTTTGTAAGCACAGAGAATGTTCTGCAATCTCTCTCTCTCTCTCTCTTACTTGGCTCTCTTCCAGAGTGAAACCTCTGCAAGAGCTGATTATTTAAATTCTAGGTATGTGTAGTTTGTAATTTACTCTTTATTTGTTGTCCCCGGTGTAAAATTACGCCTGATTTGCTGAGAGTCGGATCTTTCCGGGAAACTCATTATTTGACTTATTATAGTTTACGTCCAGAGCCCAGCGCAGCTCAGGCGGCTGTAGATTCAGCTGCCGGCGGGTTTGGTGAGTGATGACGGTGTCGCGCCGCACTGAGAGAATGAATGCTCGGTTTCTTCCGCGCGTAAATGAGGTCGGGCCGCTGATGGTCAGAGCTTCGTGGTGATTTTCTTGTTTATTAATGTATATTTTGAATAGGATTAGACTCTAGCATTAGTCTAGTCTATTTCCAGTGATGGATTTGCGTTTTAACCCCGGAATTTTAATTACAATTCTGTTCCTGTGTTCTAATGAGGCAAGGTGGGCTGTAGAGACGGGAGGCGATTGGGAATGAAACGGAGCGCGAGAGACACGTGATTAATAAGGCCGGTGGCTGGACTCAATCCAGCGATGTTGCTGCTCGCATTGTGATCGTGGAGACCACCTCTAGTACTCTTTATAGTGCTCTGTTGACCCCCCCCCAGAAATACAATAAGAATAAATTCGGTTGACACTGTGCGTCTCTTGCGTGTTCTCACCCGATATTTCTGTGTAAGAATGCTTTTTTTGTGTGACGTGACTATCCTATACCACCGGGTAATTACGAAACGGTGCATCAGACTTTCCCCATCTCAGGCGCAGTGAGGGCATTCACTGCACGTTACGCCGGCTGATTTGGTGTGTAAGTGTGTGTTCACATCTATGTGTGTGAGTGTCTCTGTGAATGTCTTCGTGTGCATATGTGTGAGCGCGCGCGCGCGTGTGCCCCAGTTGAGCAGAGCAGTGTTAAATATGCATGTCTGAGTTTGTGTGTGTGTGTGTGCTCGCGCGCGCACCAGTAGAGCAGAGCAGTATTAAATATGCATGGCTGTTTTGTATGTTGGCGCTGTAATGTCCTGGTGTGTCGCGGGTAATGGGCTGGATGAGATCTCTGCGAGGCTGTGACTGGCCAGCACGCCTCTGGGGGCGTTTCCCTGGGGGAAACCAGCGAATCGGAACGTCTGAGTACAGTATTCATTTTAACATATTCCTTTCATTAAACATGATATGAAATACTGGTCATACCTCGTTGTTTTATTGCAGTTTGTTTTATGAAAGTGGTTTTAGGATCTTCCCTGGCTGATGGTGCTTTTATTTAATTCACTTCCTCTCTGGAGCTTTGCCCATTTCCTCCGCTTTATTGCACCTCTCCTGCTGATGAGAACAGGTGCCGACAGCTGATTGGTGGAGAGCTCACTGAGGAACATCCTGGTTAAACCTGGTCTCTGGGTGAAGGTGGCTGCAGTTGGAAGGGTTAAATCTCTCTCTGTCCCCCTCTCTCTCAAAATCCATCTCTCTCATTTTCTTCCACGTCATTTCCAGCTCTCCTCTCTTCATTCTTTGTTTTCCTCAACCCATTTCTCTTTCAATCTGTCTCTCTCAACCTTTCCACATCTCAATCTGTCGGTCTCTCTCCCTCTCATCCTGTCTATATATCACAATCTTGTCTGTGTATCTTTCAACCTGTTCAAATCTCAGAATCTCTTTGTCTTAACCTCTCTATATCTCAATCTGTCTGTTTGTCTCTGTACTTGTGTATATCTCATTCGGTCTGCCTGTGTATTTTTCAGCCTGAAATCTCAGTCTATTCCTCCTCTCCTGTTTCTCTGTTGCGTCCTCTTGGGTAGTTTCCAATTTCTGGGTGCATTATTGGCAGGAAATGCGCATAGCAAATATTGCAAGCTGAATGAGAAACGTGCAATGATGCAGTGCAACTCTGACTGAATACTTTAAATGACAATGGCAATCGATGCCGCAATTAGAATCAAGTTAAAATAAATTGGTAACAAGACGACCGTGTAATCACTATACCCCACCACGATCAAGGGCCATAACTCTGTGAAAAAAATATGCCTCGACATCCATTTTCGAACGCAACGTAGATCATGACTCGCTTACTAAGCCTACAAAATTTCAGGCATCTAGGTATAGTATTTTCAGAGAAATCTTGTTCCCATCGTGGCCTGGACGGACGGACGGATGCCGCTTCATGGCGGAGGATAATAATAATGAGGTTTAGCCAGTGTAATCAATTAAAAAATGTCATCACCATAATCATCCTCATACTCTATTGTTGCTTTTTCCAGCACCTGCGTCTCTCTTAATACGTTTGTCTTGCTCTCTCTATCCCTCTGTGCCTGTATCTTTGTCTTTATCTTTCAAACTGTCATTTTCTGTCTCTCTCTGTCTCCATCTCCTTCTCTGCATTTGTTTCTTTTGCCTTGAAATATCTCTGTCATGCGAGGTAAAATATCTCTGTTGTAACATATCTCTGTCATGTAGTGCAAATATTTCTTATCGCACTCGTGATCTTTCTCTCCTCTTTGGTCTTTCTTTTCCCAGTTTAGCGCTGGAATACTTTGTTTGCATTTCCCTTGATAACATCTTGCAACAGGGTAATTGCAGAAGAGTTAGTTTGTGCCACTGTTGGTATATGTGTGTTGTAATTGTCAGTTATGTGTTTGAGGTATGATTGTGATTGGGTATGGGAGATTGGTCAGGACAGTGGTTAGGATGGGCAGTCGCCCAGCTGAGCTCACCTGTACATGAGCGTCTCGTCGGCAGTGCTGTTGTACTGTATCTGGTACATCCAGGGTAAGTACTCCACAGAATCTCCGCCTAGGTGCCAGCGCACCTCCGCAGTGGTGGCAGTGACCTCCAGCACGCCCACCCGACCCCCACTAAATCTGCCAAGCCTCCCCGGGTCCTCCCGGTCCCCTGCAGTCTCGTTCCCGACCCCGCCTCCAGCCCCGCCCCTCCCCGCGCTGATGTCCGAGGGCTCATGCTCGCGGGCGGTGCGGTTTCCGCGGTGATGCGGTAGCGGGATGATGTGCAGCTCGACGGGGGCGCTGGCCTCGCCCGCCGCGTTTACGGCGATGCAGGCGTAAGTCCCGTCGTCCCGCGCCCGCGTCACCAACACGTCCAGCGTCCCATTTCTGTACGAGCGCATGCGGCTGCTGTTCCCCAGGATACGGTCGTCAGGGGAGACCCAGTGCACAAGCGGGGCGGGGTCTCCTAGCGCCCGGCACCGCAGCGTCGCTCGCTGGCCCTCCAGAGCCCAGATCCGCGGCGTGTGGCGAGCGATTATCGGGGGCTCGCACGTAAACTCCGCCTCTGGCACCGCCCAGAAGTAGCGGCCGGCGAGGTGGGCGGGTGTAGCGCAGGTCTCCATGTCGTCACGGCGGGTGAGTCGGCGAAGCCACAGTAGCTCGCAGTTGCAGTGCAAAGGATTACCGCCGAAACTCAGGCTGGTGGCGACCGGCGGGAAGGGCGCAGGGCCGAGCTCAAACAGCGGGTCCGGCGGCAGAGTCCGCAGCCGGTTGGACGTCATGTCGAGGCGGCCCAGCTTGTAGAGGTCATGGAAGGCACCCTCAGGGACGTGTTCGATGAGGTTGTGGTCCAGGTTGAGTGCATGTAAGGTGGGCATGTTCCTTAGGGAGCTCCAGGGCGCCTCCCGCAGGTTGTTGTAGGAAAGGTCCAGGTTCTCCAATGAGGACAGGAAATGGGTGAAGGCGTCAGGTGAGATGTAGCTCAGCTGGTTGTTGTTGAGGATGAGGTGCTGCAGGTTTAGGAGTCCGGCCAAGTCCTGCGTCCCGACCCGAGTCAGCCTGTTGGCGTCCAGATGCAAAGATTGAAGGCTCTCGAGGTCTGAGAACGCCAGTGGGCGGAGCTTGTGCAACGTGTTCCTGGAAAGCGTCAGGTCGACTAACCCGGTCATGTTGGAGAAGTCTGCGCCACCCAGCTCCAGGATGTAGTTGTCGGCGAGGCGTAGTTCGACAGTTCGGCGGTCGATGTCGGGCGGCACAAAGAGCAGGCCCTTGTTGACACAGAGGGTGCTGAGGGACTCCGAGAGGTTCCGGCAGACGCAGTGAAAGGGACACATGGACACAACCCCCCACGTCTCCCCCGCCCAGGCGGGCGAGGCCAGCAGAGCCACGCCCAGCAGCACAATCAGCCAATGCTGGACTGGTTGAGTAGGCGGAACCTCATGACCTCTGAGCCAATGAGAAGGTGCGGGGTAAATTTTGGAAGGCGAATTCAGGTTGGAGTTTTTCGACTGTATTTGGGCATGAAGGGATGGTGTTTTGAGATGGGATAGAGGGCTTGACAAGTGTTTGGAAGGGCGTGTCTGTCCCAGAGTGGGATGGGCTGGTGATTTGGGATGTTTGGGGCATGGTGAGTGTTTGGAAGGGCGTGTCTGTCTCAGGGCCGGCTCAAGGGGAGGGGAATTTCGCATGGTAGCCCCGGGAGTCCGCAGACCTGTGGGGAGAATGCAGATTTAACGTTGCATTAATTTTATCACGGTTGCTCACGCATACATTTCTGAAAGCAGGAAGTAGCAGAGTGCAGATGACTGGGGGTGAAACTGTGCTCAGTAGGCTGGCTAATTTAAACAAGCATCTGGCTGTGAAAATTTTCTTGCTTTATACATTCAGGTGCACGATTTCTGCAGCGTGCACACAGTCTGTCTCGTGTTCATGCATCACGATGGAGAATCTCACATTCACTCACACTGACACACACACACACACACACACACACACACTCATACACACAATCACACACACTAATGCAGACTCACAGAGATCTACACCGATATATATGGTAATGTGTGTGCAGCATACAGTTTGTGTGTGTGTGGATGTGTGTATTTGTGTTTGTGTAGGTGAGGTATGGTTTGTGTCAGTTGTGTTTTTTGTACGTGTGTGTATGTGGGGGGGGGGGGGGGGGGGGGGGCGATAGTATTTCGTGTGTGGGTAGTGTACAGTGTCTGTAAGTGAATGTGGGTAGTATACGGTTTGTAAGTGTTGTGTACAGTGTGTGGGTAGTGTACTGTATGTGTTTGTTTGTGTGTGGGTAGTTTTCTGTGTGCTTGTATACACTGTATTTTGTGTGTGCATGTGCGTGTATACAGTACTGCGCGCGCGCGTGTGTGTGTGTATACTGTACTGGCTGTGTGCATACTGTGCCGTGTGTGTATACAGTACTGTATGTGTGTGTGTGTGTGTGTGTGTGTGTGTGTGTGTGTGCGTGCGTGCGTGTGCGCGTGTGTGTGTGTATACTGTATCGTCTGTGTGTATGTGTACGTGCCGTGTGTGTGTATACAGTACTGTGTGTCTGTGTGTGCGTGCATACTGTACCGTCTGTGTGAGTATACCGTGCTCTGTGTGTGTGCGTGTGTGTGTGTGTATACTGTGCTCTGTGTGTGTGTGTATACAGTAATGTGTGTGTGTACCGCGCCTTGTGTGTGTGTGTGTGTGTGTGTGTGTACCGTACCTTATGTGTAGGCTGGCAGGCTGTAGGAGAGCGCATCAGCTGCACATGGCCGCTGCTTCCTCTGGGGGGGGGTAGGGGGGTGGGGGGTAATGCTGGAATCCTCACCCCCCTCAGAACAGCCCCGTTTCCATGGAGAAGTGCGGCTCCAGCTGAGGAAATTTGGGTCAGAAAATGTAAAAGCTGCTCTTCTTCTCTCGTGCGCTACGAGTGACCTTCTGCAGGCTGCCTGCTGAACGCTGCATTGTGGGGAAGCATTAATCCTCCGCTTCTGCTGCTCTTCCGTAGTACTAGTGGTTTCCGGAGCTCCGAGCATCCGTAATCCGATAAAGACCCCGAATGTGGGAATTAGCGGCTGAGCGCGTTCTCCGGTGCGGGGCTGTGCAGGTGGGCAGATCCCCCTCTTCCTCTCCTCCCTCTGCCTGTCGCTGCTGCCTCCTCATCCCTCCGTCTCTACGCCTCTCTCTTTCTCTCCCTCTCTCTCTCTCTCTCTCTCGGTCTCTCCGCTCTGTCTGCGCTCCTGTTAGCGCGTCGCCCGCAGCTGTCGCTCGGGGGAGTGTGGGGGGGTGTGGCTCCAACAAAACAAACAGATGGAGGCGGAGTCTGTCCAGGGCGACGGCACAGACTCTCGGTAGCGAGCAAGAGTTTCTGAAAGGTTCTGAAAGGATGGTTTCTCTCAAGCTCTGATTGGATGGTCCGTCTCAGGCTGTGACTGTATGATTTCTCTCGGCCTCTGATAGGATGATTTCTTTCAGCTTATTGGATGGTTTCCCTTGACCTCTAATTGGATGGTTTCTCTCAGCTTCTCATTGAGTGGTTTCTCTTAGCTTCTGATTGGTTGGTTTCTCTCAGCCTTGGTCTCTGATTGGATGGTTTATCTCTGGCTCTGATTGGATGGTTTTCTTTCAACTTCTGATTGGATTGTTTCTCTCAGCCGTTGTCTCTGATTGCATGGTTTATCTCTGGCTTTGATTAGATGGTTTCTCTCGATCTCTGATTGGGTGGTTTTTCTCTGTCCATTATAGGATGGTTTCTCTCAGCTTATGATTGGATGGTTTTTCCTCAGGCTCTGATTGGATAGTTTCTCCCAGCCTCTGATTGCATGGTTTCTCCTTGCCTTTGATTGGTCGAGTTTCTCTCAGGCTGTGATTTGATGGTTTCTCCTTGGCTGTAACAGAATGGTGTCTCTCTCTCAGGCTCGTACTTGATCTGGAAGGACACTTTATGTTTCTCTGATTGGATGTTTCCTCACTGGTTCTGTAAAAAAGGGTTTCTCCTGGGCTGAGAGGGATGGTTTCTCTCTCCCAGCTCTTGATTGGTCCGTTTGGGATGACGGTGTCTCTCAGGCTCTGAGCAGTTTCTCTGTGTCCTGCTCGGACTCTTAGGGCTGGTTTCCCTGGTTGATTTGCGTCTCCGGGCTGGCGAGCCTCGTTTAACAGGAGCGGTTCAGCTGTGTGATGTCGTGATGCCCCTCTCTGGATCTGAGCCTGCGCTCCCTCGTGTCCGCGGCAGTCAGTGCGGGTCTGTAGCCTGTGTTAGTGGTGTTGGGGGGACGGTCAGTGTTGGGGTCTCTCTCTGGGGGGGGGTCTGTACATTCAGACCTCATCAGGTCCCCTTCCCTCAGGGACCTGAAAATCCATCACGGACTCTTATCTTCTTTTCCTTTTTGACCGTTATCGTGCAGCTCCTCGTCCCATCCTGTCATGCGGTCGGATTCCTCCTCTCTCTCTCTCTCTCTCTCTCTCTCTCTCTCTCTTTCTTTCTGTTCCTCTCGGTGAGTCAGGGAAAATGACGGTAAAACGCTGGCGGCAGGGAAGTACACAGGGAGAGCCGCTCCTGTTCTGATACTCTTCACTTCCTCCCTCTCTCTCTCTCTCTCTCTTTCTCTCTCTCTCTCTCTCTCCCCACTCAGACACCTCTGCTCTTCCTCTTTGGTGTTGCTCTGTCCATCCCTCCTTCTGTCGGGCGGCAGGGAGCAGGAGTGTGGGATCGGGGGTGGGGGTGGGGAGATGTTAAGTCCTCTCCGGGGGTCCCACTCCAATTCGCCACTGGAATCGCTCTTCTCGCCACGCGCTCGTCCGTCTGTGCTTCTGCTCCAACAGAGACTGAGATATGAGTGTTTGCTGCAGAACGAGAGAGAGAGAGAGAGAGAGAGAGAGAGAGAGAGAGAGAGGGAGAGAGAGACTGAGGGAGGGAGCAGGTGGAGTGTGTGAGGGAGAGAGAGGGAGGGAGGGAGAGGTGGAGCACTGAGGGGGAAGAGAGGATGGAGTGAGTGAAACAGAGCAGGCTTGTGAGAGATGCAGAGGACAGAAGGGGGGAGCCAACGAGGACTGGAGCGTGTGTGCGTGTGTTTGTGTGTTTGAGTGTGTGTGCGAGAGAGTGCTTGTCTGTCACAAAGGGAATGTGTGTGTGCATGCACCTGTGTGTGTGTGTGTGTACGTGTACGTACATGCATGACTGAATGTGTATTACTGCGTGTCTGTGTTTCTACGTGCATGTATATGTGTGTGTGCATGTGTTTGCGTGTGTGTGTGTGTGTGTGTGTGTGTGCGCGAGCGTGTGTGCGCCTGTGTGTGTGTAAGAGAGACTGTGTGCCTGTCAATACGTGTATGTGTGTGTGAATGTGTGCGCATGTACAGTATTTGCATGACTCTGACTCGTAAGCGTGGACGTGGCTGGGTTAGATCGTGGAGCATCAGGATTCTGCAGTAATGGAGGCTTGGAGAGGGGCACCCGTACCCCTGCCCCGCCCCCTACTGTGACCCATCTGTAGTGGGTGTGGCCATGAGAGACCCCACAGACTCCTCCTGATTTTAACCCTTTATCCCCCCAAAGATTGTGAGGGCAGGTGAGACCTAATGAAGGACAGGATAGAAGAGCTGATGGGAACGGAGATGGAGAGATAGTGTGTGTCTGTGTGTGTTTGTGTGCATATGTGTGCGCGTGCATGTGTGTGTGCGTTTATCTGCTGTTTAAATAATGTGAGTCATTCTGGCTGAACCACAAACAAAACTACAAATGGAGTGTCTGACTCACACACACATTAGGGTTATGCATGTTCTCGTGACAGACGCTGGTCCTCATCGCGATGTGCACACACACTCTGTGTGTTATTTGCTCATCCTCTGTGTGTTGTATGTGGTTATTTAAATAAAACTCAGCGTGCATTTGATGGCACCGTATGGAGAGCTGACTAGCCATTGGTCAGTGTGCAGGGCATTAGTCTTATGATTGGACGCTGGGCTCAGCAGGCGTGTGATTGGACAGTGGGCTCAGGAGGCTTGTGATTGGACAGCGGGCTCAGGAGCTTTGCCATTGCAGTGTGCAGGCATTTCAGGACCCAGGACAGCGTCCGTCTCTCCAAATCCCCCTCCAACTGATCTGAGCGCAGTGAAACTTTGCCATTAAAGCAGGTGTGGCCATTTTGCAAACCTCTTCTGGCTGATCTGGGAACAGTCAGTTCTACAAATATCCTTGTCATTTGACAAAAGTCCTTCAAACTGATGTGGGATCAGCTTGGGTCCTTGATGAGTTGAGGTGACGCATGTATGACTGGAGCGTTGCCGTGGCGATGAGTGATATGAGCTCCTGGAATGAAAGGAGCCGATTGATTTGCCACAGGGTGGTCTGGGCATGCTCCGTGCGATCCCGGAGACTGGGGTACAGGAGAGGTATAGAGAGAGAGACAGTCTGGTTGGGAGAAGAGAATGAGCAACAGAACAGGGAGGAAGGACGGAGAACGAGGGAGAGGAAATTGAAGAGAGGGATAAACGGGTTTTATGTTTGTGTTGGAATGGACCGGTACTGACAGACAGACACGTGCTGACTGATACACGGACAGAGGGAGTGAGGGAGGGATTGAGAGATAGAGGGGGGAGGAGGGAGAGAGGGAGGGAGAGGGATGGATCGAGGGGAGAGAGAGAGGGAGGGAGAGAGGGGGGAGAGAGAGAGAGAGAAAGCTGGAGAGAGGGAGTGAGGGCGGGAGGGAGGGGGGGAGAGAGAGAGGGAGGGAGGGAGGGAGGGAGAGAGAGAGAGAGGGAGGGAGGGAGAGGGAGAGAGAGAGGGAGGGAGGGAGAGGGATGGATCGAGGGGAGAGAGGGAGGGGGAGAGAGAGAGAGCTGGAGAGAGGGATTGAGAGAGAGAGAGAGAGAGAGAGAGAGAGAGAGAGGGTGATGGGTGTGTTAGCAGTGCCCCACAGACAGATTCTCCAACACACAGCCAACACTGCATTACAGCTTCTGTGTGCGTGCACATGCGTGTGTGTGTGTGTGTGTGTGTGTGTGTGTGTGTGTGTGTGTGTGTGTGTGTGTGTGTGTGCGCTTGTATGTGTGTGTGAGTGAGACATAGCAGTAATATGTGGACACACCTTTGTCCGGTCCTGTTACTCGTGATTTTGACAAGACCTCTTGATTCCAATGAAGTGCAGTCTGGACATTAGTGTACAATAACTGCAGTTGTCTCTGAGCTTTCAGTAGTTTGGGAACGAGCTTTTCCTCTCTCAGGATTACACACACACACACACACACACACACACCCCGCCCCTCCTGCTCTGAGCCATAAGGTCATTTATCATCCACTCTTAGAATAGGGCAGTTCAGTCCCATCCACAGAAGAGCCGGTGTGGGTGCAGGCCTCTACCACACTCCTCTCACCTACTGCACTTACCAGTGTTCAGTCAAAATCTTAACGAGTATGCTATAATAATCCAACACGCACACACCAGCTCTTTTCGGTTACGATCGAACACCAATCGCGTGTCAGAACATGACTGGGCTGGTCATAGCAGTGACCACAACCCCAACACACACGAGTGGGATCAGCCGTTAATCAGGCTCTGAATTGGGCCTAATCGCCCCTGCGTAATTACCTGAACACACTAACTGCCCTGTAGGTAGAGCAAAGCGATTGCAGACGGCAATATTCTTTCCCCGAAGAGCAGAGCTTTTTATCGCTGCCGAGAGGACAGAGTCCAGATTAATGTACCTCAGTGTGTCCTGTCGCAGTGACCGCGTGTGGAGTGTGCGTGATATAAACTGGGCTCTGAGTTCCACACTTTACTGAACAAAATGAACCCAGTGGGATAATTTCTGCTTCGCGTGTGAGACGTCGTGGCCACTTAGGATCAGTGGGAATCATGTGGTGCCATAGACTGCCGGGGAAGTGGACGGCTTTTTCTGCTGGATATTTTATTACTTGTATGTTAGTCGGTTGCATTAGTCGTCTGTTTGCATGTTTCTGTGTTTGTCTGTTTGTTTGTTAGTAACACACTTTTTTACCCTTTCCATATTGTTTATGTTCATGAGACTTCACCATATGATAGCGGAGGTTTGTTGCCAGAAGCCTATACTTTTTTTACTCCCTAGGTCAAAGGTCAAGGTCAAGATCACCAAAAACATTAAAACCACATTTTGGTTCATAACTTTGCTACTATTACAGCTGTAGACAAAACCAACTCCATTCTGTTCATTCTGTTTCAGAGATCCGTGCACGATTTCGGCAAGTCGTCATTCTATGAATGACCTTTTATCTTTAAATATTTTTTTGTTTAATTTGTACATTTTTTTAATTTTACTTCCATTTTTGTTCTTCACCTCCATCTCTCTCTCTCTCTTTCTCTCTCTGCAGACCAACATCCCTTTCCTGCAGAACGTTCTCAGTAATGACCAGTTCCTGTACGGGACGGTGGACACCCAATTCATTGACGAGAACCAGGACCTCTTCAACCTCAAACCGGTTCAGAACCGAGCCCAGAGACTGCTGCACTACCTGGGTATGTGAGGGTGGGGTTCTGGAGGGGGAGGAATGGATGATGGTGGTGTTGTGTGATTTTGTGATCAGGCTGCCCTGTTCCTCAGTGCTGTCCTGCACAGTCTCTGGTGTCTGACTCCATGTGAAATATTGACCATATAATTGCTTTATCAATAGACCAAGTGGCCATGAAATGTGCATCAAAAAATTGCCCACGCACCTCTGTGACATAGACACACACACACACACACACACACGCACTTGCAAACACTTCCTCACTCAGGTATGCAAACACACACAGACACATATATACACACACATACTCTCACACACACGCGCACACACACTCTCACTCACACATACACACACACTCACGTATGCATACACATACTTATCCTTGTACTTATTTCTTTGTGAGGACATTACATTGACATCCATTCATTCTTTCTGTGTCTCTACAGCCTTTCCCTAATCTTAACAATAAGCAATGCATGACTATTCAAACCCTTACCCTAACCTTAACCTATCCCTAATTCTAACCTTACCCTAAACCCTTACCCTAACCTTACCCAATCCCTAATTCTAACCTTAGCCCAAACCCTTACCCTAACCTTACCCAATCCCTCATTCTAACCTTACCCCAAACACTTACCCTAACCTTACCCAATCCCTCATTCTAACCTTACCCCAAACCCTTACCCTAACCTTAACCAATCCCTCATTCTAACCTTACCCCAAACCCTTACCCTAACCTTAACCTATCCTCATTCTAACCTTACCCCCAAACCCCACCCTAACCTTAACCTATCCTAATTCTAACCCCCCAAACCCTTAATCAATCCCTCCCTAATTCTAACCTTAATCAATCCCCCTAAACCCCCCTTACCCTAACCTTAACCAATCCCTCATTCTAACCTTACCCCAAACCCTTACCGTAACCTTAACCTATCCCTCATTCTAACCTTACCCCTAACCCTTACCCTAACCTTACCCAATCCCTCATTCTAACCTTAACCCAAACCCTTACCATAACCTTAACCTATCCCTCATAATGACCTTAGTCCTAACCTTCACTAATAAGTCACAATTTGCCTTTGTAGTTGTGAGGACATTTGAAAATGTCCCAATAATGTCCCCACTCTGTCGAAGAAACTATTTTTGGTTCTCACTTCGTTGCATGTACAAGAACGTGCACGCACACACACACACACACACACACACACACACACACACACACACAAACACACACACACACTTTATGGCTCAGAGATTCCTCTCCCTCTCCTTCTCTGGGCTTGTGTGTTTATGCCATTCCTCACGGAGATAAAATTGGGCAACAAATTAAATAAGGCATCAAGTGAAATACACTGATTATGCAAAGCTGCAAATATCCCCCCCGCCTTCTCTGTCTCTAATTCAGTTTTATAAAAATGTTCTATCGGCACAAAATGCGCTTTAGACTAAATACTGCCAATGTGCAACAATGCTGCAGAACATTAATGGAGAAATGCACCAGGACGCCACTGCAAATGAATCGCAGTAATTGAAAAATTCTGACCTTGGTAATGTTAGGTGTAATTTAACGCGTCGAAGGTGAGCCTTTTTTCCCCCTGAGATGACTTTTATTTTTATAAGATGGCTGTGCTTAAAGTGATGGTAAAAGGGATTCTAAAATGATAAAATGTCAACAATTCAGAACCATTTTATTTGTATATCGATTTATATGGCGATTTTCACTGATTTCACAAAGACGCTTAGCAGAGTATAAACTGTCGGTGTCTCGCCGAAGTCCCAGGAATTGCAGATCAGGTAAAAAAAAAAAAAAAAAAACTCCCAGTATGGGGGAAAATCCACAAACAAAAATCGATGGGGTAACACCATACATTCTCCAAATATCCTCTTTTAGAATGTGAGTACATTTATACGCATCTTGAAGTAGCCTAACTCTCCGTTCATAAACTCTGCCTGTGACGCACACAGAGGACTGTCGAGGCTTGGTATGAGCTATCAGCCCTTAGCCCTCAAACTCGATATGCAGGTCTACGGAATCGGGGCCATTCAACATTACATTCTTTAGCTTATTTTGCAAAATATCTCGATGACAAGATTACCTTCCATGGAGAAAATACCTGTAGCTTGATGTGTACGTAGCTCAATACAGATAGTTGCGAATTGCAGTTGATGTGGCTAGCCTGTAGCAATTGTGGCTAGCCAGCGATGGAAGAGCATTTTCAGAAACTTGCATATTCTCGGGCTTCTGAATGTAAGGAGCCCTGGCAACTAGATCTCCAAGAACGTTTTAGTTGTATTTCTCAAAGGTATCACTAACTCAGCTGGTTGTTGACCACCTGTGATCAGATGGCAAAAACTCTGTCCTCCGTCGCTATTGTCTGTCATCTGTTGTCCGTAAACAATTCGACTCCCAATATTTATCAAATGACCAAATATTGATCAAATTTGATGGAACTTTGCATTCAGAATCTTTAGAACATGAACTAGTCTGGAATTTCATTTCAGCCTTGCACCCCAAATAGGTACGGCTGGGTGGCAGACCAATTGGGTTTCAAGTTTACTTGAAATTTTTAGTGTTTTGAGAAATGGGCTGCTTCACAAGCAGACTCGTACAAGCGTAACGTTAGCAATGGCGTCTCAAAATCGACCGAACTTCACTGCCCGATGTTATCTGCGGGGATTATAAAACATGTAATGTCCTTCATGGATTCATTTCTGCTTCCTAGCTCTACACAAATATAGCCTTAGCCAAGCATAGCCTTAGCCTAGCATGATGTTAGAAGCTGAGCAATGCTGAAACTAGCTCTAATGGGCTAAGGGATATATAAGGTCGGAATGGCGATTGGGAGAGAGATGTTCCATATAAAGGATAAGAATGGTGCAGGGTTCCGGGAAAAAAAAAAACTAAAAATAGTCTCTAACTTACAGGATTGGTGGTTATCAAAGGTGAGCAAGGTTTTTCTCAGACTTGGAGGACTTTGCAGTGGTTCTGGGCTGTTTTTGGTCTGATTTTGTTTAAAAATCATTGGAGTCAAAATGTTATGCAGACTGTACTACTGGCTCTGCATTTTTCCAACGGCACCCATTTTGCTTTCGGCAGACCAGAATGAATAGAAATAAAAATACTAAAATTATACTTCATTTTAATAGTCTTTTTTTTTAAACCCATCTGCGGAGCTCAATACTTGTGCTCGTGTCCCCGCATATCTAAGCATATCTATAATGAAATCACTGCTTTTGGTTACCATCACTTAAGTTCTCCATCAGGCCCCAGTTGTGACAGTAGTCGCTTAGCAGAGCTGAAGCCCTGATGCAGTCTGTGGCAGAGGAACCAGTTCAGCTGCGTAGAGCCGCAGTGTTACTTCTGTGACTGTGTGGGAAGATGCCCAGGGCTGTGAGCTCTTCCAAATTCACCACTCGGCACACAAATGTAAATACTGAACGTTGGATGCGACCTACAGTCCTGCCTCAGTCCTGCTCCTGTTTGTGGGAACACCTCTGCTCTTATTCTAGTCCACCGTCATGTGGAAGACATGTTTTATTAATTGAAGTGTGTTGAATAGAAATGATTCTTGGTTCGGTAAATATAAGGGGGTCCAATTAGGCTTTTTTTTAAGCTGATGGATGCACGAAGCGTACGAGTTATTGTGTGTACTCGGATATGCAAATGATTCACTTTCTCACTTAGCTTTTAGCAGATGGACATCTAAATGCTATTTTGCATGCTACCGAAACTACAGCGGGGACAGAGCTGGAATCTATGATCATTGGCTTATTTTGCTTGTTTTAGGGATGTCACAATTATTTAATTCCAAGTGCTTCCCCATATTGCTGCTTGAACAAATGGCGGTGAAGTTACCGGAGTCTAATTTGTCTTCACTTTTGTAAATGGGGCAGAGGCGCTGCTGGTTCCAGGTTTGAAGGCTGCATACTGAACCGGGTATCGGACTGAATAATTCAAGAGCTCCATGCATCTCAGCTCTGCAGTTTTGGAGCTTTTCATTTTGAGCTTTTCATTTCGTTAGAGACCGGATTCGCTCAGTCTTTATCGGTTATTGGATTGTCAAGTGGGTCTTGGTTATCCTTTATGACTGAATCTCTTTCAGATCTTTCTTTAATCACATTATAGCGCGCTTTTTGACTGATTTCAAAGTATTGTTTTCGGAGAGCGCCGTCGGTAACAGCTAGTTGTTATTGTTTTGCTGTGCTCTCATTAAACAAATCCTGCTGTTTTTATTTGGGGAATCTTCAGTGGCATGCCGAGTCTGCCTCGATCTCTCCGTATCTCTCTCTATTCAATTCAGCTCAATTCAATAATGCCTCGGTGGCATGACTGTAGAAAAATAATTTTGTAAAAGCACTTAGCAGTGACGTGATTAGCAAAGGCGCAAGATGCTCAATTAATGCGCTAATCTTTCTCATTCTCCCTCTGTTCCATTCTGTTCATTTTAATAATGCTTTATTTGTATGACTGCAGTATATAAACAATATCAATCTGCAATGAAACCATTGACAAGGACCCAAAACACATGGTCAATGCAATCTTTGTCACTCTCTCCCTATTTCTCTCTCTTTCATTCCCTCACTCTCTCTCTCAGGTCATGTGATGGTGAACGGCCCTACCACTCCCATCCCCGTCAAGGCCAAGCCCTCCTCCGTTGACCCAGTGATCCCTCCTGTACCTCTGGGTAAGAGCTGCTCTGAAACGGGCTCTACAGCCAAATAAATCTCCATACTCTCCTCAAGCACACACTGTACACCTGAGCTAACCCTGTTCCTGCAGCCCCTCCATCCTGTATGGTTTCATTTCAAAGCTAATTTTGTTCAGCTAATGCTACTGATCAGCAGCTCTGTGAGATCTCTAGCTGGTTGGAGTGAAAACCTACTGGACGGTAGATCTCCAGGAACAGGGTTGGGCAGCCCTGCTCTAGCTGTTGAATAAGATGTGCTTTGTTAGGGTTGGAGTGAAATGTTACAGGATGGTAGATCCTCAGGAACAGGGTTGGTCATCTCTGGACCACACCAACAGAATAAAGTAGTAATGTAAACACCAGGCACAGACTGTCCTGCCTCAATCAAGACCGTAATCTCGTGGCTCTGTGGTCTCCGTGGTGATTTAGGAGACCCTCCGGTCGGTTTCCGGGACGTGTTGCTGAGGGAGGGGCCTGAGGGCTTCGCGAAGGCGGTGCGTCGTCATGAAGGCCTGCTGCTGATGGACACCACGTTCCGCGACGCCCACCAATCGCTGCTGGCCACCCGCGTGCGCACACACGACCTGAAGAACATCGCTCCGTTCGTCGCCCACAACTTCAGCAACCTGTTCAGCGTGGAGAACTGGGGCGGTGAGGCCGGCACTCCTGCTGATTCAAAAACTGAGAACTTTATTCACATCGGAAATTGCACAGAGAATATTTGGAGACTAATATAATGTATACATGAATACATATAGGCTATAAGCTCTCCCTCTCTCTAACTCAATCTCTCGCCTTTCTCTCTCTTTTTCTCTCTCACTCACTCCTGTCCCCATTCTGAACCTGCCCTTTAAATCATAAACTGGATTTAAGTGTTTAATGTTTATTTGGGTGTCGAGCTGTGCGCTTTGTCTCTTTAACGACCATGTTTTTTCCATACGAGATTGAGCCAGTTTAGCAGTGCGTCATTCAGGCATTTATGTGAATGTGTGTGCGCGCGTGAGTGTGTGTGTGTTTGTCTGTTTTTCCAGCATTGCTATGCATTAGTCAACATTACTGTATTAGCCAGATGGCATACTTTCACGTATTTGTTAGATGAGCCACTAATGTGTGTGTGTGTGTGTGTGTGTGTGTGTGTGTGTGTGTGTGTGTATATGTATGCTTGCTTGTGAATCTCTGTGTGTTTCTGTGTGTGCATCTGTGTGTGTTTTTCTGCGCGTCTGTTTCTGAGTGTGTGCTTTTGTATGTGTGTGTATGTGTATGTGTATGGTGTTTTTGTGTGCGTGTATGTTTGCTTGTGAATCTCTGTGTTTGTGTGTGCATGTTTGTGTTTCTCTGCACGTCTGTTTCTGAGTGTGTGTTGCTGTATATGTGCGCGTGCGTGTGTGTATGTGGTGTTTGTGTGTGTGTGTGTGTGTGTGTGTGTATGTGCGTGCGCACATACGTTTGTATGGCTCTGTGTGTGTGTTTGCATGCATGCGTGTGTGTGTGTGTATGTGGTGTTTGTATGTGTATGTGTGTGCGCGCGTGTGTGTGTGTGCGTGCACATACGTGTGTATGGCTGTGTGTGTGTGGTTTGTGCGCCCCCTGCAGGAGCCACCTTTGACGTGGCGATGCGTTTCCTGTGTGAGTGCCCGTGGCGGAGGCTGCAGGAGTTGAGGGCCCTGCTGCCGAATGTGCCGTTTCAGATGCTGCTGCGAGGCGCCAACGCCGTCGGCTACACCAACTACCCCGACAATGCCGTCTACAAGTGAGGCTGGAGACGCCCTGCTCCACGCGTCACTGCTGAAAACCAATCCAGTCAGCCAGAAAACTGTCAGGCTATGTCACATAAAAGCACCTGCATTTAATCCAAAAACGCCCTTTAGCTTGAAACTCCTGCAGTTTAGCCTATGCAGCCTAAAAACACTTGCTGCTTGGGGTAAGAAAACACACTATTTAGCCTTAAAACACCAGCTATCTGGCCTGGAAACACTCGCACTTTGGCCAAGATGTAAAACACCAGCTATTAGGCCTAAAAACTTCTGAAGTGGCCAAAAAACGCTTTCTATTTGGCTGTGCCCAATACCTCCCACTATTTGGCCTAAAAACACCCGCTACTCAGCTGAAAAACACCTGCTACCTATCCTAAAAACACCTGCTACTTAGCTGAAAAATCCCTGCTACTTAACCTAAGAACACCGGGGCAATTCCGAGGTATTGTCGACCAAATTTCCCCTCCATGACAGACACTAAAATGATCCCGAAATGGAAATGGAGGGAAAAATGGAGCCGTTTCCTCCCAAATATAGTAGTGCACTATTATACCCATAAATTGTAAAAAATAGTTTTTAATACATCTACAGAATTTTGTTTGGGGGGTGGTTTAGTGTCTCGTCACGGAGGTGACATTTTGTTAAAGTACCTCGGAATCGCCCACCTGCTACTTAGCCGAAAAACACCTGCTACTTGGGCGAAAAACACCTGCTGCTTGGGCGAAAGACACCTGCTACGTAGCCGAAGAACACCTGCTACGAGCCTAAAAATGAGCTATTTTGCCTGAACACATCCACTGTTTAGCCTTGAAATGACTTGAATACAGTCTCAGAAACATTAGCCACTAGCACATCCTCCATGTCTCGATCTGTCTCAGGTTCTGTGAGGTGGCCCGGGAGAATGGGATGGACATATTCCGGGTGTTTGACTCGCTGAACTACCTTCCCAACATGCTCCTGGGCATGGAGGCAGCTGGTGAGGCGGGCGGTGTTGTGGAGGCGGCCATCTCATACACAGGGGACGTGTCCGACCCCATGCGCCAAAAGTACTCGCTTCAGTACTACCTGGACCTCGCCGAAGAGCTAGTCAAGGCCGGCACCCACATCCTGGCGATTAAGGTGGGAGACTTGTGATTACATTCCAACTGTCAACAGAGCGGAGTTTTAAAGGAATGTTCTTTCTGTTCCTGAAGGCCTTGGTTAGCTTCGAAGACCGACATCACTTTCACTCACTGAATTGGTGAGATTGGCATAAATAATCTGTTAAGAACATTCTAATCGCACATTTGTGTTTGTACACAATGAACAGTCGGAAGCCTGTGATCATGACGTGTAACAGCCTCAAAAAATTTTCCTCAACTTTCTTTTATGACGTTCTGGTGGTTGCTTGTTTGGGCCTGAGGTGCGAGTTCTTATGATTGGATCGTTTTTGTGATGTTTTCTCAGGATTATGACTGAGGGTTTTCACTGTCTTGTGCTTTATTATTTTGGCTGTTAAACTCAGTTTGGATTAAAAACGGCAGGATATCATCCAGAAATAAAAATGTTTACAGTGCCCCCACACCGCAGGACGGCACATCAAAGTGACACACGAACTGTAATGAAAATTACCACCGCGGTGAGTTACGAGCTGGTTGGGCAGAGCAGTCTGCTTTGATATACTTGCGCTTATAGATATCCGGAGCTATCAGCAACAGTTTTAAATAACCGTACATCACCTCTGTTATTTACTTTTGTTCAGTTTAGTACTGGTTTGGCTCTTGGAAAGTAAAAAATGTGATCCGACATCTGAACCCTCTTTCAACTGGTCACTGGGTTCACTGATAATGGAAACCTTGAGTGATGCTGAATGGCTTTGTGATCTATGCACGTTTATTAGGCAGTTCTGATTGGCTGGCTAATTGCTGCATGTTTCCGGGGCTGTTCTGATTTACTGCGCGATCTCTGCATGTTTCCTGTGCTGTTCTGATCAGTTGGATAACCTCTGCAGGTTTTTTTTTTTTTTTTTTTTATAAATTTGGCATCTCCAATCCCACCCAAATCTGGAATGCCCAATTCGAGAACTATGTACAAGTCTTGCTCGTATGCGACCCCCTGTTGCCAGCTCAGGAGAGAGAGAGACAGTTTGCGGCTCTCCTCCGAAGCACGCGCCTGTCAGCCCCTGCATCTTTACACTTATTGGTCGAAACTCGCAAGTTCAGAACGAGGGCGGAGGATACCCGAACATGAGCAAGCTCAGAATCTCACTGACGAGCACCCCGGCTGACCAACAGGAGGCGCTTGAACAACGAACAAGGCAACCATTTTTTAATATCCCTTCCCGGCAACCCCTTCCCAATTTGCATTCCGCAGCGTTTGAGCCAAACGTGCGCTGTTCTGAAAAAGCTGCCGACCACTGCCGGTTGGTATCGAACCCGCGCCGTGGTAGTCACTACTGCTCCGCAAATGCCGAGTGAGCTAACCCGGCAGCCATCTCTGTATGTTTTCTTGGGCTGTTCTTAATGCCTAGGTTGCTCGAGCAGGGGGAGGCTGTGTTGTTTGATTAGGTGACAGTCGACAGGCTTCTTTGACCGAGTAATACCTGCTTGTTTACAAGCAAGTGGTCCATGCTACTTAGTCTGATTGGCTGGCAAATTCAGTCTTGTTTGCCAGTCTTATCTGATTTGTTGCGGATGTCTTGCATGTTTGGCTGGGGGATTCAGGTTTGTTTGCTGGATTGTTTTGATTGTTTGTTTAATTCAGGCGTGTTTCCTGGGCAGTACCCATTGACAGAGTAACTCAGTTTTTTTGCTAGTGTTAAATCCCATGTTAAGTCACCTTGGCCTGACAGTCAACATCTCGGCTGTAGCTGAAACTCTATCAGATGGTGTACTCTGATGAAAGATTTTTGGTTACATCAATAATAGTTCATTTATGTGAGCCTAATTGGTCATTTTGACTGCAGACGATTTTCTAAAAAACTTTCAGTAACTTCAAAATCATGACTAAGACTTGGACCAGCTTTGGCAGTATTACTGATTAAGGTACAAGGAGTTCTAAACATCAACCGAACACCTCTCATTAAGCCCCAAAGCCCCGCAATTTGAATATTCGTCTAGACGGCATAAAGAACAATTGCACGATGTGGAACACGACATATGGAGCTAAACTTCTCAAATTAATTTCTGTACACTTGATAAATTATTCTCATTGAACATTATGATGGTTATTTTTTACTGTCAGGAGAATTAAATCTGCAGATTTGTCAAATTTATCCTACTGAATACACATTTATTTTAGTGCAATTGTACTGCATTCCGTTTCGATCAGTATTCAGATTGTTGGGTTCAGAGGCCTTGTGAGGGGTGTTTGGCTGTTGTTTTGGATTCCCGGTCCCTTAATCAGTTTAACTGCCATAGTTGGCCCAAATCCGAGCCGCAATTTGAATATTATTCGGCACTGAAAAAAAACATCTGCAGTCAAAATCACTGAACTTGGCCCATATAAATGAATGATTATTAATGAAACCAATTTTTACAAAAAAAAGTTTAAAGAACACTTTATTTCATCAATGTACACCATTTTATAGAGTTTCAGAAACATCTGAGATGATGGGGGTCAAAATTTTGTTTTCTCCAGTGACTTGACACTGAATACCCCTGGGGTGTTCTGATTGGCTGGATAATTTAGGTTTGCTCGAGGGACTGTTCTGATTGGTTGGGAGCGCGGCAGGCTGCTCTGTCCAATGTGAAATTCAGAATGCGTCAGAATAAAATCCTCTCTGGCAGACTCTTGGTGCAACAGAGTAGATCTGTTCATTAGCTGGGACGAACTCGCAGGGAAATTGAGTTTTTGCTCATGAGATTCTGCTACACTGCAAAGGGCATCTGTCTCTGACGGTATGTGGGAGTGTAAAAACTCAAAATGGGGCGTTCAGCCGGCCACTACCAGGGCTATCGAGGCAGAGTAAGAGTGTTTACATAACCCAGAGTGCTCAGTTATCCGAGAAGGGCCGCATTGGGTTCTGGCTTTTTGCTTCAGGCTTTTGCCCAGATGACTTGACAGGTGTCATAGCGCTGGGCTAAATAAACCTGCCCTCACACGGCCCGTTTTCTGATGAGACCGGACACCTCTGACACGTTCAGCTGTGCTCAGTTCATTTCTCAGGCACAGCGCCAGGGCTGTCCGCGGGATTTGAACCCGCAACCCCGCTCCCCCCCCGGCTGTCGGCCTGTGAGTTGAGCAGTTTTGGCGTTGATGCGTGAAAAGCATATGGTGGCTACATGCACCTTGTCAGACCAAAAGAAAACAATGTAAGTCCTGCTGTAAAAACACAGTTCCGTGCCACCGCTGGGCAGCAACCGAATTTAAAACCAGCACGGTCATTTCAAGTATCGTCCTGCGGCAAATTTACGATTTATGATGCAGAATAACTGACCATAATAACGCGGGGAGAATTCAACCCAACAAAGCGCACAGTATCAATACATTATTACATTTATTTGACTGATGCGTCTGTGGTTTATGGAACCATGAATTCTGCTCTCTACCTGAAAATCCTGAAGAACAATATCTGGCAATCAGTTCTGACCTGAAGCTCAAGCACAGTTGGGTTGTGCAACAGGACAGTGATCCGAAGCACACTTCTGAGTGACTAAAAGACACAAAGAGTGGCCTAGTCAAAGTCCTGACTAGAATCTGATTGAGATGCTGTGGCTTGACCTTAAACAAGCAGTTCATGCTCAAAAACCTGCCATTGTGCCTGAATTAAAACAATTCTGCAAAGAAAAGTCGGACAAAGTTCTTCCGCAGTGATGTAAAAGAATATTTGCCTGCCAACAGTAACGTTTCACTGCAGTTGTTGCTATAAACAAGCACGTTTGTTAACTGGCTATGAGTTTACTCACATTGTATTTGTCGTGTATTAATAGAAGAAATTGGGAAGGAGGCAAATGCTTTCACACAGCGGTGTATGTTCATTTATGCACGGTCATTTCTGTTTTTATTCTGTTTTTTGCTGATAAGAATTGTTGCAATATTGTTACTGAGTAATTTGGCTCAAATTATTCATTTTTGGCTATTGCCTTTGCTCCTTTTTGAGTTGGGGACTGGATAGTTTTTGTCAGAGTGAGTGTGTGTGTGTGTGTGTGTGTGTACGCGCGTGTGTATTAGTAGTACAGGGCACAAACTCTAACACACACACACACACACATACACACAGACCCTCACCTGCTGGGAGAGGGATGTCAGGGTGGTGATCTGGGTCTGGGGCAGTCGAGACACTAGTGGGGGTAATGACACTCCGTTCGATACCTCCTCCTGTTCAGTTACAGGGCGAAGAACTGCCTCAACTCTGCTGTAATGAACAACTGCGAACAACCAACACCACAGGCTATACAGGGCCAGCCAGAGAGATTAAAAACACCAGCAAACAGAGAGAGAGAGAGAGGGAGAGAGAGAGATAGAGAGGGATGGAGAGGGGGAAGGAAAGAGAGAGAGAGAGAGAGAGAGGGATGGAGAGGGGGAAGGAAAGAGAGAGAGAGAGGGGTGAGTTCAAAATATGTGAATTGTGAGTGGGCTTATATCCACATCGATACGGAGGCTGAGAGAGATTGATTTGATGCATTTATGATACGTCTACTGTATGGAGGGAGGGAGAAATGAACATAAAAATACTGAGTGGCTAAGTGGGGGAAAGAAGGGTGGAGGAAGGAGCGAACGAGTGAAAGAAAGAGGGGAAGAGAATTGAAGGAGCCAGGGCCGTTTTATTTGCAGTATAACGACAATATTGCTAAAGCAGTGCACAGACAAAGGAATAACAATGAAGCATAACAATGGAGATGTATAAGTAATAAAGTGGAATAAAATGCATACTGTACAGATTACGGAGATGCTGCCCATGTTCCACTGGGGCCGCGCACACTAACTGTAAAAAGTGCCATTTCTTTTTTACGTCTGTGATCAATTCAAATTCTTGTGTGCACAAAACCTTTAGCCTGGCAGTGGGTTTTATGGTAAATGCCGCATATTTCTCTCTCTCTCTCTCTCTCTCTCTCTCTCTCTCTCTCTCTCGCACTCTCTCTCTCTCTCGCGCTCTCCCTCTCTCTCTCTCTCTCTCTCGCACTCTTTCTCTCTCTCTCGCTCTCTCTCAGGACATGGCGGGTCTGCTGAAGCCCGAGGCGAGCCGGCTGCTGATTGGCTCGCTGCGAGACCGCTTCCCGGACATACCCATCCACGTGCACACGCACGACACGGCGGGGGCGGGCGTGGCGGCCATGTTGGCCTGTGCGGAGGCTGGAGCGGACATCGTGGACGTGGCAGTGGACTCGATGGCAGGAATGACGTCGCAGCCCAGCATGGGGGCCATCGTAGCCTGTACCAAGGGCACCAAACTCAACACAGGTACCCAACACCATAACCCAGCACTGCAACAGACTCAACACAGGTACCCAACACTATAACCCAGCACTGCACCCAACTTAACACAGGTACCCAACACTATGACCCAGCACTGCAACAAACTCAACACCGGTACTAAACACTATAACCCAGCACTGCACCAAACTCAACACAGGTACCCAACACTATAACCCAGCACTGCACCAAACTCAACACAGGTACCCAACACTATAACCCAGCACTGCAACAAACTCAACACAGGTACCAACACTATAACCCAGCACTGCAACAAACTCAACACAGGTACCCAACACTATAACCCAGCACTGCAACAAACTCAACACCGGTACTAAACACTATAACCCAGCACTGCACCAAACTCAACACAGGTGCCCAACACTATAACCCAGCACTGCACCAAACTCAACACAGGTACCCAACACTATAACCCAGCACTGCACCAAACTCAACACAGGTACCCAACACTGTAACCCAGCACTGCAACAAACTCAACACAGGTACCAACACTATAACCCAGCACTGCAACAAACTCAACACAGGTACCCAACACTATAAACCAGCACTGCAACAAACTCAACACAGGTACCCAACACTATGACCCAGCACTGCAACAAACTCAACGCCGGTACTAAATACTATAACCCAGCACTGCACCAAACTCAACACAGGTACCCGACGCTATTACCCAGCACTGCAACAAACTCAACACAGGTACCCAACACTATAACCCAGCACTGCAACAAACTCAACACAGGTACTCAACACTATAACCCAGCACTGCAACAAACTCAACAGAGGTAACCAACACTATATCCCTAACACTGCACCAAACTCAACACAGGTACCCAACAGTATCACCCTAACACTGCACCAAACTCAACAGAGATACCCAACACTATCACCCTAACACTGCACCAAACTCAACACAGGTACCCAACACTATAACCCAGCACTGCAACAAACTCAACACAGGTACCCAACACTATAACCCAGCACTGCAACAAACTCAACACAGGTACCCAACACTATAACCCAGCACTGCACCCAACTCAACACAGGTACTCAACACTATATCCCTAACACTACACCAGACACAACACAGGTACCCAACACTATAACCCAGCACTTCAACAAACTCAACACAGGTACTCCACACTATATCCCTAACACTGCACCAAACTCAACAGAGGTACCCAACACTATCACCCTAACACTGCACCAAACCCAACACAGGTACCCAACACTATAACCCAGCACTGCAACAAACTCAACACAGGTACCCAACATTATAACCCAGCACTGCACCAAACTCAACACAGGTACTCAACACTATATCCCTAACACTACACCAGACACAGCACAGGTACCCAACACTATAACCCAGCACTGCAACAAACTCAACACAGGTACTCAACACTATAACCCAGCACTGCAACAAACTCAACAGAGGTACCCAACACTATATCCTTAACACTGCACCAAACTCAACGGAGGTACCCAACACTATCACCCTAACACTGCACCAAACTCAACAGAGGGACCCAACACTATAACCCAGCACTGCACCAAACTCAACATAGGTACTCAACACTATAACCCAGCACTGCAACAAACTCAACACAGGTACCCAACACTATAACCCAGCACTGCAACAAACTCAACACAGGTACTCAACGCTATAACCCTGCACTGCAACAAACTCAACAGAGGTACCCAACACTATCTCTCTAACACTGCACCAAACTCAACAGAGGTACCCAACACTATCACCCTAACTGCATCAAACTCAAAAGAGGTACCCAACACTATCACCCTAACACTGCACTAAACTCAACAGAGGTACCCAACACTATCACCCTAACGCTGCACCAAACTCAACACCGGTACCCAACACTATCACCCTAACGCTGCACCAAACTCAACACAGGTACCCAACACTATCACCCTAACACTGCACCAAACTCAACACAGGTACTCAACACTATCATCCTAACACTGCACTAAACTCAACACAGGTACCCAACACTCTCACCCTAATAATGCACTAAACTCAACACAGGTACCCAACACTATCACCCTAACGCTGCACCAAACTCAACACAGGTACCCAACACTAACACCCTAACACTGCACTAAACTCAACACAGGTACTCAACACTATCATCCTAACGCTGCACCAAACTCAACAGAGGTACCCAACACTATAACTATTTACCTTCTCAGGGACTGCGGATGGAAAATAGCTTTTAGCTAAATCTGGTACAAAGCATCTCTTCTGCTATAATTAATTTTTTGTACAAGGTCCCTGAAAGAAATAAACCAAATAAACTAATAGCCCTAACGCTGCACCAAACTCAACACGGGTACCCAACACTATAACCCAGCATTGCACCAAACTCAACACAGGTACCCAAAACTTTAACCCAACAATGCACCAAACTCAACACAAGTAGCAAACACTATAACCCTAACACTACACCAAACTCACCAGAGGTTCCTAACTCTATAACCCTAAAACTACACCAAACTCAACTCGGGTACTAACACTGTAACCCAAATTCAACACAGGTACCCAACACTATAACCTCAACACTGCACCAAACTCAACACAGGTACTAACACTATAAACCTAACAGTACACCAAACTCAACACAGGTACTAACATTATAACCCTAACACTGCACCAAATTCAACACAGGTACCCAACACTATAACCTCAACACTGCACAGGACTCAACACGGGTTGCGAACACTATAACCCTAACACTACACCAAACTCAACACAGGTACTAACACTATAACCCTAACACTGCACCACATTCAACACAGGTACCCAACACTATAACCCTAACACTACACCAAGCTCAACACTATAACCCAGCACTGCACCAAACTCAACACAGGTATCCAACACAAAAACCTAACACTGCACCAAACTCAACACAGGTACCCAACGCTATAACCCCGAATTTCTCCAAACTCAACACAGGTACCCAACACTATAACCCTAACACTGCACCAAACTCAACACAGGTATCCAACACTATAACCCTAACACTGCACCAAACTCAACACAGGTACCCAACACTATAACCCAACAATGCACCAAACTCAACATAAGTAGCGAACTCTACATTGGTACCAAACGCTATAACCCGAACACTTCACCTAACTGAATGCAGGTACCTAACACTTTAACCCAAGTTCTATAACCCAATATAACACTATATGTGCATGTGTGCTGTGCTGTAGGGGTAGGGGGGCAGGATGGAAATAGGAGCTCTATTTACAGCTGTAATAATTACTGCTCCTCTCGGAGAGACTGGAGGTGTTAGTAATTATACATTTAGACATGTACACACACATGCGGAACTGGTGAAAAGCATCACACTGAGATGAAGTGTGTGTGTGTTCTGTTTGTGTTCCGTGTGCATGCGTGTGTGATTGTGTGTTCTGTGTGGTGTTGGATTGCAAGTTTAATACAGATGAGTATTAGTACTACCACCATGCAAAAGTAAGAATGTAGATTAGACAGAGAGAATAGTGGCAAAAGAATGATCTGTGTGTGTGTGTGTGTGTGTGTGTGTGTGCGCGCGCGTGCAAGTGTGAGAGAGCGAGGGAGAGAAATACATTTATTAAGCTGTATTTAATCATCGTGGTTTAAGCCTCTCTGTGGTAATCATCATCTGCTGAGCTGATTTGCTTTGTTTTGTGCCTCTGTTTATCATCCAGGAATATGCTGCCAATACCCTGCTCAGTGCAATACACTGAGGAACAAACAGGGGGTACACAGAGAGAAGGACAGAGACTGAGGCACAGACAGGGGTTGCAGAGAGAGAAGGACAGAGACTGAGGCACAGACTGGGGGTGCACAGAGAGAAGGACAAAGACTGAGGCACAGACAGGGGGTGCACAGGGAAAAGGACAGGGACTGAGGCACAGACAGGGGGTACACAGGCAGAAGGACAGGGACTGAGGCACAGACAGGGGGTACACAGGCAGAAGGACAGGGACTGAGGCACAGACAGGGGGTGCACAGAGAGAAGGACAGGGACTGAGGCAGAGACAGGGGGTGCACAGACAGAGGGGCAGGGACTGAGGCACAGACAGGGGGTGCAGAGAGTGAAGGACAGGGACTGAGGCACAGACAGGGGCTGCACAGACAGAAGGACAGGGACTGAGGCACAGACAGGGGGTGCACAGACAGAAGGACAGGGACTGAGGCAGAGACAGGGGGGTGCACAGACAGAAGGACAGGGACTGAGGCACAGACAGGGGGTGCACAGAGCAGAAGGGACAGGGACTGAGGCACAGACAGGGGGGACTGCACAGACAGGGGGAGAGAGAAGGACAGGGACTGAGACAGAGACAGGGGGGCACAGACAGAGAGAAGGACAGGGACTGAGGCACAGACAGGGGGTGCACAGACAGAAGGACAGGGACTGAGGCACAGACAGGGGCTGCACAGACAGAAGGACAGAGACTGAGGCACAGACAGGGGGTGCACAGACAGAAGGACAGGGACTGAGGCACAGACAGGGGGTGCACAGACAGAAGGACAGGGACTGAGGCACAGACAGGGGGTGCAGAGAGAGAAGGACAGGGACTGAGGCACAGACAGGGGGTACACAGACAGAAGGACAGGGACTGAGGCACAGACAGGGGGTACACAGAGAGAAGGACAGGGACTGAGGCACAGACAGGGGGTGCACAGACAGAAGGACAGAGACTGAGGCACAGACAGGGGGTGCAGAGAGAGAAGGACAGAGACTGAGGCACAGACAGGGGGTGCACAGACAGAAGGACAGAGACTGCGGCACAGACGGGGTAAACAGAGAGAAGGGCAGAGACTGAGGCACAGACAGGGGGTAAACAGAGAGAAGGACAGGGACTGAGGCACAGACAGGGGGTGCACAGACAGAAGGACAGAGACTGAGGCACAGACAGGGGGTGCACAGACAGAAGGACAGGGACAGAGGCACAGACAGGGGGTGCACAGAGAGAAGGACAGGGACTGAGGCACAGACAGGGGGTACACAGACAGAAGAACAGGGACTGAGGCACAGACAGGGGGTAAACAGAGAGAAGGACAGAGACTGAGGCACAGACAGGGGGTGCACAGACAGAAGGACAGAGACTGAGGCACAGACTGGGGTTACACAGACAGAAGGACAGGGACTGAGGCACAGACAGGGGGTGCACAGACAGAAGGACAGGGACTGAGGCAGAGACAGGGGGTGCACAGAGAGGAAGGACAGGGACCAAGGCAGAGACAGGGGGTGCACAGACAGAAGGGCAGGGACTGAGGCACAGACAGGGGGTGCAGAGAGAAGGATAGGGACTGAGGCACAGACAGGGGCTGCACAGACAGAAGGACAGAGACTGAGGCACAGACAGGGGGTGCACAGACAGAAGGACAGGGACTGAGGCAGAGACAGGGGGTGCACAGAGAGAAGGACAGGGACTGAGGCACAGACAGGGGGTACACAGAGAGAAGGACAGAGACAGAGGCACAGACAGGGGGCACAGACAGAAGGACAGGGACTGAGGCACAGACAGGGGGAGAGAGAGAAGGACAGGGACTGAGGCACAGACAGGGGGTGCACAGACAGAAGGACAGAGACTGAGGCACAGACAGGGGGTAAACAGAGAGAAGGACAGAGACTGAGGCACAGAGAAGGGGGGACAGAGAGAAGGAGACTGAGGCACAGACAGGGGGTGCACAGACAGAAGGACAGAGACTGAGGCACAGACAGGGGGTGCACAGACAGAAGGACAGGGACAGAGGCACAGACAGGGGGTGCACAGAGAGAAGGACAGGGACTGAGGCACAGACAGGGGGTACACAGACAGAAGAACAGAGACTGAGGCACAGACAGGGGGGTTGCACAGACAGAAGGACAGGGACTGAGGCACAGACAGGGGGTGCACAGACAGAAGGACAGGGACTGAGGCACAGACAGGGGCTGCACAGACAGAAGGACAGAGACTGAGGCACAGACAGGGGGTGCACAGACAGAAGGACAGGGACTGAGGCACAGACAGGGGGTGCAGAGAGAGAAGGACAGGGACTGAGGCACAGACAGGGGCTGCACAGACAGAAGGACAGGGACTGAGGCACAGACAGGGGGTGCACAGACAGAAGGACAGGGACTGAGGCACAGACAGGGGGTGTACAGACAGAAGGACAGGGACTGAGGCACAGATAGTGGGTGCAGAGAGAGAAGGACAGGGACTGAGGCACAGACAGGGGGTACACAGACAGAAGGACAGGGACTGAGGCACAGACAGGGGGTAAACAGACAGAAGGACAGAGACTGAGGCACAGACAGGGGGTAAACAGAGAGAAGGACAGAGACTGAGGCACAGACAGGGGGTGCACAGACAGAAGGACAGAGACTGAGGCACAGACAGGGGGTGCACAGACAGAAGGACAGGGACAGAGGCACAGACAGGGGGTGCACAGAGAGAAGGACAGGGACTGAGGCACAGAGACAGGGTAAACACAGACAGAAGGACAGAGACTGAGGCACAGACAGGGGGTGCACAGAGAGAAGAACAGAGACTGAGGCACAGACAGGGGGTGCACAGACAGAAGGACAGGGACTGAGGCACAGACAGGGGGTACACAGACAGAAGGACAGAGACTGAGGCACAGACAGGGGGGATGCACAGACAGAAGGACAGGGACAGAGGCACAGACAGGGGGTAAACAGAGAGAAGGACAGAGACTGAGGCACAGACAGGGGTGCACAGACAGAAGGACAGGGACAGAGGCACAGACAGGGGGTAAACAGAGAGAAGGACAGAGACTGAGGCACAGACAGGGGGTGCACAGAGAGAAGGACAGGGACTGAGGCACAGACAGGGGGTACACAGACAGAAGAACAGAGACTGAGGCACAGACAGGGGGTAAACAGAGAGAAGGACAGGGATTGAGGCACAGACAGGGGGTGCACAGAGGGAAGGAAAGGGACTGAGGCACAGACTGGGGTTACACAGACAGAAGGACAGGGACTGAGGCACAGACAGGGGGTACACAGAGAGAAGGACAGGGATTGAGGCACAGACAGGGGGTACACAGAGAGAAGCAAAGGGACTGAGGCACAGACTGGGGTTACACAGACAGAAGGACAGGGACTGAGGCAGAGACAGGGGGTACACAGACAGAAGGACAGGGACTGAGGCACAGACAGGGGGTACACAGACAGAAGGACAGGGACTGAGGCACAGACAGGAGGTACACAGACAGAAGAACAGGGACTGAGGCACAGACAGGGTGTACACAGACAGAAGAACAGGGACTGAGGCACAGACAGGGGGTGCACAGAGAGAAGCAGAGGGGCGTGCAAAGATTGCTCATTGCGGGGTTTGTTCATTGGACCATTGTTTCACCGAGCTCCTCCCTTAACCAGAAATTGTCATTTAATCGGATGCTCTGGGCGAAATGGCAGGGAGGAATGTTGCATAAAATGAGAGAGTGAGAGAGAAGGGAGGGGGAGGTTCCCCTGCAGTGGGTTTTTAGGGTTAAAGAGCTCTGGGTAATTCAGGATTATTCAACCCTGTCCGGAAAGGGCCGGCGTGGGTGCTAGCTGTCATTGCAACCAATCAGTTCCACGCCTGATTCTGCTAATCAAAGCCTTTAGCCTGGACTCTCCGGATTGATTAGCAGAATTGGGTGTGTAACTGCATGGCTGGGGCGATATACTGCACCCACACCAGCCCTTTCTGGATGAGGTTGAATACTCCTGCAAATAGGCTAACAATGACTAATCACTCATCAGGCTCTCTTCTTCTTCTCTTCTTTCCTTTTCTCGGTCCACTTATAGAGAGCATGGGTTTTAAATGTAAAAAAAAAAAAAAAAAAAAAAGAAGAAGTAAGGACTAGCAAATTTGTATGATGGAATATGGGCAGGTTCCTTCAAAAGTCATTAAGGAGTGATGTTGGTCACATAGTTACAGACGGGCTTAGAAGGGGAAAGATAGACTCACAGGTCATCAATATAAAAAAAAATACTTTCTCAGATGGTCTCATCTTTCCCTGCTCTGGTCACCCTTGGAAATCACTTACCCCCGCCCCCCTCCAAACTCATTCCACTGACTGGAATCTCTGTAATGGTGGCTGACCTTCATTGATTTCCAGGTTAGCTGCACGTGAAAAAGAAACATTACGTAAATATAAGTGACAGCCGTGAGCCTTCTGTGTTCAAAACAGAATGGATGCTTCCTTGCGGCTAGGAGTTCAGCCCTCAGCCCTGTATCAGAAGCTGTGCTAGATAAAGGCATCGGCTAAATGCATGTAATGCCATGTAAAATTCATGGGGAAATATTGATTTCTGTTTCAGCAATACCTTAGGCTTTCAGGGAAAATGGCATCAGAAGCCCAGTGGCCTCATGGGAATTGTTGTTCTTGCGGGGCCTGCAGCAGCCATTGTATTAAAATGTCATCTGTTCGGCTAACAGGGCCATTACAATGATTTAGCGCTTCAGTTGATGTTCCAAAGGGAAACGGTGGCAAGGTCCTTGCTTAATTCTTTAAGGTGTTTGCACTGGTGTGTGCCTGTGTGTTTGTGTGTCTCTCTCTCTATCTGTGTATCTGTCTGTGTGTTGGCTTATATTCCGGCTGTGTACCGTGGATTTGCGCTTTAAATGATGATATCTGTACTCACAATAACTGTGAGCGTGGATATCTGTACACACAGCAGTTGTGAGCGTGGATATCTGTACACACAACAGTTGTGAGCATGGATGTCTGTACACACTGTAACTTTGTGCATGAATATCTATACATACATCAGTATGTTCGCATTGTCCTTTCCTATGTCTGTCTGTCTATCTGTCTGTCTTTTTGTAAACAGAATAACGGTCAAACTTCTGGACGGTCTTAGTTGAAGTTTTGCGGGAAAGTGATATATGACAGCAGTAAGTGGTGATTAGATTTTCAGAGGTCAAGGTCAAAGGTCAAGGTCAGCATCACAGTAAAGGTTAATGAACGATGGTGCAGGCTGAGGCACGCACTCCATTTAGTGCCTCTAGTTTGATTCTGAAATACTGTGGCCATTTTGCGGATGCTCCTGGAAACAGTGATGACGCAGCTCTGTGACTCCGCATCTATAGAGGCTCCAGCTTTTCAGATGCTGCGTTTGATTGGTGCAGTTAGCCTTTATTACTCATTTGAGGTGTGTTGTGGAGTGATTTCATAGGTCTGGGGGAAGATTTTTCCATGGCTCATTACTGCGGTGAGAAGGTCGGAGGTCCGTGGTGTCGCCATGGTGATAAACTTGACTTTGATTGGCCTTAATTTGTATGTTAGCTGGCCAATTAAATATCCCCCCCTCTGTATTATAAACCCATAATTCAGTTTTTTTTTTTTTTTTTTTGGGGGGGTGCCTACTGCTTTCCAGAATTTTGTAATCTTTTATTCCACATTCTTCCTATCTGCTCTTTCTTTCTCTCTCCATCTTTTCTCTCCCTCTCTCTCTCTCCCTCTGTCTCTCTCTCTCCCCCTCCTTCTCTCTTTCTCCCCCTCTCCCTCCCCCTCTCTCTCTGTCTCTCTCTGCCCCCTCTCTCTCCGTCTCTCTCTCTCTCCCCCTCTCTCTCTCTACTTTGTGACTCAGTGCTGATTAAATTGTCTCGGCTCTGTTGGGTCTGCAGCTCTTAGCTGCTGTAGAGTCAGCACCTCAATCCCCTTCTCGCTGTCTGGGGTCTGAAGTGGTGTGTGTGCGTGCGTGCGTGCGTGCGTGCGTGCTTGTGTGTGCGCGTGTACGTTTGTTTTTGTGTGTCTGAGTGTGTGCGAGTGAGAGACTGTTTATGAATGTGTATGTAAGACTGAGAGTGTTGCATGTGTGAGAGAGAGAGACCCAGTTTTGTGTATTTTCATTGTGTATTTGTGTGATTGTGTGTCTCAGTGTTTGCACACGCGTGAATTAGCGTTTCTGTGCGTGTGCGTTCGTGTATCCGCTGGCGCCCCTGTTTTCCATTTGTGTTCGCGCAAGCTCGTTTTCTGGCCCCTCCGTTGGCCCAGAACATTGATTGTTACAGGCAGCCGGCTAACGAGCAATTAGGGCTGTTATTGGGCTCTTATTGTGCTGAACAGAGCCCGGCAGGTCCAGAGCATCGCCTGATTCTGTTCCCCGTGAGTTCCTCTGGGCTGTACTTACCAGCTCCACACTTCACTGACTCCACAAAGTGCAGCAGAGGTGACTGTCTGAGGAACTGAGTGGGTGGAATGTGGAACGGTCTTGGAAACATCGAAGCAAAGTGTCTCCCCACACCTCCATATGAGGACGTAACTTTGGCTTAAACGTTGTGGGGAGTTGCGATTCGTGGTCTGATTTTGACTCCCCCAAACTCCCATGAAGTACACCCTTGCCTCCATCCCCTGGTATTTTAGACCCTACAGATAAACTGACCTCCTTTTTGTAAGAAAATGTTTGCAGCGGTAGTTTTTAAACAACTTATTTGTTCATCGAAGGGATCTGCATTGCTGGAGAAGTTTTGAGTCTGCCTTCTATTTGAAAGTGTGGGAATGGCTGTAAAAGTTCTCCAGTTTAAGATGTGAGGACACAGGTGTGTGACTAGAATGTTCTTAAGTGAAGTGAGAGCAGAGGGGGCATGAAATAAAAAGTAAAAAGATTAGATTAAATGAAGGTGCTCTTTGCAAAGTTATGCACGGCAAACCCAAGGCTATAAACTAGGAGAACTGTCCAAGGTACCTTTAATAAAAATCCTTAATCACAGGGCGAGTTCATACTGAACATTAAAATTACTCCACTGTAGATGTATTTTTGATGTCCTGTATTACTGGCTTTTTATTTCTGGAGAGAGGTGTTGAATTTCTTTTGAGAACTGAAAGTTATGTAACTTTAGACCCATGAGTTGGAATTGTAGGAAAGAACTCAAAATAAACCTACTTTTCGAAGGAGTCAAGGGACTGCCAATAGCCTTCAGCAGCGTACAGATTCAGGAGCTGTACAGCATTGGATGCATTTTGTATTGGATATGGCTATTGCTTATGATGCAGCGGATCATGATGTGGTGCTTAATTCACCTCGAAAAATGGTCTGGTCCTTCATATTCAAATTTGTTTGAAACCCTGACTTTACAAAATTGACCTGGTAGATGCCCATTACAAAATGGCTGGATCACGAGAGGTGTCCTGCAGGGATCAGTTTTGGGGCCCACCGTCTTTTATCTCTGTTTGTTTTCCCTCTTGTATTATTTCTGAACTTTCTGTTACCACAGCTGTGCTGGAGACTCAACTGCCTCAGTGTTTGGGTAATTTCACCATGACAGCCGCAGTTTTAATGGATGGAAAGACCATCTTGCTCCATTTACATTTGAAAGTTAAACCAGTGCAGCTTTCATTACTATATAAGGAGTAATAGACTCTAATCCGTTTTAATTTATTTTTTTGCTTTCCGATCATAGCTTGTGTTCGACCCTTTCTCCCAGTCTGATGCTGAAAAATTGATTAATGTGCTCGCCTGCGGTACACAAGATTATATTAATGCATTGCTCTGCCTTCCAGGCATAGCGAGATTACAGGTGGCTTAAAATGCTGCTACAAGACGACTGAACAAAACAAGTGAGAGCTCATATTGCCTGTTATTACCTTGGCCCTCCCGTTGATGCACATTCTCCCTGTTTAAGAATTGATTTTAAAACTCTGAGACGTGTGTTTAAGACCCTAAATGGTTCAGCAGCAGACTGCATTGCTTGTGGTTTTTTATTTATTTTTTTTTTTCGAAGACTCCGGTTAAACCTGCCCTCCGGTGCTTTATCGGGAATGTTCTAAGAGCAGGCAAAGGGTCTGGGTGTTATTGTGGCTCAAGACTCAGGTGTTTCCAGTTATTGAGAGCATTTAGACGGCAGCCGCAGATATTGTTAGTTTTCGAGCTTTTAGCAAGCGCTGATGAGCTTGCTGGTGCTGTATGTGTGGTATTTGTCATATTTCTTAAGATTGACCTCACTTGGTTTTCCAATTCAAGTTACCCAAACATAAACCGAAATATGTTTTTAAAAAATTAGTAATTAAAATGTAATTCTCCGTCACGCTGTCGTTTATTTGTGACATTAACATTGGGAAATGTTAAATTGATTTTTTTAAAATTTGAATATGCTGCCTGCATTTCCACTTTATACCAGACATTTTATCTTGCTGTTGGCAAGGTATCTAAACTCAAAGTATCTTTTTTTTTATTTTCACTAATTCTATAAACTGTGCATGGCCAAGTATTAAGTTCATAATATCACTGTTCTTCATCTTTGGGGTTTTTTTTTTTTTTATCCAGTATCACCATGAATTAAATGAAGAAATATATACTTTCACTTTGGGCTGGGTGATAAATTGTGATTGTCTCATGTTCTTATTGGCTAGTAAAAATAAATTGCCTCCATATGGCATAGGCTGTAAGCTTGGCTTTCTGTCACCAGTCTTTTATAATACCTGATGTGGGCATATGCATCCTAAACTTTGAAAGACGGCACACTTACTGCACAACAAGATTGGAAAACACCGTGCCGTTCGTGTATTTTTCGTGCTGAAACCCAATCGGACCCTACACTCGTGCAGGTTCCCCATGTTCTTAAAAGTAAATGGAGATTGCTGTCCCGGCATCGCAGCTGAATGACTCCGATTTTATTCCCGTTCCGCTGTGCCACCGCTGTGGTGCCCTGCTTGGGTGGGATCACGTGTAGCTCAGCTGCGATTAGCATTGACTGTAATGCCCACAGAAATGAATGGCACTTAAGAAGATTTATGCGATGCAAATTAAGTGCCTGCATAAGCTGTGATGCTCATCGATATGGTTGCGACCCTTGAAAAAATATTCCAGTCATTTTTTGGCACTGAGCCGATTTGGAACAGATGGCCACAACATGCGTGATCTTTATGTTCTGTGTATGCTATGTTAGCGCAGCGGATCACCGTAGTGCAATCTTCCACTGTGTCCACTTTCTAACAGACAGTATCTGTTATGAAATAGCTGTCTTTGTCGCAGCAGTCTCGGATAGAATCCCTAGCTAAGGCACTTCCATGTACATTTGCTCCAAGCCGCTAATTTCTGCATTGATTGGAGCGATGTAAGTAGTACTCATAATGCGATTAGATGCAGCTTTTTTCCAATAGACGAGTTCGGTGCAAGGCCAGAAGTCCGCGCGCGCATGCGCAGTAGAGCTGATGTGGGGCAAAAGGAAATATGGTGGCTACTTGTTACGTAGAGGGGTGCACAAACTGGTATCGGAAAGACAGGGGGTTTTTGGTGTTCCCCGTGGCGAGAGACAACGACAGGCGTGGATTCGAGCTATAAATCGTAAGGACTTTGTCCCGAATGATCACACTAGAGTCTGCAGTACTCATTTTGTCAGCGGCTATATACGACGTTAAATAGATGTTAAACTCTACGCAAGCAAATATCAAGCCAAAGGGAGAATGTTAGTGCCATACAACGTTTACAGTCTAAGTCAGCTCTGAGGGGCTTACATTATAGAACTTAGCCCTCCAGAGCTAAGTGTAGGTGTGGTTTTTGTTTTGCTGCTTGCAATAATCATTTGGTTTCCTTGTGATTTCCATTTCATAATTACTTGCTATATAAAGCCAGCAAAGTTGAAATTGCTTGCTAGTTAGTTTTGCGGATGTGAAATGATGTCATTAACACCACTGTGATTGGGTCCCACACCTTAAGTCAGGTAATGGCTACAGTGTCCTTGCAACAAATTCACATTGTTCAAAACAACCGGCAAGCACACATGATCCTAATCTCCTCTCGACATGGATAAGTGCGCAGGTACACATGTAAAATACAAGGGCATATCAGTACTGTTTTGACTGAACGCTACACATTTGATTTCAGATTTTCATTTGTGCCGTGGAGGACTTACCTTGATAGTATCTCGCCGATTTAGTCTTTCAAGTCTCTGTTGCGCTGAAGAAGTCAATGCTTTCACTTTGTAGGAGAAAACTAATGGAGCTTATAGTCTATCTATATTGGCAGGGGAAAAGAATTTTGTATCCAGCCACCTCTTTTTTCCGGCTTTTTATTTGCCAAAACAATTTTAAAAGGGTGGTGCCAATATATTTTAGGGGGGTTTTATCAGTGACAGGGGGGTTTAGAATTTAATATTACTATTTAATATCGCAAATGCATATGTTGCACCTGCCCAAGCAACGCATATCCTAATGTTTATCTGGGTACCCAAACATCAGTTGATATTGGCATAGGATGAATGCAGAATTCATAATCTCGCCATCCAGACAAAATGTACACTGCACACCCTAGAATGTTCCTGAACAAAAAATATATCTGTTAATGGTCTGAATCCATGCTGTAAGCTGCCCTTTACCACAGGGAAAGGGAAAGTACTTATAATTCCCCCACTTTTCAATGTGATTTGTTCATCTTCTGCCCCACTTAGTCTGCAAAGAGCGTGCACACTCCAAATCTTGCTTTTTCTCGCCCTTAAACCGAAAGGGTCTATTGGTTTACCTTTATATGTTCACATGTGTATATAAATATATATTTACCTTTTGTATCATACTTGTTTGTTTTTGTACATTCATGTCCAATTATTGTATCTTCCCGAGGACGATAGTCGCGAGGTGCTATGGTTTAGTTCCGGGGTCGCCACACCCGCAGAGATTTTCTGTTCCAGGCTGTGCAAGCGACAATTATTACAGGAATATTTTCTAATTTTGCACCGACGAAGATATTCATTGACTATGCTCAAGATTTTCAGCAATTTTGGACGTCCAATATGGCTGCCGGTGGCCATTTTGTCTGAAATTTGGGGATCGGGGAGATACACGACTCGGTCCCTGTGGCGACCGAGTTATCTAGTTTTGTAAATCATTTGCACCTACCAGTTTGTACCTACCAGGTCATCAGGTGACACGTGTTATCTGCCCGATTGGTTCTAATGTCTATATATGTTTGTCTTGGCCTGTGGTACTTTTTACGCCCCGATGAAGGCCGCATAGGTCGAAACATGTCTTCTTTTTTAACTGTTTAGCCATGTTATAATAAAGGTTTTTTTTAATTTTTCTTGCTTCTTTCTGATCTACTTATTTTCTGAATACCTGGAATTCTCAAATTTTTGGTCTACTCTCCTATCCCACACTTCAAAGAGCACCAGCTTTACATTTTCTTGGAAACTTTTTTTTATCCTATGAGCGCCTAATATCCTTCTTTTATACGCTTATAGATGTAGCTCCTGTTGGGTTGGGGTGGCCAATCTTATCTGAAAAAGGCCTTTTTTTATTATATCCCAAAGCCTGTACACCTGGTTCATTTTATCAAGTTCTTGATTGAACATACTGGTTAGTTAGTCATTTGAATTGGGTGTCATGGAATTGGGCTGGAACCGAAACCGGCCATTTGCAGATAGGATTGGGTATAGGGAATGGTATGTTGACTTGACGATGGCCCTGATGGCAGCTTCCCTTCGGCAGGAATCTCTCTAGAAAAGGTGTTCGACTACAGTGAGTACTGGGAAGTGACGCGAGGCCTGTATGCCCCGTTCGACTGCACGGCCACGATGAAGTCTGGCAACGCCGACGTGTACGAGAACGAGATTCCGGGCGGCCAGTACACTAACCTGCACTTCCAGGCTCACAGCATGGGGCTCGGGAACAAGTTCAAGGAGGTGAAGAAGGCCTACGTGGAGGCTAACAAGCTCCTGGGAGACCTCATCAAGGTAAACGCTAATGCTAATGAACCGACGACCTAACCATAACCTTAAAGCCGATGCTAACAAGCTCCTGAGAGACCTGATCAAGGTAAACGCTAATGCTAATGAATCCGCGTACTTAACATAACCCTATACCCAATGCTGACAATCTCCCGGGAGACCTCATCAAGGTAAACACCAATGTTCATCCTAATACACCCAACCCATTTACCCTAACCCTATATCATGGCTTAAAAGATCCTGGGAGACTTGGTCTAGGTAAACGGTAATGCTAGTGTACCCTTGCACTAAGTGTAACCCTATACCAAGGCTAACGAGCTCCTTGGAGGCCTCATCATGCAAATATCTAATGCAAATATCTCCACGCACAAACTGTAACCCTATACTGTGGTTAATGGGCTACTAGGAGGATCTCATCAAGGTGAACGCTAATGCTAATGCTCAGACGCATTAACTGTAATCTTATACCAAGAATAATTAGCCACTGGGAGACCTCACTGAGGTAAGTGCTAATGCTGATGCACCCAGGCAGTAACTGTAACCCTATACTGAGGCTAATGAGCTATTGGGAGGACTTCATCAGGATAAACCCCTATGCTAACACACTCACGCACTAACTGTAACCCTATACCATGGCTAATAAGATACAGAAAGGCCTTATCAAGGTTAACCCAAATGCTAAGAGAATTGCACCCACAGATGTACCCTCACCATAACCCTACACTGAGGCTGACTCGCAGCTGGGAGACTTCATCAGTGTGTATGCTTTTGCTAGCACACACACACATGCTAATACTGTATCCGTTATGCTACATTAAGGGTAACGAGATTAGGGGGCACACTGCTCTACCGTGCCCGTCTCCTCCCACACCCCCTCTGTAAATAGTGTATCAGAACCCGGATCCTGAGAGGGTAGAGTTGAGTTTTTAATTTTTGTTGAGTGAGGCGGTTTGGCAGGCCAAAGTGAGAGCGCGTGATTAGCTGTGGTTAGTCTCTGTTGGAGTGTCCTTCATGGATAATGTCGTCGGCAGAGGAGACGCACTGAATCAGACTGCGTTTATCGGAGCAGACGTGTTCCAATTACTCTCATTTACCCTGCCCCCACACGGGCTTTATCCTGCCCTCTATCCCTTCACCCGCATGTGCCACCTCTACCTTTCCTCCCTCTTCTTCTCTGACCCCCTCTTTATCTCTCTTCTTCCATCTCTTTCCGTCCTACTTACTCACTCCTTTTCTGTCCTTCCTTTTCTCTCCATCTTCCTCTCTCACTCCACCTCCAGTTTCTCTCCTTCCTCACTGGTACTCTGCTGGTCTCTATGCTGTCCTCACATGGTGGGGATCTTCCCAGCCTCCGTCCTTGCTGGAGGACCTATCTCACAGTGATGATGCATTACCTTTCTCTATAGGTGGCTGCATCTCATTTGCAAGGAACCATCCTAAGTGGGTGGCATTTTTAGCCCGCTTGGCCGACAGGCCCAATTGGACTTATGCTGTGCTTAGAGTGATTAGTGGTGGTCTGGTGTGCTTGCGTGCGTGCATCCAAAATTTTTGTTTCAGCGCTATACAGCTTTCAGTTTTCCACGGATCCTTTTCATATTTTATATGCATGTATATGGGCCCAAGATCTAGCCCGAGTTTGATTTTGGGCATGCTGCGATTCTTGGTTTGGCCACTAGGTGGCTTTTTCTGCAAAACTTCAAACAGCTCTAGCTCCCTTATTCTACGAGCTAAGATGCTCTAATTTTTACTGTAGGTTGTTCTGCCAAGGGTTCATCATATATGTAATGAGCTTTTGATTTGACTTAATTTTAAAGGTTATATAGGTGAAAGGTCATAAAATGTGCTGATTTCGTTTCAGCGCCATAGCGCCCTCAGTTTTCAACGGATCCTTTTCCTATTTTATATGCATGTATATGGGCTCAAGATCTAGCCCGAGTTTGATTTTGGTCATGCTGCAATTCTTGCTTTGGCCACCAGGCGGCTTTTTCTGCAAAACTTCAAACAGCTCTAGCTCCCTTATTCTATGAACTAAGATGCTCAAATTTTTTGCCCGCTTGGCCAGAAGGCCCAAGGGGCTTATGCTATGCTCGGGGTCTTTAGCGGTGGTCTGTCGTGCGTCTGTGCGGGCATGCGTGCGTAAACCTTTGGCTTGTCTGCGCTCTAGTGTCTTCAGTTTTTCACCGATCCTTTTCATATTTCATATGTGTATATGGCGTCATAAGGTCTAGACCAAGTTCATTTTGAGCCCAGTCGGACCGATACTTTCGTCAATACGGGGCGTTCCATTTTGGCCACGTTTGGCCAAGCGGGCGCAGTGGCTTTGCCACTATTTTTAGGAAATATGGCTGTTTAGGACTGTCTCAGCTCAATAGGAAGCACAGAAAACAACCTAGTTAGGCATCTCGCTTCAGCGAAATTTTGAGGAGACATGAAGTGGTTCCTTCTCAGCGAAGGAAATCCCAAAATGCCTTGCGACAAACTGGGGATTCACCGTATAGATCACAGACGAGGGACGGCAACGGTTGGCATTTGATCGAGTTCACGTACCATTTCATCATAAAATTCGCTTCCAATCATTTTTGAAGCGAGAAATTGACGGCGTAGATTCTGAATATCGGCTCTTTGTGGGAAAGGACGTTGAATTAAAAACTTGCACCGATGTTTTTGAAGCGCTGAAGATCCACGAACTAGGCTGACGGAAAGCTACCTTTTACGTTTCCCACAGAAACCGCTGACCCCGCGCTGCAACATAAACCGTGCTAGTCACATGATGCTTCCTATTTAGTGTCTTTTCACTTAACCATTTTAACGAATGGTTCCTAATAAGTCGGTGTCCTAACTAGGCACCGAGGTGATAGGAGGCCTCCTAGCATTTGAGAAAGAGCCGATGACTCCTTCCTGCAAACTAGTGGGAGACCTGTCTCACAGTGATGATGCGTTTTCTCTCTCCGTAGGTGACTCCTTCCTCTAAGATAGTAGGAGACCTGGCTCAGTTCATGGTGCAGAATTCCCTGACGCGGGCGGAGGTGGAGGAGAGGGCGGATGAGCTGTCCTTCCCGCTCTCCGTAGTGGAATTTCTGCAGGGACACATCGGAATTCCACACGGTGGCTTCCCAGAGCCCTTCAGAACCAAGGTAAACACGCTCCACCCCTGTTTCAGTGACTCCGCCTCCTCATCTGAGCCCTTCTGGTCAAAATTAGCTGAGCCCCACCTCCTCATCCCTGGGCATTTTAGATCAAAGGCAATTTAACCTGATCTTGCAGAACTTGCAAAAGGGGCAGCCATTTTAGAGCCAGGGGAGCAGGTGGGCGGAGTTAGCAGCTGCTGAACCCAGCAGGGCCCCTCCCACCTGCCTTTCCCTGCCACGTCTCTCAGCAATAGCGTGTGTGTGTGTGTGTGTGTGTGTGTGTGTGTGTAATTGTGTGTGCGTGCGTGTTTACGCCCACTCCGCTCTGTTCTAACCCGCTCCTGAATCTCAGCGATGGCTTCAGAGTTAATGAACTCTGTAAAATGTCACCATTAAACACAGACTCCAGAACTAATGTCGCTCCCATTGAGTTCCCTCCTGTCAAAACTGTCCCAGATACATTTAAAAATATTATTTTAATGACTCCTGGGACTGAGGCCATTTACTGTATTTGGTGAGTGATTTTGGCCTTAGTGTGAAGCTCAGGATTGTGACCCGGGGAGACCGGTCTGGTAATACCGCTGACACAGCTGGCTGGAAACCTAATGAAAGCCCCTGAGCTCCTGATGCATTCTGGGAAAGCTTGGCCTTTTAAAGAAGCTGATTTCTCTGCTTGCTGAGCATCTACTGCTGTTCAGTGAGGACATGCACTCTCACGTGCGTGCACTGACACACACGCACTCACGTGCAAGCACACACTCACTCAGGCATACATATACGTGTACACAATCTGTACAGACGCACACCCCTATACACACATGGACACCCATGCGTAATCCCACACAAACATACGTGCAAGCTCTTTCACGCGCACACACACACATATACATATATATTCATGCAGGCATACATATCCATGCACACAATTTGTACAGGCACGCACACCCTTATACACGCATTCACATCCTTGTATAATCCCAAAACAGAGATAGGTACACTCTCACGCAAACATACATGCAAGCTCTCTCTCTCTCACTCTCACTCTCACTCTCTCACTCTCACGCACACGCACACACACTCTCTCTCAGTCCTCCTGTTAGACTTGAGCGGTTGGCGGGCTTGGTCCCTGCTGTAGTCTTACACTGAGAGAGATTTGTGCTCTTTATCTGAGAGCTCATGTGAGCCTCACTCTACTGAACTAAGTCAGAACAACAGAACCACCTAAAGCTCAAACCCTCAGGTACAAAACCATCAAAAGCCCAAACCCTCAGGTACAGAACCACCAAAAGCCCAAACCTCAGGTACAGAACCACCAAAAGCCCAAACCCTCAGGTACAGAACCACCAAAAGCCCAAACCCTCAGGTACAGAACCACCAAAAGCCCAAACCCTCCGCACAGAACCACCAAAAGCCCAAACCCACAGGTACAGAACCACCAAAAGCCCAAACCCTCAGGTACAGAACCACCAAAAGCCCAAACACTCAGGTACAGAACCACCTAAAGCCCAAACCCTCAGGTACAGAACCACCAAAAGCCCAATTCCTCAGGTACAGAACCACCAAAAGCCCAAACCCTCAGGTACAGAACCACCAAAAGCCCAAACCCTCAGGTACAGAACCACCTAAAGCCTAAACCCTCCGGTACAGAACCACCAAAAGCCCAATCCCTCAGGTACAGAACCACCTAAAGCCCAAACCCTCAGGTACAGAACCACCTAAAGCCCAAACCCACAGATGCAGAACCACCTAAAGCCCAAACCCACAGGTACAGAACCACCAAAAGCCCAAACCCACAGGTACAGAACCACCTAAACCCCAAACCCACAGGTACAGAACCGCTTAATCCCCAAACCCTCAAGTACAGAACCACCTAGAGCCTAAACCCACAGGTACAGAACCACAGTATTACTGACCCACTGCATGATGGGAGTGCTCGTGTACTGAGGTGAAAGTCGACATCAGACAGAAGCTCCATTACTGCATAGCACCATAGGATCTTGGTGTTCACACGAGTGTGTACATCACCTCCCGCTGTTGTGATTGCTAAGCCGTATTTGCGAGGTCGTGCTGTGTATTGTTGGATTCTTGATATTTTTTGTTTTTGCTTTCCGTGGTTTTAATTGCGTGTGTTTTCGTGTCCTGCCGGCGCGTTCGTCTGTCCAGCAGGAATTCGCAGCTCTTAACCGTTACAGCAGCGCCGGGAAATATTTGTTCATCTCTGTTTCCATGCCAACACGCGGCAAACCCACTTCTCATTTCTGTGGATCAATCATTCCTGAGATGCGGCGGAGTTTCCAAACGGGCCTCAATCTCATGCCCATTTTCTTCCGTTTTGACTCGCCCGTCTTTGGGGGATTTGCTTTCCAGCGTTTTTAAATCCGCACTGCAGAAATGAAACCTTCATGAGAGTGGCATTTTAAAACTGAATGTTCTGGATTTTCATTTCTCCCTATGAAATATAACCCTTGCGTGTCACTGTGTATTTATTAGTTTATGTCTGACCTTTCATTCTGTGCGCTCTTGTATGTATTGCTTTTTTATTCACTGTGTATTAACACCATAAAGTATCCTGCTGTCCATTTTGCAGGATATTACTCATTTCCATGTTCATGTCCTCTTGAGAGCAATACTGATGTTGCCCAGCACAGCGTGTCGCTCTGGATCGTTCCAGACGCATTTCGGAAACGGCCGAGCCAAATTCGAAATGAAATAATGCTCCATTTATTGAATGGCAGTGCCGTGTACGGTGGGCAGAGCTTTTGACTTTGAGCTGTTGGTTGAAATCCAAAAATGGCCGTGACTGTTGAGCAGAAAACTTTGATTTTCAAACTTGGGTGTAAACATCCATAAAGACTGAGAGGCTCTTTAACCATAAAGGAAAATGACAGTGGATGTAAAACTGGACGGGTTGAGTTGAAAAGAGGCATTTCTGGGCTTCTGGGTTTCTTGCATGTGTGGGTATACTCTCCTCCAGAAACATGATTGCCTCCCTCGTTCCTGAGAATGCTGGCAGTTTTAGACTGGCATTTAAAATGTTTGATACATGTGTCATAGTGGGCTCTTTAGGGTTAAATTTTATCCAGAATGGCGCAAAATTATTAAAAGTATAAAAGTATTCTGCATTTTCACTCTTTTTCTGCTTTATGTCTGAACATTTGTCTGTTTTCTTGGGCTCCTTCCCCTCTTGCTCTGTGGTTGTAGCGTTCACACTGTCTTGGAGTTACTGAAATTAGCTTCCTCTAACTAGTAAAGTGTTCAGGGTCACCTCTGCGTTGGGGTAGAGCGAGGAAACATTCGGCAATCTCTTATACCTCTGTGCCTTGTCAGGGAAAATGACTTCAATTACGAGCATGACGTGATGAAGGTAGCAGAAACCTGAATGTAATTGTATATTCTATTAACCCATTTTAGCTTACCGGCCCTATGCTATTGTCGTGGTGTGGCGTCTGTCGTCCGGCGTCTGTCTTCCGTCGTCTAGAATATTTTTTATTTATTTTTTTTCGCCCGATGAATTTTCCTGTAAATTTGCCATAACATACTACTAGACCATATCTCCAGATGTTTTTTTCGTATTTTTGATTGAATCATTTTCGTCCGTTTTATGGGCCCTTGAAATTTTGGCCCCAATGTTTAAGATTGGTAAAATTTCTCAGTCCTATCAACTTACCTTGGTGCCGTCAATGTACAGTGCGAGCGCCATTTTGATTGAATCGACGGAAGTGGGTCTAGTGGGGGCGCTGTACTTTATAAATATGCAAGATGGCCTGTGGAGGCCAAATGGTTGCAGATGGAGATTAAGTTTGTATTATCGACATATAGGAAGTCATATATGACCTTTATTTTGGCAAAATTAAATTTGACCATAGATGACTTTGAAAGGTCAAACTCGAGATCAGGGAAAATATTTACCATGTTAAAAGATAGGACTTGAAATTTCAAAAAATTATTTCTCAAAAACTGTCTAATAATTTTTTTTTTTCTAAATCTGGCAATCAACTCACCTTGATACACTTTATGTGCAGTGCAAGTGTCATTTTGATTGAATCGACGGAAGTGGGTCTAGTGGGGGCGCTGTACTTTAACATTGGGTCTCATGGAGAATGGGCAAAATTTCCTGTGGAAGCTGAATGGTTGCAGACAGAGATTCAGTTTGTATTACTGATATATAGGAAATCATATATGACCTATATTTTGGATGTGTTAAAGTTGACCTCAGATGACCTTGAAAGGTCAAACATGTGGTCAAGCAAAATGTTACAATTTTCAAAGGCTTCTAGGCTTGAGAATATTGAAGATTGGGAACATGAGTATTGAACACTTATAGGAAGTCATATCTGAACTTTCATTTGGTGGCCTTGAACTTGACCTTCAGTGACCTTCGAAGGTTAAACTTCACATGGTGAAATTTCAATGACCTCTTTCACCAAAACTATTACAGATAGAGCGTTGGTTTGTATTGTGGGCATATAGGAAACCATGTATGAACTTTTGTTTGGTGACATTGAATTTGACCTTCGGTGACCTTCGAAGGTCAAACTTCACATGGTGAAATTTCAATTACTTCTACCACCAGAACTATTACAGACAGGGGCGTAGCACGGGGAGGTACTGATTACCTGGGCCCACTGTGGGAGGGGGGCCCTTGAGAAGCCTGGAATGAAAAGTGTATTTTTTTATTAATTTAATTTTTTCTTAGTAATTAATGTCATTATTGAATCAAAAGCAACTAAATGGATTTGGTCAAAAGATTAAAGTTGGTCTCAAATAGAGTAAAATAAACTACTAGGGGCCTTTGCTCCCCCCTTCTAAAATGTACAAATGGTATAGTCCACCCCTTGCGCTGCGCGGGAGAGCAAGCCTAGAAGAGAGGAGAAAGGTGACTAAACAGGAAGAGTGATGCCGCCTAAAGTTTATGGCTTCAAGTCTTTCACCCTCTTCAAGCCTGGAGGTCTCTGGAGCAGTGTGCGAAATATGGGGGGTCCGAAGCCCCCCGATTAACCCATGAGACCCCCTGAAAACCTCAAAAGCAAAATTTGAAGGGGTCTCAAATTTTGTCTTAAGAAATAAAAAATAAAATATTTTATTGTCATTAATGGTCACTAAAATGTTTTTAAGCTCACCATGCCCAGTATACAGAATTCAAAACATTTATTCACAAATATGTTCTATTTTTTGCCAAGCGGAGCCAGCCAGTCCTGTGCACGTATGCAAATTAGCCATGCGCGCCAAACAGAAGAAAGACATAACGTTGAGAAGTTGTACTAATGGCGAGCAAGCGAAAACTTAACCAGAGTGTATCACTCGTACGCTATGGGGTCACATCCAAAAATGTGGCACTCAGAGATGAAGAGGCACCGAAAGACGATGCTGGGGCAGCTAGCACAGTAGGCCCACTCTCGCTACCAAAACGGAGGATCCTCTGATTCCTCTCCCACCCAGCGACCCCCCCAGAAGGACAATGTGAAGTTGAGGCCGAGTGCTCCTCTGACGCAGCAGGTGCAGAGGTATCGATAGCTGCTACACTTGCTAGCACTAGCGACTTGCCGGCTGGTTGGACAGTGAGGCAAGTGGGCGAATGGACGAATAGATGAGCGTTTGCGACTATGCGTGTGTCCTTTCCGGCTTCGGCATACTGCATGGTTATGTAGGCCCTGTGGTTGGTTGTGGTCTCAGTGAAGCAGCCTAGTCTTGGAGTTGGAGAAGTTGGGGTGATTGCGTGCGTGTGTTTATGTGTGTGTGAGAGAGCGAGAGAGTACCCGCTGTGGTGATGTTTGGCTTGTTGTTAGTAAGCTGTCTTGTCAGCATCCGCCGTGGTGCTTTTTTCAATTTGAGAGATTGCCTGTTTGCACAGTTAGGTGAATGTGCTTTGTGTGTGTGTGTTCAATGATGTATCTGTCTGATTGTATTTGTTGTAGATGGATGGTTAAATAATGTCACACGATCGGTCATACTGCAGGCTCTCATTTGCAAGTGCACTGATTGCGTGCCGGTCTCCGATAGGCTATACCTGGCATTTATTCAGGTGATGGCTCTTGTAAGTGCGCCAGATTGGTGCCAGTTATTGTTGCGTCTGCATTGTAATGCACAGCTTTGCCGCTCCTTGTTATTAAAACAACGTGCATCCAAACAACTTTAGCCAATGCAACCTCCTATGTCAGTGTTGCTTTAGGAATACTATAGCATATCGCCGGATTATCAAAATTTGTTAAGTGCGTGCGTGTGTAGCTGCTGTCAGAGGCAGTTATACGTTAAATTAAGTTGATAAAATTTAGGTAAAAATTCATTTAAAGGGTTTGAATTAAATATACTAATACCTTTGATAAATTATGTTTCTGTTAAAAGCATAAATAGAATTTAAAACACTTTCTAAAGAGTTTGGTATTTGCAAGGCGGAACCTATTTTGGGGTGCTGCAGGAGGGGCCGATTTTAATTATCGTAGCATTGTTGCACACCTCCGGGGGGCAGACTGTGTACATAGTAGCAAAGCCAGGGAGGAAGACGTTTACGTTTTGTTGCTGTATAAGAGTTATTTTTATGAAGTCGTGCGGTGTGGGTGGACTTGTGAAGTTAGTAGTGCGCTGTGTAGCTGAACTTTTTTACTCCCCGTGAGTTAATGCGGCCAATGAGGTACGTTAATTGTATTTGTTTGTGAAATGTTTTAATGCTCGTTTTCTACGAGAACACTTTGCATTGAACTGATTGTATTTGTATTTATTTATTTTATTCAGTTCGCACGGCATGGCATGGCATGACAGGCATGAGAGGGATTGTATGCAATTAAATGCCCGTTAAAATCGAACGCCTTGTGCCCGTGATTTAACTCCGAGGGAGTCACAGCGTGTGTGTTGAATACTTTTTACTTTCACTTGAATAGATTTATAGACCAGTACTTTTAGTTTTCCTTAAGTTAATTTTAACCAGAGTAACTGTACTTCTACTTGAGTACAATAGTTATACTTTTTTTCACCTCTAAATAAAACCCAGCAGTTGGAATCTTGTTCAAACTTGAAAGAACCCGGTGTGTTGTGATTTTCTAAAGTGCAACCGTGTAAGGTACATAAAGAACCACAAGTGGTAAAGTCAAGAAATATATATGTGTTATAAGAATTGTCCTAATGTGGAGGTTAGATGCTTAAATGGTAGATATTATATCCTACTTTGGGAATATGCTAATAAACACAAAGTAATGTGAAGGAAATAAACTTTTGCTTTTAATACAAGGAAATTAAGAGTTAAAAAAATACATAAAAATGCATAGATATTTGTAAAAAAAAAAAAAAAAAAAAAAAAAAAATCACACTTTTCTTGTTTGACTGGCCAGCTGGGGGGGCCCTGTGTAATTTTCTTTCTGGGGGCCCAAAATTCCTAGCTACACCCCTGATTACACATAGAGGTTAGGTTTGTATTGTGGGTATACAGGAAGTCATGTATGAAGTTTCATTGGGTGACCTTGAACTTGACCTTCAGTGACCTTCAACGACCAAACTATACAGTGAAATTTCAATGACTCATATCAGCAAAATCATAACAGATAGAGTGTAGGTTTGTATTGGAGATTTATAGGAAGTCATATATGAACTTTCATTTGGTGACCTTCATATTGACCTTCAAAGGTCAAATGTGACCTAGTGAAAATTCAATGACTTGTATCACTAAAATGGTCACAGATGGAGCCTAAGTTTGTGTTACTGACATCTAGGAAGTCACATATGAACATTCATTTGGTGGCATTCAACTTGACTGTCAGTGACCAGAGGATCAAACTCGACAGTGAAAGTACAATGACTTGTATCACCAAAATGGTCACAGATTGAGCCAGGGTTTGTATAGAGACATTTAGAAAGTCCTATATGAAGTCCATATGCTGACCTCAACTTGACCTTGTGTGACCTTTAAAGTTTACAATTGACATATTGAATTTCAATGACTTGTATCACCAAAACTGCTTCAGAGCTTAGGATTGTGTTTGTATTTCAGGAGGTCTTATAAATGTATGTGAACTTTTATTTAGTCACCTTGACATTGATTTTCATTGATTCAGATGTCTAACTTCACTTGAAATTTTCATAACTTGTGTTATCCTATCAAATGGGTTGATGTGATCACATGACCCCGTCTGAGCAATGAGACGTCACCAGAGCTCCTGTGCAATGCAAGTGTGACACGACTCATCTCTCTCCTGTCCCAGGTGCTGAAGTCCCTCCCTCGTGTGGAGGGTCGGCCTGGGGCTTCCCTGCCCGCCATGGACTTCGAGGCTCTGGAGAAGCAGCTGCGAGAGGCACACGGCGATGACATCACTCCAGAGGACGTCATGTCAGCGGCCATGTACCCCAAGGTGTTCCAGGAGTTTAAAGATTTCACTGCCACGTTTGGGCCTGTGGACTGCCTCGACACTCGCCTGTTTCTAGACGGGCCCAAAATCGCCGAGGAGTTTGAGGTTTGGCGCCCCGTCATTGTCCCATGCTAGATTACATGCCTTTAATCTCTTTCTCACGCATTTATACATTTGTATGCATTTGGGTGCATTCATATGAAAAATTAACACAGATCTTTGCTGTAGCTAATGCTGATGCGAGTTTGTGCTGGGATGAAATTGTTCGTCAATTGTGTTGTTTTTCTGGGTTTGAGTGAGGCAGAGATTGTTGTTTCTGTTTTTGTGTTCCGTTTTGGTGGATTGGACATTGTTTTATGTGTGTGTGTGTGTTTTGTGTGTGTGTGTGTTTTTGTCGCGTTTCTATGCTTGGGTGGAGTGGAGATAGTTGTGTTTGGGTTGAGATGGAGGACTGCAATGTGCAAGATATTGTTGGGTGTAGGTGCAGCAAGTCTATGGCTGCGTTTCCGCCGAACTTGAAACAAAGTTTTCGAGCAGACAGATTACATTCAAAGCCAGTACAAAGACGCGAATACATGCGAAAAGATGCTAGTTCTCGCCTGGCGATGCAAATCGCGCGGGAGACGCGGTGCGGCGCGACACAACACGAACGGTGTGCGCGAACGGCGCAAATGCACGAAATTTGCGTTTCTCTCGACCTCAAAATATGTATCTTTTGCTGAAAATTCTCGTGAGTGAGGTGGTATTCTGAATTGCATCATTGCTACTGGTAGCAACATTGGCTAGCTGGGGTACCTAGCAACAAATTCAAACTGCTGTTACATTGCATGAGATAATGGGAAGGCTAGCTAGCTCACTGGCTGGGTAGATGGCGAGCTAGCTTATCAAATAACCTCTTTAACACGGCCTCACAAGAAAATGGTGGTCTAGCTCAGCTTTGGATATGACATTATCATCAGTTTTGTGAATATTTTTATTCACAAGCTGGCACAATGTTCATAAAGTAAAATGTTTGTGGCGTTAGCATAGCAACATTAGCTTCAACATCTTGTTGATGATTTTTGGAGATTGCAGGAAGTACCGCCCCTTGAGCGTAAACAAGACTTAACTTGCATTGCTACTGGTCAGCTGTGTGAATTTGCATGTCAGTCCTCTGCCAGGGTTGTCCTCCCGAGTGAATGGGATTCTTGCCAAACAGGGCAGAAAATCTTCAAAGCTAAAAAATAAAAATTATCCTGTGGTCAAACTCCAAAGCGTTCGGTGGAAACATAGCATTACACTGGTCTTGGGGTCTCTGTAATGGGTGTTTTGCGGAAGCTTGGGTTTCTGTAACAGGTGTTTCACGGGTTTCGGGGTTTCTGTATCGGGTGTTTTGCAGGTGTCGGGTGTAGGAGTGGCGGGTGTTTCCCCGGTGTCGGGGTTTCTGCAGGCGGTGTTTAGCGAGTGTTGGGTGTAGGAGTGGTGGGTGTTGCGCAGGTGTCGCGGTCTCTGCAGCAGGTGTTCAGCGGGTGTCCTCACGCGCGTCTCTCTCCTGCAGGTGGAGCTGGAGCGGGGGAAGATCCTGCACATTAAAGCCCTGGCGCTGGGAGACCTGAGCGTCGCTGGGCAGAGAGAGGTCTTCTTCGAGCTCAACGGCCAGCTCAGATCTGTGCTGGTCAAGGACACTGTGGCCATGAAGGTACAGGCTTTTACAGACACACACACACACACACGCACACGCACACACACGCACTCATACACACACTCACGGTCCCTACACTCTCTCACACACACACTCACACACAGTGTACCTCTCGCTCTCCCCTGTGTTTGAGCGGCACTCTCTGTCGCCCCCTGCTGCAGGAGATGCACTTCCACCCGAAGGCGCTGAAGGACGTGCGGGGGCAGGTGGGGGCTCCGATGCCGGGGAAGGTGGTGGAGGTTCGGGTGAAGGAGGGGGAGCAGGTGGAGAAGGGACAGCCCCTCTGCGTCCTGAGCGCCATGAAGATGGAGACTGTCGTCAACTCCCCCATCTCCGGCACCGTCTCCAAGATCTACGTCACGCCTGACGCCAGCCTGGAGGGCGATGACCTCATCCTGGAGATCACAGAGTAGGGGCAGGGCCATGGGGCGTGGTCAGTGGCGAGGGGTGGGGTCATGAATGTGGTATGGATGTGCGACCACGCCCTTCCTTTGGAGTGACAGACCGTAGCAGTGGCTGTGTCGAGGGTCAATGATGTAATTCTTTTGGGGTTGTAACTTTTTCTGGACTCGACTGATCTTGCCTTGTGTAACTAGGCCACCCAAAGGACTAGAGGGGAGGGGTTAGCACTTTTATCGGAGTATTTTATAGGATCCAGTACAGCAGAAAAGTTGCAGGAAACACGCCTGAAGTTCTTGAATCAAAAAGGATTACGTGATTGGCCCAGGTCTCTAGTGACGCCCTGAAGTCCCACTCAGCTCCCCTAGATCTGGAGAGATCAAAATGGCGATGTTCCCTTTCAGATTAATGACTTTATTTTTTTAATAGCCAAAATGAGCGTGTAATTACATAGTCTAATGGTGATTAGCACAGGAAGTCACTTTTTCTAATTAGTGCCGTCGCCATAGCGAGAAATTTGGGCACAAGGCCTGTGCGTCGATCCTGAGCGCCATACCAGTGCGTTTCAGTGGGGAAATCGCCTGGCGTACGCGTCAAGTTGTTGCACTTAAGCACCTCGACATAATCGGAAGAAGAGAAAAACTAATATTAACAATCACGTTTATCTGTCTATTGTGTGTTTATCTGCGGTTTGGGGAATGGGTCAATGTCTCGTACTGGTGTCAACAATCACACCTGACATCGAAACGGGAAGGGGGCGTGAATTTAGCTGCCGTATTGTCATTTAAATATAGATAAAGCAATAAATATTGGTGTCGCCTATTTTTACCGTCTGTGTATAACCTGATCATGCATATCGCCATTAAGTGCTGGAATAATGTTACCGTGGCAACACTGGAATGCGATGGCTATGGGCCTTAAATTATGAGCACAATTAGTATTCCTCCCTCCGCCCCTATATCTCTCCCTGCCTCTAATTCATATATCTCTCCCTCCCTCCCTCTCTCCCTCCATCTTTCTATCTCTCCCTCCGTCTTTACAACCTGCAGTGTCTCCATCTCTCACCACACTCTCTCCTTCTCTCACTCTCTCCATCTCTCTCTCATCCCTCTTCTCGATTCTTCTCTCTTTAAACTTCCGTTTCTCCATCTCTCCCTCTCATCCCTCTCTCTTGGTTCATTTATTCTCTGCATCTCTCTCTCTCTGTTCTCCCCTAACTGCATCGTTCATTCTCCATTTTTCACAATATTTCCTGCCCTCCCTCGAGATGGATTGTCAAAAAAAACAAAGATTCCTGCAATCATCTATATACATTCATTATCTACATGCGTGCGTGCGACACACACACACTCTGACACACAAACACACTGTGTATCATGACCTGAATTGGCTTCTCTTTTCCCAGCGTAATTGTAATGGTTTTGCATGCGGATCTCCCATCATTCTGCGGGATGCACCTGTCTCACTGTTCACTGCCAAGTCCTCTAATCACTTTCCTGTCTTAAACAAACCATCAGCACAAAATTATTCACTAAAGCACTTAACGGTTATTTGAAAAGTACCTGAGTAGACTTCAATCCTGGCGTTCTGTACCGTGGCACTTTTATGACTGGAAGCTACATTTAGAACACGTTTATGATGGCTAAAAACGCACACCATGTATATACCATATCAGGATTGACTTAATCAACCGTTCAATATACAGAGAGGGGAAACATGCATTCCTTTTATCAGTCAAATGTTTATTTCATTTTTTTTTTGCGTGTGGGTGTGCGTGTCCGTGTGCGTGCGTGAGTTTGATGGGTTTAATTGCATAAGGACGTCTGCACCTCTGAACGTTGTATGGGCGGTAATCTTGAGGTTTTTGAACATTGAGAGACGAAGCATTTTATTAATTCTCTGTGAGGTGTTGAGAATCTTTCCCCACTCTGATCCAGACCCAGTCTTCTGTTTATTTCTTTGTTTTATGTTGAACAGGAACCTGTTTTGACTTGACTCGTGCCTACAGGAGAGTTAGTGCGATATAAGCATTCTGAGAATTTACCTGAAATTCCTTAACAGAAAGAGGAGAGTGAGAGCAGTGATATTTTTGTGGACATACATTAAGTTGAGTATTAATCTGCCAGGGAGGAGGCGATGTGTTTTTCTGTGAAATGAACAGCCTGCAGTCATTTCCGCTCACCCTTGCTGCAGTGTTGAGGGTAATACAGGGTAAGTGTGTTAGAGTTAATGAGGCCACATGCCAAGACCACATTCTCCCCCAGTCGCTCAGTCAAGCCCAGTGAATCTGTGACAGCCAATGGAAGCGTTCATAATCTTTTGGGCCAGGTCATGTGACTGTGGCAGATTGATTGGGGAAGTGTTTATTGTTACGGGATTAACCGTACTCCTGCCATTTTAATGTCTCGTTGCAGCTTTTTTTTTCTCTTATGATGCAAATCTGCAATGTCACTTGTCATTCAAATGTTCTGTCAATATGCAAAAAATAAATGAATAAATAAACAAAAAAAAAATAGAAGTGTCTGTGATGCTGTTTGTGTCCATTTCATTTGTGTGTCTGTGTGTGCGTGCGTGCGTGCCTGTGAGTGTACTTATTCTTCTGTTCTTGTGGGGACTAAAAAATGCCTTGTGGGGAATGAAAGACCCCACAAGGATTGTAAAGTTTGGAAAAATACCACTGTGGGGACATGTATTTGGGTCCTCACGAGTAAAAGGCTTAATTTCGGGCCAAGGGCTAGGTCATTCTATGAAAATGGTATCTTTTTGAGCAGCAATTTCATGTTTCATTTGTATTCTTTTTTTAACAACTAAAACATGGTCACATAACAGTTAACCACTTAGCATTATAAATCAACATAAATTACATCTCAGTGTATTTTAATATTTTTATTACATTATATTAAAAAAATGCTTGTTCTGCCTTTTTGTTACTGGTGTCACTGGTGTGAGTATGTGATGTGTGTGTGCTTGGTATAGTGGTGTTGTGCGTTCTTCATATAGTGGTGTGTGAATAAGTGGTGTGTACTTGATATAGTAGTGTGTGAGTATGATTTTGTGTGTGTTCGGTAGAGGTGGTGTGTGTTTGGTATAGCGGTGTATGCATATGTTTGTTGTGTGTGATATGTAAAACTGCCAGTCACACATTCAATATTTCCTCTAAGTATTTCCAGATGTTGTGGCGAATTTGAAGGGACATTTTGTTCACTGGCAGTGATGCTGGCATCTGACAAAAAATTTGCTCATCCCCATACCAGTTGATATCTATCCCTGCGCTGTCTGTAGAGTCTTTGCTTTTCAGCTGTACTCAACTTTGACATATCTATAAAAAGGATAGTCATATGGTTACAATATTGAAACAGAAATGAAATGCTAATAAGTCTGTTTTATGTAAATTCTGAACTATTTATTTATTTGGGGGAAAGGAATTAGTGGTGCTAATGATCGTCAATGGTGTTACCCACTGGTCACTAATATTATTACCTAGAACAGTAACACCAGTGACTCATCGACAGACAAGATGGCCTATTCAAGATGGTGGACATTGCAGGCAAAAACCACACTTCTTAACTTATAAATATATCAGCTAATCATACAATTTGATCAATTGTTTTAATAAAATTTCCTTTCCCCTTAGTATAAACTCTATAACACCAGTGACGCATCTTAAGTCCTCTCATGAAATTACTGGTTAATTCTTAAAATTGTCAACATATGAAGAGAAGGAGCTGACTTACCATGTGCTCTTCAAAATGAACATGCCTCCAATGAACTCTTGACTCCAGAAGATGTTTGCAGGGATGCAGCAGTTTTTTTTCAAAATAAAGGTTTTTACAAATAGTAACACCAGTGACATGAAATCAAGGGACAGCCATTTTTGTAAACTATTTAAATTACAAATTGATAATTTTGTTTTTTTAAGTATTATACTAAATAGCTATAACACTTTACTTATTATGATCTTTAAAACAGGAGAAAAACATTAAATTCAAAATATGTCACTAAACCATGACTCCTTACCCGAGGGACAAGCCAAATTCATGGTGCTAACCATGCTCTTCAAGATATGTATAAAAGAATGTGCATTATAACTGTCTTATGTATGGTATAATAACAATAACACACTTAAATTACAACAAAACATGTATATTTTGTGTCACTGTTTAACTTAGGGCATTTTTCCTGGTGAATAATGCAGGGACAGGAACGCTACCATTTTCATAGAATGACCCGGCTGGGTTTTTGCTTAGGGTTACAGCTGGGCTTATGGTTGTGACTAAGCCTAGTTTTAAAGATTGGTATTGTAATTTCTTTCTGTTCTCTGTTTTTGTTTGGCATTAAGGTTCAGTGTTTTGTCATGTTGGGAGGGGTGGGGTTATAGATTATGGTTAAAGTTAGGGTTAGGGATGGGGTTAAGTTTAGGATTGTTTATCAGGGTTTGGAGAGTATGGAAATATGATTTGCTGCTAAAATAATTTTTTTGGTCTCCACGAGTCTGGTTCAACCAGAGCTCTGTGTGTGTGTGTGTGTGAGGAGCTTGTCTGTGCGTGCACACTCGTGTGTGTGTGTGTGTGTGTGTGTGTGTGTGTGTTTGTGTGTGTGTGTGGGTGCGTGCGTGCGTGCATGTGTGTGAGTGTGTAAGGACCTTGTTTGTGTGTGTAAGGAGCTTGTTAGTGCGCATGAGTGTGTACACGCGTGCGAGTGTGCGGAGTGTGTTGGGCTGCGTCTCTTTGAAAGCCTTGTCTGTTTCCTGGGGAGACTGAAGACCTTTGGAATGTCTCCAAACTGGCTCAGCCTTGCAAGTTACCACGGTAACAGTTCTGTCTCTAATGAATAGTGAATCATGAAATTCTTTTAGAAAAAAAAAAATAAGTAAAGAACAGGTATATTGCTGATTTTTTTTTTTTTGGCTCCATACTTTTCTCATTCCTTAAAACCTGGAACGGATGAATTTGCTGCAGAGACGATGCATGTTCTTTTGATGGTGGCTTTGGCTGGGAGAACGGGAAAGAGGTCATGTGACTTGGTGGATAAAAGTGTGTGTGTGTGTGTGTGCGCATGCTCATGTGTCGGGGCCCCACCCCTCCCACACACAACACACTCATTACACCCACACACACAGACACACGCACCTGGACATATGCATCCGCCCACAAAGTGTGACTCTCAAGTTGAAGGTTAATACTGATTAAACGCTGGCTGCAGTTCCCCATCTGTGAAAGAATCATAAAATTCGAAAAGAATACCACTGTAAATGGCGAATGAAATGGAACAGTCACACGCTTGCTCGCACATATAGCGGTAATTTGATGCAATACCTAGTCATTATTGCAAATGGCCTGCTCGTTTGAACATTTAATCTTGCGGCTGGGGTTTAATATGTAAGGCATACCGACCTGTTGGAGGTACCATTAATTCTTGTTAAACCGGTCATTAGAGTGGGAAAGATGTGTAGTCGAAATGATTCTGATCGTGGTAAGACGTTTCTGCCAGATGTGGGTGGTTCCAGAATCTTGATAAACTGCCCTTCTGGGATTAAATAGTAGGGAATAGTATGGTAGACAGAATTGCGAGCAACCATTCTGTGGGCGTTTGATGCCTTGTAAAGGAGAGAGGTTAGGATAGAGTGGGCTGGCTGGTTCACGCTAGCAGAAAAGCCATGAATGCTCAAATAGCTGTTCAGTGACAGTGGTGTCATCTCTGAAAATAACATGTCAATCCTTGAAGTGGATTGGGTATTGCAGCAGAGAGCCATACCAGGATCTAGATAGACATACTTTATTGATTCCCATTGGATATTTTATCCTCTGCGATTTTATTCTGCCTTTGACCCAACCTGGTTATGTAGGAGGCAGTAGATGGCCACAGTGCAGTATCCAGAGACTGCAGTCTTGTGCAAATTATTTCGATAAAGGTGCTGGTCAATTGAATCAGCTGAATGGAGTGCAAATAGCTGTGTCAAGTGATGGACGTTTTACATAACCACCTCAAAGATCACTGCATAGTACCTTTTAGCCACGTTTCATTAATTTCCTTGACTTGTACGATGCAACTAATGTGATTGCATCATCAACACAGTACTGTAACTGTGTTGTACTGGCCTGGTAATTCACCTGACCTCAATCCCACTGAGAATCTCTGGTCCATCATTAAGTCAAGGCTGCAGCAAAAGGGCTGCACCACAAAGGCCGAAGTCATCGATGCAGTTGTCCAGGTGTGGCATCAAGACGAAGAAATCAAGGCAACCTGCGAAAACCTGGTCAGCTCCATGTCAAAATGGGTAGAACAGCTTATCAAGAACCATTAAGGACACATCTTGTACTGAGTGCTGAATGTGCATAACGTAGATGCTATTAAAGTAACAAAAAGCCTGAAAAACTTTGGTGTTTGGTTTTTTCCCACCCCAGCCTGCTTTATCCAATTAATTTGCACAAGATTGTAACTCGAGTTCTAAAGCAAAAGCCTCAGTCAGAGACACTGGAGGGAGTGTTCCTATAGAGCATGTCTTTCTAAAGCCAGAGCCTTGGTCAGGGACACTGGTAGGAGTGTTCCTATAGAGCATGTCTTTCTAAAGCCAGAGCCTTGGTCAGGGACACTGGTAGGAGTGTTCCTATAGAACATGTCTTTCTAAATCTAGGGCCTTGGTCAGGGACACTGGTAGGAGTGTTCCTATAGAACATGTCTTTCTAAATCTAGGGCCTTGGTCAGGGACACTGGTAGGAGTGTTCCTATAGAGCATGTCTTTCTAAAGCCAGAGCCTTGGTCAGGGACACTGGTAGGAGTGTTCCTATAGAGCATGTCTTTCTAAAGCCAGAGCCTTGGTCAGGGACACTAGCGGGAGTGTTCCTATAGAGCATGTCTTTCTAAAGCCAGAGCTTTGGTCAGGGACACTGGTAGGAGTGTTCCTATAGAGCATGTGTCTCTAAAGCTAGAGCCTTAATCAGGGACACTGGCGGGAGTGTTCCTATAGAGCATGTCTTTCTAAAGCCAGAGCTTTGGTCAGGGACACTGGTAGGAGTGTTCCTATAGAGCATGTCTGTCTAAAGCCAGAGCCTTGGTCAGGGACACTGGTAGGAGTGTTCCTATAGAGAATGTCTTTCACAGTGGGGGAAACCAGAATACCCACGCAGCACCGGAGATCATGTAAACTCCACAGAGAAAGGTCCTGGCCTGCTGGGACTCAAACCCAGAACCTCCTCATGGCGAGGCAACAGTGCGAACCACTGCATCACTGTGTTGTTCCTGTCTGCTTTAACAGGAGGTTGTGGCTACAGTTGTCATTCATTGACTAATACTAGAGTTCCCAGATTGAATTACAACATGCAGATTCCAGAAAAGTCTGGTTAGGGAGCCATTTTGTTTCCATCGTGTCATTGGGCACCATCTCAAAGTGAGTTTTTTTCCTTGCCCGTTTTCTTTTTTTGCATGCTTGAACATTTTCCCCATTACGCTTTTTGATACCATTGTTAGCTGGTTTATTTTTTCCCCTGAAATTAATACTTTTCTGTTCCAAGAAAAGGAAAAATAAAATCCAACAATTTCCATTGCGGGCGATGGCTGGGTTTTGTGCAATGGAAACAAAATGGCTCCTATTTTTGAGTTGTCGTAAGTCTTATACTTGAACAACTGAAGATCGGGAAATGTTGCCTGGTGAGACAGATCTCAATTTGGCGTGAATCCATGGAACTATACTGTCTTGTGTCGACAGTGCAGAGTAGCGGTTGTGCGTAATAGTGTATGGGGATGTATCCTTGGCACAAATTCAGCCTATGAATGCCAATTGAGCAATTTGAATGTGACCACGACACTCGGTGTTGTTGCTGACTGTGTTGGTCCCTTTATGGCGGTAGTGTACCGTTTTCCCGATGGATAATTCCAGCAGGATAATGCACCATTTCACAAAGCACACATCATCTTTAGATGGTCCCCATAACACAGCACTAACTTTTTTTGCTCACTCCTATGGCCTGTGAGGTTCCAAGATCTCATTGCAATATTGCACCTTTGGGATGTGGCTGTACAGAAGGTTAGCTGCATGAATATGTAACCAGAAAATCTGCAAACTCTGAAATTATGAATAATTTGGGCTGCTCGAGTCAAAAGCGGGGGGGGGTTCATCCTCTGGACTTTTTGGTTGCTCCAAATGAATTGGCCCCTGGAGGAATGGACCCCAGGGAGAGTGTATGCACAAGCTCACATTGTGGCCATACATTCGTGAAGTGGATGGGGTCATAGGAATGAGTTTTGTCCGTCCATTTGTTTGTCTATCCATCATGCTTCTTTACTGGGCCGGAACTCCCAAACTGTTTAATATTTTGTGAGGAAATTTTAATAAGTGATGCATCGTATTGTGTAGATGTGTCTTTTCATACTTCTGGCCGTCCTGTTGTCCCTCTGTCTGTCCCTCAAATGCATTTTGTTTCCGGGCCAGATATCAGCCATATCAATATTTTTCGGGCCAGAAATCCTAAAATATTCAATATTTCTCAGTTAAATTGAAGAGCGTAGTGCTAAAAGTACTTAAGTCACATTTTCATGCACTGGGAGGTGAGGCTTGGAAAATGTCTTTCATAGTTACCCAAGCCCACTGCCTTTTTTTTCAAAACGAACATGTAGTGACTACAGTACTTTTAGCACTAGGCTGTTCAATTTGAAATATTGATACATTTTATTGTGTGGATGTGCCTGTTGGTACTACCGTCTGCCCTCCTGTCCCTCTGTCCGTCCCTCTGCCCGTCCCTCCACTGAGTTTTGTTTCCCGGCCAGATATTGGCTGTGACGGGGGACCTTAGTATTTCATGATCATTAAATACGGCAAACTCTCTGCGGGCGACCAAAATGAGTTCACTTTTTCGCCGCTTCAGAGAAGCCGGCTTCGCCTCGGCATCTTGCCGTGAGAAACGGACAGCGCAGCCCACGGAGGACGAGTGAGGGATGGGGAGGGAGGTAAAGAATGGGATGATGAATGAGGAAGAGAGAGGTAGTGAAGGATGAGAGACTGAAACAGATGGCGTGTGCAGCGGTGCCAGGTGGGGTGATTTTTCTTGGCGGTATTTGGACGGCGATTGTAATGTCATTATGTTTGTGTGCACAAGCTGCTCGATGTTTTATTGTTCTTTTATCAAGAAAAACAAAATAACCGCAGAGCGAGAGAGAAAAAATGGGCCGCGTTTTGGAACGATATGAAGACTGTGAAGGGTTTGGGAGTGAGAGACTGAATGTGTCATTGAGAGAGAGGGAGAGAGAGAGATGCAATAATGTCGAGAGGGAGAGCACGAGAGATGGATTTAGAGGAGAGACAGAGAGAGAGAGCAATACCTCTGGAATTAGAGGTGGAGAGAGCGTGAAAGATGGAATGAGGGCTGGAGAGCGAGAGCATGAAAGATGTAAGGAGAGGTAAAGAGGGAGAAGCAGAGGTAGAGATAGATTGAGGAGGGATGGCGATGGAATGAGTCGGGGTGAGTGAGTTTCAGAGGGAGAGAAAGATGGAATGAGGGGTGGAGAGAGATGGAGCTGAGATGGAAACTGAGAAAGATGGAATCGGATCTTGAGAGGGAAAGAAATTTAATGAGAAGTCGTAATACAAAATGGCTCATCTCCACCATATGGACTGATGAGACATCTCGTCCTGACATTTGAAAGTAATTATGGCGGTGAGAATCGTCTGATTGTCAGGCCTTTTAATGCTGCATATGGCAGTGCTCTTAACATGTTTACAGCCTGTGCAGTAGCAGTTTTAGCTCAGACTGTTCATGCTGTACAATTTAAAAATAAGAATCTAGAATTCTGTGATTTGCATACTGCACAATGACGTGATTAGCTTAGCATGTTTTCCCTCGGTATAACAATGCCTTAACTAGAGTCCCAAGAACTCAAAAAATGGATCCCATTTTCTATCGCATGAAACCAAGCCATTGCGTGCAATGGAAATCATTGGATTTTTTTTCAATCTCTCAGAAGGGAAATCTATCCACTTTGGGGGGGAAAACAATAAACCGTACAATAAAAACAATAAAAGAAACAATAAAAAATGTTTGGACCTGAGAAAAAAGAAAAGGGGGAGCTCATACACTCTGAGGCTGTGTCAGATAATGTGATGAAAACAAAATATCTCCATAACCAGATTTTCTAGAATCCTTATGTCACAATCCTCTCCATCTAGAACACTAGTCTCAGTTTAGCCATAGCTTTGGGCAGTTTATGCTCTGTACATGTGAAATAGCACCATTGGCTTAGCCTATTTACATTCTGTTGAGCATGGTTCATAGCTGAGCCTGTTTTATTCTCTGATACTTGTCACCCTAAGCTCATATTCTCTTATCATATTATCACACTTGTATGATGGACACCAAGGAGGAAACTATCCCTGGTAGCAGCAGGAGTATCTGTTGCGAAGGGAGGACCAACTTCGAAGATAATGGTTAATTGTCCTGGTCTACCTCCTCACGGTGGGGGTTTTGAGCCACCTGACTTGTTCAGTGGGTGACAAACAGACAAGGGTGTACTGAGAAAAGCAAAGGATGACAACCCAAGGTGTGTGAGGTGTGACTTGGATACCTTAGGCCAGGGGTGTCCAAGCTAATCCACAAAGGGCCGGTGTGGGTGCTGGTTTTTGTCACAGCCCAACACTACCACACCTGATTTTACTCATCAAGGGCTTGATTAAACCCCCTGATCACTTAATTAGTGGAATCAGGTGTTGTGGCACTGGACTATTAAAAAAAAAAAGCTGCACCCACACCGGCCCTTTATGGATAACATTGGACAAACCTGCCTTAGGCGGTATCAAGCTAAGGTGGACCGAAGTGGGACACTTTGTATCAGCAGTGCACATGTTTTACAATGGTAGCTGTGAGAAGGGTAGAGGGAATACAGTAGCCTTCATCTATTGGCTATAACCCTGTATCTGATAGAATTGTCAGTGTGAGAATTCTGGGCAAGCCCGTCAACATTTCCATCATCACAGTCTATGCACTAAATGTCAGCTGCAGATAATGCAGAGATGGAGGAATTCTATGAGAAACTACCAGGGGTGGTAGATGGAATACCAATAGGAGACATACTGTACATCCTAGGTGATTTGATTGCTCGAGTAGTAAAGTAGTCGAAAACCCCACAATTACTGATGGCTTTAGTCTTGGAGAGTGGAATGACAAGGGTGAACTCCTGGTCAATTTCTGTAGTTACAAAAACTTGGCCAAAATGAACACCTTCTTCGAGATGATTGCTTGGAGGTTATACACCTGGGAATCTCCAGACAAGAAAAATAGAAATCAGATTTACTTCATCATCTGTCAGCAGAGATGGAAGAGCTCGGTTTCCAGAGTCAACACACGTGCGGACTGTGGCTCTGACCACAAATCTACTTGTTGCTGACGTGAGAGTCAAGTTGTAAACAATACGGAAACCAACACAAGGAAAGAAATACGACTTGGAAAAATGCTAGCAAGGAGTATGCAGTAGAAGTTAAGAACTGCTTTGCAGTCCTTAAAGATCTGACCAAAGATTCCGTAGATGATCTCAAGAAATCCATTAAAAATGCGGTACTTGAAATTGCATATAAATGTGCCAAAGAAGTCAGAAGCAGAAAAAGACTGTTTGGCTCTCAGAGAATGCACTGAACATTGCAGAGGAGTGAAAGACTGCCAAGAGCAGCAATGAAACCACAAAATATCGCTGCTTCAATACAGCTTTTCGAAGACAGGCAAGGAAAGACAAGCAGAAAGAGCTGGAAGACACTTAGTCCTGAGGCACTGTAGAAAGCTGGCAGGTAAAGGGATTACTTCAGGGAAATAAAGTTCCTAAAGGTACTAACTGGTACCTCCACTCCGAAGTGCAGCAAAGTGAACTTTAATAATGGGAAAGCCTGCACTGATGATGCCCCTACTATGATAAATTAGAGGACATACACATGAGATTCTCTACGAAACAGACCCTTCGATTACAGACACTTTCATTCAAACAATGTTTAAAGATGAAATAATCATCTTTGGAAGCGAAGTGCACAGCGCTCTGCGGAGCCTAGCAAATGGAAAGTCAGCACACTGTGATGACATCCCCGCAGAAGTTTTTAGGTTGGATTGAGAAGAGCCTGTGGAAGCCTATCCTAAGCTTAGAACCAGATTTGGATTGAAAAGTCATGGCCTACAGACTGGAAAAGATTGATATTAGTTCCTTTGTTCAAGAAAGATGACAAGACAGACTGCAGCAACTATAGGACCATTTCTCTAATTTCACATGCCAGCAAAGTTCTTCTGAAGGTGCTGCAGAAAAGGCTGGAAGCATTCTTGAACAGGGAGTTCCCGAAAAACGAGCCGGATTGAGGAGGCGCAGATGGACAAGAGACTACATCACAAAGCTGAGATGGATTATGGAGAAACGAAGAATTTGTCAAAGGTGTATACATCTGCTTTATTGATTACAAGGACTCTGTCAATCATGACCAGCTGTGGAACTCACTGTTGTCAATGAGAGCCCGCATACACCTCGTGGTAATGCTGCAAGAGCTGTACAAAGACCAGAGTGCTAAAGTGCGAACTGACTCGGGAGACAGCGGTTTGGGATCAAGAAAGGGGTCCAGCAAGGTTATATTCTTTCACCCCAGCGCTGCAATCTGTATGCTGAAGGAGTTATGAGAGAGGTCTTAGAAGAGTGCAATGGAGACTTGTGAATTGGAGGAAGGACCATTTCCGCCCTGTGGCATACATATGATACCACTCTGCTTGCAGTCTCAGGAAGAACTGATCAATGTACTGAAAACTCTAAAGAAATACAGCGAAAACGCTGGGCTGTATTTGAACCTGAGTAAAACGATGGCTACAAAACCAGTACAAGATTTGTGCGTCTCTGTGGATGGGGAGGCCAGTGAGGTTGTTGAGGACTCCATATTTTTTAGGCTCAACTATCAATAACAATGGCACCTACGTAAAAGAGATCAGAAGGCGCATTATCGTTGGGAGAAGTGCTGTAAAGAAGCTTGAGGTGTTATGGGAACACAGATGAGTCAGGAAGGAGACATGCCTGAAGTTCGGAATCTCGGCTCATCCACAAATCGGATGGGAGACGGATGGAGGCTTTTGAGACGTGGGGCTGGCGTCGACTCCTACGTGTCTCATGGGGAGAATGGAGAACTAACTTATGGGTTTTGGACACATTGGAGACGGGGGAGACGCTGGAAAGCCATATTGCAAGCGGATCTTTGAAGTTCTGTGGCCATATATGCTGCACATAACACTCCATGGAATGGGACGCTATATCAGGCACAGTTGAAGGCAAGAGAACTCGGGGCAGGTGAAGAGCTCTACGAAGAGATGGTATACTGGGCATCCTCGGTATGTCATTCTCTCGGAGGCTGTGCATTTTGCCGTGGATCTAGATGCCCGGAGGGCGTATATTCGGAGGGTCACCAGGGGTCGGACACGACACGATGGAATGAGGTGACAAGGCGACTCTTAATTTAGCTGTAACTTTGAATTGTTTGTTCACTGCTGCTCGACTGCAAGTCAAAATCTACATCCATCCTTGCAAATCTGTCGTAGTTTTGCATTGTTTGTATATTTTAGTTACTCAGGCATTCTGCTTTTTATATTAAGGAGTTTTGGATGGAAATCCGAGGATTCAAAGTGCTATTTTCTCGCTTTAGCTGAAGGATACAAAGAATGTAAGCTGGTTTGCTGACCGCCAGTAATCATTGAAGGTGTTTTTTCCCTCTTCCACTGTGATTATTGGCGATGGCAAACCAGCTTACATTCTTTGTACCCTTCAGCTACAGCGAGAAAATAGCACTTTGAGTCCTCAAATTTCCATAAAAATTCCTTAATAAGAAAGGCAGAATGCCGGTGAAACTAAAACATATAAATACAATGAAAAACGTAGACTGATGGGCAAGGATGTAATCTGTCTTTGGATGTAAGTTCTGAGCATGAGCAGTAATTGTGACACAGATCCTTTAAACTATATACAGCAACCTTGCCAATTTAAGACTTACTTTATTACCTTTACCAAAGCTTCATATTTGTTACCTTTTTGTAACCTCTGACCTATGGGAGATTAGCTCCAGCACTGTTTTCATTTCTGGAACTTATCTCTAACACTGTTGACTGTGGTCTTTTGAAATAGCTTTTGTGGGTTGGCTGTATCTTCTAGTTTTTCCTATTGCGCATTTCATTTGCCTGTGACCTTTGACCTTTCCCCCTATGACCTTGACCTTTTCCTGTAATTTTCAACTTTCAGGAAAATCATCTATTTTTTTAATGTAGCACATAAAAACCTACCAAATTTAGGTCAAGGAAACCATTGCAAGTACTAAAATTGACCTACAACCTCGACGAGACATTTTATGCAACCTTTGACTTGTGACCTCAACCTAAATTACGTTTCTGGAGATTATCTTCCAAACTACTTGCAGAGGCCTTTCAAAATGACTTTTTAGTGACTCGCCACCCAATGGGTTGGTCGGGGGATTGTTGATTCAGGCCGTGTCTGTACGTCCATCCGTCCAATAGTCCGCCGGCTTACGCAAGTCCTTAGGGGGGGACTTTCATGGTCTCTGACCAGCTTGTTTACATTCTGTACAGTAGCTGTCTTAAATTAGCCATTGGGTAACCTGTTTGTGCTCAGTACCATGGCGCCCATACTTGGCCTGTTAAGTTTCTGTCCTATAGCAGTGTTTTTAGTGTAGTTACACTCTGTAGAGCCGGAGTCTTGGCTTACCTGGCTGTTTGTTTTGTCCAGGAGAACTCTATCTTAGCCTGTTAGTGCTGCGTCCCATTGCTCTCTTAGCCTTTTTATGTGTCGTACTGTAGCAGTGTTCCTGGTGTACGTACTTACGCTTTGTGAAGCTGGGCTGTTAGCGCAGCCAGTTTATGTACCGTACAACTGCACTCAGTGTGTTTGTGCCCCGTATAGCTGTGCTATTAACACAATCACAATCTGTAGGGCAGGGCTCGTAGCCCAGCCTGTTAATGTCTTGCATAACCAGACTCAGCTTAGCCAACTAATGCAGGGGACATTTATGTTCTGCGTAATGAAGCTGGATCACTAATTTCACTGGATAACGGCTTTGCATTAAACCAAGATCCCCCCAAAAAAAAAGTGTAACATGAAGTCAGGGGCTGTTATCTAGTTTTACGCAGCTCTTATCCAGCCTGTTATCCAGTTATCTTACTTTGTTACATATCTGTCCGTATCTCGGCATTGCCAGTTTATAACCTGGTCCCTTTAAGTTCTGTAACGCAATCAGTCGTTCATAAATTCTTAAAATCTATGAGAGGTGTGAATATGCCATGAAAGTGTGAGAGAAAATGGGAAGTTACGTGTGTGTGTGTGTGTACTTGAGTGTGTGCACCCAACCGAAACGGACATTGTGGTCTGCCGTGAGGTCATTTTAATGGAAGCTCTGTACACTAACGGTTTCCGCGTTATTTCTGGTAGCTGACAGATTTCTTAAAACATAGCATAACTTTCCACTTTCTGTCCTGAACTCACCTGCTCTCTCAAATATCTCAGCTAGAACAACGCCTCCATCTAGTGGGGATTAAAGGCTACTTCATCTCTATTTTAATCATGTTTGAATCGCCATGTGCTCCTGACTTTTTAAAAACTGCCTGTCTGAGAGAGAAGGTGATCCCCCTCCCATGTTCTTTTCTAAAAGTGCGTTGCATTCAGCAGAAACGATTATCTAATATTTTGCCGCCCGAACTGATGTAAACGTCTCTGCCCGTCTCCTGCAACATTACAGTGGTTTCCTTTTCCTCTCGGTCCATCTCCCCTTTTATTTCTATTCGTTCTTCTCCTTTTCTCTATTGTTCTTTACCCACCTCGTCACTTACCCAGTCTTTCTTCGCTCCCTCCAATTTTCTCATTCCCTTTCCCTCCCGCGCGCTGTAAGTCTCAGGGGCTTGCTCCACCAGAACAAGCGGTTATAATCGTTATGCCGCCGGCTTTACTTTTTCCATCTTTCACGGTTTAGCTGGATTGAGCTTTTTATCCTCAATAAAAAAAGCTTCTATCACAATTAGCGAAACTCAGATCACACATTTGCTAGCGTTCCCGCAAATAGATCTGTTATTCAGAAGATATTCGCTAAACGCTGTAACCATAGCGATAACCTCCCGGCGAATTTCGCGCCCCGAGGAGTGCTCGCGGTCGTCCCGCGAGGAGCGTCAGCTTACAGCCTCGTGATGCTACAAAATCCACCCGCATCCCCACGCGCCTTCCTGCTCTGACCTGGAAAAACCTCTCAGACATCAATAGCAAAGCTGTTTCATTTTCTTACGGCTTCAGCAGCCCGAATCATCCTTTGATTTTTATCATCTTATAATCTCTTGCCTCCGCAAAGCACGAGGAGCCCTCTATAACCGATGTATACGTGGTATTATTAGTATTGGTAAAGTTGATGATAACGATACTGTAGTGGCAAAATGTTGAATATAATTGACTAATTTGTTTCATATTTTCACATTGTACATTTTACCTAACACCAGAATTCCAAGGTTTGCGCTTGTCTAGTCGAAAACCGGGTCAAATGGGGGGTATTTCAGACGTCGCGTCAGTTGAATGGTAGTAAATTGTGACGAGTGTTGCATTGGATGGTATATGCTTGTCTGGCCAGCAGGTGACGCCAAATTGTGAAAAAACACTGCTATCTCTTCCCGCCGTTCAGAGTATGACTGATATGTTGAGTATTTCGTCAAGCATGAAAATTAGCCGGGTGAACTGCGCTGAGTGCAACCCAGAACACTTCCGTCACCTCACGATCCACGTTCAGTATACTCCCGTGTTTTATCCTTTGCAGTTCGCCAATGTACCCAGTAATACTGTTTTGTTAAACAGTGTTATGGAGGGGATTACAGATATCAGTTTATCAGAGGTAGCTGGACAACTGAACGAGAGGCAACCTGGTTTGTACCAGTCCATGTCCTACTTTTATGGGATGTCTGGGTTTTACTTGGTGCAATTATTCCTCTATTCTAGTGATCCTGCCTTACAATAGCGCTCGCATGAGGCTGTAGACGCTAGATGTCTGATGTTGGTAATAAATAATTCCGGTATAGCCCAGAGCTCCGTGGGAGATTCGGTAATTGAAGAGCGCAGCGTCTACAGGGCAGACTGGGAATGTGCATTCTCACGCGTGCACTTCACCTGATGGGAACAGGTGTTGGCCACAAAGCACCTCTTGTTACTGTGTTCACATTCGTGTTTGTGTCGAAACAAAAACCCGTGGTGGTTTTGCTCAGTCAGATTTACTGTTCGGTGACGTTCTGGGCAAACAAGGACAGCAGTGATCTATGGATGATGATTGATAAGATCTGCCATAAAATCTCATTTTGTTTTATACTCTGCGTCTGTGAATAACAACACACACCTGCTGTAATTTGATTGATGGCAATTCAATTCTGCTCCTGTCAATCAAAGTGGTTGAGGACAGCATTTCCACACTCTCTGCCTGAGGTTTTCTGCCTATTGATATGGGGGGGGGGGACAGACAAGTCTACAAAAAAAAGTACAGCCAGTTAAACATTTGAAATTTGTATTTTATTATTAAATTTGCATAAAAGTATAACAAAATCAGCAAAAACAGTACAGTAAATATTGCTACATAACCTTGTAAAAAGATTGAAAAAAACTTTTGATCACTTGCTAAATGGCATCTCTACGGTTTGCAGTTTCTCTTTTCTTGCACTTATGAAATTCATAATTTTTCAAAAATGAAAGTCTATAACGTCACTATTTGACAAATGTGGAAACAGAGTCATGTGACACAGAATCATGTAACTCTAATGGTTTGCACCTACGGACGTCTCATTGGGATTTTCCTCTGTACAGTACAGCATCTGTGTAGGAAAAACAGGGCGGGAGAGCCGGAGCTGAATGTTCCCTCCCCTCTGTCTCTGGGCTTTTTAGAAATGAACAAGAGAAAATAGCATTTCTGGAAATGGTTTTATTTGGTCTATTTAACATAAAGGTCCAAGGCAGTTGTAACCAGCCCTGTTGCTGGAGCTCCACCATCCAGTGCAGTTTTCACGTCCAGCTTAAAGCACGCTTCATTCAACAGCTAGAGGCCACTTAACTGCAAATTAATAGATTCAGTTGGGTCAAGCAAGGCCTCAAATGAAAAACTACAAGATGGCACATCTGCAGAAACAAGGATAGACACCCAGCTCTGGCGGTTGAATGCTGTCGCTTTGTTAAGTTTGGAGTGAAAACCAACAGGACTTTAAGTCTCCAGGAGCAGGGTCAGTCCCAACTGGTCTAAGGCAGCGTGTTGGGTGGGATAATGGGGAAGAACAGAAGTACAAGAAATGTTGGTGGGCAGAGGGACAAACGAGTCTAAGATGGGTGCCATTTTGATATGGCCATGGAAGACCAGTCAGCAGTGTTTGGGTGGTGTTGGAGGAGGTGGGTGGGTGGGCAGGGTGGTTTTGTGAAGCTAGAGGAGCAGGTTTTACTTGAGAGCACCTTGAGTATTTTTGCAGCATCCATCCTGTTTCCATCTATTTGCCGTTCAAGGGTCAGGGACGTGTCTGTATGGAGTACAACATCACAAATATATGGTTTGGATGTTGCTTTGAGCATGCATATGTTAAAAAAATGGCCAGCACCTTATCTAAGTCAGTAGCTACGCAGGGTTTTCAGCTACCTAGTGTGGTTCAGTTGGAGATTCTGTTGGTCTCTGGTTTAATTCAAAGAGCAGACATGGCTTTCTATGGTTAACAAGCTTTACTTAACGACGTAGCTTTCAGTGCTATGATATCTTCCTCAGCTAGCTAGCTATCTATATAGCATGCAATGCCATGATAGCCTCTTCAGCTGGTCGTTAAACTGTGCAGCAGTTGAAGTGGTTTCATGGCTTCTTTAGGTATTTGGATAATTAGTGAGCAGCGCTATAATAACTTCTTCGGCTAGCTGTCTATATCCATGCTGTATAATGCCATGGCAGCCTCTTTATCCCGCAGGCTAACAATGCTGTTGTTGCAGTACCGCGATAGCTTCTTTAGCCAGCTGGATTACTAGTGCATGGTACAATGATGGGTTCCACAGCCAGCTGGCAAACAATGAGTAAGAATGTTTTACATAGATTCCATGTGAGTGAGTATATGAATAATAAATACTCAGTGTTGTATCTAATAGGGGGTCTGTACATTGTATCCTATATCACATGACCCTTGAACTGGAAATAGATGGCTGCAGGGTATGAGCTGGAAGCCACGGTGATCGTGTTGTGCGGTTTTGATGAGATGGAGATGCTGTTTGGGTCAGTGAGCTCATTCCAATGACATATTTCTCAAATACGTCCCGTCTTTTCTTAATCTTGGAATAAAAAATAAGAAAAAGAACAAGGGGGAGATCAAAGTAACGCGAATTGGTGAAATGGGATATGCTTTCCTCCTTCAAACACAAGTTCAAAATGACGTCAGTTCTAGACTGTTCCAGGTGTGAGAGTTTTGGAGAGGCAGATTCACAGGTCAATCGTACGTATGTCATGCCTTCTGGAAAAAATAATTTCACAAAGGTTAGTGTCACATTTCCTTGCGAGGGATATCCTTAGCACACCTCTTATTCCTTTTCCCCAACTTATTTAACGACTGGGATAAAAACCAAGGATTGGAATGAACCCACTGCGTTGGGTGATGTTTGGAAGGGTGATTGTTGGAAGTCAAGGTTTTAGCTAGTGATTGGTTTTCCAATACTCAGCTGGACAGTGGCCAGCATCTCATCCAGAATCAACTCCAGGTTAAATCCGTCAATGAAATATCGACAGAATCCCTCTTCTAAAACTCACGATCCTGCAGATTTTCTGACTGGCTACTGCTCTTTTGCAGTTTTTCGCTGGCTTATGCTGAGGAACAAGTCTCTTCTGGTGTAGAGGCTGCTTAGTTTTGGAGTAACATTAGCAGAAAATTCTGACAAGTTTAACTTGTATTGTGACAGGAGTGATTATTGTGACAAGATTTGTTTGATTTTCCTTCTTAAAAATTGCATTTTTCTATCTTTTTTCCCCCTCTCATTGCAAGACAATGACTTTGTCGGCTTGAGCCAATGAGAAACCACGTAATAAAGAGCACAAAGAGTAGCCAATCAGACAGAACTACAATAATCAAGTCTGACAGAACAGGCATTCTGTGGCTGCAGTAGCGGGAAAATTGTGTCCTACCATCTAATTCCAAACCACTTTTCCTTAACCTCGATGGGAAACGTCTTGAAGTTACGGAGAGAAGTGAAGAATAATTGATAAGAACTTAGGAAAAGACAACCGAAGAGAATCCGACTGCACTAGGCAAAGTCATCATGCGTCCCTTGCCAGTCATGCTCGTTTGTTTTCGTGATTGGCCGGTGAGTGGTGCATAACTTTAAATATTACTGCCCCAAGGAATAATGCTACGGCACTATCTCCTTTCTTTTCGTAAAGGATGGTTCAGTGTACCCAATGCTAAAGGAGATAAGTAACAAAGCACCTTTCCTTAAGATGTAGAGAATTCAAACACACCTATCATGGCTGCCACGTAAATACTTCCAGGTCATTTATGAGGAGTTAAGAACTTCACTAAGCAGAAAAGAGTATTCGTACGCAGCCTGTATTTATTTTGCAGACTGTTTTAGCTTGAGCTAATTCTGGATGAAATCTGGGCTTCTTAAGAGTTCAACAGCACCGTCAGATGAAGATGAGAGGTTGGGGAATTTGAGCAGTGTTTCAGTCTTATAATAATGTGTGTATCTGGGTCTGAGAAATGTGTATTGTGTGCCTGTAAGGTGGTGTGTGCAAGAGTGTGTATGTGTGCATCTCAGTATGTGATTATGGGGTGGTGTGTGTTTTGTGGTGGGGTGTGTCAATGTGTTTGGCTTTGACGGGGTTGTGTAAGTAATAACGCTTGAGTGTTTTTCTATGAGTGGTTTCATATGGTTGTGAGGCAGTGAGTGTTTGGTAGTATTTTGGAGTGTTTACTGCATGGATGTGAGGTTGTGTGTGTGTGTGTGTGTGTGTGTGTTCACGAGGTGATGCTCAGCTGTTTGGTAATGCTTGGGTGTGTGTATTGCATGGCTGCGAGGTAGCATGTGTGTGTGTTTCTGTGACTGTGTTTATGAATGTTAGTTTGTTAGTGTTTGGGTGTGTCTTGATTGTCAGATGATGAGCACTCAGAGTCAAATATTCACTATGTCAGAAGACAGTATCACCTGTGAACCATCCTTGAGAAGCACCACACAGGTTTAATGTTCTGACTGTGAATGGGTTCAACTGCACTGCATGACGCTGAGGTCCAAGTTTCGCAGTGTAAAGGTACCGTAAAGTTCATCAATGAAAGAGCCACTGTGGTATTTCAACATAAGAACCGGGAGAACACGTAGAAACTAGCAAAATGACTTATTAAACACATCATTTATACTTGCATTTCTAAAGATATGCACGATTAGAATCAAAGCTGAACACGTACAGTAGCAAAATTACTCCATTTTATATACTCCTACAAAGAGTATTCAAACCAGTTCAGTCCATACTCACAAATTGATTGCAAATAAAATAAAATAAAAAAATTGGTTGATGCTAAAAGAATCTATTTTTTGCTTTCTTTTTACAAATCAGGAGAGTAAAAAAAAAAAAAGAAACCTCACATTTCTGGATAATAATTAACATTTACCCATCCTAATCATCAAACACGGAATCATTTACATCTTCCCAAAAATAAATGGAGGCGCGAGCAATGCACCTTTAGTGTTCAGTAACAGGGAAGTGTCTGGTTGCTTCTGCAGTTTCCGTGTGGCAGTGGACAGACCAATCCGTGATCAACAGACGCCCTCCCCCAATAAAAAAACCATATTAATTAGACTAATTAAGATAATCACATGCTCATAATAAGACACATTACCCCCGGCCTGGAGTTCCAGGGGCACCTGGATGATCATTTAAAGCACCTGATTGGACGTTACTTCACCTCTCCTGGTTTAGTGGAGTTGAATCTGTTTGTGATTTTGAGGTTGTGACTGAAAAAAACCTTGCGGCTCTCAAGGACCCGGTTTGGGGACCCCAGCACACCTTGCGGCCCTTAGGGGTCGTAGCCCTCCACGCTGCGCCAAACTGAATATAAGCTCATAAGGGGTGGGAAAGGTGACATTATAAACGGCCCCATCAGTCCAATCAACAGCCCATTTGTGTGAAATTAGTGAACTCACTGTCCGTGCAGCTAACACTATACTTACTCACCGTTTCCTCACTATGTACTATGTGCTCGTTGTTTGCTATGCATTCAGTATGCACTCATTATTTACTCATTCTGTACGACTATGGCTACTCTTGTCCTGTGTGCTAACTGCACACTCACTGTGTACTACTGTGCACTCACTATGGCTACTCAGTCCAGTGTACTAACTGTGGCCGCTTCTGTGTACTAACTGCTTACTCACAAAGTACTCACTGTGTGCTCACTATGGCTAATCAGAACATTTTATTCACTATGGCTACTCAGTCCTCTGTCCTGACTACTTGCTCACTCTGTACTCACTGCTTACTTACACTGAACTGTGTACTCGCTGCTTAACGTATACTGTTTACTCACCACTTCATTACAATGCACTCACTGCTTACTCACTATGTACTTGGATTGCTAGAGCAATGGCAGGCCAGAGTTAGCCAGCGTCCAAACAGCCCACTTAATGTAAACAACCTTTACGGTAACCCCAGTAGAGTCTGTCTGAAGTGCGGGTCTAAATGCTGGGGTCCCCGCCCAGCCCTGCCCCCCTTCTCAGCACCACAGGGGAATTATGGGATTGCACAGGTAACAGAAGAGTTAGCGGTAAAGAGGCAGTAGGTTGGGCCGTGTATTTCAGGGGTAAGGGTTGAGGTGGGGGAAGTGATTACAGGTGGAAGTTGAGGAGACTATTTGCGGAGTCAGGGGTGCACCGGGTCGGGGCTTGTGGCATTAGGGCTGGTAGTTAGAATAAATTCAAGGGTGTGATGCAGGGATTCAGGGATCTGTCCTACGAGATTCAGGGCTTGCTGCAGAAATCGAGTGGTGAATTGTCGAGAATAAAGGGTGAGCTCTATAAACTTTAGGGGGTGTTGTCATAAGGAAGCAGATTCAGGGGTCCTGGGTCAGAGATTAAGGGGTGAGCTTTACTTTTTGGGGGGATGATAAGATGAGGAAGAAAATTCAGGGATGAGTTGTGGAGATTCAGGGGTGCGCTGTAGAGTTTCGGGGGTGTATTGTAGAGATTCAGGGATGCTGAGTCAGCAATTAAGGGGTGTATTGTGGAGAGTTGTGGAGATTCAGGGGTGCTGAGTCGGAGATTAAGGGGTGAGCTCGATCTTCTTTGGGGGGGTGTTGAGTTTCTGCATACCCCGCACCTTCTCCAACAACGCAGCCACAAACTCCTGCAGGAAACAGGAAGTGAGTTAGAGGAAGTGGACACGAGAGGGAAAAGGGAAGCAGGCATTTCCCTGCAAGTGAGAGAGCGTGCGTTTGAGTGTGTGCCTTTGTCTCCAAATGTGTGTGTGCGTGTGTGTGTGTCATATAGGAAGACGCACAGTCCGTCTCACTGTTTGTCGCTGTAGCTTGGAGCATCTGCCCAATTATTGCCAGGTCATGTCATGTGACACTACTTTGTCCTAATTAGGCCATGTGGGAAAACCTGTTTATTCAGTTGTGGCTTGAGTACTGATCTGGTTTCCACAGAGGGAAAAGCGAATTAGCAAATACTAATGGCTTTTCTTTTTAAATTGTGAATGACCTGTCGATGCAGTGGACTAATCTCTACCTGAAGTATTTAGTCTTGACCATTAAAAATAACATGGAAATGATTTTTTCAATCCAAAAAACACAGAGCAGAGATCTTGACAAATATTGTGGACTTAAAATGCTGTAAGGAGTCCTTTTCCAGTTACGACATCTTTAGCCCCTTGAATTCCTCAGGTATTAGCCTTTAGCATGGAATGCTATTATATAGGCACAGTTAACTATGGGTTGTATAAAATCGGTCAGGGTAAAGAGATGTGTGCATTGAGCTGAACAAAAGCCTCTCTGTTGCTGCCGGACCTGCATGCGTCAGGGGACCCAGGTTTGTAAATATAAACAAGAAGGGTTTAGCGACGCTATGAAGTCCCTAAGAGGATATAATGATGTTAAAATGCGTTTGTGAACTTACGTCTGTGGGCTTGTAGCAGTCCACCAGTAGATCCTGTAGGCCAAACAAATCACAGAGTGAAAAATACAATGTGTTTATACTCAAACATATCATATGACAAGAGTATCTTCCTCAACTCACCGTGTGATATCATCAAGTGATCACTCATCAGTAACAGTGACCCATGAGATTGTAGGCATGTGAAATATTTAAATAGTTCTGTTAATACAGCCTATAGCTGTTCACAATGATACAACATAACTGTGCAGACATCGTAGAACTAAACTAATGCATAACTCTTTCTGCCCTCTTAAAATATGGGGTCACCTGATCTATCTGCACCTTAAAGGCCTGCTGAGAGTCTCACAATGAAATATGGAACAAATTTGGCACGCACTGGGATAAAAGTGCTCTTAAAAAATTCAAACCGTCCCTTTAAGTCATGACTCATGATTTCTGAGTAACGACATAAAAAAATCAGCAGGCCCTGGGCACTGGACTGGCTCTTTCAGTACATGAGTTTTTTTCTGACACTTTTATCCAAAGGAATTTGCAGCTGATTTGACCAGTCAGGGGCCAACCCCCCCTGGAGCAGTGCGGGGTTAAGAGCCTTTCTCAAGGGCCCGACAGCTGCTCTGATCTAACTATGGCTGTCTGGTGGCTTGAACCAACAACTATTCTGAGACCCAATCAAACACCTTGGCCAATGGGCCACACACAATGCCTGCGTCAGCTGTCCCACAATGCCCCTCTTTGGCAGTACCTTAACTCTGATGGCGCGCTCCTTGTCACTGGGCATATCCAAAAGCTCATCCACATCGATCTCTAACTCCGGAATCGCCTCCTCCTGTGACCGACAGACGACACACACACACACACACACACACACACATTTTAGTGAAAATGAACACTGTGAGCCTTTCACAGATCACTGACTCCCCTACACCCTCCGATATTACCGTCACCATGACGACACCGCCTCCCCTTGACTCGCTAAGTGCTGCAAAGTTGCTAACCAAGGAAAACGTCTTAATTCCCGTCATTAAGGCAAACGCATAACGCAGCCCTAGGCTTTCTTAATGCGTCCCGCTGGATACTGCCGTTTAATGCATTATACATGAAGTCTTCCTGTTTTCTTTCAAATACATTAGAGAGCCGGTGTGGCGTTCAGCAGTGCTCAATTTTCGCCGTATATTCAGTGTGAACATTTACATTCAAAACATGGACAGAACACTCAGGGTTAATGACCATTGATGAGGGTTATGGCTTTGTGTATTTCATTTCAAAATTTCACATTCTGAAAACAGTTGAAGCCTCATTCAGACGTCCCTTTAATGACAAAACATGATTACAGTGTGAGACTGAGTGAGTTTTGTAAGTAAAGGAAGGGGTTGCTGTGGGTTTGTGGTCTCTGGTTAATGTTATTCAGAAACTCAAAGGACACACAGCTGTCTCAGTCACTTGACATAAAACTCTTTCATTTGTGCCTCACCAGCTGTCCTCTAGCTCCATCTTACTCTCTCTCTCTCCCTTGCTGTTTTAGTCTATCCACCTCTCACTCTCTCCCCCCCATCTCTCCCTCTCTCCTCTTCCATGTTTGTTCATAAGGGCTCAGTTAGCATTGGCTATACAGAGCTCACTCCTCAGATCGAGGGCAATCATCTACTCCTTTCTTCAGCTGTCCCCCTTTCATTCTCTCATTCATTTCCTCCCTCTGTTCCTCTCTCTAAAGCTGCATTTCCACCTAACACTTTTGGAATAGTACCCTTAGAACCGTCACGACCTGTACGGACCGATACGTAAACCCAAGATCCGATTTGCGTTTCCACTGCGGACGGTACTCTTGAATGTAGGCGGGAATGTTACTGAATGGTAATACCCAGTGTTGGGGGTAACACATTACAAAGTTACTAATTACTGTAATCAGATTACATTTATCAGTAACGGAGTAATGTCACGCATTACTTTGATAACTTAAGTAATCGTATTACAGTTACTAACAAATAAATTATCTAGTTCCTTGCATTACATTAAATTCTTCAACTATCGGCAGGGCGGGAGGCCAAAAAAACGTCTTCCTCTTCTTCTTCTGAGTATATTGGCGATTGAGACGGAGGACAGAAAAACAAATCAAGCGTCCTTTTTCATGCGTGTTTACGCCAGTACTGTAGCCTTGTACTTGACTTACTTTTCTTTGAAGTGCTGTTTGGGCTGATTTTTACAACTTTGATGTTGGCTTTGTTGTATTAAAGGGCATGAAAGAGAGATCTTGTGTGTGTCCTCCTGACTAGAGCAGAGATTTGTGCTGATCTGGGCATATGCCAGGTTTTAATATGATATGGTTAATTAATTTAGTTATGGTGAATTTCAGATGATGGTGCTGAGTAATCCAAAAGTAATGTAACTAGTAGTGTAACTATTTACTTTCAGCAGTGAGTAATTAAGTAAAGTAAGGAATGACTTTTTTTTTTTAAAGTAACTAGTAATGTGTGATGCATTTCTTTTTTAGGGTAACTACCCTAACACTGGTAATAGCTGCATCAACCACGTAAATGACAGGTTTGTGTTTAGTCCTTATCGAGAGAGATTGACCATTCTCTCTTGATCAGTCAACAGACTGCAGTGTTTTCAGCTCCTCCTTTTAGTATTGGATCAGTGAGCTCCGTACCTCAACAGAGGGATAACGTTAATGCAGGACAGATTGGAACAGATTTTTTGGTACCACCCATAACATTTTACGATGAAAACACAACAATAATCGTAATGTGTAACAAACTGGACTGAACAGCTTGAAGAACCCTGGCTTTTTGTGTCTTTACAGGCTGCACTACACACAGACTTCCTGACCTACATTTACTGATCCCAGGTCAGCTGGATCATCATTAATGTCATGTACTGTGTGGACTAAATCGGTGTTTCTAGACCTTTCTGCCCTGAACTCTAACCCTCCACCCCCATAGGGGACATGATAACCCATCTGTCTGTAATAATCGCTGCTCCCTCTGAACGCACTTCAGTTCGCTCAGTCAGGCTTATTCTATCCAACACCACATGAAAAGGATAAGAAACATTCAAAATATTCACCATGAACACTCATGACTTCTTACTTCACATCTAAATTAAGTGAAAAGCTACATGCGCTATTAATTTTTTGCTTTGTGTCACAGGTTAACAAGTCTGCTTACAGTAATGCTCTCAGTATTTTCTGAACTTCTCCAGGAGCCTCAGCAGTGGCCCAAGGCCTACTTTTGGGCCCCCTGCCCGCTGACCCCAGATCAGCTCCTGTGTACATGGTGTAACAGCAGCCAGCCCAGGGAGAGATGCTTGGGCCCCTGACCCCGATCAGCTCTTGTGTGCACGGTGTAACAGCAGCCAGCCCATGGAGAGATGCTTGGGCCCCTGACTCCAGATCAGCTCTTGTGTGCACGGTGTAACAGCAGCCAGCCCAGGGAGAGATGCTTGGGCCCCTGACCCCAGATCAGCTCTTGTTGTGTAACAGTGGGAGATGATGGTGACCCCCAGAAGCTCAGCGGTGTAACAGCCAGCCCAGAGAGAGATGCTTGCGCCCCTGACCTCAGATCAGCAGTCGCTGGCGCATGGTGCATGCCGCATGGCAGGGCCCAGTTAGGCCACAGACGGTGCATGGCAGTGGTTGTCATGGCAGCAGATTAATTGGCACAGAAACAATCGGACTTGCTTACAGATGAATGACCTGGACTTAAGAGCGAGGACTCCGCCTTCTGTCTCGCTTCAGCCTGCCTTCCTCTCTGTCCCTCTGTCACTCTATCTCCCTTCTCCACCCATCACCCTCACTCCTGCTCTCTCTCCTCTCCCTCTCTCTCCTTCCTTCCCTCTCTTTCTCTCTCCCTCTTTTTTCTTCGTCTTACAATCTGGTCTCCCCTCCAGAGTTGGGCTCACAAGACCAGCTGGCACTGCACGTGTGTGTGTGTGTGTGTGTGTTTGTGTGTGTGTGCGTGCGTGAGAGTGAGTGCATGTGTGTGAGTGTGTGCGCGTGTGCATGTGTGTGTGTGTGTGTGTGTGCGTGTGTGTGAGGACAGATTACAAGGCAATGTAAAAGAGCAGGAAAGAGACATTGAGCAGGAGTTGGACATGAGGGGAGTCGAGCAAGAAATCACATTTATACATAATTATAACCATAAAAAACACTTCACAGACATCCTCAATTATGTGCTGTGGTCTGTGGCTAATTCTACATTCTCTATCAAAGCACAGCAGCACTAATCCAGGTTCCATTTTCACTGGATTGCGTTCAAAATCCCCTACACTCTGTCGTAGTACAGTAGTACCAATCCCACATCTTCCATCACAGGACTGTAATACTCATTCCATCCTCACTATACTGTAATATGAGCCACAGAACTCTTTATCATAGTATCATAACACTATTTACACGTATTCTTGCAGTAATGTGGCACAAATCCCAAATAATCCATCACAGTACTGTAGTGCTGATTCCACTTCCTCGTTGTACTGTAATATGAACCACAGAATCCTCTATCACAGCACAATACCGCTAATCCCACATATTCTCACGGTATTGTAGCACTAATTCCACATGATCCATCACTGCGCTGTAGTACTGATCCCACATCTTCACAGGGCTGTAATATGAATCACAGAATCCTTTATCACAGTTCCATAGCTCTAATCCCACATATTTTCACAGAATGTTAGCACTAATCCCACATATTCCACCGCTGTACTGCAGTGCTAATCCCACATTCCCCATCACACTAAACGGCACTAATATGGCATCATTCACTAAAGCACTGCAGTACTAATCCATCATCCTCTACTATATAACTGTAGTACTGACTAATCCCATATCCTCATTCATGGTAGTAATAATCCTACATCTTCCCACCACAGTGCTGCAGGAATAATCCCACACCTATGACAGCAGTGCTATTCCCACAGTATCAGTGGCTGGGTTTCCATCACCTGTTTCAATGCGCATCTAGAACGTATCGCATCGGAAAATGATGATGGAAACGGCAAAATTCGAATTAAACCCCCCGATTCGCACAAAAACAAATTTGCTTAGATGGCCGCGTTTAGGATGATTCGAAAAAGTGTTGATTCGCAACATCGGGGGATGGAAACACAGTTTTATTTGAATTAAGTCTGACATAGCGCACTTGCACACACGTGAATAAACAAAAACTATTGTTTTGTTTCCGGTTCTGCGGTCAGGTAATCTGGCAACTCGCGTGAGTTCATAGCGCCTGAGTTCATAGTGTAGTTTTCACGCTTTTTTTTTCCTCACACATTAAATGGAAACACACATGATTCGAATTTCTTATATGCACATTTCCCAAAGATTCAAATCACTTTTAGATGGAAACGTAGCTAATCACAGCACCTTGGTACTAATCCCAAATCTGGTTATCACAATACTGTAGCACTAATCCCACATATTCTATTTTAACACAGCAGAAATTATCCCACCTACTCCACCACAGTAATTCTGTATTACTCTCACAAATCATCTAACGCAGAAATGAGGCACTAACTCTAAATACTGTAAATCAGAGTACTTTAGAAGTAATCCCACATTCTTCGTGACAGTACTGCAGTACTAATCTCACATCCTCACAGTAATGCAGAATTAATCCCACAAACTACACTACACTACTATGGATAGTAGTAGATATTATATCTCCTATAGCATGTTTCCTTAACTGATGTCTGTCTTCGCTTAGCTGTTAAGTTTCGTCAACCTGATTTGAAATAATCAAGGTTATACAATAAAGAAGGCCTATGGTGACCCATCATAGAACAAAAATGATATATCTTCAAAATGAAAGAAACAAACTAGGAAAAAAATGGCTAAATGCTCTCTGTGGTTTGGCCGATGATGTCATAAGAGTACAACCCATTGTAAGAATCTGTATTCCCCAGTACCATAATGTAATGCCAATCCCACATTATCACTCCATGTACTGTCATACTAATTCCAGACTTACTGTACTATTGTGCTGATCCGACATTCTCTATAGCAGTTCCATAGTATTAATCCCACATTTTTTTATCAAAGTACTGTGGTATCAATCCCATCTCCTCAAATTACTGAACTACAATAATAATTGCACATAATTAATAATATCACATCCTCACAGTACTGCAGCACTAGTCCCACATACTCCATTACAGCACCATAGTACTAATCCCACATGCTCTCTCTCATAACTGTGGTACTAATCCCATATCCTCCATCACAATACTATTGTACAGATCTCAAAAACTATCAAAGTACTGTAATACTAATCCTCGACCCCTGTGTGCAGAACAATTTGAATGGACTCACAAGTTCAAACTTCATTTATTTGTAAATATACACATCATATGTGGCACATCACTTAAACTCAATTCTTTGGCAATTCAGTAAAAAAAAAAAAAGTGTACAACACTCTCCACAAACTTGAGTCAATGCTTTATTCTGTCAAACAACACGCCAAGCTGACCATCACATGACCCGAGTCACATTAGATCTACCGAGAAGATTCAGCAGGAGGGGGGAACGAGCCGTTGAAACGAATCAGTCAATTAAATGGTTGCGCTTCCCTGTTTTTGCAGTACATTTTAGGGCTTTCCAGATCTATCCGATCAGACAGGGTAGAGGGGCCGAATGAATGGGGAAGGAACGAGAGTCGGACACGTGTAACAAAGGGCGAGCGGTTGGATTCAAGATACCGACATCACAGCTCTTAGTGGCCCCGTGGACGTCCCCCAGTGGTCATGTGACCGTGGGAGCAGAGTACAGGGCATGTGAGCAGGTGATGTTGGGGGGGTGTGTTGTTGTGCTGTTGCAGCTGCAGAATGGAATTCAATAACAACAGATTTCGTATCTCACTGTGCTCTACAGGCGATTGCAGCACAGAAAATACAGGCGTCACGGATTAAAATGCCCGTCAAGCGTCCCTCCCACCTGTTCACACAACAGGCTTCACTCATTAGTCCTGCTCCCGGGCCGAATACCAAATAAACGAATCAGACGAATCGAATGAGAGCTTGCAAAACTCCATTCAATAGAATGTAAAATGATGCCGTTATTACGGCCTTTGAAGGTGAAAGTCAGAATGTTTTTTATTTTTTCAAGCTATCACCAGCGCCTATCCAATTTATACCGAAATATCTCCTGAATTGTGGCTTTAGAAAATGATAATAGAAATTGGGAAATTTCCTATTACTTGTGATTTTGTTGTCATGGAAGCCAAAAGTAAATGAACAGATTTCTGTCAATGTCATGGACTTTTAGATATCTCTGATAAAATGTAATATATCAAATTTGAAGACAATTTTAAGAATACTGACAATTTTATGGACATTTGAATCTTTTTGCCTGGCCCCCCGCTACTTTACCACCCCTCCGCTAAGAATGGAGTGACCCTCCGATATTGAGTTTCACATCGTGTGATGCAGTATTGAAAACACAACCAAATGATTTCAGATTCAAGTCAATCAGACCATTCTGGGGGAAGTTATCCAGAAAAAATGATTTTTTAACACCAGCCTATATCTTCATTGAACTCTGACCTACTTTCCCAAAAAACAGTAGGTTTCTATTCTAGACCAAAGGATTTGCGTCACGATTACTGAGCACGCTCAGAATTTATATCCCAAGAAACTGAATCAGCTTGACTGCAAGTCAGAATCTGATTCCATCCTTGCCAATCTGTCTACGTTTTTCATTGTATTTATACAGTTTAGTTACTCTAACATTATGTCTGCTGTCTGTCTACAGACACGGCAGTTTTTATTGGTACGGCAATCGATTTCAAGGGATTAGGATAAGGATTAGGGATTATGGTTAGGGGAAGGGTTAGGTTAGGGGTCAGAGTTAAGGTTAGGGTTAGGGTTAGGGTTAGGTTGAGGTTAGGGCAGGGCTTGAAATGGGGACTGCCGTACCTCTCCACATTGAAATGCATTGAAAAACTGCCGTACCCGTAGCAACTGCCTTTTATGTTAAGGAGCTTTCTATGGAAATTTCAGTATTCACAGTGCTATTTTAAGCTTTAGTGAAGGGGTGTGAAGAATGTAAGCTCGTTGCCATCGCCAATAATTATAGAAGAAGAAAAATACCTGCTTGATTTTGACCTGCAGTTGAACAGAGTTACTTTATTCAAAGTTGTGAGCATGCACAGTTATTGGGACACAGCTCCTTCAAGGAAAAGTTCACCCAAAAATGAAAATTCACTCATTATCTACTCACTCCAAGGCTAATCGAAGGGTCGAAAAATTTTTTCTTCCCCAGAACACTTTCGGAGTTACAAAGAAAAACAGCATTGAAGACAAATCCAAATCAATTGAAGTAATCGGAGACCACTTTTTCAACCGTTAAAAACAACAAAATGCCTCCAAACTGCTCATGCGGCGTAATCCAAGTGTCTGTAAGCCCCGACATTCAAATTTGACTCATGAAGACGTCTTTCACAATATTTTTAGTCTTAACGTCCAATGTAGCCACTTAGCTAGGAGTCGTGTTCATTTTCACGGAAGAAGTTTAAAATTCAAGACATCTAACTACGGTGGCCAACGAGGGCAAATAATGCTGCAACAGCCCGAAACATCTCCAATTGGAGAAACGCGCTGCCGTTTTGAATGTTAGTATTCACTGACTAAACAGTGCATTTTTATCATCAGCCAACTTAGTGAGGTCAACTTCTTCAGCGAAAATAAACAGGGCTCTTAGCTAAGTGGCTACATTGGACATTTAGGCTAAAATATAGAGAAAAGACGTCTTTACGAGTCAAATTTGAATGTCGGGGCTTACGGACACTTGGATTATGTCGCACGAGCAGTATGGAGGGATTTTGTGGTTTTTAAATGTTGTTTTCTTACACTTGAAAAAGTGGTCACCAATGACTTCAATTGATTTGGATTTGTCTTCAATGCTGTTTTTCTTTGTAACTCCGAAAGCGTTTTGAGGAAGAAATAATTTCATGGACCCTTGGATTAGCCTTGAAGTGAGTAGATGATGAGTGAATTTTCATTTTTGGGTGAACTTTTCCTTTAAGGCCGACTTGTTTTGAAATCTAGTGTGGAGTATACTACAGACAGCTATAGAGCAAATACAAGCAAACAAGCATGCGACAAACAAACTCAACTGACCGATATGCTTGTCAAAATTTCAGCTAGCGAAAAATAACTAATTACAAATACAGGTGATTGAAAAAACAACTGCCGCTGCATTTTTCTTTCTGACCTTAAATTTCCCAGGGAAGGTGTGATGGTGTCATGTCGTTCGGCTTCTCACGGGGCTGAGTGTTAGAGCGAACTGAGGGCTTATTGTGTGGACCAGCTTGTGATGCAGTTTTTGAATAATGATTTCTGAATATGTTTTCTCTGCTGAGAAGTAAAGACTCACAAATGACCTGCAGACCTCAGCCCTCTCAGATCCGGCTGGTGAAGATGATCAGATGTGAAGTTTCCCATGTTACGCTAAGGGGTGCAAATATTGATTCATCTGATTGAATCATTGATTGGTGGACTGGGTTACATCATTGCACTGTTCGGCAGGTTTAGGTGGGTTAGGTGTTAGGTGGGGGAGAGCAGTACAGCGGGTGGTGGACTGAAGGAGCTTTGGTTAATCTCATGAGAGAGGGCTTCTTAAACTGGCCACTTATTAGTTAAGCTGGCTCATTAAGACGGAAGTATTTGTATATTTCTGGGAGTAAACAGCCTTGTGAATGATGTTTTCAGGTTTGGGAAGGAGGGAGAGAGAAAGCGAGTAACTGAAAGAGAGAGGGAGAGTGAAGGGGAAGGGGAGAGAGAGGGAGAACGAATGACAGAGAGAGAATGATGGAGAGAGGGAGAGCAAGTGACTGAAAGAGAGAGTGATGGAGAGAGGGAGAGAGTGAGAGGGGGAGGGAGTGATGGAGAGAAGGAGAGAAAAAGTAATGGAGAGAGTGAGCGAGGAAACATATTGCAGGGCTTCTACTTTCTGACCCCTGTACTTTACACCTTTGTCCAGAAAACTTGAGGTGTGTGTGTGTGTGTGTGTGTGTGTGTGTGTGAGAGAGAGAGTGTGTGTGTGAGTGTTTGGGCACCCTCTCCCATCCAGTTTCACAGACACTAATAACTGTCGACAGGATTTCATGGTATGTAAGTTAAAAAATCTGCGCTTGTTTTATAGTGCAATTGCGTGTCTGTATTAGTTTATGGTCTCTATTTGTGATGCTTTCACTGTGTCCATCAGAGACGGCTGCAAGCAGAAACTGGGGGAGGAAAGAAAAGTCCTTTTTAACTAGTAAGTAGTCTTGCCTGTTTTCATATTCCTTTATTAACAAGTTTTCCAAAGATTAGAATAATCCATCTGCGGGTAAATGCACAACTTCCTCCTGAATGCAAAGCCACAGCGATTAAATGGTAAATTTAGTTCTGAAAAATGTTTTGTTCATTTAACAAAAAAAGACTAAGTACTTTATAACTTCAGTGTTTTCTCCTAGCAAATCCTGCAAACCAGGCTACCTAACCTGCCCTTCATGATTGCTCAAATTTCAACAAAGAAAAAGAGGATCAGCAATGAGTATGTGCAACTGAATAACATTGACTGAAAGGCAATTTTGCATCAGAATGACGCTTTTTATCTCTCATATTACCATAACGAGGAGAACTGGCCACAACTGATAGTGTTGAGTGTTTCCCGAATTCATACAAATTTAAATAAACAATTGAAAACAGCTCAAGATCAATCATTAGTTGAAAGGTATACTCTTCCTCCCAAATTTTCAGCTCACCAGCCGCCACTGATGTCAATACATTTATTTTTTCAAAGATTCTGTACATCAAGGAGAGCACAGAGTCTCTGGGGTGACGACAGAGTGAAGAAATAAACTTGAACCAGCCCAGCTTGATAACAAGGCCTCCAGTGGGGAGAAAAACACAAAGCGGAGAGTTTTCTGGTTGGGAGGGGGTCAGGGGGCGCTGACCAGCTGCAGGCAGGATGTCCTCTGTGGAAGACCGAAAGGTTTTGGGGGGGGAAGAGTTACGGGCTTCAGTTGCTTAGCCAGTGTGACACAAGCCTGAGGAGCTTTCATCAAACCCCACAGCTTAGTGAAAAAGTATTTGACCCCTTCCCAATTTCTTCTATTTTTTGTTTATTTGGCCACAGGTGATGCTGACGACGACTAGCTGAAACGCGTCCATCTTATTGCCCACGTTAAAAATAAGGATTTTGTTTTTTCGAGTGAGTGCCCGAGGACATTTTCTTTGAATGCTTCAGATCATCCAACTAATTTTAAAATAAAACAAAGACAACAAGGGTAAACACGAAATGCATCTTTTAAATTATAATTTCATCTATTGAAGGTAAGGCATTCAAAACCTATATCACTCATGAAAAAAAAAATTGCCCTCCTAAACTCAAAAACTGGTTGAGTCACTTTTGGCAGCAATAACTTAAATCAAAGGTTTGTGTTAATTGGCAATGAGTCTTTTACATCACAGTAGAGGAATTTTGGCCCACTCTTATTCGCAGAATTGTTCTAATTCAGTCGTATTGGGGGGTTTTTGAGCATGAACTGCTTGTTTAAGGTCATGCCACAGTTTCTCAATTGATTTGTGAGGGCTTTCACCAGGCCATTCTAAAACCTTCATTTTTTTTTTTTCAAGCCATACGCGGGTAGACTCGCTTGTCTGCTTTGGATCATTGTCCTGCTTCATAACCCAACTGCACTTGAGCTTTAGGGCATAAACTGATGTCCAGACATTCTCCTTAAGGATTTTCTGGTAGAAACCAGAATTCATGGTTCCATCAATTACAGCAAGTCGCCCAGGTCCGTCAGCAGCAGGGCAGCCCCAGACCATCACACCATCACCGCCATGTTTAACTGGAATGCTATGCTAGCTTAACACCAGAAGATCCAAAAAGTTCCAGTTTTGACTTATTAGTCCATTGAATTTTATTCAAAAACTCTTGGGGGTCATTGAGATATAATTTTATTTATTTATTTATTTATTGCAAATTTGAGACCAATATTTGCATCGTTTTTGGTCAGCAGTGTTCATCTGTGGATGCCATTTTTGCCCAGTTTTTTTCTTATAGCGCAGGGCTGCCCAACCCTGTTCCTGGAGAGCTACCATCCTGAAGGTTATCACCCCAAGCAAAGCAAACCACACCTGCTTTCCCAGTTAGAGATCTTGACGAGCTGCTAATGAGCTGAATCAGGTGTGTTGAATTAGGGTTGGAGCAGAAACCTACAGGATGTAAGCTCTACAGGAACAGGGTTGGGCAGCCCTGTTATAGTGGAATCCTGAACACAGACCTTACCCGAAGCAAGAAAGGCCTGCAGTTCTTCACATGCTAGTCTGGTTTCTTTTGTGACCTCCTGGATCAGTCGTTGATGTGGTCTGGGAGGAATTTCGGTTGGCTGCCCACCAGCGAAGGTTCCTCACTGCTCTAAGTTTTCTCCATTAGTAGATAATGGCTCGCACTGTGGTTTGCTGGAGTCCCAGGGCCTTAGCAATGACTTTATAACCCTTTCCAGTCTGATAGATGTCAACAACATTGTTTCTCATATTTACTTGAATTTCTTGGATTGCGGCATTATGTACTTCTTTTTGCCTATTTCACATTGCAAGACAGATTCTATTTGAGTGACTTTTAGATTCAACAGAGCTAGCTGTAATCATACCTAGGTGCATCTGGTGCAATTGAACCTAATGATAAATTAAATTTTTTAATTGGTTGATTTAGTAACTAAGGGAGCAATTACTTTTTTCACATAAGGCCAGTTAGAGCTGGAGTCCTTTTTTCCCCACACTATATTAAATCATCTTTAAGACTGTATTTTGTGTTTACTCAGGTCATCTTTGTCTAATATTAAAACTAGAGGCACTCCGTGAGTGCAAACCACCGCCAAGGCAGCACAGTCGAAATCTTGCTGAGTGAACATACCTCATAAGAAATTTAAGGCATCTGTAACATAGGATTTTGAGATTGTTGCTGTGGTGGCCATACTGTTTGACCGATCGCGGTCAAAATCAATAGGGTCCATCCCTGATGTAACAGCAACCTACTCACAAAATTTCAGAGATATCCATTTGTTACTTTTTGAGTTATCATGTTCACAAACAGACAGACAAACCAACGCTAGCAAAAAGATAACCTCCTTGGCGGAGGTAATTAGTTCGATGATGTAAAATATGCATAGAAAATATGCAAAAGTAGAAGAACTTCTCACAGCATTGTATGACCAACAATGGATTGTCGATCAAGCAACAATTAGTGCAAATTCATAATTTTCCTTTTGTTTTTGATAAATTAAACACCACATTCTTGGTCGGTACTCTCCTCAAAAGGAATCATCTTTACTAAATGAACTACTCTGCTCTCACTTGGCAGCTCTATACTGACTGAGCCACTCCACTCTAACTGAACTGCTTTATACTGAATGAGCCGCTCTATAATGACTGAATGGCTCTATACTGAGCTGCACACAACACTGAGTCCCTTTGTACTGCCCCAGCCGCTCTATTCTGAGCTGCTTTATACTGGTTGAACTGCTCTATGTTGAGCTGCACAACACTGAGTCCCTATATACTGCCTGAGCTGCTCCATACAGACTGTTCTGCTCTACACTGACTGAGCTGCTCTCTTACTGAACTGCTCTATATTGAGCTGCACTATACAGAGTTGTTTTATACTGACTAAGCCACTCTATACTGGATTAACTGCTCTATACTGAGTTGCACTGTACTGACTGATCCACTTTATACTGACTGGGAGTTATTGATCAGGTGTTGCCAGAGGCTCATTCCAGATGCTTATATTTCACATCCTTCCATTCTTTAAAACAGTAATTTGCTGCCGTATCAGTTACAGGCAAGAGAGTAATTTTATGGCAACCATTCAGGGCAAAATGCTTCCGCATGGTCTTGTTGTTTCTAGCTCAAGACATCCCGTGCAAAGTTCCAAATTCCATTAATTAACCCCATAAAACCTACAGACCCATGTATGGGTCCATCAAATGCAGCTGCTGTATTCAAACCAGTGGAACCTCAGGCCTATTTTAAACTCTAGTGAAGATCCTTTGGCTACCAAATATCTCCTGCTGAATCACAGGTACGTGCGTATAAAACGACACACAAGATCTAGATATTCTCCATTTGATGTGGCCATAAAAACATGGCATCCTGGGTTTGAATATCTCTCTCAATATGAGTGAGATGTAGCTTCCGTGAAGCGCTGCAACCAGCAGATACAGACTATATATGTGACAATGCCCTATTTTTCTGACTTTGAAATGACTTAAGGGAAAACTTAAGGGAACAGTTTGAGTTTAAGGGGTTAAGTGGTAGAATCTCTTTAATGGTGGAGGATCTGAAATGATTTCTAGGCCAGGCACAAGGATGTAAGGAAGGGTGTGAGGAGTAAGTGATTGTGGTAGATTGCAGCCTCATGTGGTGTGGAGCTGTGCATTATGCTATTTTGAGCGATGCTGAGGAGCAGCCATTAGCAGTTGAAAACGCATTCAAAATCCGAAAGCTCTTTCCACTGCTGTTCTGACTCACCTTTAAAGCCAGAGTCCCCCGATCTGTGTCAGGGGCGTGACCAGGGTTATTTTGGTTAAGAACAGAGGCATTCACCCCATCCAAGTGAAACAGGAAAGGGTTGAGAGGGCGGCTACGGGATGTTGTCTTTGAGCACTCTGCCAGTGCGGGGATTTCCCGAAATGCAGTGATACAGTGAATCTCTATTTGGACAGTGACACCCTCTCTGTTTTTTTGGCTCTGAACTCCTTAGGGAATTCCAATTTAATCCACTGGTATTTGCATACAAAACTTGGGCTGTCTGCAGAGTATGTTTAGTGCGTCCATTTGGTCATGGCCAAACTTGGCGAAACCATGGAAATTCGTACATCGTTCAGGAATTTTAAGCATGTACAGCTGACAACTTCCTAATCCAGTGCACTCAATTTATGAAAGCCATCGGAAGCGAGTAAGCCGTCTCAGACACAGCCATTGAGTCCCTCCAGTGTATATAACGTAATGTGAAGCAGCATGTAGGGACAATGCCTTCCTGGATGAGTTAAAACCCTTCCACACCCTGGCCAAATGGGTGAAAGAGCGCTTCTGTAAATCCCGTAACACTGGCATTCCCTCTCGGGGGCAGCTGGGGCTAAAGAACTTAAATAGCCTTTTTCCATCTCCATACGTTCATATGCATCCAGTTAATCCTAATGTAACCCTTCTGACTGGGCTACACCAGCGATGTGGTATCCTGTAGCTATTTGCTCCAAACATGACCAAGTAAATCTCCCATTCAACAGCCACACATCTCATTGAGCTGCGGGTCATTGGAATCAGCAGAATTCCTGTCCCCAGTTAGTCAAAATGAAACCTCTGGGATGGTAGATCTCCAGGAACAAGGTTGGGCAGCCCTGCTCTAGCTGTTTGAATGAGGTGAGCTTTGTTGGGGTTGGGAGTGAAAATCTAAAGCATGGTAGATCTCCTGGGACAGGGTTGCGCAGCCCTGCAGTGCTTTCAGTGCTGAATAAAGTATGCTTTGTTGGGGTTGTTGTGGAACCCTACAGGATGGAAGGTTTCTTACTGTCAAATGAGGTACTTTGTCCTAGAAAAATCCCACAGGACAGTTGGTGTTCTCAGACAAGTTGGGCAGCTCTTAAGTTTACTATTTTTCAACACCCTGGGCCCCCCACCCCCCAAAATTATACTTTTGAGGTGCTATTCCTCAGAGTATCATTCAGTGACGTCAATAAAAAACAAAAAAAAAAAAATTCCTACTGGATCACAATACATAACAGGTAACTGCAACTACTGAAACCAAATAAGAAACAGAATTAGCATTTTCAGCTCAGACACCTCACAGTGCAGCAGACATGATGCTCCAGAGCTCTGGCTAAGCAACGATGCGACAGTAGCCCAGCCCATAAACACTACACACCCTGGCACTTGAGTAATAAACGGAGTCACATGCAGTATTTATGTGCGTGCTCATGACGAGCTCCTTGGTACTGCATATCTTACTTTGTAGCCCCTTGCAGAGAGACTCTTCTGCAGAGTGTTGTCCATGAGTATAACATTAGACAACTGGACTTCGTTTTTGTTTTCTACTGTAATATGCACTGGTAATGCCGTGCAGTAGAAGGTGGTAGGCTTGTACCCCCCCCCCAATTGGTGCATAGATATGTTCTGTAACAACAGGAGCCTAAAACATGGACCAAAATCCATGGATGCAGCCAGGCAGCATCTGTTCCACTTTGAACACAGCACAGGTCCAAGTTCGCTGCGCAGGGAAGTCTTTCAGGGAAACACAAAAGGGAGGAACTCTCTTTTGATATAAACAATGCACAATGCAGGGAAGATTAAGCATGAGGTACGTTTGTATGAGCTAAGATTCTCCTTCCTGTTTTCTTTCTGTCACTATTGTGTGCGCGTGTGCATGTGTGTGTGTGTGTGTGTGTGCGTGTAAAGCGTGCAGAGCTTTACTATTAGAATTACTATAAGAACGGTACTGAGGAAATAATCGCTAAGGTAGAAAGATGATGTCAGTGCAATAACAGCGCTCCAACGAGAACGCGAGCCAAGAACACGCCTTGCCCACGTGCTCTTTTGTCACAGTGCAGCTGGTCGGCGGCTCCCCGCGTCTCGCGCATCCTGCCCAGCAAACTCAGGTGAATTTGATTCGGGTTTCAAAGACGCCGCGAAGTGAAGCCCCATAAATACGCCGGACATTCTCCCATATAACGTTTCGAGTCGCGGAATTTATCAGCTAGGACGGCACATAAAATACGCAAACATAAATATGCTCACTCTTCAATTACATTTGACGCGCCATTTATATGGGTGTAAAACAATGATATAGAAATACTGTCGATGGAGCCCATGCGATGGTGCTGATTATATTTCTCCCAAAGGATTTTGAATTGTCATATGAGACCATAGTTAATCTTTCTTTCCAGACCATTATTTTTAAACGGCAGGACTCCTTCTCCCATATTATTATATTTAAATATTTCGGCTCTGGATTGCCCCGAATAATCAAGCTCTTTAAAGAATTTAGAATTTTTAAATAAATACTTGACATCTAACGTCCCAGGGTCACGGCGCTATGCCTGCTTGTGTCATGCGAAGAGCTCAACTGCAAAGTAACGGATGCCAAAGTCCGGCGCAACACAAAAGTCGTGTAGCTATCCGCCTGGCCTGCTGTTAGCCTATAGCCTACGCCTACCGCTCTAAAGAGGCTGGATGCGCTGGCCACTGTCTTGCCCTGAATGAATTATGCTCGGACGACTGAAAAACCCGTCCAATCTCGCGCTTAATCGATCATTGGTACCGTATTGCAAGACGGGACTAACTGGCAGTAAATTAGCAAGCGAATATAGACAATAATACCAAGATGGGAGGGGCAGGCTGGCCTACCGTTCTTTTAAATAACCACAGCGGTTCACATTGAAGCATTATTCCGTCCACCGGCACTAGTCATTATAGAAGAGGATATATGGCGGTAGGGCCATGCACTCCCCATAATATGTTGTAAAAATGAAACATGCGAATGAAAAGGAAGCGCACAACTGAGAATAGCATCACTGTGCCACCTGCCGTACCTCGCAGTCGTACAGATCCGTGAGTTGATCGATGATCCACTCCTCTAGGTTCAGCCTCTTTCTCAGCTCCTTACGGTCGTATTTAACCGTCACACGTCCCTGCTTCCGAACTGGCACCTCGGCATCGTCGGTCCCGGTTGGTGTCTGGAAATACACGCGAGGCTGCGGGTTTGTTTCCGCGCTGGTCACCGCCGCCATGGTCCGACACCGCCGTCCTCAGCGAGCGTTAAGCGTCTTCAAAGAACCACCCGGCGAATCTTGATTTACTTTGTTTTATTCTACGCTCTTCTGTAGTGTTGCCTTTTCACCGGCTGGCTTCAGCTAACAAAGAGATCCGCTATTGTTCTCGTCTTGCGATATCGACCATTTGGCGCACCTGGGCATTTAATAATATTAAAGTATTCTACCTATAAAAATATATAAGACGAAGAAATTTGGATGTTGGAAAAAATCGAGACTTATTGGAATAATGAAAAATATGCGTACCAAAATGTTCCAAAATCGTCCACCTCGGGGGAAAAAAAAGATAAAAATCAAATTGCGACGGCGAAATTCAGTTAGTCTTAAACTTTGACACTGACAGTCTTCTTAGCAAATGAATCTTTTTTTTTTACTCGCGACTAAAAACTATTGGTAATTGTTCCCGTCTGCAGCAGATTGGCACTGAGTGATTGAATAAATTAACTACCAACATTTACAAAATATAAAATTACCCCAGTATAAATGGAATACAAATATTCTATACATTGTAACTGACGAATGCATTTATAACGGTTTCATATAATGTCCCGTCTTTCAAAAATCTATCTTCGCCCCTTCCTCTATTCCTCCCGCCGCTCGCCAAGAATGTCGGATAATGCGTCCCCTCTCCGCCGTCTGTCACACTCGTTTCCCGTCTAGGACGCATGCGCATACTTAAAGCAATAGCTCCAACACGGCTTTTATGTTGGCCATAACTTTCCAGGGCTTACACCCATGCCACAAATTAAGCGTCAAGATGTCTAGTCCCTGAGATTGGCCTTTGGCTGTAAGTCACCATGAAGCTGAAATATTCGCATATGCCAGACATTTGTGAAATCAAGCTTTTTGGGTTATCGTCTTTGGAAGAATCCTCTTTGTAGAAACTCGAATAACAATTTAAATCCGAATGGTTTAAGCTTAATTGTTGAATTAAATTGATTTGTTGTGACTTCCGGTTCGCAGGTATAAGCAAATCTGTCTCTCGATCTTCTTCTCCAAGCGCCCCAACACCCAGACTGGAATCTCGTCTTGGATGGCATAGTGGCTTGTTAGAACCACGCCTGGTTGGAATGTTTATTTTTTAATTTGGAAATTTTGGTGATCAAATATTTAGCATGTCGAAAATTCCATCATTGCCTCAATCATGTTGGGTTAAAACGTTAGTATTTTGCCCAACATGACCTTGTTTTCAGACTGTATTGGTTTTATTTGCTCGTCCGTTGAGGCTGCTTATACATGCTCCAGACGTATTAATTATTTAATGTATGTCTGTGTCTAGTATTCACAGTCCGTTGACACTGGCCTACCTACGAACACTAGCTCTCCAAACAGTGCATAAATGTGTATATACCCCGTTCTATAGTTTTTTTTTTCTTGAGTGTGTCGCCTTCTTCTTTACACACACACTCCCATGCACACACTCATGTTTTCATGCATGACACTAGCACTCATGGAAACCCATTGTATGCTGTATGCTGACACTGTCACCATTCCTGAGGAGAGGGAGCATTAGCTTTGGTTCTTACACACTGCTGTCAGTTTAGTTTTGATTCATGCAGTCAAATGCTGGCTCGGATGCAGCTCTCCTTACATCTTCGCCTAGACTGGCTCTAGGGGTGCAGTACCAATATTAATTTGACCCCCTCCTACATGGGTGGTTCCTCAGGTGAGACCTGTTGCAGCTACACCAAAAACCAACCTCTGTGTATACACCTCAGGTACACACACTCAAACACACACACGCACGCATACACATGCGAATGCTTGCAAGCACCACACCCTCAGAGTTTTGAGGTCAGACAGATTGCTACATGCATTATTAGAGAGAGAGAGAGAGAGAGCGTAACAGAGTGAGAGAGAATATGGGAGTCAGTCTGGCCTTTTGTTACGTGTCATTTATGAATATCACCTACATGTTTTGCGGCAATATTGTCTAGATTGTCCTGTCAGTAGACCTATTATTTTTAATTTTTTTTGGAAACAAAAGGTAAAGTGAGCAGGAGCGATAGAAATGAGTGTCAGAGTGGCCCAGGGGCTTTTCAGTGAAAGATAAAGATTATATATATATATTTAATGTTGGGAATCACTAATCTTACGGAAACTAGAATGTCAAATGAAGGGATTATATACACGGCTCATGCTGCTATTTCAACACCCATGGCCACTGGGTACACACATGCAGACAAATTGTGGTGGTCAACATTGCACCTTTACACAGTAAACGTTTACGTGTTTCGAAAGGGGGGTATTTTAAATCAGGATCACTGAATCATCTGGAACACTGTGCTAAGCATTACCCTGACCAGTCATTTCTCTGCAATGCCCGATCCAGATTTGGGTGGTTTTCTGGTTTTATTTTATTAACTTACCCAGATAACTCAGCAATCCTGCCTTGTCGAACACCCCCCAGATCTACATCTCTGCAGTTGCACTATACTGACCTCTAGTGGCAGAGTCATAAACATTTATGCATCTCTCCTGGTCACGTTACTCAGAATTGCAAGAAAATTTTCGGCCCGCATGTGTTGTGAAGATGAATTAGCCCCCTCTACAGTTTGTCTATTTTTGTATGTTTCACACTCTAGTTTCTTCATGTGATCTTCACGAGAAATGTATTTCCCTGTTTCTGAAAAAGTTGGGACAATGTGCAAAACGCTAATAAAAATGATTTGTAAATCATCTTTGACCTGTAATAAATTGAAAACACTGCAAAGACAAGATAGATCTTGTTTACCTCTCTGTTTTTTTTTCTGAAAATGAATACTCATTCCTGATTTTATGCCTGCAACAGGTTCCAGAATTGGTGGGACATGGTTGTGTTAATTATTGTGTTACATCACCTTTGCTTCAGACACCGTTCCACACCCTTGTTTGGGACACCGAGGACAGCAGTTATTACAGTTTTTGAAGATTTTTTTTCTCTCTGTTTTTCCTTGACATGCATTTCAGTTGCTTCTGGGTCTTCATTGTGAGATGTTATGCTTCTTAAACATCACATTTTCAATGGGAGACGACAGCTACGCTTTCTGTTTCGAAAACCACGCTGTTGTAATATGTGCAGAATGTTGAAATAAGCATGGGCTTCCCTGAAAAAAAAGACAGAATATGTTTCTTCAAAATGCATATTTCTTTCAAAATCAATGGTACCTACAGCAATATTCAAGTTACCCATGCCATGGGAACTAACACACCCCCTCGCCCAATGGTCAGTGGGTGTTTGTGTATGTCTGTCTGTCTTTGTGTGTCTTTCTACAGTGTTTGGCCTTGCTACCTGAATCCGTTTAGAAGTTATACATCTTTTTGTAACATGCCACTGTCTCAAACCCTTTTTTTGCCAATGGGCGTGAACAGTTAATAGGTTGTCCTTGGGCACAGGACCAACCTTTCCACAAAATCTTATGGAAGCTTGTGCATCCATTTGGCAGTTATGTGCTATTTTGTGATGGGCCATGCCTCCTTTTAGCCAGCCTGCATGAACACAAGCACACATCTTCACACACACACTTGATGTCCATGCAAAATTTAAGCCTCCTCGGGCGAAAATTGTGATCGCCAGAGGGTGGAGAAATTTTTCTGGACCGACTGACTTACTGAGGCAGCAAGCTATAGAGTCGCTGGTCGCTGCTAAAAATTCACCTTTTGGGAAATAATCTTAAACCAAAGAAAATGAGGGGAAAAAAACAACCTTTAAATGAAGTGAATTTATTTTGAGAAAATATTCCATCACCAAAAAAAATTTTTTTTTTTTTTTTCAAAAACCTCGTGCCACAATAATTGGCACCCCTGCACTTGATATATTGTGGTTGTAGAACACACAGCAGGGAATTTGAGACTCTTTACTGAAACTCTCCAGATCATCCAGGGTCTGGGGTCTTCTCTCCTGCGATCTCCTTTTTAGGACGAGAACTCCGCAGGTTCTAGTGGTGCTCAGATCAGGGGACTGTGCTGGCCATGGCTAAAGCTTGGTTTTGCATTAAGTTAACCATTTTTTCATGACATGGACTTATTTATTTTTTTAATTTTTCCTTTATTTGGCCAGGAAGGTCCTGACCTGGTCAAGATAGCAGCATAAATAATTTCACGTAATGGGCTCTAAATTCGTTGACCAGGCACAGGCGCGGCGAATGGGGGGAGCGCCGCGCCAACGGGGTGTATCCAGGAGTATATTGCAATTTCGTGCCCCGCTCAGCCCGGCGCAAGTACTCCTCTGTCCCGCCTCTGTCCCTCCTGCCGGCGCAAATGAAAAGAGGGAGGAGACAAGGCGTGAGTGGGTTTAACACAGCCGAGTCAAATCTTCACCAATCAAATGAGCTCCTCTCCTGACCTTTAAGATGTTGGAATAAAGAAGCCTCTGTCCTATATCTGCATGATGCGTTAATGTTGCATTTTACTTTGCTGCTTCAGGCATGCTTTCTGTACCGCTTACGTCTATATTAGGCATTACGAATATGAGTTAACTGGCTAGCTAGGGCATTCGCGAATTATTACCATTAGCGAACTTGAATGGAATTGCAAAACGAAACTACGTCAGATCATTCAAACTTATGAAGTTGGAATGAAATACGACGGTTGCTCATTTATGTCTTCTGCCTGCATCATTGGGAAGACAAACGATGTATTTCACCCTGTTGCTGATTAAAATTTTGGGATTAACATGCATGGACAACAATGCAAGATACGTTACACATTTATTTTCAATATGTGATCTTAACTCAGTACGAGATCATAGCAATCAGGCTGTATTCCTTTCCCCCACTAAAAACGATAAAACCTAAGTGACAATAATAGTATTAAGCCGCTTGCTCACTGGACGCGAAACAAATTTTTCGCACGACTGATTACATTCAAAGTCAATGCAAAGACGCAAATACATGCGTGTATTCGCATCTTTGCATTGACTTGGAATGTAATCAGTCGTGCGAAAAATTTGTTTCGCGTCCGGTGTGAAAGCAGCTGAAGGACACATATCCACATAGCCTACACACGCACTCACGCGTCCATATGCACATATATATATATATATATATATATATATCGTACGTTGCAGACAGGGGTATTTGCGGTCAAAGCCACTGCCGCAAAAAGCGGCTACGGCGCTCAAAGTAATTTAATATCAATACTCACGTTTTATAAAAGAAGTTCATAACTTTTACATAACATAGAAAACACATATTTAGAAAAAGTCGTGCACGGATGGACTCATATCTTTTACTGACATGAAATACCATGCATTACTAACAGCAGTGCCGCGATTCAAGTGTTAAGGACAGAGCTGTGCAGCCAGGTGGTCTCTCCTCTCCCGTGCGCGCTGCTGCTCTCCCTGCTGCTACGGCACATGCAGTTCGGCCTCTCTCTGTCTCAAGTCCTGCAATGTCTCCTGCGTGAGGTCAAAGTGACATCCATGGCGTACAGCTATGTTGTGTAGCAAGCAAAATGCCACAGAGAATGCACTGACACTCTGAGGGCTGTTAGGTCGAGTTTCCATTACGCGTGCCAACCGCCTTTGATCTGACATCAGGACAATTGATATAGATACTATAATTTATGTGCTGATTCAGATAGTTACATTAAATAGTGGTTGCTGTAATTATTTATTGCATTGAAATGTGCCTGACATTCTGGAAACCTGCCTGTGAGGTTTCGGTGACGTGTGCGCACTGTGCGCTGGTCGGCCAAATTACCACTGCACAGAAAGTAAACCAGTTGGAGCTGGCGAGCTCTCTGCGCACTTTCGGCGGAGACTTTTGCCACAAAATTGTCACTGTGTCTTGATGAATATGCGACACCTCCCCCTACTACGCCGCCACACCCATCTCGGCGCATGTCCATCTACCAAATTGCCAAAGTGGCTGCGCACGGTGTTGCACCGCACGAAATGACCACTGCGCGGGCTGCACTGGACGAAATTGCCACTGCGTGGGCTGCGCCACGCTGTGCCACCCTGCGCTGCGCCAAGAAATTAGAGCCCTTAGATATAAACAAGAGAATAAAAAAAAATCACATTTCAGTATATACAATGCATAAAAGCAACACAGAGTAAAAGTAAAAGTGAAAGGAGAGACATACAGGCCATAACCAAGATACCTGCAACACATTCCATCTCAATATCACAGATTATGTAAAACAGCTACATGATTCCTTCAGGGCAATTTCTAAAAGACTTTTAAAAGAATTTAAAGAGGGGAGTGCACCTAAGGTAATGGTATGCTTTGAATCATTGTCCTGCTGGAAGAACCGACAACAAATCTGTTTTAGTTTCCTGGTTGTCGCAGCCAGTATTCGGTTTTAAATGTACTGGTATGTCATGGAGTCCATGATGCTATGTACCCTGACAAGGGTTCCAGGGGCTTTGGAGTAAAAACAGCCCCACAACATCACAGAACCTCCACCAAACTACAGTGGATTTCAGGTTCTATTCTTTATCGCCAAACCCACTGAGTGTTTATTGCCTTAATTTTCATTTAATCTGAGCACAGAGCACAATTCTAGTCAAAATACCACTGGCATTTAGCAAACTCCTGGCACTTATGTTTGTGGTTAAATGACAGGACAGACTTTTTCCAGCATTCCTTCCACATAATCAGTTGGCATGGAGGTGCCATCTGATGGTAGTTTTGGAGACTTGGTGACCCCAAGATGCTACTTTTTCAAGTAATTCTGAGAATTTTTTTGCCTCTGGTGCAATCCTCTCTGTGCAGGGGCAGAAGAAACTAGGGTCCACTTTCAGGGAAGTTTGCAACAGTTACAGTTGATTTGAACTTTTTAATTATCATCTGTAAGAATAGATATGGGCATTTTCCATGTACGTTGGTATTCTTTTTGTGGTCATTCCCTGACTTATGAAGTTCAGCACACTACCCCCTCATTTGATTTGGCTGTTTTCATATCTTTCCCGCGTTGATGAATGAATAAGAGAATTTGGCCTCTGTGTCACCTTATATTTATACCCCAGTGAAACAGGAAGGCATGGATTGCTGTTTGAAAGTTCCTGAATGTTTTGATCTACTGAAGAGGAACATTTTTTGTGAGAATTAGGCAGTGGGTGACATTATGACCATCTCAGATTTGCCTGGTAGTTTTTTTTTCTTTTTAGTGTAAGTTCTACAGGTAAAAATAAAAATCCTAAATTTTGAGGTCCCTAAACCATATTTGTAGCCTCGGACGAAGTCGGGTGGCTACTATGGATTCATGCTTTTTGACCGATTACTTTCATATTTGGTATGGACATGTGTTATACTTCACTTAGGACACCTGTCGATTTTCTTTGCCATGGGAATAGTATGGCTGAATAATGCACAAAAAAGGGGAGAAGTGGGCTTTCGGGGGCTACACCCATGCGGTTGCGGCCGACCACACTGTCTAGTTTTTTGTAGGGCCTCTAGAAGGGTCAGTTTCTTGAGGTCCAAAATTTTATATCATAAAAAATTTGCTTCTGAAATTGAATCCTTGAGTTTCCAAAGGGGCCCAAATCCAAGGAACACTCTTTTTCAAGAAAGGGAAAATTTGATTTGTTTTTTTGCCCATATGTTATGACCCATATATTTTTAGTTTATTTCTTTACAAAGGAGTGTCATTGGGATACTTTTGGCTGGAATTACAAGAAAGTTCCCCTTTTTGTTCTAAGATGTGCAAACCTCTAATTCATTTGAGATGGGCCCTTTGGAAAGTCAGTGATTTAATTGAAATGTCTCATCGCACCAGTAACTGCTGTCGGAGAAGTGAAGTTTCATTGAATTATAAGCAATTTTCCAATCCAGTAGTTTAAATAATTAGATGCCCTTGCTTACTGTCCGGGACTCTGAATACTAAACACAACTGCATCAGCTCCTAAAACCCCTCACTTACCCAACATGTGAAATTCATTCAATTCAATTTATTAATTATCACCAAAGATATCAGTTGATAAATACATTGTCAAATTTGTTGATAGGCAGAGCAACCCATTGATCAACCTCTATCAAAAACACAACTCAGAATCTGATTCAAAGGTAGGAAATTTAATAAGAGTTGTAACAGAATATACAACATCCGTGTCTACAGACAAGGGTCTACGACCTGAAACAAGGATTAAACAGATATTTACAATCAAAGAAGAAGAGAAAGAAAGAAAACACTGAGGCAAAGCTTGTAATCCTGACATTGTCCAAAGGAAGGCCAAAATCTCAATTTCTGTGTCAAACACAAAATTTGTCTGTGTCTGCCTGAATATTTAAAAAACACCAGTTAAAATATAAATGGGGAAATACTCCTCTTACATTTTGTTCCTTAAAATTTCTGTGGAGCCAATAGTTGTGGCACATGTGGTTTTATTAAAAATTATTGGGCCGGTTTCATAGACATACTGTGGATTGAGAACAGTCCTGGACGAAGCGGGGTTTAAGATGGAGATTATTCATTGAAATTTGATTTTAGTTCGGGATCTAGCTTAATCTGTGTTTAAAACTGGCCCATTATTTCTTGATAAGAGTTTTTCCTCTCAGAATAAATTCACTTCAATCAAAAATTTGGATTTTCTCATTTTTCAGTGTAAGATTAAATTTTTTTCCACCAAAAGATGAATTTTTCACGGCCTGTTAAAATCATTTTTATCAAAGAGGTGCGTATAATTTTGGAGAGGACTGGGACAGAGTCGTGAGACCAGGCCATTCAGCAACAAGGATTTCCATTTTCTGACCTGCACATAACACTAAGAATACTTAAAGGCCATGTGGTATTTAACACTGCATCAAGCCAGGTCTTAAAAACTTGACATGCCCCAGCAAGCTATTCCATGCTGTCAGCGCTCTCTGTGTATAAATATACAAATATTGGTGCTAAATTTACCCTCCGCTCACTTCCCTTTCTGACCCCTAGTTCAGGGAACTGAACTTAAATAATTCTGCGTACTTTACCCTGTGAAACCCTTTCAAAGCCTAAATTAGATCACCCCGAGGTCTCCACTTACTAAGCCTGAGGAGTGTATGGCCCCGGATGTCGCTTGCTGGAGTACCAGAACTGCAAAATTTTTTGGCTTTGTAACCCTTTGCAATATGATATTTTGCAAAAAAGTTCTCATATCTTCCGGAATTTCTCCAGATTTTGTTGTTGCATAGGGCTTTTCAGCCTATTTCACGTTGCTGGGTTCTATTTAACCGATGTTTAGATACAACAGCGCTCATAGTAATCAAGACTGGGCGTGGCTAAGTCTACGTAATTAAGAGACCCACAACTTTTTCACACAGGGCCAGTTTTTTTTTTTTTTTTTTTTTTTAACTTCAATAAATGAAATGACTATTTAAAACAATATTTTTACGGTTAGCCTTGTCTTGAATTTAGTTTGGAGATCTGATGCAAAAATGGTAGAAATCAGGAAGAGGACAAGTAATTAGTGTCAGTGTTTCCCAAACCTCTCCTGGCGTACCCCTTGTGCTGCATGCTTTAGATTTCTCCCTGCTCCAGCACAGGTGATTCAAATGATCAAGTCGTAATTAACCCAGAAACTGCTTGCTAATAAGCGAATCATTTGATTCACCTGGGCTGGAACAGGGAGAGATCTAAAGCATGTAGGACAAGGGGTACGCCAGGAGAGGTTTGGGAAACACCGTGATATAGGATCCTGATAAAACCCAGAAGAAAACTGCAGTTGTTGTGTGCAAGAAGTACTAGTGTTAAAGTCGGATTTTTAAGTTGCTGTAATCTTGTTCAATTTAGGCACTTTCTTGTCTTAGAATAACGTCTGAGTATAAATCCTGACGACTTGCTCTCTACTTGGTTAAGACAATTCTGCTGTATTGTCACTAGAGGGAGACAGAGGCCGTTTACGCAAAGTAGCAAAATAAGTTTATTAAAAAGCTATTAATTTTACCACCCAGAGAGACAAAATATATTATCCTTGGCCTTATAGCATAATTGCCTGTCATGTTGTCGCCAAATTGAGATATCGGCTGTCTGTTCTTTCGTTTAAGCAGAAAAAAATAGTTTTTTCCTTTTTTTCTCCAAACCTTAAAAAAAATAAAAAAAAAATAAAATGAAATGTATTCTCTTAAATGATAATAATAAAATCCTTAAAAAATGAGATAGGCAATTATGCTATGAGGCTAATGTTATGTTTATTTAAAAAAAGCTATCCCTGCCGGTGTTTTCAGGTAAAAATATGTTGTCTGATCCTTAAAGTTTTGGACATTAACCACAACATATTGGAGTTGAAATTAAATAATGAATATGACTTTAAGGCTTAATTTGACATCCAATTTTACATCCAAATTGGTGGACGATATTGGAATTACAGAAATTTTATTTGTGGTCCTCCCCTTGTGCTTTCTAAGAAGACAAAAGTAACTGGACAGTTGGCTGTTCAGTTGCTCCATTACCCGGTGTTATTCCCTCATTGTTCGATTTAGAAGTTAGCAGATGTAAGGTTTTGTGTTGATTTCATCTGTGGCATTTTGATTTGGAATCTGGTGCTGTTACCTCTCAATATGAATAGAGTTGACCCTGCCAGTTAAACTAGCCATCTTTACACTGAAAAACTGAACAAATCTATCACAGAGATAAAAAAAATATATTTGGTATGGCCAAAAAAAACCCAAAAAACTGGTGCATTCTTAAAATGGGCATTTTGGTGGCGCCGCTCATCATGAGCTTGTTTCCCCTCTCTTATTCTCCATTCTCTTATTCTGTCTGACTACACAATCCTTTTAAAATATGCTTTGAACCCTCCACCCCCCAAAAAAAAGAAAATCAGGAAAAAAGGAATGGGTGGTCCCAGGAGCACCAAAAAGCTATCAACTCACTGGCCCTCATTTATCAAACGTGCGTACACCAAAAAATGGGTGTACGCCAAATCTCCCGCAAGGATCGGTATTTATCAATCTGAACGTGAGCGAACGGCCCGCAAAAATGTCACGCCAGGTCTGACCAGGTGTACGCAAATTTTAAATCAGCGAACAACATGCAGGGACGAGTGCAGCTGTCAAAATGAGTAATAAACCATAAGCAGCGATGCGGACGTCATGCTGTTGTTGCTCTTATTAGTAAAATGAATAATAGGCTGAATAGATAATAGGCTAAATTAATACATGAATGAATGAATGAATGAATGAATAAATAAATAAATAAATAAATAAGACACCTGCGTTGAGAAACTAATTTAACTTATATTTTGAGACAACCTGCTTGTCAGGCCTGACGGCTGACAATTACAATCAATTTGATTAAGCGCAATGCGTGACTGCAGATATGCAGTGTGGTATGTCAGATGCTCATCCAGTCAGATATATACTGAACAACAAAAGAAACGCAAGTTAATTAAAGGCAGACCGGAAAATCAGTTTGCGCGTAATTATTTTAGAAAAGCAAATTTATTACTAGCGCGTGCACATTTACACTCGTTTCATCAAACTTTTCTTTATTTTGCGGTCAGTTTGACTGAGTGACCATAAGAGTACATTGACTAACTAGCTTACTTGCGTTCCTTTTGTTGCTCAGTATATATAGGCCTACGGACGCTTTGGCCATGATCAAATATTGACAATGGCAGATCTTCTATTGTTAGAGGAATAAGCTCCTGCCCAACGTGTGAGGAACTTGCGGCACAGATAAGATCTCCTCCGGGAAAGTGACGAGTAGCTGCTCGTTTTGTGTGGCACCCAGTTAAATGTCATTAAGTAATACTAATAAAAGTACAATGAAGAGTGATCTCTGCAGACTGTATTTTAGCAATTACCCTCCTGCAGCTCCGATCGAGGCGGTGGGGACTCCCCACCTATCAGTATTGCCACGCGCTCCTGGAATGGTGACAGCTGGAGGTTTGGGCCTGATTGGCCTCCACCGGTCCGTGCGCTGCTGCGCCTGAGCACCGCAACCCGTTTTTTGGTGGCGATCTTAAAATCGGACCACTTTTTTTAACCTACATGTAAGCATTTGGATTGTCAATCATGTAGGCTATATATCCTGAAATATCATGGATCTATAAATTGAATTTATTAAGGCCGATGTCATTCGAACTTACACGTGTGGCCAATGCTGAATTTTTTCTTGGCCACACTTCTAAGTGCGTCTAACGCGAATTTCTATCAATTTTTGTGCTTGGATGCGTGCGAATAGTCACTTCGATTTATTAATGAATTAAATCAAACGTCTGCTGCCCTCCGGTTTTCCACCTCAACGGTGTTTACCGCAGCAGCAATAGTTTTCCACACTGCAGCCTTCGGGGCTCCCTTTATGCCACTCTTAAGGCTTCCAAATAAAATTATTTTGTTTTTCTCCACCTCGGACGTGATAATTTATATTTCCTCCTCAGTGAAGTTCTCTCTTCTTTGCCGTCTTTCGAGAGTCCATGTCGTAAAGTGGGCAGGACTATGCCTCCCGGAGCATGAATTTATAGGGTCGTGTCATGTAAATTACGATAGTTTCAGCCGCCAGATTTATGAACGCCACGCCAGCTTTACACCGAAATCAGCGGCGTACGCACTTTTAGTAAATCAGACGTGACACCTGGCAAACGCTGATATTTACACCAAAATCTACACCAGATCCTACACAAGTTTGATAAATGAAGGCCATTGACACTATGTATAACAATTGTGGTGCATTTCCCTGGTGAAGAAAAATTCCCTTTCACAATAACTGCCCGAGCAATAACACCCACCAAGACATCGGTACACGTGTGCTTAAGTCAACAATCAAGAGAAGACTTCACCAGAGTAAATATATAGGGTTTAATTACAAGATTAAAGCCATTGATGAGCCTCAAAACCTGGAAGACTTTGCTGCAAAACTTCTAAAAAAAAAAAAAAAAAGCCTGTACAGTTCTAAAATATCTATTTGACTGATGGGACAAGGATAAGATTATAGCAAAATGACAAAAAGAAAAGATTTGGGAGGGAACTTCCAATTATCCGAAGCGTACTCTCTCATCTGTGAAGCATGATAGAGGAGGTTTTTAGATGTGGGTATATATGGCTGCCGGTGAAACTCGTTCTCTCTGGTGATGCAGCTGCTAGCACAATCAGCAAGATTCACTCTGAATTCTATATGGCTTTTTTTATCGGCTGAGATTCATCCAAATGCTTCAAAACTCACCGCACGGTGCTTCACAACACTGCTGACGGATACTGATTGAAATCTTACTGGAAAAACAACCCGAGCTAAAGAAGTGGGGTGTTTGACAATGTCCAAGTCAGTCACCTGACCTTAATACAATTGTGCATGTATTTGCTGAAAGCAAAATGCCCTGAGAACAAGCAGGTCTAAATGAAGACAGCTGCAGCAAGGACCTGATGCGGCATCTTCATGGAAGAAACAAAGCATCTGGTCGGTAATCGACTTCAGGCAATCATTGACTGCAATGGACTTTGCAACTACCTATTAGAATATTTATTGAATTGATAATGATTTTTCCAATTGCTTTCAAGTCCCAAATTTGGGGGGTGATATATATATATATTTTTTTTTTATTTTACCTTTATTTAACCAGAAAGTCCCATTGAGATCAGAAATCTCTTTTACAAGGGAGACCTGGCCAAGGTAGCAACCATGTAAATCAAATCTATTTAAAACATGTACATGATACACAAATGAACAATAAAAACAGAATGTCAGCTATTCAAGCAGTGGCCTCTCAACAAAAACAATGACTCACTGCATTCTTTATGATACTCCTAAAATCATTAATGGATGTGAATGTTTTTATTTTAAGAGATATTTGGAGATTATTCCATGACCATGGTGCACGGTAGGAAAACTCTGTTTTGCCAAAGTCTGTCAAAGCCCGGGGAACATTCAAGAGCAACCGCTTGCTCTTGAAAATAGTTGGAATTCCTCCATGATTTATATTTTTTACAAAACCCTGTACAGTTAAAACTGAAAGTGCACACTTCATGCACATCTTAATTATTTCATTTCAAATCCATTGTGCCGGCCTAAAGAGCAAAATTTCTGAAAATTGTGTCACTGTCCAAATTCTTGTGGACGTGTCTGTGTATTTTTTCGAATTTAGAGGCAATATGCTTTCATGTTTTGAGCAGCTAGTTCTGGGGGCTCAGGCTAACAGGCTGCTCATTCTGGAGCAAAAAAACTGCATTAGGTAAATGTGATGAGATTTACATGGTGGAGGAACGAGGGTCCGTGCAGCTCTGAGTGAAGCTAAAAAAAGCTCTCAGTCTCTGGCTGATGCAATCAGCTCCTGATTCGTCCATAAAATGCTTCATTGTTGCCAAAGTAGAGTAATAGCCTGACAAATTTGCACACTGGAATACACTAGATGAAGACAAAACACATATTGAACATACATTTCCTGGTGAGAAAAAATACTTACCGCTCATTTTTACATTAAGTTTACTGTTGGGCATAGAAAGTGTGAATGGCCCATTTACATTACATTTTATTGATATTGCACCTTTTAAGCAATACAGCACAAAGTGCTTCACAAGCAGGTAAAGAGATATCAAAACATATATATGTAAATATATATAAAAACATTGCAAAAGGTAGAAAAGAGGAAGAGAATCAAACATCAAAATGGGAACAATAAAAATGGCAAAAACTGACCCCACAAAATAGACTGGAGCTGCACCTCTGAATCATCAAAATATCTTTATCTCAGGCTTTCAATGTCACGAAGGAGGCACCCTTTTAACCTGCCATTGTAATGTATGGAAGCTCTGATTACAAGATTAGGGTTTGTTAAGCCAGCTCACACAAAGAAAGCCTGGCTGATGTTGAACTTGCTTTGTAATGTATCCTTCAAGCCACCAAAATAAAGCTCAGTTCTGTTTGCTTGGGTTGAACCAATAAAAAAAGTATTGCTTCCCACTGCAAAACTCAACGGCAGGCTGCAATCAGAGAATCACTGATATCGAAAAAGTGCTCCAGTTTTCTCTGTGGAAGCATCACTCCCCTGCAAAATGTCTTTGAGAATCATATGATTTATGAAATCGACTGCCCCAATAATGTAGCTTGCTAACTTGTTAATGCTAATTTTAGCACAATACTGTTAAGATTTGCTTGCTAACAAGTTAAAGCAAATGTAAGCATGCTAAAATGCTAATGTTAATAATAGCTTGCTGAAATGCTAATGCTAACATTAGCATGCTAGATTGATCACGCTAATATTTGCATTTAAAAATGCTCATACTAACATTAATAAGCCAATATGCTAATGCTAATTTTAGCATGCAAAATGCTAAAGGTAATATTGGCAAGCTAAAGGTTAATCATGAAGTTAGCATGCTAAATTATTTATGTCAATATTGCATGCTAAAACAATAATGCTAGTGTTAGCATGCTAACATATTATGCAAATGTAAGCACGCTAAAATGGTATCACTAATGATAGCATGCCATCAAGCTAATGCCAGCAAGGTAACTTGTTAATTCTATTTTAGCATGCTAAAATGATACTGCTAATATTAGCATGTTAACTTGCTAATGCTAATGTCAGCATGATAATGCTAAAATTAGCATGATAACTTGATAAGGCTAGTAAAGCAAGCTAACTTGTTAATGTTAGAATGCTAAAAGGTTAGCTAACTGGCATGATGCTAATTTTAGCCTGCTAAACATAAAAAGCTAATGCAAATGTTAGCATGCTAATATTAATGTCAGCTTGGCAACACATTTTATCAGGCTAATACAGCTAGGAAAATAAGTATTTAATGCTTCAACATTTTTCTCAGTAAACGTATTTCTAATGGGGCCATTGACATGAAATTTTCACCAAATGTCGGTAACAACCCAAGTAATCCACACATGAAAAGAAATCAAAATAAATAAGTCCATTAATGAAATTGTGTAATAAATTGGAATGACACAGGGAAAAAGTATTCAACTCGCTTACTGAAATTTATTTCATACATAGTAGAAAAGCCTTTGTTGGTAATAACAGCTTCAAGATGCCTCCTGTATGGAGAAACTAGTCGCATGCATTGCTCAGGTGTGATTTTGCCACATTCTTCCACACAAACTGTCTTCAGATCTTGAATGAACTCTGATCTTCAGTTCTTTCCATAGATTTTCAATTGGATTTGTAAAACCCCACAAAACAATACCAACGACGGAAATCACAGGGGGCGAAGGCTCAATGTGTTCTTTGGGCTGATGTTACAAGCGTGATCTTTTGGCTGGTGCGAATCACAATAAAATGAATCAATTTTCACCGTTCGAAGAATGGGGCACAAAAGCACAATGGTTACAATTAATCTGACTCCATAGCAAATTTAGAATACCAAATTTAGTTATACTCTCATTAAATATCTGAATCCAAATTAGAATTAGAATTAGAATTTATAATTTAGGGAAAACATGCGTGGACCTTGGGGTGATTACACCTCAGACTCGTAAGTGTAGGCCTGCGTTACTCAATATATGCTCCCGGGTTTTAGCATTATTGCCGAATCTTAGGTTTGTCAGTAATATCAGGGGATGGAAGTCAATCATCGCAGCAACAGCATCTTTTGACATGAATACTGTGAACCCAGATCTATGCACGCCCATGGGTTCATTCAGGGAATTTTAACAGATAACCGACTTTTCGTCCATGGGTTTCCTTAAGGTTAAAATCCCAGTACCGGCAATACATAAACCCTTTATTTAAGTAGATCATGATTGTCTCTCCAACTTAATAAAATCAATTCCCATACCAGGCCGCTGGCCAGTCAGTCCTCGGTTGGGATTAAACCCCTAAGTATCCGCCGTAACGTGGCTAGAAAGAATAAAAGGATTAGGAGTCACAGAGACCACGCAAGTTTAAAGGAATAACAATAATTTATTCACCAGGTAGGCAAGAGCTTAAATCAAAGACATTGGAGTTAAATCAATTACAAGTTACAAACAATTTAGATAATGAGAGTGAAGTCATACCTGGCGAAAAGGCTACGCACGGACTTATGTCCGCGGGGAGAGATCAGATACGATCTTCCCTGACTATATGGTATGGGCTACACATGGCATAGAGATGCACGTGTGGGAAGTCGTCTGCGGTCTTCCATAATTAAAGAGGCTACACACGCACTTGCGTACGCGGGGAGAGATCGGATACGATCTTCCCAGAATGGATTGTCTCTCTTTGCTTTAAGCCAAATCACGTCTTTGATCCAGGCGGCATGGCCATAAATTACTTGGAAGGGGGGTCGAATCTGGTTTTTGGGTTTCCACCATTTGGAGGATGTAATAAAACAATTTAGAAGAGAGAGAACAGAATGATTATCAGAGAGGATTTTGACCAATTTTCAGGAGTTTCCAAAAGAGAATGAACCATAATTTCAATGGGAATCAAACATACTCCATTCAACTCCTTGGATTCCCCTGAGAATAACAAGACCAAACATGATATGAATATGTACTAATATGATGCAGCTGTCATGAAAAAGTCTTAAGATTAATTATTATATAGGTAAATTGGGTTCTAAGTACAGAAGTGATTTCTTAGCAGTATATTGAACATACAGTGCCTGACAAAAGTCTTGTCGCATAAGGACATAGTAACTAAAAATACCATATAACTTTATTTCTAACCAATCAATTGTTACAATAAATGGTCCATTTTAATGTCAAGGGCTTTCACATTAATAATTTGGTGCAAAATGAAACCGTCAAAAAGTGTTCTGATGTTCACAGCTTGGCTAAGCCCATAACATCTGTTTTTGCTAGGACAAAAGTCTTGTCGTCTCTTCAAATGATGCAACAACCTATGACAAATACTGTAATTAACACATTCCCAGATGTGTATAGAAATAACCCCAGCACACCAGACTTTCATATGAGGTGCGACTAGACCTCTGACAACATACCAAAGATTCAACCACAGACCAAAGTGCTGATCATTAAGAGCCTGAAGACTGAGTCTGCTGCTGAGGTGGCAGACATCTTTAATGTATCCAAATGTCAAGTGGAGGGGATGAGAAAAAGATTTAAAGAAACTGGTGACGTTCATGGCAAGCGCAGATCAGACAGACCCCGGTATGACCACTGTTTGAAAGGACCGTTGTTGCTTCAACTGTACAAGGCCAGCCCTTCTTCAACTACAGCGGCTTACATGAGGAAATGCCACCAAAAATCCCGGTATCTACAAGAAGAGTTTGTCAAATTCTCTCTCAAAGTGGTTTTCATAGCCAAATTAGTACACAGAAGCCTGCATTAAACAGAAAACATAAAACCTGCATTGCATTTGCCAAGGCCACAGCTCGCAGAGAAAGGATTGATACTGGAAAAGTGGCTGAAAGTTTATTTTTCTGGTGAATCATCCATTGAACTGCATCCCAGTCGCCGTACAAGACCTGTTGGAACCCTCATGGACCCAAGATTCTCCCAGAAAACAATCATGTTTGGTGGAGGAAAAATCATGATTTGTTGTTACATCCAGTATGGGGGTGTGAGAAAGATCTGCAGAGTGGATGGCAACATCAACAGCCTGAAATATCAAGAAGTTCTTGCTGCCCTACTTATACTGGTGCTCCTTCTCATTCTGCCTCCATGTCACAGTTCCTGAAAGTGAAGAAGGTGAAGGTACTCCAGGATTGGCCAACCCAGTCACCTGACATGAACAATTATTGAGCATTTCAGGGGTAAGATGAAGGAGGAGGCTTGGAAGATGAAACCATAGAATCTTGATGAACTCTGGGAGTCCTGCAAGACTGCTTTCTATGCCATTCCAGATGATTTCATCATCAAGTTACCTCAGTCAATGCCAAGACGTATGGATGCAGTCCTCCAGGCTCATGGGAGTCATACGCAATATTAATTCTTTTTTTCAAAGGCACTATGACTTTATTTTCTGATATTATAGTGGCACATTTGTGTATTCAAAATAAAGTGTATGTATAATTTCCACATTTTTTTTTCAATGTGACAAGACTTTTGTCCAAGCAAAATCTGACCGTTCTGTACAAATTAAATAATAAAACTCAATGAATGACACAAAACTCTATTTTGGTATATTTCGCATAATCTAGAGGGCTTTGCCTTTCATATAAGCCATTTTTGATTCCAGTTGATCAACTACAAGTCAGGTTATTATTTGTTGTTCCTACAACTTGGATAAGTGACAAGACTTTTGTCAGGCACTGTATGAGCATATTGTTAAGTTCCCAGAGGTTTAGATTATTTTAAACAGATAAGTTAAGGTCCAGTTATATTAAAGACTGAGGACAGTAATATGACTTCCACAGGGGGCATTGTGTCAGCCAGAGCCTTGCAACTACCCCTCCCGTACAGAGTAACACCAAGGACACAGAAAGACCATTAACACCTTCCACTTGCAGGCTGAGCGAACATCCTGGGCCCACTCATAAGGGAGGAAGTCCAAACAGTTTTACTGTTATCTTGCATGGCTCCGGAGTTCCTTGAGGCCCAGTTCCCGAGCTATCAGCCATTTGCCGCTTCCAGCCTCTGGGCTCCCCCACTCACCAGCGTTTGCAGAGCTCCAATCCCCTTTCCAGATCTTACAGATTCAAGTCAGGTGATTGACTGGGCCATCCTAGCAGCTTTATTTTCTTTCTCTGAAACCAACTGAGAGTTTCCTTGGCTGTGTGTTCGGGATCATTGTCTTGCTGAAATGTCCACCTTTGTTTCATCTTCAGCATCCTGGTAGATGGCAGCAGATTCTTAACAAGAATGTCTCTGTTCATTTCTCAATTCATCCTTCCTTCAATTATATGAAGTCTGCCAGTACCATTCACTGAAAAACAGCCCCACACCATGATGTTCCCACCTCTAAACATCACTGTTGGCATGGTGTTTTGGGCATGATGTGCAGTGTCGTTTGTCCTCAAAACATGGAGTGTACTATGACATCCGAAGAGTTAAATTTTGGTCTCATCTGACCAGACTATATTCTCCCAGTATTTCATAGGCTTGTCCAAATGTTGTGCAGAAAACTTTAAACAAGCTTCAACATGCTTTTTCTTCAGCAATGGAGTCTTACGCGGTGAGTGTGCATAGAGGCCATGGCGGTTGAGTGCATTACTTATTGTTTTCTTTGAAACAACTGTACCTGCTGATTCCAGGTCTTTCTGAAGATCTCAGCAAGTGGTCCTTGGCTCTTGGACAACTTTTCTGATTATTCTTTTGACTCCTGTCAGAAATCTTGCAAGGAGCATCTGATCGTGGCCGGTTCATGGTGAAATGATATTCTTTCCACCTCCGGATTATGGCCCTAACAGTGCTCACTGGAGCATTCAGAAGTTTAGAAATATGTCTGTAACCAATGCCATCAGTATGTTTTGCAACAATAAAGTTGTGAAGATCTTTAGAGAGCTCTTTGCTTTTACCCATCATGAGATGCTTCTTGTGTGACACCTTAGTAGTGAGAAACCATTTTATTGGCCATTAATTGGGACTAAACCAGCTGATATTAATTTGCAGATAGGGAGCAGGATTGCTTTCTAATCTAAATACTGACAGATTTCAGCTGGTTTCTTCGTTTTCCAAGCCTTTTTGCACCTCTTGTGCTCAATACTTATTCCCTATGTCATTCCACTTTATAACACATAACTTAATTTATGGACTCATTTGTTTTGATTTCTTTGTATGCGTGGATTACTTGGGTTGTTACCGACATCTGGTGAAAATTTCATGTCAATAGCCTCATAAGAAACACATTTACTGAGAAAAATGTTGACGCATTAAATATCAGCATTAGCACGTTAGCATGCTATAATTGGCGGAAGCATGTTAGCATTGGAGTGCAGAATTCTGTCCTGTATTTAATGTCTGAAACCACCACGTGCATTTCTGCCATTCCTACAGTTGTACAGCAGGTGGAAGCATTGTATCAGAAATTAGATCGCAGGTCAGGCACTGACTGCAAAGCTGATAAGCACAGCTCTTAAATCGCGCACAGACACGCACTCCCACTTACCGACACATACACGCACGAGCGCCCGCACACGCATGCACACTCACAAACACACACACACACACGCACGCACGCACGCACGCACGCACGCACGCACGCACACGCACACACACACACACACACAAATTTGTCAGAAAGACCACTGATCAAGTCACATTTCCATAACGATCAGGTCCTCCCACAGGCATCGAGCGAAAACATTACCCCCACTGATCTGAAAATGTCCGGGGAAGCCATGATGGGTTCCGAACTATTGCGGCTCTCACGGTTGACATATGACCTGTGCGGGAGCTGAGCTGGGTGCGGAGGGACGCAACAGCAGCTCCGGTCGTGTTGGGGGACTGCGGTAATCACGGCCATAATTCATGATTCACGGTATGAGAGGCACTTTGCATTCGCCAGAGAGCTTCTTCAACTCAATCCAGCGCAATTCACGCGGGGCCGATCCGCAGGACGACAGCAGAGTGCTTTTAGTCTAAATTTAGAGGTGGTTTCACAGAAAGGCATTTACTCTGATTTTTTATATTTATTATTATTATTTTTTTTTTGGCATGATTTTTTTTGTCTTTATTCAATTAGCATTTTTTCCAAGTGCAGGAATAAAAATGATGGTTTCTGTCAAATTAGGCAATAAAATTACATAAGTGTCTTGAAAATAAAACTGGCAATTACACCCATTTCACCTTCGAGTTGTTAATGGAAATTTTGTGTACTGGAATAGGTTTCAAATTTGGATTATGTTCGAACACATATTTCAAAGTTGAGCATTTAAAACATGCAGTGTCAGTAATATGACAATTTTGACAGTCATGTTGCAGAATGCAAATATTTTGACAATAATATATTTTATTGCAATACATTTTTATACAATTCCATGTTTGTTGTGCCGGACTGTTACAGTCATGCAGTACTGATGGATGGAGCATGTCTGAAGCTGTATGGTGTGTGAACGTGTGTGTGTGTGTGTGTGTGTGTGTGTGTGTGTGACAAACACACACACACACACACACTGGATTTTCCCTGAATAGCTCCAGAGAGAGCAGGTGTGGTCCTGGTGGCATGTGTTTGGCATTCAGAGAGAGAATGAGAGAGAGACTTACCAAACATCTCACAACATTAGGAGTGTTGAATGCACACGCGCGTGCACACACACACACACGCGCACACACACGCACTCAAGGAGATTCAAATTTGTCTGTGTTAATGCACAAATACATTCAAACCTGCTAAAAATAAGCACCCTTATGTTGGCTGTCCATGTGTTATAATGTTAGTATGCTGTGTTAGTATATTTCTGTTATCATTACCATTTGCGTTTAAGTACATAGTATGTGAGTATGCATGCTGAATACTCAGTCATATAATTCTGGTGTCATTGCTTGGCTATACTGTTCCACATGTTATGTGCCATGCTTTGGCAATACGAATGCAAATTTATCATACCAACCAAACACTTTAATTGGTTTATTTGTTTAATTTCCATCAATCCATCCATTATCTACACTGCTTTTTCCTCAGAAGGGTCACAGTTGAGCTGGAGCCTGTATTTGTTTTATTATATGTATTTAATTATTTTATTTAATTATTCACCATGAGTTAGACCTATTTATGAGCTGTGTTTTTTGTAACTTAAACTGTCCATTGTATTTGCTCATATTCTTTTTGCTCTTTTTGTTCATGTCCAATCAATTTCTGCCAGGCAATACATTCCTGCCGGTCTGTCCTGCCCGTCAAGCTGATCTGAATGAGAAAGGGGGGAGGTAATAAGTCAGGGACTTTTAAAGAAAGAGAAGAGAGGAGGAATGAGAAAGAAAGAGGGAGAGGGACAGAGAAACAGTGAATTTCCTTCTTGAATTTTAAGTATTGCATTGTTTGCTTGATAATTAGAGCAGTCCATTATGAATACTCCATTTTAGTGAGGAAACAAATCATACGTTGTTAGCTAATTCTTGCATTGTTGTTGCGACTGTTGTGTTATGATTAGGAAATACAATGCTAATGATTGGTTGTGCCAAAGCTCATTTGAATTGGACTGAGGGAGAGGTGAATAGAGAGAGCGAGAGAAAGAGAATAGGTGAGGGGGGAGAGTAAGAGAGAGAGAGAGAAAAAAAGAGCATCCTTTCTCATGATTTCCACCTGAGTGATTTCCAGAGGGCCCCCACCTGTTAGCAAACACACATGAGCAGCGGCAGAGGCGGTGCAGAATCTGCAGGGCTGAGATTGAAGCCGAACACAGCGGAGGACGCACTGCGTACGACTGCACACACCAGAGGACACACTGCGTATGACTGCACACACTGGAGGACACACTGCGTATGACTGCACACACTGCAGGACACACTGCGTACGACTGCACACACCGGAGGACACACTGCGTATGACTGCACACACCGGAGGACACACTGCGTATGACTGCACACACCGGAGGAGGACACACACGGAGGACACACTATGACTGCACACACCGGAGGACACACTGCGTATGACTGCACACACCGCAGGACACACTGCGTATGACTGCACACACCGCAGGACACACTGCGTATGAATGCACACACCGCAGGACACACTGCGTATGACTGCACACACCGCAGGACACACTGCGTATGACTGCACACACCGCAGGACACACTGCGTATGACTGCACACACCGCAGGACACACTGCGTATGACTGCACACACCGCAGGACACACTGCGTATGACTGCACACTCCAGGACACACTGCAGGACTGCACACACTGCGGATGACTGCACACACCTCAGGACACACTGCGTATGACTGCACACACCGAGGACACACTGCGTATGACTGCACACACCGGAGGACACACTGCGTATGACTGCACACACCGCAGGACACACTGCGTATGACTGCACACACCGGAGGACACACTGCGTATGACTGCACACACCGCAGGACACACTGCGTACGACTGCACACACCGCAGGACAGACTGCGTATGACTGCACACAGCAGGGGAAACAGGGCGAACAGCATGGAGTCAAACAGCACCGAACTGAAAGCAACAGGACAGAAGAGAGCAAAACAAGAGAATAAAATAATACATATTACATTGGCCTTAGCTACGGGGACCCCTAACAACAATAAAAATACTCTACTCCGTGTGTGGCAAATAATGGAAACACCCCACAGTGTTGGAGTTGGATCAAGTTTCTAGCTGTAATAGTAGCAAAGTTATGAACCAAAATGTGGTTGTAATGTTTTTGGTGACCTTGACCTTGACCTTTGACCTAGGGACAAAAAAATGCATAGGCTTCTGGCGACGAACCTCCTCTATCATTTGGTGAAGTTTGATGAACATACACGATATGGAAAGGGTAAAGAAGTGTGTCACTAACAAACAGACAGACAAACAAACAAACATGCAAACAGATGACTAACGCAACCGACTAACTTACTTGCCAAAATCATAGATTTCAGCAAGTAAAAATGTTTTTTTTTTTCCTACAGAGAAAGGACATTAATGGGAAGTGAGGACATTTTCAAATGCAATCACAACTACAGTGGCAAATCATGACTTATTAGTTAAGGCTAGGATAAGTTGGTAAGGGTTTGGGTTAGGTCTAAATTTCTTTTTGTTAAGATTAGGGAAAGACTGGAGAGACACAGAAAGAATGAATGGAAGTCAATGTAATATCCTCACAAAGATATCAGTTAAAGGATATCTGTGTGTGTGTGTATGTGTGTGTGGTCCGTATTTACCTACCCTTGTGGGAACCAAGTGTCCCCACAAGATATGGAATTTCAGATTTCTTTATTCTTACGGGGACATTTTCAGCTCCCTATGAGGAAATTGAGCGATTTTAGGGTTAGGGGTTAAGGCGAGGGTTCTGATAAGGTTAGGGTTAGGGTTATGTATGTACTGCTTAGGGTTAAGGTCAAGGAAAGGGGTTAGGGAATGAATGGAGTCTATGGAATGTCCCCACAAAACATGAAAACCCAATGTGTGTGTGTGTGTGTCTGAAACAGTATGTAGTATTGAATGCATAAAACAAAAGTTCTGCATGCTATAAACACCAAATTAGCAACTAATACACCAGAACAGCAGGGGAGAAAGTGAGAGAGATAGATACAAGAGGTGGAAGAAAATTTGTGTCTGATAGAGAAAAGGAAAGAGGCTGAGGTAGAGAGAGATGTTGGAGGCAGAGAGAGAGAGAGTATTTGTGTGTGTGTGGAGAGGGAACCAGGAGATAAAAAGAAAGAAACAGATGTAGAGTGTGTTTCAGTGCGTGTGAGAGACTGTTTCTACATCTCAGAGAGAGAGAGAGAGGAGAGACAGAGAAGGAGAGGGAGTGTAGGGAGAATGAGTTGAATAACTGCTGCAGCAGAGGAATAACTGGATGGTTTGCGGAAAGACGGGCCTTAGAGACTGATGCTTGTGTTCTGTGTAATTCAGCTCCTATTATCAGAAAATGCAGAGATTCTACACACACACACACACACACACACACACACACACAAACCCCTCACCGCTCAAATGAATGCATTACATAAACCCAAACAGGAGATTTAAGATTTTCTCTCTGGAAAAGTGGTTTGAGGGATTCAGTGTGGGAAAGCTTTCTCCCGGAAGTGACTGGAGTACAAATTCTGAATTCTGTTGTGTAACAAGAATTATTCATATGGAGGCCAAACACACGTAAACACACACACACACACACACACACACACACACACACACACATGCACACACACACACACACACACACACAAACATACGCATACACACACACACACACACGTGCATGAAAACAGTCAATCTTTCTAACTCAGTTAATTCAAACAGACATGAGCAAGAATCTCTCTCTCTGGCGCATAAACAAAATGCTCTCTCCTCTTGACCTGCCAATCACAGATCCCAACGATAAACCCATCAACTTGCCCCAGACCCGTCTCCACACAGTACATTCATTACCACACGCCTATCTCCCCATCCATCCCCGTTACCTATATATCTCCCTCCATCGCTCCTTACCTCTCCATCTTTCCCACCATGCCGCCTAACCTGACTCTCACTCTCTTACTCTCTCCTGCTAGATGTTTCTCTCTCTCGATCTCTGAGTTTAGCTCCATCTGTGAATCACGGGGCCGTTTCCACAGTGATGGTGAGGAGGCCTCGGTACACAGAGGGTTTCACTCCTCCATATGTACAGTGCTTTCTCTGAAAATGTGCTTCATTGCTGCTCACCCCACTCACTCACATGGACACACACACATACACACATATCGGTAACACTTTACAATAAGGGTACATCAGTTAATGCAGTAATAAGCATTAACTACCAATAAATTAACATTTAACTAATGCATCAGAGAGCTAAATAAGCATTAGGTAACCTTAACTTACCATTTATCAATGCTCTCTGACATCCTTATTATGAAGTTGAAAACACCCCTTCAGTGTCTCTTATGTAACACCCCAAACTATCAAACTATTCAATAATGTATAAATTAATACCTTAGTTAACATGAATACCATTAGTAAATGATTAGTAGACCCATTAGTTTACTGTTAATTAACTGATAGTTGACGCTTCTTACTGCTTTAGCTAATGTTAATTAATGAACCCTTATTGTAAAGGTACCCACATATCTCCACAAACACACAAGCACATACATCCACGTGTACACACACTTGCATACACACTCACATACACGCACTCACATATAGACACATACGAGCAAACACACACATTTGCGTACATACACATGTACATGCACTTACATATAAATACCCACTCAAACACACATTTACGTACACACACACACACACACACACTCACTTACATAAACATATAATGTACATCCATTTACATATGAACACACAGACGCAAACACATGCACTTACATACATAAACATATACACACACTTACATACACGAATGCACAAACACACCTGCACTTACATATACAAAGAAATGCTCTAACATACATGCACACACACACACGCACCCACAAACACCCGAACTTACATATACATACGCACAAACTCACAAAAACATGCACACAGACACGCACAGTCTTACATGTGCATACGCACAAACACACATACACATGCTAAAATGTGCACAGGTGCACAAACATGCACGTGGATGAACACATACGCAAATGCACATGAACACACGCGCACATGCACAAAGATACAAACACACTTGTGCGCATAGATGCACACAAACACACACACACACACACACACACCTACACGCACACGCATACTCGCAATGAACGGAGACGGACTCACAGACAAACACACTCACGCAGAAAAACCACTCACACAACATCAACTGGGATGAAATGATTCTTCTCATTTGGGATTCGACCCAATACCCATCTCCGAGCTCAGCTTTAAAAGTCCATCAATGACAATTAACAGTTTAGTTTATCAAGATAATGTTACATGATCCTAAAAACCCTGATGAGATGATCGAGAGAAAGAGAAGGAGGGAGGGAGAGGGAGACAGAGGAATGGAAAGCCAACAGAGAGAGAGAGAGAGAGAGAGAGAATAGTGAGAGTGGGTGGAAAATGGAAGTGACATCATCATAAGATTATAACATAATGACAGCGAGACTATGACTTCTACAGCTGTCGCCTAGTAACTAGTAACAGAAAAAGCACTTTACGCACGTCTGATATCAAAAGATGCGCTATATATAAAGGATGTCCGTTTACTCGTATAAATGTGGCTGCTCTTATCTTTGGCTACAGGCAAGAGCCACATCAAACATGCGTACTGTACACGGCCCTGGCAAAAAAAAAGTACCTCCAGTTCAATGCGGTTTTTTTTTTTGACAAAGGAGGATGGCTTAAAATGCGAACTGACTGCACGGAGTGAAACCAGACCAGCCATAATTCTTCTTTGTGGAACAGGCCCCTGATGTGCATGCAAAAACAGGCTTCTTATTGGTCAGACACTCTTACCTTGCTTCTAACCTGTCTGTGTCGTGTTCAGCATGAATAAGAGCCGGGAATATGGCCTTCCTAAGCCCTGGGCTGCACTAAATAACTGTGCCGACGATGTGTTACTAAATAAATTTTATTCCCCTTATTGATTGGTTGGGGCAGACACCTGCTGACCGGGATATCTAATCAGCTGGGGCTTTATTGCTAAGGTCGTGCTTCAGAGCGTCCTCAGTGGAGTACGCTACGGCTCGCCTCCACCTTGGTTGCTAACCCAATGTGCCAATCCCGTTTCGTTAAAAGGGCCATTCCCACCCCCCCCCAAAAAAAACCTTGAGATGATTCAGTAGTGTGTAGTGATGATTATACACCACCACTTTCATCTAAAAGGAGTCCTAATATATTACTTCTCTGTAATTTTTTTGGTGAAAATGTATTGAAAAATACAACCCCAATTCCGAAATAGTTGGGATGAAGTGTAAATTGTGAATAAAATCAAAATGCAATGACTTTCAGATCACATAAGCCAATATGTTATTTACAAAAGAACATAGATAACATTTTAAATGTTGAAACTGAAACATTTTACATTTTTATCCACAAAATGAGCTTATTTCAAATTTTCTGGCTGCAACAGGTCTCAAAAAAGTTGGGACACAGGCAAAAAAGGGCTGAAAAAGCAATTAATATTTCAGAGAATCAGCTGAAAGAACATTTAGCAAGTAATTAAGTTAACTGGCTTCAGGGGTGTAACATGATTGGCTATAAAAGGGATGTCTTAGAGAGGCTGAGTCTCTCAGAAGTAAAGATGGCCAGAGGCTCTCCAACCTGTGAAGGTTTGCATAAAAAAAATTCTGGAATACTTTAAAAACAATTTTCCTCAACGTCAAATTACAAAGGCTTTGAAGGTCTCATCATCGACAGTGCATAACATCATCAAAAGATTCAGAGAAACTGGAAAAATCTCTGTTCGTAAGGGACAAGGCCAAAGACCTTTACTGGATGCCCGTGATCTTCGGGCCCTCAGATGCCACTGCATCACTCACTGGCATGATTTTGTCATTGACATTACTAAATGGGCCTAGGAATACTTCAAGAAACCACTGTCTGTAAACACATTCTGCCGTGCCATCCACAGATGCCACTTAAAACTCTATCATCCAAAAAGAAAGCCATTGTTGAGCATGATCCAGAAGCGCCGCCGTGTTCTGTGGGCCAAGGCTCATTTTAAATGGACTGTAGCAAAGTGGCAAAGTGTCCTGTGGTCAGACGAGTCCAAATTTGACAATTTTGTCGGAAATCATGGGCGTTGTGTCCTCCGGGCTAAAGAGGAGAAAGACCACCCCTCCTATTATCAGCGTTCAGTTCAAAAGCCAGCATCTCTGATGGTATGGGGATGCATCAGTGCATATGGTGTGGAACACTTGCATGTTTTAAAAAGCACCATGAATGCTGAAAGGTATATAAAAGTTTTAGAGCAACATACGCTCCCCTCCAGACGACATCTATTCCAGGGAAGGCCTTGTGTATTTCAGCAGGACAATGCAAAACCACATACTGCAGCTATTACAACAGCATGGCTTCGTAGAAGAAGAGTCCGTTTGCTGAACTGGCCTGCCTGCAGTCCTGATCTTTCACCGATTGAGAACATTTGGCGCATAAATAAATAAAAAGTCCGTCAAAGAAGACCCAAAACTCTCCAGCAGCTGGAAGCCTGTATTAAACAAGAGTGGGATCAAATTCTAATGGCTGAACTCAAGAAACTTGTCTCCTCAATGCCCAGACCCCTACACTCTGTGTTAAAAAGAAGAGAGGATGCTACACCATGGTAAACAGGCCTCTGTCCCAACTTTTTTGAGACTTGTAGCAGCCATCAAATTTGAAATGAGCTCATTTTGTGGATAAAATTGTAAAATTTCTCACTTTGAACATTTGCTATGTTATCTTTGTTCTATTGTGAATAAAATACTGGCTGGTGTGATTTGAAAGTCATTGCGTTTTGATTTTATTCACAATTTACACTTGTCCCAACTATTTTGGAATTGGGGTTGTACTATTGTAGGCAAAGAGAACAAAAAAATCATTCCCACAAGTATATTGAAGAAAATACGGGTAATAAACAAAAACAATGAAAACGTCAATTTTTATGACAATTAAAAGTTGTCGTAAATTTTTTCTTTTTTTTTTGACTCTTGCATACCATGAATGCATGTTGAAGGCTCATTCCATGATTATTGATGCCAAAAAATTATTTTAAACTGGTTTGAGGCAACTTTGTTTTGCAAAATTACCTCTGATGGTCAGTTATTCCAGTATATAATGCAACATGAACTTTGAGCAGTGTTACAGTGTTGAACACAATGGCGCGACAGAAGGTGTTCTCTGAGTTTGATCGTATCCACTTTGTAGCCTTACATTATGGTGGTTGGGCACTTAGAAAAACTTCTGAAGACGTTGAATGCTGCCATGGCACTGTAAGAAACACCATCAAGCGCTTAAAAGAGACTGGTTCACTAAAAACTTGTGGCAATAGAGGTGCAAAATGGAAGTTAAGAGCCTCCAATATGCATTATCTGTGAGTGACAAGTAAAAAAAATAATCGTCGGTTGACAGCACGACGACTTTGTGATGATATCAAGAGCACCAGCAGTGAAGAGATGAAAGTAACAAGATCTACTATTTCCAGACGCTTGTGTGAAAATGGTCTGATTGGTCCTGTTGCTGCCAAAGACTTGAGTTTGCCAAGAATTTCAAGGATTGTACACCAACGGACTGGGAAGTCCTTTGGGCTGATGAATCAAAATTCAAAATTTTCTCATCCAAACTCAGAACTTATGTGCGCTGAAGAGTTGGAGAACATTTCAAAAATGTCTGTTTAACCCCTTCAGTAAAACATGGAGGTGGTAATATTAAAGTTGGGGTGCAGTCTGCTGGAAAGGAGCCAGTGATCTCATAAAAATCGACAGAATCATGGATCAAAAGAATAATCACAGCATCTATGTGAGGCAAGCATTGCCATCTGGAAAAACACTGATTGGTCAGGATTTTATTTTCAACAAGATAATGACCTTGAACACACTTCTACGTTGTGCAAGAATTATCTCAGTCGGAAAGAATCATCTGGTGACAAAAAGTCCCGACTTGGCCTGCTCCAAGTCCAGACCTTAATCCGACTGCGCAAATCTGGGATTTGAAATGGTTGGTAAAAGTGGAGTTTCAGATGCAGCGCAGGCGAAGGTGCACCAAGCCCGGAGCTGGCGCAGCTGAGAGTGATAGATCAAAAATAGGAAGGGCAAGGAGCTCGCGTTTCTGAATACACGACAGACTTAAGTGCCAGAAACGAAGCGAGCAACCACAGAGGAAAAGAAATCTCAATAAACGAGAAAACAACAAGGCACTAGACAATTGTGCCATAAAAACCTAAAGAAGCAAAGCTTCCCAGAAATAAAGATAATACATATATTGGCAAACCCTGACAAAAGATTTCTCGAGCTGAAGCGAGTAAAATAACATCAGACACTCCAGCAAAGGAGGTGTGGCGATCTCTGGCTTAAATAGACTCCGGGGAAGGACTGCCCAGGAATAATCAGCCAGCTGGGTAAAAAATCCGATGGGGAAGAAAACGATGTCGTCAGGGACGAGAGTAACAAAGAAAGCAAAAAGCACATACACAAACCATGACAGGATTTGCTTGATACCAAGATAAACAAATATGTTGTAACATCGAAACAATATCTCTTTTGAAAAACATCCAGACCGGGGGTGCCCCGGTGGCTCATTGGTCTGGGCGCGCGCACCGTGGGGGCTGTGTCCTTCCCGCGGCGACCTGGGTTCGATTCCGGCTCGGGGCGTTTGCTGCATGTCTTCCCCCATTCCTCTCCCCAGCTTTCCTGTCTCTCTACACTGTATAACCTTCAAATAAAAGGGAAAAATTCCCAAAAAAAATTATAAAAAGAAAAACGTCCAGACCATATTGAATGGTTTAGCGAGAGAGGAAATAAAGAAAATATGTGAAAATTATGCCTGAAAGATTAAATGCTGTAATCAAAGGGTGGCTACAGTAGATATTGACTTTTCCTCTCAAAAAGACATTACTATTTTTGTTTTTGATTTTATATTGTCATCTGTTTACTTATTTTTATATACAGTATATGATCCAATATTAATATATACATATATATAGAAATATATACTTGAATATTATTTATTCTGATTTATTTTCTTTTTGTTAGGTGTATAATCATCTAAGTACACTACTGTATCATCTATATAACATTCCAAGTAACTGCAGTAGTGTTCGATAATGCCTAAGTGAAAACAAGATCTTTTGGATATATCAGCAAATTCCCATTAGACAGTCAGGGAAAAAACCCAAATCATAACTGGATTTACACTCCGCCCTTTTTTGTTTAAAATAATACAATACTTCTTGATTGTCGTGGCTATTGGTGAGATCAGTGGTTCTAATGGTTAAAAAATGGCCGACCAGAGCAGATACAGCGGATTATGGGATAACAATATTCAGTAGCGCTGGCATAGCATTGAAAACACTGAGATTATCACACAGTGCCGTGGTCTCCCTTTTCAGGTTCCAGCACCAAAAGAAGATCATCTGTGAATGAAATTTTTTAAAAAAAAAACTGGGGCATTATGAGAGAGAGAGAGAGAGAGAGAGACAGACAGAGACAGAGAGAGAACCCCATTAAATAACCCGTACAATAATGTTACATGTTCAGTTTGCAAGCATTATTATTTGAGTTAATGACTGTTTTCAAAAGCTTATATTTTGTTGTGTATGTATGATGTTTAATATTATTATTATTATAATTATTACCTCTACTAATTCTACAACTAAAACACAAACATTTTATGCAATGCCATAGTTTATGCCACTTTTGCACGGTACAGCATGAATGTCATGCCAATAAAGCATAGTGAACTAAAAATTTTAAAAATTGAATTGAGAGGGAGAATATGACACTTATAGAAAACACACTGCGAGGGGAGGAGTGCATGGAAGAAGTGAAGAACAGGGGCAGATTAATAGAGGGAACAGTAAAAAAGACATGAAGCGAAGGAGAGGAGAGAGAGAGAAAACAAAACGGGCCTTGCGAGAGATGGCCTGCAGACAGTAGATAAGACTGCAGTTGCCTTGTACATTCTTCTCTCCAGTGGTTGTCAGCGCATGCATCTGTTTCCATCAGATTTTCTTCCCACAGGCTGCATTGTGTTTCATTCAAACGCAAATTCAGCTCTAACCTAAAGGCAGGAGCTGCCGTTTGGAATACAAAATGCATCAAGGGACCCACCACACTCACACTACCTGATTTAAAGGGACTCACCACATGAACACTACCTGATTTAAAGGGACTCACCACACTCACACTACCTGATTTAAAGGGACTCACCACACTCACACTACCTGATTTAAAGGGACTCACCACATGAACACTACCTGATTTAAAGGGACTCACCACACTCACGCTATCTGATTTAAAGGGACTCACCACATGAACACAACCTGATTTAAAGGGACTCACCACACTAACACTACCTGATTTAAACGGACTCACCAAATGAACATTACCTGATTTAAAGGGACCCACCACACTCACATTACCTGATTTAAAGGGACTCACCACATGAACACCACCTGATTTAAAGGGACTCACCACACTAACACTACCTGATTTAAAGGGACTCACCATACTAACACAACCTGATCTAATGGGACCCACCACACTAACACTACCTGATTTAAAGGGACCCACCACACTAACACTACCTGATTTAAAGGGACCCACCACACTAACACTACCTAATTTAAAGGGACCCACCACACTAACACTACCTGAATTAAAGGGACTCACCACACTAACACTACCTGATTTAAACGGACTCACCAAATGAACATTACCTGATTTAAAGGGACCCACCACACTCACATTACCTGATTTAAAGGGACTCACCACATGAACACCACCTGATTTAAAGGGACTCACCACACTAACACTACCTGATTTAAAGGGACTCACCATACTAACACTACCTAATTTAAAGGGACCCACCATGCTTACACTACCTGATTTAAAGGGACCCACCACACTAACACTACCTGATTTAAAGGGACCCACCACACTAACACTACCTGATCTAATAGGACCCACCAAACTAACACTACCTGATTTAAAGGGACCCACCACACTAACACTACCTAATTTAAAGGGACCCACCATGCTTACACTACCTGATTTAAAGGGACCCACCTCACTAACACTACCTGATCTACTGGGACCCACCACATGAACACTACCTGATTTAAAGGGACCCACCACACTAACACTACCTGATTTAAAGGGACCCACCACACTAACACTACCTGATTTAAAGGGACCCACCACACTAACACTACCTGATTTAAAGGGACCCACCATACTAACACCACCTGATTTAAAGGGACCCACCACACTAACACTACCTGATTTAAAGGGACCCACCACACTAACACCACCTGATTTAAAGGGACCCACCACACTAACACTACCTGATTTAAAGGGACCCACCATTCTAACACAACCTGATCTAATGGGACCCACCACACTAACACTACCTGATTTAAAGGGACCCACCACACTAACACTACCTAATTTAAAGGGACCCACCATACTAACACTACCTGATCTAATAGGACCCACCACACTAACACTACCTGATTTAAAGGGACCCACCACACTAACACTACCTAATTTAAAGGGACCCACCATGCTTACACTACCTGATTTAAAGGGATCCACCACACTAACACTACCTGATTTAAAGGGACCCACCACGCTTACACTACCTGATTTAAAGGGACCCACCACACTAACACTACCTGATCTACTGGGACCCACCACATGAACACAACCTGATTTAAAGGGACTCACCACATGAACACTACCTGATTTAAAGGGACTCACCACACTAACACCACCTGATTTAAAGGGACCCACCACACTAACACTACCTGATTTAAAGGGACCCACCACACTAACACCACCTGATTTAAAGGGACCCACCACACTAACACTACCTGATTTAAAGGGACCCACCACACTAACACCACCTGATTTAAAGGGACCCACCATACTAACACAACCTGATCTAATGGGACCCACCACACTAACACTACCTGATTTAAAGGGACCCACCACGCTTACACTACCTGATTTAAAGGGACCCATCACACTAACACTACCTGATTTAAAGGGACCCACCACGCTTACACTACCTGATTTAAAGGGACCAACCACACTAACACTACCTGATTTAAAGGGACCCACCACACTAGTCGAGTCATGGTCACTGAAGGAGCAACAACTCCGAACAGCGACTGCACGCAATACAGGCAATACAGGAAAACAACAGAGTCAGGAGAAAAGCTGAGTGATAAACTTTCTCACAAACTCTGTAATAGAGCCTTTTTTTTTTTTTTTTCTGAACTAAGAAAATGGGTAGAACGGGAAAAAGCGACAAACCAAGCGACAAACCAAGCCCGCCGGATCTTACAACAATTGTGGAGACCCTCGAAGAATTGAGAAATGAAATGAGGGAGAGGTGGGACAGTATGAAGGAGCAGCTGGACCAGCTTTTGAAGGAAAACGGTGATCTCAAAAAGGAGATTGCCAAGAAAGACACACAGATTCAATCTTTATCAAGCAAACTGGAGGAGCTGGAGCAACAAGAGAAACGTAATGATGTAATCCTGACAGGGCTCAAAATCAAACCCAGGAGTTATGCCAGGGCAGCAGCAAAGGACGACGATGGAGGCGAGGAGGACAATAAATCTGTGGAAATGCAGGTGATGGAATTCCTTCGGACCAAAAGTATTTCTCTGGACCCCAGCAATGTGGATTCACGTTATCTGCTACCGAAAAGGAGTGGAAGCGGAGACCGGAGTGCAGCAAGGGCCGTGTTACTACGACTTACAAGCAACAAGCACAAAATCTCTCTGTTGAAGCAAGGGAAAAATCTCAAAGGATCCAATGTTTTCATAAATGAAAACCTCACCAGGCACAATGCAACCATCGCATGGAAAGCTCGTCAACTAAAGAAAGCGGGGAAGATACACAGCACTTGGTCGGCTAACTGCAGAATTTTCATCAAACCAAATGGGTCACCGGAAACTACCAGACCGGTGCTGATCAAGATGATGCGGGATCTGGAGAATTTTGACCACTGAGGCAGGTGAAAATCCCTGACAAATCTCTATGAGCAGTTATCTGATAAACCAAACTGTAGATCAGGAAACTGGCTTTTTAACAACAAGTCACCAAAACTCAGGAATAGACCCTAATGAAGAAATTGATCCGGACAACCATTTTTTCTACAACGAAACAAACGCATGCGGATACTTTACTTTAGACAAATTTAACAAGAACATTAAAATGGAAGGAGTTTGTCCATTATCCACTTCAATAGTAGGAGTCTATATGCAAACTTTGACCAAATAAAGGAATACCTTCTGTCATTTGCTAATCCGTTCAACATCATCGCATTATCGGAAACTTGGATTAAAGAAGAAAAGGGCAAGGACTTCTACATGGAGGGTTACAACTTCGTGTGTAAGAGCAGACTGAATAAAGCTGGTGGGGGTGTTGGACTATTTATTGATGAGGCCATAAACTTCCAGGTACTAGAATGCAAATCAATTGTTGTGGGAAATGTAATGGAATGCCTTACAATTGAGATTCCTAGGTTGAAAGGTAAAAATACGGTTATTTGTTGTGTGTACAGAGCAACGGATTCGCAAATTGATGTTTTTTAGTAAATGTATGGGTGAATTACTTGTCAATATGAACCAGAAAAATGTTTTTATGTGTGGGGACTTTAATATTGACTTGATAAATCCAAATAATAGCTCTATAATAGAGGATTATATTAACACCATGTATGCCATGGGTATGCAACCATTAATCACAAAACCAAGCAGGATTACTAGACACAGTGCCACCTTGATAGATAATGTGTATACTAATGTATTAGATTCTGAAATATTTAGTGGCATTATGATAAATGACATTACTGATCATCTACCAGTTTTTGCTATTTATAACTGCAAATTAGATATAAGGGACCAGGCTAAATCGAAAACCCTGGAACACACAGAAATCAGAATTAAAAGCGAAAAAAGGCTAAAGAAACTAGAATCAGATATGTTGAACCAGAATTGGGATCATGTATTAACAGAGAAAGATCCAAATAGAGCCTATGAGGCTTTTCTATGGACAGTAAACTCCCTGTATGATAAACACTGTCTAGTCAAAATAACGAACAAACTGAAGCAAAACAAAGAGAGAAAACCTTGGGTTTCAAAAGTACTGGCAAATGCCTGTAAGAAGAAAAATACATTGTATAAACAGTTTCTGAGAGAAAGAACTGAGAAAGCAGAAATTAGGTACAAAAATTACAGCTACAAAATGACAAATTTACTAAGGAAACATAAAAAAGTGTATTATGAAAAGCTTTTATTAGAAAATAAACATTACACCAGAAATCTCTGGAATATAATAAAGAACGTCTCTGGGAGGACACCGAGGAGGGAGTACCCTGCATTCTTTAATATAAATGGCAAAAAGGTAGAGAACATGGAATTGGTTGTGGAGAATTTTAACAGTTATTTTGTGAATGTTGGGCCAGAACTAGCAAAGGGTATTAAATCCTCACACCTAAGATGGGACTACCTTGACAAGGATGAGGAAATCCAAGACACAATGACACTAACCCCTGTTACCGAATCTGAAATCAGATCAATTCTGAAAAATTGTACAGCTAAGACATCTGTTGATGTAAACCAATTAGATATGAAATTACTGAAAACACTAACTAACGCAATTGTAACTCCACTAACGCATATATGCAATCTATCCTTCTCCTGCGGAGTGTTTCCAGATAAAATGAAGATAGCGAAAGTTATCCTCTCTACAAAAGCGGGGATAAATATGATTTCTCAAACTATCGTCCTGTCTCGATTTTACCTCAATGCTCGAAGGTCCTAGAAAAGCTCTTCAATGACAGATTGGACAAGTACATTGATAAACACAAACTACTGTGTGACAGCCAGTTTGGGTTCAGGAAAAAGCATTCGACAGCACTAGCCCTAACAGAATTTATTGAAATGATTAAAGATTCACTAGATTCAAACTTATATTCAATAGGCATATTTATTGATCTGAAGAAAGCATTCGACACTATAAATCACTTATATATTGATTGAAAAACTTTACAAATATGGATTAAGAGGGACCGCATTAAAATGGATCAAAAATTACTTAACAAGTAGGGATTTAATTTGTGCAGATGGGCAATAGCAAATCGAATTGCTTGGACATTACCTGTGGAATTCCTCAGGGCTTGGTCATAGGTCCCAAGTTGTTCATAATTTACATAAATGACATTGTTAAGGTGTCCGATATCCTAAAACTAATTTTATTTGCAGACGACCACCACTATTTTTTGCTCAGGTGTTTCCATCTCAAGCAATTGACAAAATTGGTTAATAAAGAAATGTCTAAACTTCACACGTGGTTTAATGTAAACAAATTATCATTAAATCTTACAAAGACCAAATTTATGATATTTGGGAAAAAAGGCCTAAAGGACGACATAGACTTAAAGGTAAATGGTACCAGCATTGAAAGGGTAAATGAATATAAAGTCATGGGAGTTATGTTAGATAATCTCTTAAGCTGGAAACCACATGTAAACTTGGTTCAAAGAAAGTTAGCTAAAAGCGTGTCTATTCTTTGGAAAATGCAAAAATTATTAAAACACAAGTCTCTTAAAATAATCTATTCAGCACTCATAGCACCCCACTTACACTACTGCGCTGAAGTATGGGGACACACTTATAATAATACAATAGAATCATTGTTTAAACTCCAAAAAAAGGCCCCTTAGAATTATTCATAACGTTCCCTATGGAACTCATACAAACGATTTGTTTATTAAGGCAAGGTTTCTTAAATTGCAGGATATAATAAAATTCAACTCCTTGCAAATTGTATATTTAGGATACCACAAAGAATTGCCTAGAAATATACAATGCCTATTTCTCCAGCGTGAATGTCTTCATGACCTAAGAGGCAGAATGTTGTTGCAAACTAGAAGGGTCAAATCGACTCGGAGTGAGCACTCCTTATCTGTGGCTGGAGTCAGTGCATGGAACATACTTGGAGACAATATTAGAAGGGCAGACAATCTGAAGGACATTAAGTATCTTCTGAAATGTGCATGTTTGAATAACTATGAACTTATCCAACAAAATGGCATTGGATAAATTAAACAGCACCATAACGGGCATAAACAATAGGGGTTGTTTATAGACACTCAGCTATATTGTGATTAAAATTCTTCATGATGTTCATAAATCTCTATGATTTTATGTTGTGACGTTTAAATCGTAGTGTAAATAGACACTCAGCTCTGTTGTGATTTATAAATCTTTATGATATCTTAACCATAATCAAACTGTTTTTCTGGGAGTGGGGGCGGACTTGACAAGTTTATTTTCGCTTCTCCCGCGACCCTTTCGGTCATGATACATGTTGTGTTGAAATTGTCATGGAACGACTGTACAATCATGCCGAAATGAAAAAACAAATAAAAAATAAATAAATAACACTACCTGATTTAAAGGGACCCACCACGCTTACACTACCTGATTTAAAGGGACCCACCACACTAACACTACCTGATTTAAAGGGACCCACCACACTAACACTACCTGATCTAATGGGACCCACCACACTAACACTATCTGAATCTACTGAGACCCACCACACTAACACTACCTGATTTAATGGGACCCACCACACTAACACTACCTGATTTAAAGGGACCCATCACACTAACACAACTTGATTTAAAGGGACCCACCACACTAACACTACCTGATTTAAAGGGACCCACCACACTAACACTACCTGATTTAAAAGGACCCACCACACTAACACCAACTGATTTAAAGGGACCCATCACACTAACACAACCTGATTTAAAGGGACCCACCACACTAACACCACCTGATTTAAAGGGACCCACCACACTAACACTACCTGATTTAAAGGGACCCATCACACTAACACAACTTGATTTAAAGGGACCCACCACACTAACACCACCTGATTTAAAGGGACCCACCACACTAACACTACCTGATTTAAAGGGACCCACCACGCTTACACTACCTGATTTAAAGGGACCCATCACACTAACACTACCTGATTTAAAGGGACCCACCACGCTTACACTACCTGATTTAAATGGACCAACCACACTAACACTACCTGATTTAAAGGGACCCACCACACTAACACTACCTGATTTAAAGGGACCCACCAGACTAACACTACCTGATTTAAAGGGACCGACCACACTAACACTACCTGATTAAAAGGGACCCACCACACTAACACTACCTGATCTAATGGGACCCACAACACTAACACTATCTGAATCTACTGAGACCCACCACACTAACACTACCTGATCTAATGGGACCCACCACACGAACAATACCTGATTTAAAGGGACCCACCACACTAACACTACCTGATTTAAAGGGACCCACCACACTAACACAACTTGATTTAAAGGGACCCACCACACTAACATCACCTGATTTAAAGGGACCCACCACACTAACACTACCTGATTTAAAGGGACCCACCACACTAACACTACCTGATTTAAAGGGACCCACCACACTAACACTACCTGATTTAAAGGGACTCACCACGCTTACACTACCTGATTTAAAGGGACCCACCACACTAACACTACCTGATTTAAAGGGACCCACCACACTAACACTACCTGATTTAAAGGGACCCACCACACTAACACTACCTGATTTAAAGGGACCCACCACACTAACACTACCTGATTTAAAGGGACCCATCACACTAACGCAACTTGATTTAAAGGGACCCACCACACTAACACCACCTGATTTAAAGGGACCCCCACTAACACACCTGATTTAACACTAACACTACCTGATTTAAAGGACCCACCACTAACACTAACACTACCTGATTTAAAGGACCCACCACACTAACACTACCTGATTTACTGAGACCCATCACACTAACACTACCTGATTTAAAGGGACCCCCACCACACCACCTGATTTAACACACTAACACCTGATTTAAAAGGACCCATCACACTAACACTACCTGATTTAAAGGGACCCACCACACTAACACTACCTGATTTAAGGGGACCCACCACACTAACACTACCTGATTTAAAGGGACCCACCACACTAACACTACCTGATTTAAGGGGACCCACCACACTAACACTACCTGATTTAAAGGGACCCACCACACTAACACTACCTGATTTAAAAGGGACCACTACCTGATTTAAAGGACCCACACTAACACTACCTGATTTAAAGGGACCCACCACACTAACACTACCTGATTTAAAGGGACCCACCACACTAACACTACCTGATTTAAAGGACCCACCACACTAACACTACCTGATTTAAAGGGACCCATCACACTAACACAACTTGATTTAAAGGGACCCACCACACTAACATCACCTGATTTAAAGGGACCCACCACACTAACACAACTTGATTTAAAGGGACCCACCACACTAACACCACCTGATTTAAAGGGACCCACCACACTAACACTACCTGATTTAAAGGGACCCACCACACTAACACTACCTGATTTAAAGGGACCCACCACACTAACACTACCTGATTTAAAGGACCCACCACACTAACACTACCTGATTTAAAGGGACCCACCACACTAACACTACCTGATTTAAAGGGACCCACCACACTAACACTACCTGATTTAAAGGGACCCACCACACTAACACTACCTGATTTAAAAGGACCCACCACACTAACACTACCTGATTTAAAGGACCCACCACACTAACACTACCTGATTTAAAGGACCCACCACACTAACACTACCTGATTTAAAGGACCCACCACACTAACACTACCTGATTTAAAGGGACCCACCACACTAACACTACCTGATTTAAAGGACCCCCACACTAACACTACCTGATTTAAAACTAACACTACCTGATTTAAGGGACCCACCACACTAACACTACCTGATTTAAAGGGACCCACCACACTAACACTACCTGATTTAAGGGGACCCACCACACTAACACTACCTGATTTAAAGGGACCCACCACACTAACACTACCTGATTTAAAGGGACCCACCACACTAACACTACCTGATTTAAAGGGACCCACCACACTAACACTACCTGATTTAAAGGGACCCACCACACTAACACTACCTGATTTAAAGGGACCCACCACACTAACACTACCTGATTTAAAGGGACCCACCACACTAACACCATCTGATTTAAAGGGACCCACCACACTAACACTACCTGATTTAAAGGGACCCACCACACTAACACTACCTGATTTAAAGGGACCCACCACACTAACACTACCTGATTTAAAGGGACCCACCACACTAACACTACCTGATCTACTGAGACCCACCACACTAACACTACCTGATTTAAAGGACCCATCACACTAACACAACTTAATTTAAAGGGACCCACCACACTAACACTACCTGATTTAAAGGGACCCACCACACACTGATTTAAAGGGACCCACCACACTAACACTACCTGATTTAAAGGGACCCACCACACTAACACTACCTGATTTAAAGGGACCCACCACACTAACACTACCTGATTTAAAGGGACCCATGACATGAACATTACCTGGTTTAGAGGGATCCACCACATGAACACATTCTGGGGTGCGTTTCCTAAAATCACAGATGCTAACTTTCGTAGTTGGGCTCATTGACTGTGAATGGACGAACTATGTAAGTTGCTAACTTAGTTGGCAGCAAAGCTTTTGGGAAACACACCCCTGATTTACAGAGACCCACCGCATGAACACTACCTGGTTTAGAGGGACCCATCACATGAACAATATCTGATTTGGTGGGACCCACATGTAGACACCACCTAAGTGCGCCCACTGTCAAAAAAGTGGAAATAAAAAACACCGACAAAAGGTTATTTTCAGCAACATCTTCAGTATTGTATTGTAACCCAAACAGGTACTACATTTAACGTGACAAAAATGGGAGAACATACACACAGGTTTCCAAAAGTCTAACCTTGAGTCTGGAGGACCTGCTGTCCAAACACTGTCCATAAGTTTACAAAAAACAGGAACAGAAAATGGAAGAATCAGTTTCCTGAAGACACAGTGCTCACAGGTGTCTGTCAGCATGACATCGTTTCAGCGGCAAAAAATCAACACTTTCAAGAATCCACACTTCTTCACAATCTCAGCACCGAGACCTGGGGAAACTGATTCTCACCAGCGATTATCACAGCTATGAAGCCTCAAAGTGTTCGAAAAGTAAAATTACAAAGAATAACAAACATCTTCGTTCTCCGCCTTAACTCATAGGAGACCTGGATCTTTTTTTTTTTCATCAAACACCACCTTTGCAGTTGGATTCTTGAAAATGAGGCAACCCTGAACGTCCGGGATGGAAACTCTGGGTTCCCTTTGTGCTCCTCAAACTTGGATTAATTTTTTTTGGAATGTTTGTGTCCTTGCAGGTTTTTGGAAGCCCCTATGGAAGGTTCCGGCACAGTCTTATGCCCCCCACCTCCAATCCTGGAGGGCTGGGTGGGTGGGGGGTGTGTCTGAACCTGGAAGTGCGTTTGGTATCCCAGCATTCCATGCGTTTGTAGACAGGAAGTAGCAGGGTGTCATTGTAGGCCTGCAGTGTGTGGTCTAGACCTTACAGGCTTTCGTTGGGCTTTCACATTATAACAGGCATACTGCTTATACACACTTCCTGTACATACAATTACACACACACACACACAGACGTACATTCACACGCAAACACACTGTCACAAACACATACACACTTCTTCATACACATGCGCGTGACACAAACACACACACATGTTTGCACACATACACGCACAAGCACGCACGCACACACACAGACACGTGCAAACAAAAGTGTACACATGTACAGATATGGACATTTACATGAATCATATAAAGGGGATAATACATACAGAGAATCAACACTGTCATCATAATCATCATCTTTGTCATCAGCATCATCAATAGCAGTGATCATCATTCAAACGAGACATTTCAGCTGAAAGTTTTTTCAGAACTGAAGCTCCCCATGGCTCAGGAGTGACACGGGCCGGCAGGTAACTGCGAACACAGACTCAGTTCAGTCAGCTCAGGTAATGTTTTTATTCCTCTGTCTCTTTTCCTCTCTCTGTCCATCTGTATGTCATGGACACAATTTTTTTTGGTGATCACCTAATGATCATTTAATTTTAATTCTGAAGTAGTTAAATCCCACAAAAGCACAAGGATCACGTGACACTGAAAATCATGGCTATATAAGAGGCTGTTTTTTTGGGGGGGTAGGCGAGGTGGGGGGGAGTGGAAGAAAGTGATGATGAGCAGGGGTTTGTGGGCGTGACTTATGGTCAGGTGATTGGGCGGGGCCAATAGTCTGGCCAAGAGTCTCCAGATAATGTTGTAACAACTCAAGAATAGGAGCCATTTAATTTCCATCGCGTGAAATCCAGCTGCTTCACACAATGCGAATCGTTGGATTTTTTTGTTCTTTTCTCAGATGGGAAAAATTTCAGGAGAAAAACAATAAATCGGCTAGCAATGGTAACGACAAGCATAAGAGGGAAAATTTTCAGATAGAAAATGGAAAAAACTGATTCACTTTGAGACAGTGACCAGTAACGTGGTGGAAAAAATGGCTCCATCACTAGATTTTCTGGAACTTTCATGTCGCAACTCTCCGTATCTGGGAACTCTAGTCTGGTCTAATGCTGCCTTCATGTGTTGCTTGGAAGCTCTGATACCAGAGTTTGGAAATGATATTTCTAAACTCTGAAGCATTCATGTGCTGTTGGTCAAAAAAATAAGAAAGGAATAACATTTTTTTTCCTGCAAGTAAGTAAAAAAATATTGCTTGTGACAGCTGACAAGTGTTACTGTGACAATGCCAGACTTATTCAAAATGCAAATTAGTCAGAGCAATAAAATGTGTGACAGCAGAATATGCACTGAATCGTAGTTTAGGGAAGTTAGCTAGCTACATAAATAGAAAAAGCAGTACAAACCACAGCCAGCTGCATTGTTAGTATTGCTTTTGTTGTGGTGTGGTCAGCTGAACACTACAACTACCAGCAAGATAGCATCCATTACAAATGGTAAGCTATAGGCTAGGTCGCCACCCCCAAGATCCAAGTCGTGTGGCCTCGAGTTTAACATAATGCACAGACATTTGTGATGACATGATTTATTAGTTAAGACTTGCCATTTGTTCGTAATGTGAACAATAGCCACTCTGTTTTCACTGTGCCCCATGTTTTTAGCAACCAGTGGGGCAAGCTGGTCAATTAAATTTTAACTAATTCCAGTTGGAAGAATGGCAAACACATCTGATCAACAAAAGCTTGAAGTGCAGTTGTTTGTTCCTTTAGAGAAAATTTACCATCCAGTTTGTTTTAATACTGTCGCAACAGCGGATTCAACTGTTTATAAAAATATCTCTGCGTTCCTCTGTACAGTCATCGAGTCAAAGCCGCCACATATTAAATAACTGGTGTAATTGGTCCATCCCGGGCCTGGTGAAATCTCTCTAAAAGGGAAGGGGACAAATGCATCTGCCAGAGCAGATAAAACATGAGTTTACAGATTCATCTGGTTCAGGCTAGACAACTGTACACGCACAAACACACGTGACAACTAAACATAAAAGTATTATTATGCTAAATGCTCACAATTGAGGGTATTGCCAATACGCAAAAAAAGCCTGGATGTTGCATTCGTGCCCCGTTTCAGATGCATTATGGGATAGTTTGGTAACCCAGTCGCTTCCAGTCTTTTTCGCGGCTGCGGGAAAAAATCGAACTCTGCCTAGGCGTGCGTGGTTCCGCCGACCGCATCGGGTACTTACTTGCATACTCGCCCGTATGCTCGTGAAACTAGCTGTGCGCTTGGTGAATGTTTACATTTTCCTCAGCTTGATTTATATATGCGTGCGTGCAGGGCTGAGCTGCAGCTAGCTAATGCTAAACGAGAGCCGTGATCTCAGTAACGCACCGGAAGTAAGTGGGTTCCAGAAGTAGCAAGATATTTTGCCGAAAGCGCTACATCCGGGCATTTTTTTGCGTATTGGCGATACCCTCAATTAATATAACTACCATAAGACAGCAAAGTAATTGTGCGTTGCCATGAAATACAGTGTTTTATGTCATTGTGCTTTGATAGCTTGCCTTGAAATCGTCACAACTTGGAGAAACCATGTATCAGTGTAAAAATCTGAGCTTCCTCACCAGTATTTACAAACTTGTTGGGTCGATTATGTGCACAAAATTGTAAATGCGATACTTCCAACTGCCCATGAAGGTAGCATTATGGACCAGCTTTTGGGTGCAGCCAATGAGTGGGGTTCATGCCCAGGGCGTATGGGTTTCTCTTATTAGCATGGTTCTTGGGAGGAGCTTATGGTTTAGGTTGATGGACAGGGCATTAGGTGGGATATATGGGCAGGGTTTGGGTTACAGCCCATGGTTAGGGTTGATGGACGTGGCATATGGGCTGAGATTGTGGTTCAAAGTGATTGGTTGGGGTTGATGAACATGGAGTATGGGGCAGGGCTTATGGGGATGGCTAATGGTTAGGGTTGATGGGCGTGGCTTATGGGATGAGTTTATGGGTGAAGATTGCAGGAGGGTTGATGGCTGTGTGTACGGGGCAGGGCAGGAAGGGCGTGGCTCCGAGCGTGCCTCAGAAGCCCGGGATGTGGCAGTAGGCCTCGAGCGAGGCGAGCAGGATGTAGAGGAGCCAGAGGGAGACGAAGAGCAGCGAGGTGAGAACCTTCCCCGATCGCGGCCCGCCCAGCTCTCCTCCCGCCACCGAGGGGCGCCGGCGGTACAGCAGCACCAGGACGCTCACCACAGCCAGCACCGTGAACAGCGTCACCGAGAACGCCAGTGACCCCGGGTGCACCCGGAACTTCTTCCCCTGGCTGTGCCAGTACACCGCCGCGATGGTCCAGGCCACGCCGATGCCCAGGAACACGTTCACCGCGTTACTGCCCGTCACATTCCCGATTGATGCGTCCGCATACTGATCCTGGATCGCTGCGACTTTACTGGCGAAGGTGTCTGAGAGAGACAAAGAGAGAGAGAGAGAGGGAGACAGAGAAAGAGGTGGGTAGCGAGAGGGAAAGAGAGGGAGTTGTGGAAAAAGAGAAAGTTTGGGAGGAGGGATAGATGCGGGGAGACAGGAGGGAAGAGGGGGAGGGACAGAGGAAGAAAAAAGAGAGGGAAAGAGAAGGAGGGAGACAGAGAAGGAAGGGAAAGTTAGAGAGGGAAAGGGAGGATGAGGGAAGGGAGAAAGTGAAACAGGGGAGAAATAAGAGAGAAAGGAAGGATGGAGTTAGAGAAGGAGTAAAGTAAGGGATGAATAGAGAAACAGCTCAAAAAAGGAGTAGTGCACAGAACCACAAGAGAGGGAGGGAGAAAGGGTGTCATTCGAAATAAGAAACAGTTTTTCTAGACCAGAAGCGAAAGTGCTCACTAGAGAGGAGAGAAAGAGAGAGAGAGAGAGACAGAGAGGGGTTGTGTAATTGTGTTTTGTTATTTGTCTGTTGTTCCTCTGCCACACTTACTTGCTGCAATGCCAGTTAAACACTTGCCAGTTGAAATGAACACTAAAACAGAGGCGACAGAGATTTGAGCAGCAGTCCGTCAACACGGGTGAGCCGTCATCATTACTGTTACTGCTGTTACTATCAGTCACCGTACTGCTATTTCTGAATCCTTTTTTAAAAAGAAAGAGAAGGAGAGACAGAGCAGGAGAGAGATAGACTGAGAGGTCAGAGGGAGGGAGGGAGGGAGGGAGAGTGAAAGAAAGATGTGAGAAGGAGAGAGAGAGTTTGAGTGAGAAGGGAGAGAGTGGGAGTGGGAGATGGGTAAAGATATGATCAGAAACAGAGAGAAGGTGTGGAGACTGAGATGGAGAGAAAGGTTGGAGGAGAGAGACAGATGTAGACAGAGAGAGAGAGGTAGGTGGAGAAAGACAGATGTAGATGGAGAGAGAGAGGTCAGAGGAAAGAGACAGATGTAGATGGAGAGAGAGAAGGGAAGGTGGAGAGAGAAAGATGTTGATGGAGATAGGGATAGGTGGAGGGCATTGACTGTATATAAAAATGGACAACCTAACAGCTCCCCAAAAGTGAGGCCAAAATATCTTGATCGCCATCTAGTGGCTGACTGCAGCATAAGTTATGAGCCCCCCCTTAATGTTAGTGGATAGGACATGGGCCTCACTTAAATATTGAAGTATGTGTCAAATAAGTTTTTTCCAAAGAAAGATTGTGTAGTTCTTGCCATGTTGATGTATGTTCAATTGTTAATTTTTTTCTGATGTTTTGCTTTATTTAGTTATTTGATACTATAAATTGGGGGTGTAAAGTCATGATCGACAGCTTTGATTTACAGCTTCTCTCAAAGAAGTCATCGTCTGCTGATTTACTTCCGAGAATTCTACGGAGCTGCAGTGCAACCATCGAGAAGCGATATAATGTTCAAATTGCACAAGCATAAGTTGCTAGGTCCCAGTATGACCGAATATGAACCGCAGTGATTTGCAAGTCCAATGAAAATTCATTGTATATTCTTTGCTTCGCTTAGCAACATTTTAGCTATAACAGGTCACCGTAGACAGCAACAGAAATCAGTGGTAAAAAGTTCTTTTCTTTAAACATAGTGCGATGTAGCTATTGCGCGCAATGATGTTATGTTCACAGCAAAAGTCTATATATAATTAATTTTTGTTGAAAACATAAGTGACCCAAAAAATTGCACAAATAATGTTAGCAAATCGAGATTCAGTGGGGTCACCCTCGTTAGCTCGGTAGCTAGCTAGTTAGAACTAAAGTTAAAACCCATTATAGTGGGAGTCTATTCACCCATAGACACTATTTACTTTATTTTTAAAGGTTAGCAAACACGGATTTTTAAAGTAGGTTTTTATGATGTGGCTAGATACTTATCCATAGTCAATGTATTAGCTAGCTTGATAGTACCAGGCATCGGCTAAGCAACAAACTGCCAAGGATGAGAAAAGCAGAAAACTTATTTTAGCATCATACGACAGTGCTCGGCTCGGAAAAGATCCAAACTATCAAACCCTTTAACAAGCTTTCAGTCATAGTAGTATTGGTATGTTCTACAACATGCAGTGTTTACCGGTAATAGAACGAGCCAATTTGGCTGCTCAAAAGGCTCAGGGGATGTGATAATAAGTAGGGCGTGTGCATGGGCGGGACCTTGATACTGCGGCTCAACCCCCCCGATCACTACTTCGCAGACTCTGGCTCCAAACGTGCAATATGCCAGCATCTATATGAAGGATATTTTGGCTCAATTTTTGTACATCGCAAGGAAATGGAGACGCATCGTCCACCTCTATATACTGTCTATGGTGGAGAGAGACAGACGTAGATGGAAAAAGAGAGGTACGTGGAGAGACAGATGTAGACGGAGAGAGAGGCTGACCTGGTACGGAGGTGCCCAGTGCCACGAACACCACGGCGGTGACGGAGTCCTTGAGGCCGATGGTGCAGCCGAAGTGGGACGCCAGGTCTCCAGTGACGGCCGTCAGGACCCCGATGAGCGATATCGACACCACGAAGCACGCCCAGCCGTTCCAGTACTCCGTAGGTGGCACGAAGGCGAACAGAACCTTCCAGAAGACTGTCAGGAAGTGCATGATGTAATCGAAGCAGGACGGCAGCCGCTCTTCCCCACTTTCCTCCTCATCATCGTCACCTGGGGGGGGGGGGTTAAGTAGTTCAGTAAAGTTTTAGGGTGTTTAAAACTGAAGAGTAAAGTACGTGTAAGAAGACGTGATTAGGATGCAGCATAGCAGCTGGCCACAGAAATCTGAATCTGGCCACTGAATCTGAAACCTTTTCTTTTTTTTAAAATTTGCCATCCCCAATCTCATCCGAATCTGGAATTTCCAATTGGTGAACTGTGTAGAAGCATATTCATATGCGACTCGTGCCGCCATCTCGGGCAAGCGTAAATAGTTGCCTATCAACCACCACTTCTTTACACCGGCAATTTCAAACCTCGCAAACACAGAACATGAGTGGAGGAAATCGAACATATGTTAGCTCAGAATTTAACTGACAAGCACCAGAATGATGAGTAGAAGGCACATGAGCAACAAATTACGCTAACCCAAGCCGACTGCATCCCTCCCATAACCCTGAGCAGCACAAAGCCAATTTTGCGCAGGTCTCTCGAGGCTGCCGGCCTGCGCGCAGCACCGTTACTGAATGAGCCAACCACTCAACCCTGAATTCAAATCCAGCCCTAGTTTTCTTTCCTCCCAGGTCATTAATCACACAGTTAGCGTTGCTGCCTGGTTTTGCACCTGAGTCCCAGGACAGGGGAGGGTGGAAAACCTACGATTCTCGTCCCTCGAGGACTGTCATGTGAGGGACAAGGTCACGGTGGAAAAATGAAAGCACACTGAGGACATGTAGACAGAGCTGTGAAGACTGTGAAAAGTGGAGACACTAAGAGTAGGAGATACACTGAGACTTGAGGACAGATGCATGCTGGATGCAATGGACTCAGGTGGAAACTTGAAGAGAGATAATTGTTGAGTGGCTCAGCGATAGACAGTGGTTGTAATGGAAACAACCATTACATGACTTGGAGGAGTGATATATGGTGGTTATACCAGAGACATACTGAGACTTAGAGGAGTGATGGTGGTAATACCAGAGAGATACTGAGGCTTGGAGGAGTGATATATGGTGGTTATACCAGAGACATAGACATACTGAGACATTGAGAGGAGGATGATATATGGTGGTTATACCAGAGACATACTGAGACTTGGAGGAGTGATATATGGTGGTAATACCAGAGACATACTGAGGCTTGGAGGAGTGATATATGGTGGTAATACCAGAGACATACTGAGACTTGGAGGAGTGATATATGGTGGTTATACCAGAGACATACTGCGACTTGCAGGGGCAATATATGATGGTAATACCAGAGGTGTAGTGAGACTTGGAGGAGTGATATATGGTGGTTATACCAGAGACATACTGAGACTTGGAGGAGTGATATATGGTGGTTATACCAGAGACATACTGAGACTTGGAGGAGTGATATATGGTGGTTATACCAGAGACATACTGAGGCTTGGAGGAGTGATATATGGTGGTTATACCAGAGACATACTGAGACTTGGAGGAGTGATATATGGTGGTTATACCAGAGACATACTGCGACTTGCAGGGGCAATATATGATGGTAATACCAGAGGTGTAGTGAGACTTGGAGGAGTGATATATGGTGGTTATACCAGAGACATACTGAGGCTTGGAGGGGCAATATATGGTGGTAATACCAGAGACATACTGAGGCTTGGAGGTGTGATATATGGTGGTTATACCAGAGACATACTGAGGCTTAGAGGAGTGATATATGGTGGTAATACCAGAGACATACTGAGACTTAGAGGAGTGATATATGGGAGTTATACCAGAGACATACTGAGACTTGGAGGGGCAATATATGGTGGTAAGACCAGAGACATACTGAGGCTTGGAGGTGTGATATATGGTGGTTATACCAGAGACATACTGATGCTTGGAGGAGTGATATATGGTGGTAATACCAGAGACATACTGAGGCTTGGAGGAGTGATATATGGTGGTTATACCAGAGACATACTGAGACTTGGAGGAGTGATATGTGGTGGTAATACCAGAGACATACTGAGGCTTGGAGGAGTGATATATGGTGGTTATACCAGAGACATACTGAGGCTTGGAGGAGTGATATATGGTGGTTATACCAGAGACATACTGAGACTTGGAGGAGTGATATATGGTGGTTATACCAGAGACATACTGAGACTTGGGGAGTGATATATGGTGGTAATACCAGAGACATACTGAGGCTTGGAGGAGTGATATATGGTGGTAATACCAGAGACATACTGAGGCTTGGAGGAGTGATATATGGTGGTAATACCAGAGACATACTGAGACTTAGAGGAGTGATATATGGGAGTTATACCAGAGACATACTGAGGAGGGCAATATATAAGACCAGAGACATATGAGGCTTGAGATACTTGGTTATACCAGAGGATGCTTGGAGGAGTGATATATGGTGGTAATACCAGAGACATACTGAGGCTTGGAGGAGTGATATATGGTGGTTATACCAGAGACATACTGAGACTTGGAGGAGTGATATTGGATGGTAATACCAGAGACATATGAGGCTTGGAGGAGGATATATGGTGGTTATACCAGAGACATACTGAGGCTTGGAGGAGTGATATATGGTGGTTATACCAGAGACATACTGAGACTTGGAGGAGTGATATATGGTGGTTATACCAGAGACATACTGAGGCTTGGAGGAGTGATATATGGTGGTTATACCAGAGACATACTGAGGCTTGGAGGAGTGATATATGGTGGTAATACCAGAGACATACTGAGGCTTGGAGGAGTGATATATGGTGGTAATACCAGAGACATACTGAGACTGGAGGAGTGATATGTGGTGGTTATACCAGAGACATACTGAGACTTGGAGGAGTGACATATGGTGGTTATACCAGAGACATACTGAGACTTGGAGGAGTGATATATGGTGGTAATACCAGAGACACCCTGAGGCTTGGAGGAGTGATATAAAGTGGTAATACCAGAGACATACTGAGGTTTGGAGGAGTGATATATGGTGGTTCTACCAGAGACATACTGAGACTTCTATGTCTGATAACTGGAGAACTAGAGGACTGAAAAACAGTTGTAAAGGAGATATAGATTTAGAGGAACTATATCGAGACCTGTGCAGAGGTACACTGTATGCGTTTCGTGACAGAGGCAGACGCACCTGCGCTAACAGTGACAGCGCTGACGAACTGCTCCCGCCAACTGCTGCTCCCCACCACCAGCGCCAGGTTAGTCTTCTTAATCAGCTTATCCACCGTGTTCTGAACACACACGCAAAAACACAAACAGCAGCACGCGCAGAAGCACATGCACGCTCCGTTAGAACTCCGGGGCAGAAAAATATGCAAAACATTGAATGCACAAACAGCCAGACAAACATGAAAATATGCATTGCACAGCAAAACACAATCCCTGAGTTACACACACTGGAAAATACACACGCACAGATAAATACAGCCTCATACAAGCACTCGCAGGCAAGTGTACACACACACACACACACGCACACACACCAGGTGTTTGTTTGGCTGAAGACAGCAGTATACCCTGCACAGCAGCTGTTCTCTGACAGCATGCTGATGTGCAATATAACCTCCCCCCCTCCACAGGGCCTGACCCCCCCACCCACACAGAAATATACCACCCCCCCCATCCCCAACCGCCTCAGGCGCTAATGCTAACACAAGGAGGGACACAGAGTGAGAGAGTGAAACAATCTATATCCTAATCTACCCCAGCCAATTCAAGTTCTTTATTTTTTATATTTTAGCAACATTTGTAGGTTTCTTTTAAATATTGCTTCATGTTTCATATTTTTCGTTTTGATGCAGTACGTTTGAATGTTCGTATGATCGTAATGATCTTTCACGCTCTGTCAGTACGCCGTCATTGTATATGTCATGCGAATAAAGCTCAACTGAATACGGAGAGGTGTGAGAGAGGGATGAGGGTGGGAGAGAGAAAGAAAGAGGGATTGGAAAAAGGGATGGCAGAGAAAGCAATGAGGGAGGAAGGTTGAATAAAGAAAGAGCAAGACAAGAGAATGGGAGGAAGAGAGGGGGATGAGATAGAAAGAGGGGAGGATGAGATAAACTGAAAGAGGGGGATGAGGTAGAGAGAGATGAAGAGGGGATGAGGGAGAATGGGAATGAGAGGGGGATGAAGACAGGAGTGAGAGAGCAAGAGAGAGAAAGAGAGAGAGAGAGATGCCACTCAGCAGTTCTCTTCCCTGGATCGTACCACTGTGCCCCACAGTAAGGGGGGCGAGGACTGGATTTAGCTGGTACCTTGAACTCGTATGACTCCTCGATCACCACCTCCAGGTGAGTGTGCTCCCCCAGACTGGGGCAGCCCATCTTCGCCACCTCCTCTTCCTCCGCCCCCACCGGCAGCTTGTTCTCATTGGAGTCTCCTGGGAAAGGGCGGGCGTATGCAAATCAGCCACATACAGAGAGAAAAATCAAAAATATAAGTTGTGCCCTCCTCCCTCCCTTCCTGCGGCCAGGTTGTGTTTACAATCAATCCCACGATGCAGTGCTCCCTCCCTCCAACCTGCCAGCCCTGCTTATTTTAGCTCGACGTGCCGCACACACCTCATTTGAAAAATGCCGCCTAAATGATGTGGGTAATTATGCGGCCACTAATAACAGCGACAAATAACGATCATTATTTCCCCTCATTGAACCTGGAGTTGATGAAGATGAGATTGAGAGAGAGAGAGCGCGATTTCCAGAGCTTAAGAATTACTCTGTTTTTTCCATGAATGCAATGATTGTTGTTTCTCCTCATTAGGGCAGAGTTGATGAACTGAATAGATAAGAAAATTACAGTGAGAGAGGAGGAGGAGGGAGGGAGAAAGGGAGAGAAAGAGAGAGAGAGAGCAAAAGGAGAAGTGTGTTTTTCCCTGGATGAATGAAAGCCGGAGGATGCAGTAGGAGAGCAGTAAAATGGCCGAGCGCCCTGGCGGATACGAAGGAAACCGCGGCTCACAGCGAGCATAGCCTGCAGACACGGCGCCTGCAGGCGAAACGCCGTTAAATTACCCATAACCCTCTGTCCTTATGAGCTCTCGCCCCACGAATCTCACCAGCAGCACCACAAACGCTCGCGTGAGCAGCGAGATCGATGCTGTTCATCAATCGTATGCAACCCGGTAAAAACAACCTGTGAGATTCGGAAGTATTTGGACAGAAGGACCATTTTTAAGCGCTGCCATTCCCACAAAATTCAGTCATAATGGATGTAAATATCTTTCAATTCCAAGATGGTAGATCCATAGTAGATTGCACAGAGTAGGAATTAGGCCATTAAAGTTACTGTACATCACTGTCTAAATACTTCTGGACGTCACGGTGCGTATCACCTTTTTAAACCCGTAAATTAAAATGGATCCATTGTACATCAGCGCTGCCATAATCACACCCAGCTTTCAGCCATTTTACCCATAAACCTGTTCAGTTCCTTACTTTTCAGCTCCTTGACCCCTGAACTCTGACCCCTGACCCCAGCACGTTTCAGAGGCAATCCCAACCACTATAGACCAGGGCTGTCTCTCATTTGCAAGGAAGCATCCTAAGTAGGTAGCATTTTTAGGAAATATGGCTGCTTAGGACTGTCTCAACTCAATGGGAAGCACAGGAAACAACCTAGTTAGGCATCTCTCTTCAGCGAAATTTTAAGGAAATGTCTCAGCGAAGGAAATCCCAAAATGCCTTGCGACAAAAATGGGGATTCACCGTATAGATCACGGACGAGGGACGGCAACGGTCGGTATTTGATCGAGTTCATGGACCGTTTCATCATAAAATTCGCTTCTGATCATTTTTGAGGCGAGAAATTGACTGCATAGATTTCGAATATCGGCTCTTCAGTGGGAAAGGACGTTGAATTAAAAAGTTGCACTGACATTTTCGAAGCGCTGAAGCTCCAGGAACTAGGCTGACAGAAAGCCAACGTTTACGTTTCCCGCTGTCCCCGCGCTGCAACATAAACCGCGCTAGTCACATGATGCTTCCTAGTTAGAGTGTTTCTATTCACGTAATCTTTTTAATGAATGGGTCCTAATAAGGCGGTGTCCTAACTAGGCATCAAGGTTATAGGAAGCCTCCTTGCAAATGAGACGCAGGACACAGCCCACGCCTGAGCAAGCCCCGCCCCCTCACCATGTTTCTGTCCAATCTCCAGCAAGATGGGTTCGCCCAGGTGAATAGTGAATGTCTTATTCTTCTCATATTCCTCATCGTCAATGATCTTAATCTCAATCATTTTCCTGTAAAGTCAGAAAGAGAGAGGAATGACATAGAGACAGAGAGAGAGAGAAAGAAAGGGATGACAGACAGAGACAGAGAATAAGATTTCAAATTCAGTTTTTTACAGTTTTACTTTTCATTGTTTTGTTGGAACAAAATGGTCATAGAATAAGTCAGTCTGTTGAGCCAGTCGGTACATGAATCCAAATGGTGAATAACAGAATTAATAAAAACTCAGATAAATAAAGTCAGCAAGAGAAAAAAAACTTTGTCTTAAGCCTTAGAGCGCTATAGGCAACTATAGTTGCCCAATGATGTAAGATATCAATGTCAGATGCTGTTGAAAATCTATCATGTGGCGACTTGTTTAAAAGAGCTCCCGCAGGGGAGCTCTTTTAAACAAGTCGCCACAGGGGAGCTCTTTTAAACAAGTCGCCACATGATAGATTTTCAACAGCTCAGGATAATTACATTTTTAATTCCTTGACAGTTTATTCAGCGCTCTAAGGGTTAAGAGTTTTTCTTGTTTACTGCAGCAAATCTCCTGCCCTACCTCCCCTTTTCATTCTTTGCACAAAAATATCTTGATCCATCATGAAGTTGTCTTCAGATCTATAACATTCCGAGGCGGCGTGTTAATTTGCGGAGTACGGCCTCTTTCAAAAACTGGCTTTCGAACGCCATCACCTGCCACGACGCCAGCTCCTTCATCTCTGAGGATTTCAGGATCAATACCAAATTCCACCTTTTAACAAAAATCACTCATCCGTTCTGTCAATGTGACAAACACCCGAAAGACAGAGCTATCAGGTCTGATCATGAGAGAGGGAGAGAGAGAGAGTTACAAAATGACATGTTTCAGAGTAAATTATTTCTACTCAGTGTATAACTTCATATATATATAGTACTTCTAAACTGTGTACAACAATATTTGGAACTGGCTTTTTATTTATTTATTTAATTTTTTTCTTTGCGTGATTACAGTATGTCCATTTAACTGCAAATTATTTATTATTGAACTATTTATACTGAAGCTCTTTATAATCGTTACAGTCTATATTGCATTGTTTGCATGTGACTTTTTGCTTTAGCTTAATATACAAATCATGCTAATAAAGCCAAGTGAATTGAATTGAGAGGGAGAGAGAGAGAAAGAGGGAGACTGAAAGAGAGAGAGAAAGAGAGAGAGAGAGCAAGAGAGAGGGAGAGAGATATATATTCTGGAATTTAAATTAAAAAAGATCAAAATCCGCCAGATAACCCATCTCACTGCCTGAAACCTGACTGTTCTCATTTGCAGGTCCGTAAAAAAAGCGAAGACTTCTGACAGCATTAAAAATGATATTTTATATGCGGCTGAGCTGAACTGCGGAAAGGCAGCACTTAAGTTATTCAACCTAAAGATAGTGATTCCTCCAGCCGTGAATCTGCAGAAAGGGACTGATATCCCTGATCTACTCTTCAGTCGACTCATCTCGGACTCCAATAACTGCCAGGTAGAAAGTCATCTGAGGATGCTATTTTGTAGCATCCATAAGACCAGCCTAAAAATGTACCCTAAAAAAACCTCTGTGAAATGTAAAGTATTTGCATTAAAAAAGTCAGCCATTGGCACTAGGGCCCATTCCCTTATATCTTTATGCTGAGAAAAAGTATTTGAAGACCACAAAGGAAAAATGATCAGAGTCCAAATTTTGCATTTTTGTATATTTTATATACTATAATTTTTATAATATTTACAATAATATATAATAATATTACATGTTATTATAATATTTTCTATATTTTGTATTTTTTGCGTATTTTTTCAGTGCTTTGTTTCTAAGATCGTTTTGAATTTTTAATTCATCATTTCTCTACAACGTGAAAATGTGACTCTGGTCATTTTTCCATTGTGGCCTTCCTTTGATTTATATAAATGTAAAATCTCAAATCGTACTGTAGAAATTGGTGATGAAAGAAGCGAGTTTTTGAGAGTGTACTTTCGCGTATCCTGGAGACCAGCAAAGCTCATTATATAACACCAGCTTTTCTGGAAGGACAAACAGCTTCTCGCCACGTTGTGTTTGACACGGAGAGGTTTTAATACTCTGCGCAGATAATCTCGAGCTGCTTTGTCCTAGAAAGCAAAAGTCACACCTGAAACTGGTTCTGCTGGAGCCGCCAAACCTGGGTCCTGGCAGTACATTTAAAGCAGAAAAGGATGGTGAAATTCAAACAGAAACCTGGATTTCGGGAAAACAGACACAAATAAGTTCACTTCAGGCAACGCCGATTGGATGGAATTCAACACAAACCGCCATCGCATCAGGGAATGTTCGCTTGCCAATAAATGTATCGAAGGCACAGATATTCTTTCTTTTTTTTTTTTTACAAAGGGACACTCCAGTTAAAATCTGGTTCAAACGATTTGATCTATAATTCAGCACATATTTATGCGGAAGAGGGTTTTGGGGTCGTACATAATTAATTTTGAGAGTACATCTCGCTGCAGATGTGAGAGAAGTCAAAGATTCACATCCTCCTTAATTGCATTATATAAGTATAAAGTCTCTCAAAGGACAGAAACTGGTAATACCCTCAGGACAGGAGCCAAGCGCCTCAGTCGCTAAAATGAACGTTATGATTCATCTCTTCTAAAGAGAGAGCTGAACGGATCACAGTAAACCGGCAAAGTCGTGGTCTTCGATAGAGAGAGACAGGGCAACACGTAATGTGAAATTCACTTTTTTTTTTTTTGAATAAGAACATCTATTTTGAGCCTGAATGTTCAAAGATTTCAGCCTTAAATGTTCTTAAAATGGTCTTGTCTCTTCAGAAATCCGTATAAAAATATTGTTTTTCATGAACCCTTTTGCACCCGCATACAGAAATTTCCGTATTATGCTCATTGACTCACCTGCCCGAATACAGATTTTCCATGTTTTTCAATTGACTTAGGGTCTTCAGTCTTATCCAGAAAGGACCAGTGTGGGTTAAGGCTTCCATTCCAACTAAGCAGATAAACACCGGATTCTACTAATCAAGGTCTTCAGCAAAGATTCAAATTCAAACTGATCATGTATCTCTGAATATTTGCTTTTGATGTGTGAAATCTGCTGCATTTTGCTGTTGCACTCAACTTGTGCAGAAATGTATAAGCAACATTCAATTTTACTGTTTCATATAATGAAATGCTATGGTTAACTCGGAGTTTAATGAAAACTTTGAGCGTATCTTATATCGGGTCTTAATTAACTTGGGCAGAGCAGTTATGTTCCATTTAGTAAAAGCTGGGTGCTAAAGGGGTAATAATGGCCTACAACATTATGTTATTTGTGTAATCAGCATTTCAAGCAACTGATAAAACATTCTCACCAACTTCACAGTTTACTGGCGAGTCTTTCTATTCAATTATTTCAAGACAGGTCCCTCACTTCACTGCTCCTTCTCAGCCTTAGGATGTTCTTAACATTATCTTAATTTTTAGGCATATTTTCAGCCCCAACATTCTTGTGTAAAAGGATATTATAAAAAAAAGTGTAAAATAGTTTTTAGCCATAAAGAGGGTGAAATGGACGATTGCTGCCAGTGGGGAGTGAGACAGAGAGAGAGAGAGCATATTTAATGAAATATAAAATCAGTATGCACGTTAACCCATCTGAAATGAGCTATAAACATGAAATTGGTGAAGAAATTTCAGCCAGGGGATGCCTGTGTGGTCTACCAGTGATTGACCTCAGCAGTCGTGTATACTGGCGGATTAATGATTGTTTTCATGGAACTCATAATGACTTGCCTTCCAATCTATGGAACACATTTCTCTGACTTAAAAAAGCATTCAGAACTACCGTGTCCAGCCATTGTCCTCGATGCTGTATGAATTCTATTTTCCCTCCACTATTCAAGCTACCAAATGCCATACAGAATCCTCATTTACACTCTAGGGCAGTTCAAGTATTCCTCCTCTAGAGTATGTACTGTGTGCTTTGCTAGATTGGGTACTGCACATTGAAGCATGCACTGTAGAACACTACAGGGCAGCACTGTGGTGTAGGGGATGGCTTTGTAGCCAGCAATAATCAGGGTCTAGACTGAGTTCCGGTCGGCCAGGACCTCTTTACGTGGAGTTTACATTTTCTTCCCGTGTTTGTGAGGGCTTCCCCCAGGTACTCTGGTTTCCCACACCTTGAAAGACATGCTTTTGGCAAACACTCCTACCAGTGTGTCCCTGAGCAAGACTCCAGCTTTAGAACTGGAGTTTGTCCTCAAGTGTTGCACAGTGGCTGACCACTGCTCCTAAGTAACTAGGATGGGTCAAATGCGGAGGACAAATTACCCCACGGGGTATGAAATAAGTATATCTTATTTTATTTTATGTTATCTTAGAGGAGATCCATAAAGTGTCAAACCTAAAAAAATGCAGTATAGTACAGCAGTATTCAATAAAATATTAAATCAATATGCAAGTTCTCCTGTGCGAACTGAAGTTTACACAAATGTACTTTTGAAAACAGAGACTGCAATGTGTTTATCACTGAACTATCAGATTGCCTGAGGCACATGTTCACTGCTCCGGTTACATAAACTTTGAGCTGCAGTGATATAACCTAAATCCACTTTTTAAACTGTTAGCTGTGGTGATACAAAGCTGAACTGTGAGCTGTGGTGATGTGAAGATAAACCGTGAGCTGTGGTGATATGAAGCTAAACTGTGAGCTGTGGTGATATGAAGCTAAACTGTGAGCCTGTGGTGATATGACGCTAAACTGTGAGCTGTGATGATATGAAGCTAAACTGTGAGCTGTGGTGATATGAAGCTAAACTGTGTGCTGTGGTGATATGAAGCTAAACTGTGTGCTGTGGTGATATGAAGCTAACCTGTGTGCTGTGGTGATATGAGGTTAAACTGTGTGCTGTGGTGATATGAAGCTAAACTGTGAGCTGTGGTGATATGAGGTTAAACTGTGAGCTGTGGTGATATGAAGCTAAACTGTGTGCTGTGGTGATGTGAAGCTAAACTGTCTGCTGTGGTGATATGAAGCTAAACTGTGTGCTGTGGTGATATGAGGTTAAACTGTGAGCTGTGGTGATATGAAGCTAAACTGTGTGCTGTGGTGATATGAGGTTAAACTGTGTGCTGTGGTGATATGAAGCTAAACTGTGAGCTGTGGTGATATGAGGCTAAACTGTGAGCTGTGGTGATATGAGGTTAAACTGTGAGCTGTGGTGATATGAAGCTAAACTATGTGCAGTGGTGATGTGAAGCTAAACTGTCTGCTGTGGTGATATGAGGTTAAACTTTGAGCTGTGGTGATATGAAGCTAAACTGTGTGTTGTGGTGATATGAAGCTAACCTGTGAGCTGTGGTGATATGAAGCTAAACTGTGAGCTGTGATGATATGAAGCTAAACTGTGTGCTGTGGTGATATGAAGCTAAACTGTGAGCTGTGGTGATATGAAGCTAAACTGTGAGCTGTGGTGATATGAAGCTAAACTGTGAGCTGTGGTGATATGAGGCTAAACTGTGTGCTGTGGTGATATGAAGCTAAACTGTGAGCTGTGGTGATATGAAGCTAAACTGTGTGCTGTGGTGATATGAAGCTAAACTGTGAGCTGTGGTGATATGAAGCTAAACTGTGTGCTGTGGTGATATGAGGTTAAACTGTGTGCTGTGGTGATATGAAGGTAAACTGTGAGCTGTGGTGATGTGAAGCTAAACTGTGAGCTGTGGTGATATGAAGCTGAACTGTGAGCCTGTGGTGATGTGAAGATAAACCATGTGCTGTGGTGATATGAAGCTAAACTGTGAGCCTGTGGTGATATGAAGCTGAACTGTGAGCCTGTGGTGATGTGAAGATAAACCGTGTGCTGTGGTGATATGAAGCTAAACTGTGAGCCTGTGGTGATATGAAGCTGAACAGTGAGCCTGTGATGATGTGAAGATAAACCGTGTGCTGTGGTGATATGAAGTTAAACTGTGAGCTGTGGTGATAGGAAGCTAAACCGTGAGCCTGTGGTGATATGAAGCTGAACTGTGAGCCTGTGGTGATGTGAAGATAAACCGTGTGCTGTGGTGATATGAAGCTAAACTGTGAGCCTGTGGTGATATGAAGCTAAACTGTGAGCTGTGGTGATATGAAGCTGAACTGTGAGCCTGTGGTGATGTGAAGATAAACCGTGTGCTGTGGTGATATGAGTCTAAACTGTGAGCTGTGGTGATGTGAGGTTGAACTGTGAGCTGTGGTGATATGAATCTAAACTGTGAGCTGTGGTGATATGAGGCTGAAACAAGAGCCGTGGTGATATGAAGCTAAACTGTGAGCTGTGGTGATATGAAGCTAAACTGTGAGCTGTGGTGATATGAAGCTAAACTGTGAGCTGTGGTGATATGAAGCTAAACTGTGAGCTGTGGTGATGTGAAGATAAACCATGTGCTGTGGTGATAGGAAGCTAAACTGTGAGTCTGTGGTGATATGAAGCTGAACTGTGAGCCTGTGGTGATGTGAAGATAAACCGTGTGCTGTGGTGATATGAAGCTAAACTGTGAGCCTGTGGTGATATGAAGCTAAACTGTGAGCTGTGGTGATATGAAGCTGAACTGTGAGCCTGTGGTGATGTGAAGATAAACCGTGTGCTGTGGTGATGTGAGTCTAAACTGTGAGCTGTGGTGATATGAGGTTGAACTGTGAGCTGTGGTGATATGAAGCTAAACTGTGAGCTGTGGTGATATGAGGCTGAAACGAGAGCCGTGGTGATATGAAGCTAAACTGTGAGCTGTGGTGATATGAAGCTAAACTGTGGGCTGTCGTGATATGAAGCTAAACTGTGTGCTGTGGTGATATGAAGCTAAACTGTGAGCTGTGGTGATATGAAGGTGAACTGTGAGCCTGTGGTGATGTGAAGATAAACCGTCAGCTGTGGTGATATGAAGCTAAACTGTGAGCCTGTGGTGATATGAAGCTAAACTGTGAGCTGTGGTGATATGAAGCTGAACTGTGAGCCTCTGGTGATGTGAAGATAAACCGTGTGCTGTGGTGATATGAGTCTAAACTGTGAGCTGTGGTGATATGAGGTTAAACTGTGAGCTGTGGTGATATGAAGCTGAACAGTGAGCCTGTGATGATGTGAAGATAAACCGTGTGCTGTGGTGATATGAAGTTAAACTGTGAGCTGTGGTGATAGGAAGCTAAACTGTGAGCCTGTGGTGATATGAAGCTGAACTGTGAGCCTGTGGTGATGTGAAGATAAACCGTGTGCTGTGGTGATATGAAGCTAAACTGTGAGCCTGTGGTGATATGAAGCTAAACTGTGAGCTGTGGTGATATGAAGCTGAACTGTGAGCCTGTGGTGATGTGAAGATAAACCGTGTGCTGTGGTGATATGAGTCTAAACTGTGAGCTGTGGTGATGTGAGGTTGAACTGTGAGCTGTGGTGATATGAATCTAAACTGTGAGCTGTGGTGATATGAGGCTGAAACAAGAGCCGTGGTGATATGAAGCTAAACTGTGAGCTGTGGTGATATGAAGCTAAACTGTGAGCTGTGGTGATATGAAGCTAAACTGTGAGCTGTGGTGATATGAAGCTAAACTGTGAGCCTGCGGTGATGTGAAGATAAACCATGTGCTGTGGTGATAGGAAGCTAAACTGTGAGTCTGTGGTGATATGAAGCTGAACTGTGAGCCTGTGGTGATGTGAAGATAAACCGTGTGCTGTGGTGATATGAAGCTAAACTGTGAGCCTGTGGTGATATGAAGCTAAACTGTGAGCTGTGGTGATATGAAGCTGAACTGTGAGCCTGTGGTGATGTGAAGATAAACCGTGTGCTGTGGTGATGTGAGTCTAAACTGTGAGCTGTGGTGATATGAGGTTGAACTGTGAGCTGTGGTGATATGAAGCTAAACTGTGAGCTGTGGTGATATGAGGCTGAAACGAGAGCCGTGGTGATATGAAGCTAAACTGTGAGCTGTGGTGATATGAAGCTAAACTGTGGGCTGTCGTGATATGAAGCTAAACTGTGTGCTGTGGTGATATGAAGCTAAACTGTGAGCTGTGGTGATATGAAGGTGAACTGTGAGCCTGTGGTGATGTGAAGATAAACCGTCAGCTGTGGTGATATGAAGCTAAACTGTGAGCCTGTGGTGATATGAAGCTAAACTGTGAGCTGTGGTGATATGAAGCTGAACTGTGAGCCTCTGGTGATGTGAAGATAAACCGTGTGCTGTGGTGATATGAGTCTAAACTGTGAGCTGTGGTGATATGAGGTTAAACTGTGAGCTGTGGTGATATGAAGCTAAACTGTGTGCTGTGGTGATATGAAGCTAAACTCTGTGCTGTGGTGATATGAAGCTAAACTGTGTGCTGTGGTGATGTGAAGCTAAACTGTGAGCTGTGGTGATATGAAGCTAAACTGTGTGCTGTGGTGATATGAAGCTAAACTATGAGCTGTGGTGATATGAAGCTAAACTGTGAGCTGTGGTGATATGAAGCTAAACTGTGAGCTGTGGTGATAGGAAGCTAAACTGTGAGCCGGTGGTGATATGAAGCTGAACTGTGAGCCTGTGTTGATGTGAAGATAAACCGTGTGCTGTGGTGATATGAAGCTAAACTGTGAGCCTGTGGTGATGTGAAGATAAACCGTGTGCTGTGGTGATATGAGGCTGAAACGAGAGCCGTGGTGATATGAAGCTAAACTGTGAGCTGTGGTGATGTGAAGATAAACCGTGTGCTGTGGTGATATGAGTCTAAACTGTGAGCTGTGGTGATATGAAGCTAAACTGTGAGCTGTGGTGATATGAGGCTGAAACTGTGAGCTGTGGTGATATGAAGCTAAACTGTGAGCTGTGGTGATATGAAGCTAAACTGTGAGCTGTGGTGATATGAAGCTAAACTGTGTGCTGTGGTGATATGATGCTAAACTGTGAGCTGTGGTGATATGAGGCTAAACTGTGAGCTGTGGTGATATGAGGTTAAACTGTGAGCTGTGGTGATATGAAGCTAAACTGTGTGCTGTGGTGATATGAAGCTAAACTGTGAGCTGTGGTGATATGAAGCTAAACTGTGAGCTGTGGTGATATGAAGGCTAAACTGTGAGCTGTGGTGATATGAAGCTAAACTGTGAGCTGTGGTGATATGAAGCTAAACTGTGAGCTGTGGTGATATGAAGCTAAACTGTGTGCTGTGGTGATATGAAGCTAAACTGTGAGCTGTGGTGATATGAGGCTAAACTGTCTGCTGTGGTGATATGAAGCTAAACTGTGAGCTGTGGTGATATGAAGCTAAACTGTGAGCTGTGGTGATATGAAGCTAAACTGTGAGCTGTGGTGATATGAAGCTAAACTGTGAGCTGTGGTGATATGAAGCTAAACTGTGTGCTGTGGTGATATGAAGCTAAACTGTGTGCTGTGGTGATATGAAGCTAAACTGTGAGCTGTGGTGATATGAAGCTAAACTGTGAGCTGTGGTGATATGAAGCTAAACTGTGAGCTGTGGTGATATGAAGCTAAACTGTGAGCTGTGGTGATATGAAGCTAAACTGTGTGCTGTGGTGATATGAAGCTAAACTGTGTGCTGTGGTGATATGAAGCTAAACTGTGTGCTGTGGTGATATGAAGCTAAACTGTGTGCTGTGGTGATATGAAGCTAAACTGTGTGCTGTGGTGATATGAGGTTAAACTGTGAGCTGTGGTGATATGAAGCTAAACTGTGAGCTGTGGTGATATGAAGCTAAACTGTGAGCTGTGGTGATATGAGGCTAAACTCTGAGCTGTGGTGATATGAAGCCTAACTGTGTACTGTGGTGACATGAAGCTAAATTGTGTGCTGTGGTGATATGAAGCTAAACTGTGTGCCGTGGTGATATGAAGTTAAACTGTGAGCTGTGGTGATATGAAGCTAAACTGTGTGCTGTGGTGATATGAAGCTAAACTGTGAGCTGACATGATATGAAGCTAAACTATGAGCTGTGGTGATATGAAGCTAAACTGTGAGCTGTGGTGATATGAAGCTAAACCGTTTTAAATCTGTCCTTTTGGCTTCAGTTATAAACACTTTCACACAGGAATGCAAGCGCAGACACACACACACGCACACACACGCTCAAAAAAAAAAGAATGCAGGAATTCATGACAGATTAAGAAACAAAGCGCAGTCCTCAGGGGAGGATGGAGGGATTGGCAGGAGAGATGAAAGGAAGTGCAGGGAGAGAAATGGAGCGATAAGCCTGAACGAGTAAAAAAAGAAAATGGACCGGAGCCACTGAGAGCAGTCGGAAAAGGAGAGAAAGAGCGAACGTCTGTAGAGCAGCACTGGCAGTGTGCAGAAGAACCAGGAAAGGTATCTTTTATGCCCCCTTTTTCACTAGGGTGACAAAAACGACCATTACTGTAAATTAGCGAGCAAAAAATAAATATAAAACCCAAACATTCACCCTCTCTACCCTAAATTTAGCCTCAATTTTAATTCCAATCACATTCACGGGCATTGGGCCATATAAGGCATTGATCTGCTAAACTGCACAAACGCTGATAATTTCCCTTGTTTATATAACACCAGAGTGTTTATGTACCCCAGCGCTGCCAGCGTAATTAGTTTTGTCATGCCAAGTAAAACCCAAATTTGATCTTGATAATAAGGCGGTAAACGCATTCTCTCATCAGTCTCTCTCTCTCGCTATCACAATCGCTCCCACTCCTCCTGTTTTCTCACTCCCTCTCACTCTCTTTCTCTTTCTCTCCCTCTCTCCGTGAAGTTGAAGTTCAAACTGCTTCATTGGCATGATGAAACGTCCTTTTGTGCCGCCAAAGTACTGCACAGCAATGTGTGGAATACTATGAAATAAAAAAGAACAATTGAAGAATGTATGACTATGTAGCTTACATGAACGCATCTCTGCACTTATTAATAAATACAAAAAAAAACACAATAATAGTCATAATAATAATAATCTATATCTCTCAATCTGTCCCACCATCTCGTCAGCGTTCTTCACAGGTGAATGATGGGACACGTTTAACAATAGGTAAGGATGAGAACAAGGCCGACGTGGAGAGGTATGGTAGCTCTCGAGTTTTTAAAACTTGAACCGAAGCCATTCGGACTTATTTTTAGATGTTTTATGAGACATGAGGTACCCCTTTACAGGTTGGAATAGTCATTTGACATTAGCATAATCAGTGCTTAAGTTCATTGTTATAGGTATTGAAATACCTCCAGTGTGTTTTACAGGATCCGAACGCTGAATACACTCCGCCGAGCAGTCCTGCTGAATTATGGGAGCCATATTTCACCCTCGTGTGGCACAATAGGTTTGAAACCGCCTTAATCCAAATTCATGTGCGAATATTAATTTCACAGAACTCCTCTCCTGGTCGTGCCAGCAGGCGGAACAAGGCCATAATTTTCCGTTCAAAGTAATAGTAAGTCAGCATATGTTCCAGGCTGGTGCGGCTAAAAGAAATATTGCAGCTCGCCGAGCATCATTAGCCTCTATTTGTAAAAGTTTGGTAAAAAGTGCTGATCTGGGATCAGTTTTTTTTTCTTTTCTGCTCTTAGTTGGAGTACTGAGGTCGCCTTCAGCAGACCTCCCTTCTGTAAAAGACAGCATAACCCACTGCCAAGAGTATTGCCATAATTAATTTTGATTTATTCAACCTGAACTGTTATCCTCGATGACGAAGTCCATGAAGCTGATTGTAATGTTCATTTTTGTTTTTGATGCATACGGAATGCAGGCTGTGTGGAATCTGACCTCAAGAGATTTGCTAAGTAGTTTTGTCATTGTTTTTTCTGCCCACCATAATTACGTTTGTCCGCCCGTAAACAAATCTTGTCATCGCTTTTACAAGAAAACTACTGCGTGGATCTTCAAAAAATTCTGCATTCATATTCCCCTAACTGTCTATTTGTTTTCCATGTAAATTTTTTTTGCCTCATTTGTGCATTCAAAATGGCTGCCAGGTCACCATGTTGAATGAATTTGTCATCGGTTTCCCAAGGAAAGTACTCTGTGGATCTTGACCAAATCCCCTATTCATGTTCCCCCCAGCTCTCTACATGTGCACCATGTAATTTTTTTTGTAGCCAGTTCTTCTCATTGAGGCAAGATGAGAACTAATAAGTCTTGATCTGTTTTCAATGATTTTCTTTAATTAACAAGTTTTCCAATGATAAGATCGAGCTGTCAGCAGTTCTTTTTAAGACACACAGACACACAGCTTCTTTTTTAACCCTTTACAGTACAGTCCTTTTTTGAGCAAATTTCCTCCCAAACTAAAATGATTAAGGCTCTTGAGCCATTTTGACTGCAAGCATTATCATGGTCTTACTTGAAAGGCGACAGTTATTAGATTACCCAACTTAAGTAACAACACCGGAAATGTAAGTTTTTGTCCGTCAGAAAAAGATTTTATGCTTTCTTCTGCCACTGTGGCCAAGGCTCATGAGCTTAAAAAAAAATCCAGCCACAGCCAGACGCCTGAACAACTTCAGGTACAAATATTATAATTCTGAAACCAAATATGAATATGTTACGGATTTATTTTCTTGGTTATGTTTGTGCATGTTCCAACAAACAATTTTGGAGAGTCCAAATTTCCCTGCCTTCCTAGCCACGGTTGTGTTCGCTTTTAAAATAGTTTTAGAACTTCCTTATTTCAGGTTGTTATGCTCATATGTAGCCCAGAGTTTCATTCCAATATAAACTTCCAGTTCCCTGAACTGGTATGCGATTGTATGTGTGTAATAAAGTCGCTTCCAGCTCCTTCGTTTCATCGACAAAATCCCCCCCTTGTCAGAAACCGCTGAAACAATTCCTCCTTGAAAAATGAATCCGTTGGCTTCCATTCGCATCCATCTTTTGGACGTTTCAGACCATTGGCTGTCTGTGTAAACTAAAAGAATTTTATTTCCTGTTACATTGGAGTGAGGGCTGATAGGCTAAAACCAGAGGCGGACGGAGTACACAGCTTCATTACTTAAGTAAAAGTACAGATACTACTTGTTAAATTTTACTCAAGTACAAGTAAAAGTTCTACAGTCAGATTTTTACTTAAGTAAAAGTACTGGAGTACTTGTTTTTAAAAATACTTAAGTATCAAAAGTAAAAGTAAATTTTCTAAATATTGTATTATTACTGCCACAGTGCTTACCTTTACCTACAGAAACCTACTGGATGGAGCTTTTATAGATACTTTAATGTTAAAGACTGTATCAGCGATATGACGTCACTATTGTTGACAGTTGAAAAGTTCTCAAAACGCAACAGAGCCGCTCGCCCCTCCCCTTCAGCAGCTTGGAACATGAACGCGCTTTTCTTAAAGTGAAACTTCTGAGTATTCACGCCTTTGCATTGACTTTGAAAGTAATCGTTTCACGTCCGGTGTGAAAGCAGCTTAAGAATGGCTCACTCAGCTGGGTAAATGGCCGTGTACAGCTCATTGTGATAAACGCCCGGTAGCAACAATGACGACTATTGCCAGACGATAAATTTACACCATTAGTGCTGGCTACAACAAGGTATCTGACAAGTATCTTAGCTCTGCATGACAGAATGAGTACGAACAACATCACATAGATCACCACTTTTAGCTAAACTTATCACGCGGTTATACATTCATCGACGATTTTCAACTCTAAGTACTAACCAGAGTAAAAATGTTATTATACGAACACAAACTCTGGTTTCATCAGACAGAATTAGCAAACTCACTAGCTTGCCAACCGAGCCTAAGAGGAAATATCGATCTCTCTATTGTTTGATTCGTTCTGACCAGCATGATCTATGCAAGATAGCCTTACAAAAACAATACACGAGCTTCCCTCAATTTTGCTTGGGATGACAATTTACAATTCACATCCAACCAAGTTAGCACCAGCTGTACTCACCTGTCCAGTAGAAACAAGGCGACCTGGGCATCAGAATTATAACCATTCAACTCCCGGAATTCTCTCCAACGTTGGTATGCTTTTCCTATGTTTATTCAGGACTTCACATAGCTGCGATCGCATTCCTTTTTCCTCGACATGCACTCGTTTGAGTGTCTCTTTTTCGGTTTAGCTTCCACCATGCTTCACTCTGCCGCTTTGGTAAAGTGCCACTGCCAGTTCCTTTCGTTCCTCAGTCACACCCATTTGTCATGCATGAGCACGAAACTGGCGCAGAAGACCCACCCCTGCCCTCCGATTCGTTGGAACACTTTTGTTGATGTTTTGACGGTAGGGTTTCCCCCCCCTTTTTTTTTTTACGAAAAAGTAGCGAGTACTTGGGTTATGGATAGAAATGTTGCGGAGTAAAAAGTACAATATTTGCCTTTCAAATGTACTCAAGTAAAAGTCATAAGTCGTCCCCCAACATGATACTCAAGTAAAGTAGAGATCCCCAAAAAGTGTACTTAAGTACAGTACTCAAGTAAATTTACTTCGTTACTGTCCGCCTCTGGCTAAAACACTTACTGTTCTGTTAGATTAGCACATAATAGCCAGTGGGTGCATGTATTTTGTTTCTAAAGGGCTACTGTACAAAGTGCAGCGCTGCATCATGAGTAGAATTGCTAATTACAGAGAAATTCATGAAGACATACAGCTACTACTTCTATGGCAAAATTGATTTGGTGATGTTTGTTCAAGCTTGCTTGTTTTGTGGATTAAAAACTTCGACAAGTTTTTATCTTTTGACCACCACCGAGGTAAGGAAATCGACATATTTTCAACGTATTTTGACAAATCGTATCAATGCTACACAACTGAACCTATGGGACTGCATAGTCAGGCTGAGGGTTGTTATGACACAATTTTAAATACTATTTTCGCTATCGTTTTTCATCATAAAACGGGTAACACAGTTAGAATGCTGAGTCCTCAAACTCGAACAATATATAGTTCTACAACATAGCTCAATATTTGATAGCATAAAAACAAAATTATGCCTAGCAGCCTGACCTGCCCTCGGGCCAGTGCTTGCCAAAGGGTAAATGAAATGTTGCAACGATTAAAAAGAAAATGTTTCCTTTACGAAAAGGATTAACTATCATGTTAACTTTCGTTGTTTACTTTCTAGCACATCCTGCACAATCTAATCTAATCTTAATGATTGTTTAATCACAACAAAGACAGCGAAAATGATTAACAAATATCCAAAAATTTTTATTGAAATGCAATTTTGCGTCAAAATGACGCCTTTTCTTTCTCGTGTTACCTACGCAAGGAAAACTGAACACACCTGACAATGTTGAGTGTTTTCAGAGTTCAGGTAATGTTAATTTAAATGAAAGATTCAAAACAGGTCAAGAGCAATCATTATTTTCAAGAGGCATTCAGTGTTTCACCAATTTTCAGCTCACCAGCTATGCATCGTATAAGTGACAGTAGAATTCCATGTAGTAAGAGCCCCGTCTCATCCCGACATGTCATATATTGACACTACCTGACCAAGGGTTGATCTACGACGCAAAAAAAACGCTGTTGGTGTCCTTATTTGATGCCAGTTTAAAACGAACCCTACCCCCTAACCCTTAACCCGAACCCTAACCCCAAGCGTCAAATTAAGCGGCCAAAAGCTTCCTTTTGCATCGTATACCGACGTTTGGTCAGGTAGCGTCAATACATGACGAGTCCGGATGAGAATGTGTTGGTTGCAAATGAATTAGACAGCATATCTGATACTTCTCTCTATCTTTGATTGTTTCTTAATCCCCTCGGGTGCCTGGACGAACTGAGTGGCGTTTTCGAGTTGTTTTGACAAGTGGAGGCAGTTAGACCGTTTTCTCAGTGATTACCCTCCCTAATGTTTACTGCTGTGAATTTGCATGTTGATTTGTCATCTATTCCCCTGAGTACAGTAAAATGGGACTGAAACTCATTCACCGTTACAGATCCAGAGATTTACACTCCCCTGTATATGATTGTGAGTGTGTGTATGTGTGTGCGCAAATATATGCGTGTGTGGATGCATGTTTATGTGTCCAACTGTGAGAGCGTGTGCAAGTTCATATATGTATACACATGCGTGATTACACATATGTGGACATTTGTGGGTTCTGCTTGACCCTTTCATAGTGAGGTGTGTTTTTGTATTGCTTGTCAAAGTAAGCCTATTAGTCATTGCGTAACTTTGTTAGTTGTTGTATGGGCGGTTGTCGCATGTTGTTCGTTGTTGAATGGATGATTGTGTAATGTTGTTAGTCGTTGTACGGGTGGTTGCATAATGTGTGAATTTGCCAGCCGCTCACCATAGACCTTGACTTTTTATTTATACATTTGTCCTGTTGCCATGACAACTCCACTTTTCCATGTATTGTAAAGATACTGCTGCACATACACGCGCACTCACGCACACACAAACGCATGTGCTGCATGTGTCCGACATTGAATAGAATACTCCAAGCATGCACCTTCACTGAGAGAGTGAACACTATCGAAGGCCTAAAAACACATCCCCCCTTCTCCCTGGAAAGCGTCATTAGATTTGTGTCCATACAGCTAACCCCCACACTCTGACACTGAGCATGCTCACTCCGTATCCCTGTATTACCACTGAGAAAGTGCAGTCAAAGGTAACAGTTCAAAATGGCCGCCCTCAAAGCCCAGAGTCCTCCTGCAAATTCTCTGCCAAGGCCCAGTTCTTACAGAATCGCTCCGGGGGAGCCGGGGTGGGGTGTATGGTTTCCTCTGTGGATGATGGACTAGGTTATCTTCACAAAAAAAAAACACAATTAACTGAATGAAATACATGGGAAGGGCAAATTATCGTAAACACTTAAATAAATAATAACTGGCTTCCTGGAACCAATGTACTGCTTCTGTTGAGACAGGTTCAGAAATGGAGCGATTCCATTTTTTGGTGAATTTTATTTATTTCTTTTTTCTTTTTTTTTTACCTGTAATTAACTGGGGAAATTCCATTGAAAACAAGTTTCTGTTTTTCAAGGACACCCTGGGAGAAATGCCAGATCAAGCAGCTGTAAGTGAGGAGGGATACAGAGAAACAGGTAAACTCTTGAGTTGTAGTTCAGTGGTTCTTTGCTAAAATCTCACCAAGAGTCAATTTGTCTCTGTCGAAGAGCTTTGACTTGCGGGCACTGTTCTTATTTTCCAATTGCCTTTTTTCTTTTTCTTTTTTTTTGGTGTTTGCCATTTGTTTTCATTATTTTTAACACAGTTCCCCAGTAGTTTTGCCGTTTTTGTGAATGAGGCACTTCCAATTTGGGCATCAACAATTTGGCCTGCGTCGAACACGAGCTTCTAACTAGCATTCACATTAATCGAGGCACATGACTAGATGGTTTCGTAAATTAGGTTGAGAGACTAAATGTATTTTTTATATTTTTTACAGCTGTCTAGGGCATTTTGTCCACCCCTTGTACCGTGTATCAGTATGACGATACGGAGAAGATTTGATCCAAGATCGCTGTCATATCACGCCATGAAGCTGTTGTATATGCATACATACCATCCCGGTATATTCATTTCATCATTTTATAAACCTTAACTCACCACCCCATTTTCAAACATGCAACATCATATACTTGCATTCCAAACTAAATCTAATAGTTCATAAAGGCAATTCGGCAAAGCACGGAGATATCAGATCTTCAGTAAACACCAGCAGAAGCTCAGAGGTTTTGGAGGAAATCCAGCCTAATTCTTGATTCAGTTTGTTCTCATGTCAGACGTGAATAATTCTTGCAACGAAAATGCTACAAGGCTACGTCTTCAGATTACTGCTAATTCTGAAATGATTATAAGCATTCCGTCTGTCACCACTTTTGCGAATTAGAGATGCGAACTCCATTAGACGACAGCCGAACAGCTGAAACCTATCGGCGATTTGAATAATTTAAAAACGGCTTTCTTTAGCGCAGGGATTCTTGGTATTTTGGTGTTTTATAACTGTTTCTGTCCAGGCCACAGCTTTCTCTGTGTCAGTCTACAGGCTTGAGTTTTAAAATTCAGTTCTTGGAACTTGACTGAGTTATGTAACAGGCTACAATTGTTTCTAATTTATGATTCAAGAGAATTAGACTTTTAGTCTCTCTCTCTCTCTCTCTCTCTCTCTCTCTCTCTCTCTCTCTCGTTTTCAGTCTCTGTGTCTGGGTCATGATATCAATGGGAATGTTTAACGAAGACCCCTGCAGGTGTGAGATATTTTTCTTATCCATTACAACACATTACTGGTGTTATCCAGAACAGAGAGCTTGCATTTCCTGTAGTGCCTAATTATAGCACTGAGTATTTACAGATGCAATGCATCTGAAGCACATTAATCAAGGGTCTAACAGCAGAGTCCTTCCTGGGCTCTGAACCTGCAAACTTAGGGTCATAAACCCTGCAACCTTAGACCAGGTGTATAATGCTGCTTGCACGTGTATTACAGTAAACACGACCCACACACCAACAAACTAGCGCCTGCACATCTTAGAAACAGAGACCCGTAGATCTAAAAGCAATGACCACCATGTCTACAAACAGTGACCCACACATCTACAAATTAGAATCCACAAACTGGAACCCACACACCAACAAACTGGGACCCGCATACCAATAAACTGGGACCCGCACATCTTATAAAACAGATACCCATAAATCTATAAGCAGGGATGCACACATCTATACAATGAGTCCCACACGTCTACAAACTGGGACACACACATTACAAATCAGGACCTACCCGTCAACAAAAAGAGACCCGAATATCTACAAACCGTGACCCACACATCTAAAAACTGAAACCCACACATCTATGAATACGGACCCACACATCCACAGACAGTGACCCTCACATCAACGATCAGACACCCGCACATCTACAAAAATGGGACCCGCACATCAACAAACTGGGACCCACACCTCTCCGAACATGGACACACACACCAACAAAGTAAGACCCACACATCAACAAGCAGAGACCGGCACATCTACAAAAATGGTACCCACACATCTACAAGCTGGAATCCACACATCAACAAACAGGGACCCACACATCTACAAACATGGACACATGCATCTGCAAACTGGGACACACACACCAACAATCTGGGACCTAAACATCTGCAAACTAGAAATGCGAATACAGAATCCTACACAGTCAGAGTTTGTACTTTATTGACCCAGTATGTATTCGAGAGGCATTTGCTCAGCAGGATTTAAGCATTCATTACTTCATTTGTTTTTTATTTGAGAAGGACAAATAGTCTAGCATTAATCACATAGATTTTAATGACATTTTTACTTCCCAGCTTGGGCAGCCAGACAGGCCTTTAAATGGAAAATGAGAGAGATGGGGAGAGTGGAAGTGAGAGATGGAGAGAAAGCCAACGGACAAATTGGGGGCATGCTTGCCGTTGATAATGAGCTTGCTCTGGTCTGTGCTTTTATGTTTGATCTCATATTAAAAAACAGATCGGCATTATGGTACTGGGCGTGAATTTTAATGCGACTGGCGCCAGCTTCACAGACGCTTCAGAGAGGCCCAGTACGGGGCGTTGAATGTAAAAATCTGGAATTTTCAGCTCACCTACTGCCTCCAGACACACTGCAGTTCGAAAGCATTAGGATAGTTAGCCAATTTTGGCTTTTTTTTGGCTCAAAACTGAAGCACACTGGATCTTGAAAACAGTGAATGTGAGATGCAGTCTCTGAGTGTTATGACTCTTACTGGGGATTTACACCAGATGTGTGTTCGGCCTGCCTCCATCCTGCTGCGTGTTTGCTGCGTGCATTGCCATCCGTCAACTCCCGCCAGCTGCGTTTTTACTGCATATCAGCGCCGGACGGTGAGAGAAGCGAGACCAATGAGCGAGCCTCACGAGATCATGCGGTAATTACAAAATTACGTGCGATCCCCAGAGATAAATGATACATGTTATATTAAGTGCAACTACAAATAGGCAACAGCCGTTGCTCTTTACCGAAAGGATTGAGGAACGGTTGATTTGCTTCGATTTGATAATTTTTTGAGATTTTGTGCTTCTACCATGGATAAGTAGCCTATTTATTCATAAATGTTCTTAATTTCCTGTTTGTGTTGGGTTTGTCATTTGTTTGGAAAGTGTTCTGTCGATAAAGTTTAGTGTACATATTTTCTTGCTTCGGTTGCTGTCCTAGCCCACAATACAAACTGGCGCCAACACAGATTTGAAAATTAACCGTATCTTTTAATGTGTCTGTGTACCGATTGATCTGCTGTGCTGAAGTATTGAGTTTGTGCTGCGGCATTCGGCAAAAATAGAAGTCTTGCGTATCTGCTGCGCACTGCTGCGGTTTGCCGGAGCTGGGACGGACGAGAAATGCAACGTAGCGGATCTGGTGTAAACACACTCATTGACTAAAGTGAATCCTATCAGCTCTGCTGCCATGGCGGACCGCAGATGGACCAAACACGCATCTGATGTAAATTGGGGGTTACAGGAATCGGAGCTATGTTTATAGACTGTCAAGGACCCAACAGATTGCATGGTAACTGTTTTTTACCGGAGTTGGTCCCAGGGTGCTGCTCTGTAGCTGATCACTGCTTCAAAGTAACAAGAGAGGGTTAAATGCAGAGGACAAATTATCCCACGGGGTTTATTACAGTATATTCATTGTGACATTCAGATGCTCCAGTCAGACCCAGGCCAAATGATACACAGTCAGGTCCATAAGTATTTTTCATTGCTTTGAGTTTGTATGCTGCCACAATGGATTTGAAATGAATCAATGAAGATGCACTTGAAAGGTCGACTTTCAGGTTTAACGTAAGGGTTTTTCCACAAAATACTGTGTACACTGTGTAAGAATTACAGAAGTTTGTACATGTAGCCCCTTCAGTTTTTGGAGTTTAAAAGTATTTGGACAAACTAGTATGATCGTGAATTAAATTGTCATTTTTAATAGCTGGTTGCAAATCCTTTGCAGTCAATGACTGCTTGAAGTCTGGAGCCCATAGACATCACCAGATGCTGAGTTTCTTCCCTGGCGATGCTCTGCTAGGCCTTCACTGCAGCTGATTTCAGTTTCTGTTCTTCTTTAGGCACTTTTGCCTTCATTTTAGCCTTCAACAAGTGAAATGTGCCATTGGACTCAGGTTATATGATTGAATTGTCTATTGTAGAACATTCCACTTCATTGCTTTAAAAATCATGGGTTGCTTTTGCAGTATGCTGCCAAGTCATCGTCCATCTGCACTGTTCTCCAATGAGTTCTGAAACATTTGGCTCAAGCGAAGTATATGATATAGCCCTGTACAATTCAAAATCATCCTGTAGCTTCTATCAACAATCACATCATCAATAAATACAGGCACACGAGCAGAATTGGCGGGCATACGTGCCCCTACATAACCACTCTTCACAGATGAGGAGGTGTGCTTCAGATCACGAGCAGATCCCTTCCCTAATTCTTCTCTTCCTATCTTTCTGGTACAAGTTAATCTTTGTCTCATTTCCCCATCAGATGTTGTTCCAGAACTACATACATACATACATATAGATTTTTTTTTTTTTTGGCAAAGTTCTTGTTCCTGAGCCCCTCAAATGGTTGGCATCTTCAGATAAAACTGCATTAACTTTAGTGAAGTCTTCTCTTGATTGCTGACTTTGCCACTTGTACATCTACCTTCTGGAGAGCGTTTTTGATGTAGCCAACTGTTTTGAAGAGGTTTATCTGAACCAGGGAAAGAATTCTTCGGTCATCCACCACAGTTGTTGTCCATGGTCTTCCAGGCCTTTTTATATTCCTGAGCTCACCATTACTTTCTTACTTATAAAGAATATATAGGAAGGTTCAGTGGGCCACAGCTAGCGGCTTTCCTTTTCCTCTGGTGGTTCTGTTTTGATTTTTCAGCCATATGACTTCACTGGCAGTTACAGCTCTTTGGATGTCATATTGAGGGTTCACAGCAACAGAGTGCAAAAAGTAGAATCCATTTTTTTTTTTTAATACCAACTGATTTTATTTTATGGCCAGTCCATGCTTTTTTCATTTTAAAGCACCAGTTGAAAATTCTCAGTGAGCTGCAGTAAACCTTTTCATATAGTAACAGCATCAAGAGAGGAAATACGACCCCAATTCCAAAATAGTTGGGACAAAGTGTAAATTGTGAATAAAATCAAAACGCAATGACTTTCAAATCACACCAGCCAGTATTTTATTCACAATAGAACAGAAATAACATAGCAAATGTTGAAACTGAGAAATTTTACAATTCTATCCAGAAATTGAGCTCATTTCAATTTTGATGGCTGCTACAGGTCTCAAAAAAGTTGGGACAGGGGCCTGTTTACCATGGCGTATCATCCTCTCTTCTTTTTAACTCAGAATGTAGGCGTCTGGGCATTGAGGAGACAAGTTCTTGAGTTTAGCCACTGGAATTTGATCCCACTCTTGTTTAATACAGGCTTCCAGCTGCTGGAGAGTTTGGGGTCTCCTTTGACGGACTTTTTCTTAAATTATGCACCAAATTTTCTCAATCGGTAAAATATCAGGACTGCAGGCAGGCCAGTTCAGCACATGGACTCTTCTACAATGAAGCCATGCTGTTGTAATCGCGGCAGTATGTGGTTTTGCATTGTCCTGCTGAAATACACAAGGCCTTCCCTGGAATAGATTTCGTCTGGAGGGGAGCATATGTTGCTCTAAAACTTTTATATACCTTTCAGCATTCATGGTGCTTTTTAAAACATGCAAGTGTCCCACACCATATGCACTAATGCATCCCCATACCATCAGAGATGCTGGCTTTTGAACTGAACGCTGATAACAGGAGGGGTGGTCTTTCTCCTCTTTAGCCCGGAGGACACAACGCCCATGATTTCCAACAAGAATGTCAAATTTGGACTCGTCTGACCACAGGACACTTTGCCACTTTGCTACAGTCCATTTTAAATGAGCCTTGGCCCAAAGAACACGGCAGCGCTTCTGGATCATGATCAACAATGGCTTCCTTTTTGCATGATAGAGTTTTAGGTGGCATCTGTGGATGGCACAGCGGACTGTGTTTACAGACAGTGGTTTCTTGAAGTATTCCTGGGCCCATTTAGTAATGTCAATGACAGAATCATGCCGGTGAGTGATGCAGTGGCGTCTGAGGGCCAAGATCTTCGGCCTTGTCCCTTACAGTTTTTCCAGTTTCTCTGAATCTTTTGATGATGTTATGCACTGTCGATGATGAGACCTTCAAAGCCTTTGCAATTTGAATTTAAAGTATTCCACAATTTTTTTACCCAAGCCTTCACAGGTTGGAGAGCCTCTGGCCATCTTTACTTCTGAGAGACTCAGCCTCTCTAAGACATCCCTTTGATAGCCGATCATGTTACACACCTGATGCCAGTTAACTTAATTACTTGCTATATGTTCTTTCTGCTGATTCTCTTATATATTAATTGCTTTTTCAGCCCTTTTTTTGCCTTTGTCCCAACTTTTTTGAGACCTGTTGCAGCCAGAAAATTTGAAATAAGCTCATTTTATGGATAAAAATGTAAAATGACTCAGTTTCAACATTTGAAATGTTATCTGTGTTCTATTGTAAATAACATATTGGCTCATGTCATCTGAAAGTCATTGCATTTTGATTTTATTCACAATTTACACTTCGTCCCAACTATTTCGGAATTGGGGTTGTTCTTTAAATTCATGTTTTACCCAGGACTGGATGAATTTTGATCCACGAATGGCTGAGGTTTGGCCCACATACGTTGTAATTGAAAAGGAGCATTTAGGCTTGTAGACAGTGGGTAAAGACACGGACATAATTAGCAATATGTGGTGTGTGTGATTGGACACACTGTGTTCAAAAATGTTCTAACATTGCCATTTGTCTTCACAGGTTCTGCGTCTTTTGATACATCGCAGCTCTTTAATTAGCTGCTCAATCGAAGGCTTTTGAAAACTCGCTCCCTCCCGCCCGCCCACTTTCGCACTCTCTCTCTCGGCTTTCATCTCGGACTGTCTGCGTGTGCTCAGCGAAGCTGGTTAGTGGTTTTCGTGGTGGCCCTGTGATGCTGTTATCCCGGCGCAGCTCATTCTCCCAGCTCACAGGCCCCACAGCCCTTTCTCACACGCCAGCTTTAGGTGAAAACCTCGCCTGCCAAAGTCGAGCTCAAAGTCAGCCTAGCGCACTGACCGCTGTGAATACTCCTCCCGCAGAAATACGAGAAACAGACCCTGCTAAACATATGAGTTGGGTCAGAACCAGAGGCTACTATCTACCATTTGGTGAAACATGAGTTAAGTGCAGACAGTATGGTGCCCTCTAATGATACTTATATCATAAATGTTGAACATCTGTTACAAGTTCTTCAAACCAGAAGTGTTAAGAACCTGGTAAACATCAGAATTTACTGAAAGCAGAAAATGTGAACCTGTTTATCTCAGAACTTTCAATTTGTGGGTTAGTAGACTCTGGTTCTCACCAACTCATAACCCAATACTGCTTTCTCCCTCTCTTCTTTCCCTTCTGTTGTTCTTTTTTCCATCTACTCCTTCTCTCCTTCTAATACCTTTCTTTCTCTTCCACCTGACTCTCTCCCAGGTTGTGTTTCCTTCCTCATTTCTTTCTCTTACCCTTCTCCCTCTATCCCCACACTTCTCTTTCCTTCCCCCTCTCTCCCTACACTTCTCTTTCCTTCCCCCTCTCTCCCTCACTCTTGCTCTTCCATCCTCTCTCTTCTCCCAGAGCTATACGCAGAGAGAGAGAGAGAGAAATAGAGAGAGAGAGAGAGAGAGGAAAGACAGCTGTAGCATGTACTAATCCATCAAACTGAAAAAGAAAACAGAATTGAACGTCACAGCACAGAAAAAATACTGAACGCACAGATAAAATAGTAACTAATGAATCAATGGCGAAAAGGAAAATGCCATGACAGCAAATGTAACGAGTCACAAACGGTCGCAACTCAAGAGAGTAAATTGCTTGAAAGGGCTCTGTGCCCTTGGATGCCAGACTTACAGGCAAAATGGAACACTTATCAAATTCCGTCAGATATACGCAAGAAGCTGAAAAACCTTGGGCTGGAGCTAAGAAAAATATCTGGTCCCCACAAATTGACACAAAGCAAGATCAATGGTTTTTATTTTTATTGTCTGCACAACAAAACCTGTTTCCTACCAAAAACAGAGGATTCATACAAGAACCTCCTGCATTGGAGTTAAACCTGCAGACACTGCGGCCCTCCAGGACTGGAGTTAAACCTGCAGACCCTGTCGCCCTCCAGGACTGGAGTTAAACCTGCAGACCCTGTCACCCTCCAGGACTGGAGTTAAACCTGCAGACCCTGTGGCCCTCCAGGACTGGAGTTAAACCTGCAGACACTGTGGTCCTCCAGGACTAGAGTTAAACCTGCAGATACTGCAACCCTCCAGGACTGGAGTTAAACCTGCAGACACTGTGACCCTCCAGTAGTGGAGTAAAACTTGCAGACAGTGCTGCTCTCTAGGACTGGAGTTTACTGTAGCTCTCCTGGACTGGAGTTAAACCTGCAGACACTGTGGTCCTCCAGGACTGGAGTTAAACCTGAGGACAGTGCTGCCCTCCAGGACTGGCGTCAAACCTGCAGACATTGTGGCCCTCCAGGACTGGGGTTAAACCTGCCGACACTGTGGCCCTCCAGGACTGGGGTTAAACCTGCCGACACTGTGACCCTCCAGTAGTGGAGTTAAACCTGCAGACACTGTGGTCCTCCAGGACTGGAGTTAAACTTGCAGACACTGCGAACCTCCAGGACTGGGGTTAAACCTGCCGACACTGTGACCCTCCAGTAGTGGAGTTAAACCTGCAGACACTGTGGTCCTCCAGGACTGGAGTTAAACTTGCAGACACTGCGAACCTCCAGGACTGGGGTTAAACCTGCCGACACTGTGACCCTCCAGTAGTGGAGTAAAACTTGCAGACACTACAGCCCTCCAGGACTGGAGTTTACTGTAGCCCTCCTGGACTGGAGTTAAACCTGCAGACACTGTGGTCCTCCAGGACTAGAGTTAAATCAGCAGACACTGTGGCCCTCCAGGAATGGAGTTAAACCTGCAGACACTATGGTCCTCCAGGACTAGACTTAAACCTGCAAATACTGCGGCCCCTCAGGTCTGGAGTAAAATCTGCAGACACAGCGGCCCTCCAGTTTGAGGCACAAGCAAAAAAAGATAAAAAACAAAGTAAAAGCAACAGGATATTTTGCAAGCAAATAAACAGAACTCAAGTCGCTGAGTTATTGATTCAGTAACTCATTCCAAATGGGCATTGGCAGAAAGGCTGAGTCTTGGTACTAAAACCTCACAGAAGCTCACAGTCTTTAAATCTTCCGCAGTGAGATGCATAACAGCTGATCCACCCAGATCCCAATTACCCAAAACACATCCCGCTTACGGACACAAATCATTAGACGCAAGCCCTGTCAACAACAAGGTAGCACAACGAGAAACTAACATAAAACATCCTCTCCCTTCTGGTCCCCTTCACAGTAACCCACGTTATTTTATGTCACATTAGAAGTTGCCGGAAATTAGGCCACAATCGGTTGAGTTATTTTGTGTAATATTACGTCAAATTAGTGGTTATGCTACCCTATATTATGTAACATTAGCGGTTATGTTATGGTGAGTTATATTACAATGTCATTATTTTACATTTAGTGGTTATGTAACGTTTTCTTCTGTTAATATTTATATTACTTTACATATTCATCTCAGGAATCCTCGAGAATTGAGACGAAGCAAGTTAAATACTTCCCTTCCGCAGAAAAATGTGATTACCAGCGCAATAGAAAGTATTTCATAACTAATGCAGCAGCCTGAAACCAGCAGGATTAGAATTAAGAGAGGAGCTGGAATAGACTCGCTGGAGAAATAAAACGGCAACAAAATTTGTAAACAAAAAGCAATAAAGAGAGACAGGAAGAGAGAGAGGGAGGGAAGAAGGGGGGAGGGAGGGAGAGAGGGAAAGACTGAGAGAGGTAGCTGTAATGCGGACAGTGTTACTCTGGGCTCTCCTGCTAAAATAAATAAACACACATGAACGTACATAGCCTCCGAGCCGCAGTCTGTACCTTACTGACCCCACCCATTACTGATACCCCCAACCGCTACTGTACAGCAAACCAGCCGGCCCGCTGTCACATAAACACTGATTACATTACTACTGCGAGAGAGAGAGTGAGAGAGAGATATGAAGACTGAGGGTTAGGAGAGATGGAAGCAAAAGCAAGTGGTAGAGGAGAGAGAGTCGGAGGGAAAAGAAGGGGAAGAGGGGGAGGAAGGGATAAGATGAGAGGGGAGGAGGAGAGGAAAGGATTGGGAAATGAGTGACTGGAGGGGTGAGGGATGAAGATGGAGGGAAAAAGAATGAGAATTAGAGAGATAGAGGCAGAGGGGAGGATCCTGCCTACCAAGTGAGACAGGAACACGGCTCCCTGGTGGCACAGAAAGACAAGGAGAGAGAGAGAGAGGGAGCGGAGGTAGCTCAGGGGAAGGATTCGACGGTAGAAGCTCACGGTAATTACGCAGAACAGAGAGATCTCTGGGACTGCGGGATATGATAAGACAAAGAATATAATTAACGTGAGCACGGCTCAGTACACCGGTGCAGGAACACTAAGGTGAACGCAGGATCGCACACTCCTGATTTTGCGCTCTGTTACACTTACAAAGAGAGAGAGAGAGAGAGAGAGATAAAGAGAGAGGGAGGGAGAGAGAGAGATGGAGGAGTGAAGTGACAGAGGAAGGGAGAAAGAGGGTGAGAGAAGGAGAGAAGGGGAAAGGAGGGAGTATCACGCACTCTTGAGCTCACACGCTGTGTCAGGGTTCGAGTCTGTTTAGAGCTGTTTTATGTGTATTTTGTTATTGTGTATGTTATTTTTCATGTTTCATTGGTTATTTTAGCAGTCCTGCGTATTAGTGTAGCCATTCCATACATCTGTCACTTGCCATGTGCTTCCTGTGTTCACCTCCGCAAGTGCACCGCCCCCCTGCTTATTGTTTTTTTTGTTTTCCATTTGTAGCCACACCTCCCTGCACCTTTGCTTGCGTACCTCACCTGGAGCTCATTGCAATTAGTTACTTCGCTTCACCATATATTTCCCGGTTCGGTGCTCACATCCAGATTCCTCTGTGCACACATTACAAGTGGTGACCGATTCCCAGAGTTCCTTGGTCATGACTTGGCTTGGTTTTGGTTCTTTGATTCTGTCTTTACCCTCATGTGTGATTGTCTACCGGTGTTTGATTTTCCGATTGGCATTTTGATTACCAACTCGTCTACTGTATTGGGTTTGGTGTACCCACTTCCTGGTTTTTGATCTCTGGATTCTTCCACGAATACGATTCTGGATTCTCCTTCATGTACTGCATTCTTCCTGGCTGTGTTTGACCTGGATTGTCTGACCAAGAAAAGAATCCAAATGAAATCTCTGAACTGGAACATTGTGCATGAGTTTTGAGCCTGCCCTATGTCACACTGTTTCACTTCCTGAGAGATGCTGAGAGGGGTGGAGGGAGAGGGAGAGAGAGGGAAGGAAAGACAGGAATGAGAGAGGGAGGGAGAGGGAGAGAGAGAGAGGGAAGTGGAGAGATTGCTTTCCCAAACTTTGTGCTGCCAAACTCAACTGAGGATTGACCACATTTTGAAATAAATCAAGCACTACTAATAGGAACATTAGGATTCTGAAATAAAATCTCTCCCTAAATTATAATGAAAGAAATACTGATTGACTAAAATATCTCTTTGCAGCCAGAGATATGAAACAGTGACAGATCTTGACTGGGTGCAAGCTGATAGACCACAGTCTAGCCAAAGGAAAAAAGCATACACAAAAAAAAAGGACAAAAACCCTCAAAGGAAAGATGATTTAGTCACTGTACAACAGGCGAGGTTGAGCTGCAGATGCACTTTCGAGTTCGACTGAAAAAAAATCCGAGAAATGAGACGTGTTGCATTTGTCCCAGCTACCCGACACACAAATAATTCCCGGTGTTCACCTTTGGTCAGCATCTTGAGGGAAAAGGCGATTACTCACCGTACCGGAGCGAATGAGGGATCTGACCGCAGCCTGACAGAGTCCCTTAGCGCTGCGATACCACTGCTATGCTACGCTGAATAATTTAGGCCCGCTGAACACTTAATCGCACTGAAACTACTGCTTTTACCCTGAAACGCGAGACGCAGAGGTGGCGCAGTATAGAATGAGAAACTCCACTCTTTTTTCCTCCCGGCGAGTCCTTGTAAAAGATTATATTTTATTCATGCTTTGTGTACGGCTCCAATATCACCCCGACGCCAGGCTTTAGCTGTGCGTCTTTGAGCGCACCAATTGCCCCTGCACTCAATTTCCAACTTTTACGGAGTGAGGAAGCAATTCAGATCATAATTTTATAGGATTGAAAAGAGGCAGTCGTCAGAAAAGAAAGGTTAACATGCGCAAAGACACACTGATCCCCAGCGTCCTCAAAGGCATCTCACTGACCACTCCATCTTCACAAAGCCATCCTTAATAAGCTTCCATTTTTTTTGTTATCACTGTTAATATTTAGAAATTCAGGATACCACAAGCGTTCACAAAATGATATTGTTTTGGAGATCCTTCTTATAAATCAGGAAAACTGCTTTCATCGACCATGCTCCTTGTAAGTGGAATAAGCTTCAGGTCTCCCGTAAGTTAGATAATTTTATAACCATAGTACAGTTTTAATGTAGTTAAATGATGTTTTAGATGATAAAAACATGTCTTGTGTTGTTGTTGTATTAGTCTGGACAAGAATGTTGATTTTATCCTTTTATCGTATAGCTGTTTTGATTCTGCAGGGCACCACTGCAAAAGAGAGCTCTGCTCTCAATTGGTCTTCTCCTGACTAAATAAAGGTTATCTATCTAATCTATACCTTAGAGGGGCTTTGATACTGGCCAGCCAGGTTAACTGAAGTGTACGACTCACAAGTACCCTGAAAATTACGGCTATCAGCACAACTGAATTACATCTCTTTCGGCGAAATGGCTCCTTAACCCCTCTGTACGGATTTAGACGCCAGCGACCGTAAATTCCGAAATTTAATTGCTAAATAATCCTGTAATTAATTTCCAAACATTTTGCTTCGCTGAAATAATTTTCTGCAGTCTCTGTGACACAAATACTGACTTATTAAGCCTTAAATAGGCTCATGCACAACAGGAAAAATTGGCAAAATTAGTTTTCTGCTCAAAGTGGCAAATCAGTCCCTCCTGGTTACTATCCTTCAATAAGGGCTCATCGCCCACACTTACTGACCTTAAATTACCCTAGGAACAGGTTAACCAGACCTATTTGGATGTGGGACATGATAGGCCAAACAGTGTTTGAGTGACACTTGGTGCAATGGGACGAAAACTTGGGATGAACCTCATAAACTCCACGTCTTGCGTCTCCGACCTGAAACTACCAAAAAACCAGATGAGGGAAGGCCACCATAGAAACATCAACTGCACCAGAATTTAATACCATCATCTCAGTCGTAATTCGTTAGCAGAAACAAAGATCTTTGGAAACCTCACCTTCGAAAGCTTAATTAATTCTCCCATAGTTTATTTCGCCTGATGAGCAATAGTTGCTAAGACTGATTAGTAGAATGACAGACCAATTTATTTTCGATAGCATTGTACATTGCATAACAAAGTTATGAGGCCGTTTATTCTGCATAGAAATGACAACGCAAAATGTCAATATGTCTTTATAAATTCTGAGTTCATGTAGCCCATGAAATGGCACAGATTTGCGTAAATTAGCTTGCACGGCTCATAAAGCAATAAGGTATGAGAATTTGTTCCAGATTCTTAATATATTCATGGCTAGAGGCAGTTGTTAGCCACAATGCACAATGGAGTTACATTGTTGATCAGCCAAATAAACAGAAGTATGTGAAAGTTTTGGAATTTTTTTTTGCATTTATTCACATTATGGCCAACCTTACAATGTCACATTAATTATAAAAATGAAGCCAATAGGCAATCACTATGTCATTGTCGTTCCTTGATCATTTTGGGTGATCTATTGGTCTTGGTTGATCAGTCAATAAGTAGTTTGGTTGTAAATCAAGCAAACTTAAACAGGAACCGCTCAAGAGCAATCATGCAGTGAATGGTGAGGTTATTGAAGGCCCTCTGAACATCTGATGGGATGCGGTTGCAAAGATGATGTAATTTTTAATCATTTTTGATGATCGAGGAGACGACTTTGCCTGCTTCCAATGATGGGCGGGGCTAGAGATGCAGTGGACACCAGAGCCACTCAAAGTGAAAATGAACCCTTACCAAAAATGTCCATTAACGATCAATAAACAAACCTGACAAACAACAATTAGTACAGCATAACCAGTGGTGTAGAGGTCCCTGGAGACGTGTGTAAGCTCTATTAGGTAGATGGATAGATCACTAAGAAGAAAGTGGGTATACTGTCCTATGTATTTTGGACTATAGGTCATTATACAGTAAATTGCTGCATAAAGAAGAGGGTATACACTGTATATCTGCATATAACCCCCAGTACACCACTGTGTATAACCACTGAAGAAAGTTCCATAAAGCTGATAACATTTATTTTTATCTCCATTTACTTGTATTTCCTTTTGAATGGTCTTATGTTGTTATCCTTGTGGAAGGTTATCTGGAGAAGGATTGACATTTCAGCGTGTGATATTTTGAGATATGCCTTCAGTTTGATAAACTTCTGAAAATACCATGTAGAATTATCTTATAAACTAGCAGCAAGGACAATGAACCACAAAACTTTAATTATGTCATATGCCCCTCCATTCCTTTATCTATTTACCCATTCATCCACCCATCAGTCCATAGGTTTCTCAAGATTTTCAGCACAGTAGGAATGTTTTGCTAAGCGTTCCCAAAAGAGTGGATAGGTTCTCACCCAGTTTCACACCCTGATGAAGGTGAAGATAATTGAAACCGCACGGTTAGCCATTATCCTCAATTGGAGAAACAGTTCTGTTCACGGTGTGTGGTATCTCATCCAACGACTCAATAAAGTCTCGGAAGTGATGCGCAAAGCAAGGCTTCCTCTTTAATATTCGCAGTAATTTTGCACATGTTCCAAATAGTGGACCTTCGATAGGAAAGTCGCTAACCCAGGTGGGCAGTAATGACGCCACGCTCGGTAGCAGAGCAGAGGAAGTAGTAGCTACGCTAATGATGCTACGCTCCCAGAGCAGATGAAGTATTGTTGGTTACGCTAATGAGAACGCTGTTAGAGAGAAAATAACAGAAAGGAGGCAAAGGGGGGGGTCCCATTGTCCCCAAATCACAGGAGTCCTCACAATACAGGAGAATTTCATTTCAGCTTTGGAGTGTGTGAACCTGTGTGTGTGTGTTTAAGAGTATGTGCACTTGTGAGTGCGAGTGTGTGAGTGTGCATGTGTATTGGAGTGTGTGCTGTAATTGTGAGTGGGAGTGGGTGGGTGTGAGTGTACTTGATTGTGTATGGGAGTTTGTGCACCGGTGAACGTGTGTGGGAGTGTGCATGATTGAGAGTATGTGTGTGAGTGTGTGTAGATGCGTGAATGTGGGAGTGATTGTAATTGAGATTGTGTGTGTATATGAGTGTGTATGGGAGTGTGTGTACCCGCGTGTCTGTGTGTGTACTTGAAAGTATGTATGGGAGTGTGTGTACTTGCAAGTGTGAATGGGAACGAGTGTGCTTGCGAGTATGAGTGCGAGTGTGTGTACTCGTCAGTATGTATGAGAGTGTGTGTACTTGTGAGTACACGCTAAATTGCTCTGAGAGATATAGTATCCTGCTGTCTTGGCATAGCTCCAGGAAGATAATAACGAACAGTCGAGTGTTGGGTGATTTCTCACAGAGGTGAACGAGGTTAATGTGTGTCAGGATGTAAAAATAAATTACATCTTTGATTGATTGTGTCTATCCACCTGTGCAATGCAGTGCATGACACACTCAAGTTCTAACACTGGGGGTGTCCAGTCTTATCCGCAAAGGCCCGGTGTGGGTGCAAGTGCTGATTCAACAATTAACTAATTAGGGGGTTCAATCAAGACCTTGAAAAGTATAATCACGTGTATTAGTGTTGGGCTGTAAAAATAACCAGCACCCAACCTGACCCTTTGCAGATAAGATTTGACACCCTTGACTTACACACACACACACACACACACACACACACGCATACGCATACGCACACACACACACACACACTCGCGCCCGCGCGCACAAACATATCCTCACAGAGACAAACTGCAGTGGGATTAATGAAAGAACATGTATCTTTAGGAAAGTGATAAAAAGAGACAGAAATAGTGCGAGATAAGAAGTGAGTCTAATTGGTCCTCCTGGTAAAGAGTACATGAGCTGGTACATGAGTTTCTATCATCTGAGGGCCGAGTATCTAATGAGGGGAAGTTTTTAAAAGAACAGAACTGTGTACTGATCGAATGAGCATGCACGCACGCATACACAATTTCTCACACGCTTATACAAACTCTTTCATAGGCACGGACAAACTCTCTCACGCATACACAAACACACTCTCACACACATACACAACCTCTCTCTTGTGTACCAAACTCTCGCTCACACAAATACACAAACTCTCTCACTCATGTATACCACCTCTCTCACACACATACACAAACTCTCTCACACACAAATACAAACTCTCTCTCTCTTGCATACTTAAGCTCTCATACGTACTTGCATATACAAACTCTCATACACATACACATACTTTCTCACACGCAGACACAAAGGCTTGCGTACACATACACAAACTCTCAAAGGCAGACGCATGCAAAATGCTCGCAGTCTCAGGTACACAAACTTTCATTCACAGACATACACATTAACTTTCACATCCATAAAAAACTCTTTCTTTCTCTCTCTCTCTCACACACACGCACACACACACTCACACAAGTGCTTCTACTCACAGATATGCACACCCTCATATACTCACACACGCATAAACTCTGTCACACCCTTACAAAAATGCTTGCACAGTCACATACATAAATTCTCTAATGCACACGCATATACAGACTGTCTTGCTTTCATACACAAAGACTTACACACACGCAAACTCATACACACACACAAACACAAAAATTCTCACATGCATACACAAATGCTGGCACAAACGTACAAATTCTTGTTGCACACACGGATATGCATATTGCACACAATCATGCACAAACTATCAAAGACGCATACACAAACTGTCAATTTTCACGCCCACACAAACTATCACATGCAAGCATATGCAAACTCTCACACACACAAACTCGCACACACGCTTACACATATGCATACCCAAACCACCACATATACAAACTCTTGCTAAAAAACATATGTAAACTCTTGCACCGGCATACACAAACTCACACACATGCATTCACCTACACACACGCCTGCGAACGTACTCACGCACACATACACGTAATCTCCCACGCAATGGTACACACATAGATATGTTGAATTTCTCGCCCTCATACACCCACGCACTCTAGCATTCATATACAACCTAATATCTTGTACATACATAGAAACTCTTGCACAAATACACATGCACTCATATTTGAGGAGTCCACTTGCAAAACCTGCTAAGTCAAGTTTTGAAAATAAATGAGTTATCTCCCTTAGCCTCTCTTTCAGGCACTTGCGCATGTTCCACTGATAGTTCCACTTTCAAAACCTACTAAATCATATCATAAAATGAGTCACTGAGTGTACAACCCCAATTCAGAAATAGTGGGGACAAAGTGTAAATTGTGAATAAAATCAAAACGAAATGACTTTCAAATCACACCAGCCAGTATTTTATTCACAATAGAACAGAGATAACATAGCAAATGTTGAAACTCAGAAATTTTACAATTTTATCCACAAAATGAGCTCATTTAAAATCTGATGACTGCTACAGGTCTCAAAAAAGTTGGGACAAGGGCCTGTTTACCATGGTGTAGCATCCCCTCTTCTTTTTAACACAGAGTGGAGGCGTCTGGGCATTGAGGAGACAGGTTTCTTGAGTTTAGCCATTGGAATTTGATCCCACTCTTGTTTAATACAGGCTTCCAGCTGCTGGAGAGTTTTGGGTCTCCATTGACGGACTTTTCGTTTAATTATGCACCAAATGTTCTCAATCGGTGAGAGATCAGGACTGCAGGCAGGCCAGTTCAGCATATGGACTCTTCTACTACGAAGTCATGTTGTTGTAATAGCTGCAGTATGTGGTTTTGCATTGTCCTGCTGAAATACACAAGGCCTTCCCTGGAATAGATGTAGTCTGGAAGGGAGCATATGTTGCTCTAAAACCTTTATATACCTTTCAGCATTCATGCTGCTTTTTAAAACATGCAAGTGTCCCACACCATATGCACTAATACATCCCCATACCATCAGAGATGCTGGCTTTTGAACTGAACGCTGATAATAGGAGGGGTGGTCTTTCTCCTCTTTAGCCCGGAGGACACAACGCCCATGATTTCCAACAAGAATGCTTCTGGATCATGCGCAAGTAATGTCAATGACAGAATCATGCCGGTGAGTGATGCAGTGGCGTCTGAGGGCCCGAAGATCACGGGCATCCAGTAAAGGTCTTCGGCCTTCTCTCTTACGCACAGAGATTTTTCCAGTTTCTCTGAATCTTTTGATGATGTTATGCACTGTCAATGATGAGACCTTCAAAGCCTTTGCAATTTGACGTTGAGGAACATTGTTTTTAAAGTATTCCACAATTTTTTTACGGAAGCCTTCACAGGTTGGAGAGCCTCTGGCCATCTTTACTTCTGAGAGACTCAGCCTCTCTAAGACATCCCTTTTATAGCCAATCATTTTACACACCTGATGCCAGTTAACTTAATTACTTGCTAAATGTTCTTTCAGCTGATTCTCTTATATATTAATTGCTTTTTCAGCCCTTTTTTGCCTGTGTCCCAAGTTTTTTGAGAACTGTTGCAGCCAGAAAATTTGAAATAAGCTCATTTTGTGGAAAAAAATGTAAAATGCCTCAGTTTCAACATTTGAAATGTTGTCTATGTTCTATTGTAAATAACGTCTTGGCTCGTGATCTGAAAGTCATTGCATTTTGATTTTATTCACAATTTACACTTTGTCCCAACTATTTCGGAATTGGGGTTATAATAGTGGTCTAACTCTAATTTTCCCATTTTTGAGTTAGACCCATATTTTGCAAGTTAAAGGTAAAATCTATTCAGGGCATAAGTGGTCTAGATGTCACAGTGATGCATCTTACTATACAGAGATTTTTACCCAGATAGCAAAAGACATTAATTCAATGTTGGATTTTGGTCAGATTGGTTATTTTTCGTTAAGGTTGAAAAATCTATGTTGATTCAATGTTTAATTACAGTTACCATTTCAACATTTGAAAAACCTTTGTTGAATCAATGTAGTATAGATGATGATTTTTCAATGTTGAAATGCCCTACAATAAATTGACATCGGGGGGCGGGGGGTATGGGGGGAGAGGGGGGAACAGGGGAGGGGGGGTATGGGGGGGACAGGGGGTGGGGTGTTCATTAACCTTTGTCTGTATGTTTTTAATATGCCTCATTTAAAAAAATAATCATTTTACTCTATTTGGTGTTTTAACCCTTTAAACCCTAGGAGGGACCCTGAGAACACACCAGAAGAAACGGCAAAAAATGAAGCAGTACCCAAGTAACAGTATAGTCATGCTGCATATCAAACAGAAGAACCTCAGCTACAAGAATATATAAGCCATTTTTACGTGCAATTCCGACACCAACAAAATTAATTACCAAACACCAAAATCCCTGCAGCACCACCTAGTTAACCCACTCGCCACATTTTCAATACTATCGCTCTGCTGCTTTATGCCACATGCACAACCAATAACTCAAATGAAACCAGAGACTCCACAGTTTCCAGTGATAAGCCCCCTTTACTCTATTCCAAAGCATCTTCAAGATATCAGCAAAAGAAGAGCAACAACAGAAACAGAAACATAAAAAACAAGAGTATTTACACATCTGAACAAATCTCTCAAGTGTCCCCTTCATTTTGAGACCAAAATTATTTAAATAGACCTTATGGTTGCAGAGATATGAACTTTTCAATTTGGGTATGCAATTTTTGGTCTAAAAAACAGGCTAGGGTTTAAAGGGTTAAAGTTCTGAGGGGGTTGCTCCAAACTTGTCTAATAGTGACATCACTGCCATTCAGGCATATGGCAGTGATATCACTGACTAGTAGACTACTTTGGCATGCTCCTTGTTGAACTATACCATAAATAGAGTAATAAAGTGATTATTTTTTAATTAAGCATATTAAAAACATACAGAGGAGGGTTGAAAAGTGTTGAAATGGCCCTTTAATAATAACATTGTTTCAATGTATAATGCAATGCATATATATAGTTGAATCAATGTTGATGCAATTCTACATTCTTTCATTGTTGATCATATCACAGTTGAATCAAGGTTGATTCATTGCCAAAATTGATTGAAAATTCAACTTTATTTCCATGTTGATCATAGCGAGCACTTTCAATGTTTTTTTTCAATATCTGACATCAATGTTGATTGCAGTCTTCAGCCTGACAATATCACAATGTTGATTCAATCACTTTTTGCTATCTGGGTAGTTATCCTCACTTCCATTAAGACAAAAAGCGTGAGTGCAACAGTGGTCTAACTCTTTGAACCCTTCAAAAGTCAAGGATTTGAAAGATGACCTCAACCTTGAACCGCTTGTCCACCTCTCATTTTATCTGGGTCTGATTGAAGATGAAGATGGCCCAAACTTTCATCCAGATGATGACAGCGAAGACAGCTGTGAGGAACAAGATTAGCTGATGGATGACTTTCTCAGTGGTCAGCAGTTTGCGATACAATGTTTCACTTTTGATCTGTATTCTCGTGTTATTTTGTGTTTCGAATTCCAAGGATGCCAGAAATTAAAGCTATTATTGAGTAATTAAAATTGAGTTATTAATTTACTTGTCTTAAATCAGTTACATTTGTTAAGACTGTTATGATTCTGCCATTACCTGTTCTGTTTCTGCTCATGTTCTGCTTAATCTTGATCATTGCCATGTTTTTGTTATTGCCATGTTTTGTATTCCCCGCCATATCCATATTTCTGTTATATTCCGGTCCATGTTTTGCTCATGCCCTGCATTGCACTTTGTCTCCCCTGTCTGGTCTGGTCTTGAGCTACAGCTTCTCCCCAAGTACTGCGTGTCACATGTTTAGGTGATTTCATGGTTTCTGGGTTTCCAACCATTCCTTCTAATCTCGTTTGCTTCCTTCACCTTGCTTTTCTATTTTACTAACAAGTACTAACAGTTTGTTATTTTGTTAAAGTGACTAACCAGAACTAACATTGTAAATAATACTAACTTACTAACGAGCACCAGGGATCGTATAGCTGCACCTTACTAATTGATTAACAAGCTCTCAGCACTCGCCCTGTTCTAGTCTCCCTTTTGCCTTCACTTAATCTTTGCTGCGTTTCAGTGGATCCTCCGCACCCGCTCAACTCTGTTCTGCCTCTCATTATCTGTGCACGCTAGAACTCCCTAACCGGAGCTGTATGTTTTGTCAATAGGCTGTCTTGTGTTCCCTGTCCGTGTTTTGGCTTTTGCCAATTTCATGTGGTTAGGTTCTCCCTCGTGTCTGCTCCCTTGTTAATTAGTCTGATCCTCTTCACCTGATCCTAATCATAGCATGTGACTTCCCTTGTGTGTATTTAAGCAGTCTTTTCAGAGCCGTTCCCTGCCAGAACGTTTCTCTTGTGCTACGCTTGTTTTCGCCTTGTATTCTCTTGTGATTCACTTCTGACTGGACCGTCCCTGATTTTCGATTTTGGCTCTGTATTGGATTGCGTGTTACTTCTACCCTTTTTGCCTGACTATGAATTCTGTGATTGGTGCCCTGTTTACGACTCGGATTACGCCCTGTGGATTTTTGATTTTTGGATTGGGGACTTTGTACTGTTGCCTCCTGCTCTGTGGGGGTTTACCCCCTTTCCCAATAAAGATCCTATTTTACTGCAATTCCTGGTTCTCGCGTCTGGTTCCAGATCGCTACCTCACAAAGACAGCCAGTGCAAGAGTGGTCAAACTTATAAAAAGGGCCTTTTTCAGAAAATTTTGAGAAAGTAACCTCAGAAACATTACTGTTGCGGAAAAAAGTTATCTTGAAAAACATGGTCATAAACTCTCAGGTTAACAACAGATGGCATACTCTACATGTGTCCTGAATTTTATCCAGGGCTTGAACTTTGGCATACATTATCTCAAAACTATGAAAAATGGAGTTAGACCACTCTTGTCCTCAGGGGCTCAAATTGTAACGAAAAAAGCAAAACTCTGTCAAAACCCGTCAAGTCAAGGAGGAAAACTGTCAAATTCTGCTAAGTCATCAGCCAATGTGGAAACGTGATTCCGTTTTCGTTCACTAGAAGGAATCGATCACGGTCGAGCTTTTATAGCCTGTTCAGCTTTTGCTTTCTCTAACTCAAGATGGGGGATACAGACTCAAATTTAGTTTTGATCGCAAAAAAAATCTCGTAAGGGTTCAAAAAGGAAGCTCCTCAAGCTTGAAAGGTAAGGAACACTATGAGTTCGAATGATATCCTTGCATGTCTTAAAATGCATTTCTTGCATGTAGAGTGGGTCCTGAGTCAAATACCTTCACCTATTGAGCCACAGGGCTGGTTTAAACAGTGTCAAAATCTGATAAATTTCCACTCCACTTTCAAAACCTGCTAAGTCAAAACTTTGTGTTGTAAAATCAAAGTCATTTCTTAAAAAAAAAATAGTTTGCCTCATGTATTATGTCTGCAAGGCTAATTGTTTCAGTACAGTGAAAATTGGTATCTGTGGAATATAATGTCTATGCCTACCAAAAAATCAGATTTTTCTAAAAAATGGACTAACTTGACTTAAGCTGGATTTTTGATTCTGCGTCGAACCCCCACCACAGAGCCTCTGCGTCGCCTGCCGTGCACCTCGAAAATTTTCTAACTGCATGTCAAAGCGATGCAGACCGCAAGGGCACCGATTGGTCCACTCTACTACATCACTTCCGGAAACCTGACGCCACCTAGTGGTTTGGCGGTGAATTGCTTCGCGGCACAGCACGACGCAAACGACCTCAACGCAGAACTTCGAAAGGTCCACGATGGCGTCGAGGCGACGGCGTGCCCTTTGCGTGGAGTCGACGCAGAACCATAAATCCAGCTTTAGAAGGCTTTGCAAGTGGACTCCTCATATGATCACACACACACTGAAACATATTAACACAACACCACATATACTGAGAATACACATTCGCTCTTGCACAAATACTCATACACACATGCAGTATTCAGGCTCTCTCTCTCTCTCTCTCTCTCTCTCTCTCTCTCTCTCTCTCTCTCTCTCACACACACACACACACACACACAACAGCAAAACGCTTGACCTTGAGGGGTCGGACAGCCTATGGGGAACCCCATCTTTTATTTTGGTTTTGGGGTTCGCTGTGTCTCTGTAGGAACAGGGATCAACACCAAATTCTGGGGATTGTCCTTAGATTTCAACAGAGCCTCATGAACAAAGCCTTACAGATCCACCATATGCCTAAAATCTGGGAAATAACTGACTGAGGGGAGAGGGAGAGACAGAGAGAGGGAGGGGAGGGAAAAGGGGGGGCGCAAGAGACCTTGAGGATAGAAGAGACAGAAAGAGCAAGCGATAAAGAGTGAGAGAATGGGGGAGATAGAGAGAGAGAAAAAGAGGAGGAGATGTATTCAAATAAAGTGCATGCAGATTGAGAGTGGAGAGGGAGAGAGGGAATTGGAGGAGTGCGCCTCGTGGACACAGTGCAGTCAAGTTCAATAAAGCTGTGTAATAATGTGGAGAGAGTCTCGGCGGGCCCAAAACACCACATCCCTCCATCCTCTCTCTCTCTCTCCATCTTCTCATTCTCCTCTTCTCTCTCTTACAACCTCTCTCCTTCTCTCCAACTCTCTCTCCACCTCACTCTCTCTGTGCTCCCTCTCTCCTTCAGCCCCTCTCTCCAACTCTCTCTCTCCACCTCACTCTCTCTGTCTTCCCCCTCTCCTTCAGCCCCTCTCTCCAACTCTCTCTCTCCACCTCACTCTCTCTGTCTTCCCTCTCTCCTTAATCCCATCTCTTCTTTTCTTTCACTCTCTTCCTCTCCTCTTCTTCATCCCTATCTCTCTCTCTCTCTCTCTCTCTCTCTCTCTCTCTCTCTGTATATTACGTAATTTTATGTCAAAATTCTCTGCCTTTGTCCCATTGGGTGACAGCGGGGCCGTCTAATTTTAACAGAAAGGAGCTGGTGTGGGTGCGGAATTCAATTTTAACCCGGCGCTGCGACAACTAATTCTGCCAATAAGAGCCTTGACTGAAGGCTATTATTGGTTATTTAGTTTAATCAGGGAACACAGCCTGGCGCTAATACAGAGCTGAGTACTCAGACCAGTCCTTTTCTGATAAAATTGGACACCTTTGGGTTCCACTTGGGTTATCACGAAGAGCTTGTCACTCCATAAACAAGACCGCTTTGATGTGATTAGAGGCGAACCAGCACAATTTAAACCAATCAGAGGCACTCCAGCACAATTTAAACCAATCAGAGGCATGCCAGCACAATTTAAACTAATCAGAGGCGCATCAGCACAATTTAAACCAATCAGAGGCACACCAGCACAATTTAAACCAATCAGAGGCACACCAGCATAACTTGGGCCAGTAAGAGGCACACTAGCACAATTTCACCCAATAGAAGGCACCTAGTAAGTTAAACTTCTTTGCTAAAGCCGTATATGCATGTATATTCCTGTGTGGATGACATATCTGTATGTGTGCATGATCCACTATGAATCTGCGCGCCTGTGTGTGTTTGTGTATCTAAAACTCTCGTGTAGACTTGAAAAGCAGAATGGTGGGCTTTGAAGCCGACTTAAAATACCAGACACAAATAAAATGGAAGTAAAATAAAAAGTCTTCTCAGAGTCAGACTCCAGAGGAACAATTCCCTCTGCACGAGAATATACTGTGTTCCTGCCTCCTTCAGGGAACTCATAATAAAGCATAATAAAGGTGTTTATCATCATTTCACATGACATTATACAGTCTCTCAAAGGAAAAGCGTCTGTTAACGTGTTTGTGTGTGTGTCTGCGGGCGAGAATAGCCTGTGTATTGTGTGCTTGAATGCGAATTGCGTGTATGTGTGGGCATGCACGCATTAGCCCAGATATATATGTTTGTGTGTTTGTATGCACGGCGTGTATGTTTTGTGCGTGCGTGTGTTTGTGTATTTGTGTGCGTTTCTGTGCTTGTGCACATTACACTGAAGTAAAGTAAATCATGAGTCCCGTTGTGCACGTTACCTGTGTCACTGTAAAGATGGAGGAGAGAGGAGCAAAGAATTAGAGAAGAGAGGTGAGGAGGGAGGAAATTGTCATGTTTGCGTGTGTGCGTGTGTGTATGTGTGTGTGTAAGTGAGTGAGGGGTGTTTGTGGGGTCCTGTAATGTGTGTGTGAGGGGTGTTCATGGGGTACTGTAATGTGTGTGTGAGTGTGTGTGTTTGTATGTGTGAGTGAGGGGTGTTTGTGCTGTCCTGTAATGTGTGTGTGTGTCTTTGTGTGTATGAGGAGTGTTTTTGGGGTCCTGAAATGTGTGTGTGTGTGTGTGCGTGTGAATGTGTGTGCTCTGGTCTCTCTCCCTCTCTTCCTGGAGATATCCAACACCAGGGGGCGCTGTGACTTACACGCACGCTCTCTTGCAAACACACCCACACTCCAGGGGGCGCTGTGACTCACATGGTTTCGTCGTTCAGGAACTCCAGCTTGCCGGCAATCTCCTCATAATCCTCCCCAGCCTTGGCGGTTCCCTCCTGCGTGTGGTACGGCAGCGCCACCTTCCCCCTGGCCCCGGAAGTGCGCATCACCTTCACCTGCATGGTGCCCACGCTCTCACTGACGCGCGTTGACGCGCCCTCAAACGTGAAGATGCCCGCGTGGTCGTCATCGTAGATTGTGACTGTGGTGCTGTGGGCGGGACCTAGCGCGGCTTTTGGCGGGGCCAGCAGGGAGGAGGCGGCGCCTCCGGACAGACTGTTGCCGATAGCGATGCCGCCAGGTTCCGGCAGGGGTGAGTGGTGCTCGGACCGGCCCACCACACGAGGGTTGCTCAGGTGCACGTAGAAGTACTCGTCCTCCTCGAAGATGTCATCGTCGATCACGCCGACGGTCAGCTCCTTCAGCGTTTCGCCAGCCTTAAAGAGGAGCGTCCCCTCCGCAAACTCGTAATCCGAGCCAGCATTCGCCGTGCCATCCTCTGTGCGGAAATCCACCTGGAGAGAGGAGGGAGGGAGGGAGGGAGGCAAACTGCTTGGTGCCAAATATGAATACTTAATCTGAATATCTATTTTATAATTCATGCTGCTCTTATGAGAGTTCACATTTATGAGTATTTTTTCAATTTGATTTTGCATTAAAGTGCTTCGCTTACAATGTGACATCATTTCATCTCAATTGCCTGAAATTCTATGAAACTGGCACTGTTTCAAACCACAGGGATATTTTTGTCTCCAGTGATGCAGATACTGTGCTGAATCAGAGATGTTTGATGTCTGTAATTCTCTCCCCAACCAGCCAGCCGGGCAAAACAGGATGGGCCGGGCCTGCTGGGCTGGCTTTCGTTGTGATGGCACCGTTAGCGGTGCTAGGGTAGCCAACCAGAGCCAGTCCTGACAGTAGCCAGAATCCTACGAGAGAATATCACTGGCCTCGTGCTGCTCAGGGATATGGGAGGGACACCGACAGTCTGAATTGCTGAGGCACTGGCCATCTGGGCTTTTGGGGGTCGCTTTCTGAGCAAGGACATTTTGGGATTTGTCCACCTCGTTTTGGGCAGGCGAGGTTGGTGACCTCGAGTGAAAAGAAGCAGTGCCTGACAGGCCGGTGTTTTGGACAACCAATAACTGTCTGCACTTCCTCAAGATGGCAGTAAGAATCAGGTACATTCGATCCCGCCTCTTACCAACCAGCAGTGGTCGGAAGCTCTTTTCAGAAGTAGCGTGCAATTGGCCAATGCACTACAGGGATGCAAATTGGGAAGGGTCTGCTGGGAAGGGTTATGTAGATTAGTGTTCCCCTAGGCGCCTCCTGTTGGCCTGATGGGCTCTCATAAGGAAGATTCTGAGCCCACTTAATTTCAGTTATACTCAGCCCTCATTCTGAGCTTGCGAAGTCTCAACCAGTGAATGTATAAGAAGCAGTGGCAAATGGGCGCGTGCTTCGGAGGAGAGCTGCGAGCTGTGTACACTTTCCTGAGTTGGCAACAGGGGGCCGCACATGTGAAAAAGCCTAAGTACTTGTACATAGTTCCCTAATTGGATATTCTAGCTTCGGGTGGGATTGGAGATGCCAAAATTTATAAAAAAGAAAAAAAAAGAATCACGTACAAGCATGCTTGTACATTGTTTGTGTTTAGACGTTCCTGATCAGGATTGGAGATGAATCCCTCTATATTTGGGAGCTCCTGAAGATACCCTCCACTTTAGGTAGTTTGGACCTGTTTCTTGCCCATGGTTCCTCCATGACTTTAGACTCATGGTCACCAACCCTGTTCCTGAAGATCTACTATCCAGTAAGTTTTCACTACAGTTATGACAAAGCACTCTTATTCCACAGCTAGACATCTCACTGAGCTGCTAAGGAGTGGAGTCAGATGAACCAAACTATGGTTGATGCGAAAACCAATTCGATGGTAGATCTGCAGGGGCAGGGTTGGTTACCATTGCATTAGACAATATTTTCTATGAAAAATGCCAGTAATTTGACAAAATAGTAAAAGGTTTTTGCTTCTTTTAAACAAGGAGTATTTTGTTTTACTTCTTCTTTGTGGATAAAGACACACTTAGAAAATTATAGGACTGATAGTTTTGCCCTTTATTCTCTTTAATTTCCCACCTCAGAGAGACAGCTAATGAGGGCAGCATTACAGCAGCAGAACTGACCCCAGGACAGCCGGAGGAGAGGGTGCCGTTACTCCAGCCCATTTAAAGTTGGCTGCAGTTTTTAATTTTGAATAATTTCCCAGCGGAAATTATTGTAAAACATTCACGAAAGTTTTAGGGCACAAAATTACATGTGGAGGAGGGCGGGGGTGGACACGGAGATTAACCTTTTCCTCTGGCATTGGTATCACCACCCAAAACCTGCTGCTCCCTTTCATTCTAACCCAAAAACTGAGGCGGTATTCACTTTAAAACGATGAATATACCCCTCATTAATACCCCTTCTGTGCTGCACTTTGTCATATACCCAAACACAGCAGCGTTGTAAGGGGGCGGGGGGGTAACCATGGACGATTCTTGGGGCCCAGCATTCACAGGGGCCCTGAAGAGGATACTGTTATTATTCTAAACATTTGTAAATAAAATATATGGACACTCATTTTATATTTTCATTTTTGTAATAACTTGATTGATTTAAAATGCATCTGTTGTTTATTTCTCAATTTTCAATTTTTTAAGAATAATCTTAGCACATGGGCCCCCCTCTTACTATTCATCATTTTGTACGGCCCAAGTTAGGCTATTGCTTGAACTGGCTGCAAATTTTTTTCTGCAGGTCGGCTGGTACCGTTGTACGTGCCATCGGCCAATGACAGCTCGGGCACTGTGAGCTGAGTTGTGCACGCGGCAATTTGTAGATGCTCGCCTGACAATAATGATGCCAGTGCTCCACAATCCGCGAAATTACAAGTACACTAGCTGGTCTGCTGCAGAAGTCCAATAGTCTATTTATTAGCCTTGGCTTCGGTGACTAATACTGCAGATCGGAGAGCAAATTTCAGACTGTGTTTCCATGACCAGTTTTTTTATTTCGCTATTCAGATTTTGCGCATTTGTAAGGGTATTAAATGGAAACGCACACAGAGAGTGAGGACGATGTCTGACGTTATTAGCCCCAAAAACACAGTCTGCTTCATGACCGTCGACTGTTCGTGACACAGACTCTATATTTGAGGCATTGCGCTGATCAGCATGTGGTCGTCGCTGGAGTACATTGGGGAGGCGTTATCAGTTAGTTTCTGAATCAGTATTTTGAACATTTGTTGCAATCGACTAAATTCAATGTTACTGACCGCTGGCCAATTATCGGAACCCCAAAGAAAACAGAATATAAATCTTAGAACCACAGCTTTTCTCATCTTTATCGTACTCCAGTGAAATAAATCATCTTGCACTCGGACCAACCAGTCACCGATTTCAAACATGCAACGTGAATAATCACGTACATGCGCATCCAATCTGATCCATCAGGATATAAGGTTAGCGATTGATGTTGAAATGAGCTAGCCAAATAAAACCATTTGCCACTGGACGCATGCATCCATAGCTCGTATCAACATCAATCTCTTACTCTCTGTCCTGATGGATAAAGTTCTTCGGTAGGATTATTTACTTTGATCCCTAGAACACGTTCATGTTTTAAAAAGACCGGAAATCGACAAAAACGTATTTTTCCGAAATGCACCTTTAATATTAAATGCCGTGATGCACAGACGCAGCAGCCCAGGAAATCTTCCCTCAACCCCCCATATACAAGATACTGTCGAATGGGAGGAAGGTGAGCACAATAGGCTACAAGGTGATACATATATAATAGTCCCTGAATAAAAGGCTTTGAGGTTAAGATTTCTGTAAACTGAATATTTTTGCAAACTTGCAAGGCTACCTTAGTGTACAATTATTGAAGTGAACTGAAAAACTGGCACACTAAGACAGGTTTGTGAGTTAGTTTTATTTAAAATGCAAAGTTGATGTTTCCTTGCAGGTTATCCATGCCCAGCTCATTCCAATCAAATAGTTAGCCTGTATCACAACTATGTGTAGCTAATGTAGCCTATAACCTAATGTTAAGGCCTATGACAGATTCTGAATGATTTTTATGGGTGCTTTAGAGTCAGGGCCATCTTCAAGCCATGAGGCAACCACAGAGGAGACCAGTGATCAAATATTATATATATAATGGGGCCAAAGGGGGGGTGGGCGGTTTTCCCAAATCGATTTCCAGTCATAGGGCCCAAAATTGCCAGCGGCGCCCCTGCCCAAACACACCAGTGCATCACCTCCACCTGACCAATCTTTTCTCAGGTGCACCTCACCTTGATACCCCCTTCACTCCCTGGAAATGTAATGGGTATCAAAGTGAGCGGAGGGTACCCTTTTCAGTTCTGAGTGGAACTCTTTGCGGTAGGAATGTAAAAGCTCTCAGACAAAGCTCAATTCTACTCAACAGCCCTTGAACCAGACACAATTGCTCTTTTAAATGACTGGATCCTTTTGAGGACCATACGTTTTCTCTGAGAAGCCCTTCTTAATAGTGTTGACACACTATGATACGCACCTGCCCAGATATAACCCAGCCGAGCTCAACCATAGATATCCCCAATCCAACTGACCCTCAATTGAACCCGTCTGCACAGATATGCATGCCGGTGTCCGTAAATTCCGATATTTAATTACTAAATAATTCTGTAATTGAATTTCCAATTTTCTTGCTTCACTGGAATGATTTTCCACAGTCTCTGTGACACAAATACTGAGTTATAAAGCCTAAATAGGCTCATGCACAACAGGACAAATTGGCATAACTTGTATTCTGTGCAAAGGGGTTAATGCCCCTACCCATCTCTATCACCTTATATTACATTACACCTTGCTACATGTTATTTCTGACTTGGGTACCCCCACCCTCTCACCTTGACGGAGCAGCCGAGGTCCCCGCCGTGCCGCACCACGGCAAGCGTGAGGGAGCCGCAGTTCTCGAAGCACTGGTAGTGTGGTAGCTGGAACTCCAGCAGGATGGTGTTGGGGTCGTGCTCCTGGGCACAGGCCTCATGGCAGCTCACCACCTTTCGTGCCTGGTCGGCGGCGTGCTTCTTCAGAATGTTCCCGGCGCCAATCATCATTCGTGTGGCCTGGATTCGGTAAAAGGCTCGGCTCTTCTGCTGCTGCACCAGGACCTGGTAATTGGCCATCTCGATGAGTTGCTCCATGTCCTTTTCTGGGTGCCTCTGCTTCAGCTCCTTCAGGGTTCGCGCCATCTCCCGCCGAGCCTCGTCCTCCAAGTCTCGCCCGGCTTGCCCGCCGGCCCCTCCTTCCTCAGCCCCACCCATCATCCCGTCCATCGCCTCCTTGTGGTGAGAGTTAATCCCCCCGCCATCCATCTCGACGTCCACCTTGGAGTTGGGCGCCCCGTCGCCCTCCAGAGACTCGATAATGATGCCCCGACTCTTGTCAGCACGGTAGCGCTTGTGGACGTACTTGTAGAAGAGCAGGCGTCGGTCGGCTATCCAGGCCTGAACCACACAGAGCGGGAAGAATAGGAAGGTGAGCACAGCCTCCCACACTTCCACCACCCCCGGTGAGGACACGGACAGCACCACGTAGAGCCAGATGTAGGCAAAGATGCTCCAGGCTGCAGTGACGAAGAAGACCCGCAGGTGCTTAGTCTTACGTGACTCGCCGTCCGGCACCACGTAGACACACAGCGCGATGATGACAAACATATTGAAGGCTGCACTCCCCACGATGGTGCTGGGGCCGAGGTCTCCAGCCTCAAACTTGTGTCCGCAAACCTCGATGACGGACAGGAGGATCTCTGGCGCGGATGAGCCCAGAGCCATGAGTGTGAGGTTTGAGACCGTCTCATTCCAGACACGGACAGTGGCGCTGGCTGTCTCGCCGTTGGGTTTCTTGACGGTGATCTCGCGCTCCTGTGAGGTGATGACCTCGATCGAGGACATGAAGCGGTCAGCGATGATTGACATACCCAGGAACATGTATATGAGAGCCACAAAGTACACTATGGCCCGCGCCACTTTGTCCCCTGCCGACGGGTTCTGAGGGTTCCACACAGGTAGGACCACACCCTCCGAGCAGGCGTCTCCGCCCCCGGTGCAGTTGGAGGGGGCGTGGTTAGGGGAGGAATCAAGGCTTGCCTGGGTCAGAGGGGGTGGCCCCAGCAGGAGGAAGAGGAGGAGGAGTCCGGTGAGCAGAGGGAGTCGAGATGTGGGCATTGCCGACAGCGAGGGGAGGCAGAGTCTTGGCATGGCGAGAGCAGTGATTGGTGGGATTCACGCTTCTATCTCCCTTTATATCTTTCTCGCTCTAACACTCCTTTTCTCTTTTTCTCGCTCTCTAACGTGGAATCTGTCCTGTCTTCACCTCTGCAAGAGAGAACAGACAAGAAAACTAACATAATTCAGTTTGCATCCAGTTCAATACAAAAACAAACCATAGGTCATAATTAATTAACTGCATTAACAAAATATTATGCACTTTCATTTCAGATCGCAACTCAGTTCTTCACTCCTATTACTGTCCTGCCTGATTTCTTTAGCAGGCAACTGAGTCTCTCAGCATGTCACATAGACTCTTGAGGAACACTGTGACAGATTCAGACTCAACAAAAAAGGTTCTTTTGCTTGTCTCCGGTGAGGAACTCTTCTTACTTTATTTATGTAACCATAGTATTTGCTTTAGTTATGGAACTCTTTGCTCTGAACAATATAGAAGCTCCCAGAGAAAGAACTCATTTTCACCCGACAAAGAACCCCTCAAATTATGCCAGGTTCTGCTATGGAATCTGAGGGTTCCCAATGGAACCACTTCTATCAGAGAGTGTGGGAGTCACTCCAGCTGCCGAATACCATCACCACTGGGGCGTCAAATAAAACACCAGTGGCTTGGAGCAGCTGCAGGCGGGACTGAGGGATTTCAGCCCACGCCATCCTCAAGAGTCCTCCAACACTGTTGGCATCCCCACACCACCCTCATGACTCCTCCATCACTATCAGCATCCCCACACCACCCTCATGACTCCTCCATCACTGTCTACAGCCCCACATCGTCCTCATGACTCCTCCAACACTGCATGCATCCTCATACCATCCTCATAACTCCTTCAACAATGTATATATCCCCACACCATCCTCATGACTCCTACAACACTGTCTACACCCCCACACCGTCCTCATGACTCCAACAACACTGTCTACACCCCCAGACCATCCTCATGACTCCTCCAACACTGCATGCATCCTCACACCATCCTCATAACTCCTTCAACAATGTATACATCCCCACACCATCCTCATGACTCCTACAACACTGTCTACACCCCCACACCGTCCTCATGACTCCAACAACACTGTCTACACCCCCAGACCATCCTCATGACTCCTCCAACACTGCATGCATCCTCACACCATCCTCATAACTCCTTCAACAATGTATACATCCCCACACCATCCTCATGACTCCTACAACACTGTCTACACCCCCACACCGTCCTCATAACTCCTACAACACTGTCTACACCCCCACACCGTCCTCATGACTCCTACAACACTGTCTACACCCCCACACCGTCCTCATGACTCCAACAACACTGTCTACACCCCCAGACCATCCTCATGACTCCTCCAACACTGCATGCATCCTCACACCATCCTCATAACTCCTTCAACAATGTATACATCCCCACACCATCCTCATGACTCCTACAACACTGTCTACACCCCCACACCGTCCTCATGACTCCTACAACACTGTCTACACCCCCACACCGTCCTCATGACTCCTACAACACTGTCTACACCCCCACACCGTCCTCATGACTCCTCCAACACTGTCTACACCCCCACACCATCCTCATGACTCCTACAACACTGTCTACACCCCCACACCGTCCTCATGACTCCTACAACACTGTCTATACCCCCACACCGTCCTCATCACCATGACTCCTACAACACTGTCTACACCCCCACACCATCCTCATAACTCCTACAACACTGTCTGCATCCCCACACCATCCTCATGACTCCTACAACACTGTCAGCATCCCCACACCATCCTCATGACTCCTACAACACTGTCTACACCCCCACACCATCCTCATGACTCCTACAACACTGTCTACACCACCACACCGTCCTCATGACTCCTACAACACTGTCTAAACCCCCAGACCATCCTCATGACTCCTCCAACACTGCATGCATCCTCACACCATCCTCATAACTCCTTCAACAATGTATACATCCCCACACCATCCTCATGACTCCTACAACACTGTCTACACCCCCACACCATCCTCATGACTCCTCCAGTACTGTCAGCATCCCCACACCAACCTCATGACTCCTCCAACACTGTCTGCATCCTCACACTGTCCTCATGACTCCTCCAACACTGTCTGCATCCTCACACTGTCCTCATGACTCCTCCAACACTGTCTGCATCCTCACACCATCCTCAGGACTGCTCCAACACTGTCTGCATCCTCACACCGTCCTCATGACTCCTTCAACACTGTCTGCATCCTCACACCATCCTCATGACTCCTCCAACACTGTCTGCATCCTCACACTGTCCTCATGACTCCTCCAACACTGTCTGCATCCTCACACTGTCCTCATGACTCCTCCAACACTGTCTGCATCCTCACACTGTCCTCATGACTCCTCCAACACTGTCTGCATCCTCACACTGTCCTCATGACTCCTCCAACACTGTCTGCATCCTCACACTGTCCTCATGACTCCTCCAACACTGTCTACAGCCCCACACCATCCTCATGACTCCTCCAACACTGTCTACATCCCCCACACTGTCCCCATGACTCCTCCAGCACTGTCCGCATCCTCAAACCATCCTCATGACTCCTCCAGCACTGTCTGCATCCTCACACCATCCTCATGACTCCTCCAACACTGTCTGCATCCTCACACCTTCCTCATGACTCTTAGATCACCGTCCGCATCCTCACACCGTCCTCATAACTCCTCCAGCACTGTCTGCATCCTCACACCGTCCTCATGACTCCTAGATCACTGTCTGCATCCTCACACCGTCCTCATGACTCCTCCAGCACTGTCTGCATCCTCACACCATCCTCATGACTCCTCCCACACTGTCTGCATCCTCACACCCTCCTCATGTCTCCTACAACAATGTCTACATGCAGACACCATCCACTGTCCTCCAACACTGCATGCATCCTCACACTGTCCTCATGACTCCTTCAACACCATCTGTCCATCCTCACCCCCACCTGTCCTCATGACTCCTCCAACACTGTCTGCGTCCCCACACTGTCCTCATGACTCCTACAACACTGTCTGCATCCTCACCCATGTCCTCAATACCATCACCACTGGGCCAAATAAAACACAGTGGCTGCATCCTCACACCGCCATCTGTCCTCCAACACTGCATGCATCCTCACACCATCCTCATGACTCCTCCAACACTGTCTGCATCCCCACACCATCCTCATGACTCCTCCCAACACTGTCTACACCCCCACACCATCCTCATGACTCCTCCCACACTGTCTGCATCCTCACACCGTCCTCATTACTCCTCTAACACTGTTTGCATCCTCACACCGTCCTCATAACTCCTCCCACACTGTCTGCATCCTCACACCGTCCTCATGACTCCTCCAACACTGTCTACACCCCCACACCATCCCCATGACTCCTCCAACACTGTCAGCATCCCCACACCATCCTCATGACTCCTACAACACTGTCTACACCCCCACACTGTCCCCATGACTCCTCCAGCACTGTCTGTCTCCCCCACCATCCCCCATGACTCCTCCAACACTGTCTGCATCCCCACACCGTCCTCATGACTCCTACAACACTGTCTACACCCCCACACCATCCTCATGACTCCTCCAACACTGTCAGCATCCCCACACCATCCTCATGACTCCTCCCACACTGTCTGCATCCTCACACCATTCTCATGACTCCTCCCACAATGTCTGCATCCTCACACCGTCCCCATGACTCCTCCAACAATGTACACATCCCCACAGCATCCTCATAACTCCTACAACAATGTATACATCCCCACACCATCCTCATGACTCCTCCAACACTGTCTACACCCCCAACATGTGTCTGACTCCTCCAACCTGTCTACACCCCCACACCATCCTCATGACTCCTCCAACACTGTCTACACCCCCCCACACCATCCTCATGACTCCTCCAACACTGTCTACACCCCCCACACCATCCCAACACTGTCTCCCCCCACACTGTCTGCATCCTGTCACACCCATCCTCCTCATGACTCCTCCAGCACTGTCTGCATCCTCACACCGTCCTCATGACTCCTCCAACACTGTCTACATCCTCACACCATCCTCATGACTCCTCCAGCACTGTCTGCATCCCCACACCATCCTCATGACTCCTCCAACACTGTCTACATCCCCACACCATCCTCATGACTCCTCCAGCACTGTCAGCATCCTCACACCATCCTCATGACTCCCCCAACACCGTCTGCATCCTCACACCGTCCTCATGACTCCTCCAACACTGTCTGCATCCTCACACCTTCCTCATGACTCTTAGATCACCGTCCGCATCCTCACACCATCCTCATGACTCCTCCAACACTCTCAGCATCCCCACACCATCCTCATGACTCCTACAACACTGTCTACACCCCCACACACCACCCCCCACTCCTCCAGCACTGTCTGCATCCCACACTGTCTCCCTCCCATGCATCCTCACACCCCATGACTCCTCCAACAATGTACACATCCCAACAGCATCCTCATGACTCCTCCAACACTGTCTACACCCCCACACCATCCTCATGACTCCTCCAACACTGTCTGCATCCTCACACCATCCTCATGACTCCTCCAACACTGTCTGCATCCCCACACCATCCTCATGACTCCTCCCACACTGTCTGCATCCTCACTGTCCCCATGAGTCCTCCAACCTCCCAACACTGTTTGCATCCTCACACTGTCCTCATGACTCCTACATCCCCACACTGACTCCTCAGCACTGTCCCCCCACACCGTCCTCATGACTCCTCCAACACTGTCTACACCCCCACACCGTCCCCATGACTCCTCCAACACTGTCTGCATCCCCACACCATCCTCATGACTCCTCCAACACTGTCTGCATCCCCACACCATCCTCATGACTCCTCCAACACTGTCTGCATCCCCACACCATCACATGACTCCCAACACTGATTCATCCCCACACTGTCTGCATCCTCCACACTGTCCATCCTCACACCATCCTCATGACTCCTCCAACACTGTCTGCATCCTCACACTTCCCTCATGACTCCTCCAGCACTGTCTGCATCCCAACACCGTCCCTCATGACTCCTCCAGCACTGTCTGCATCCCCCACACTGTCCTCATGACTCCTCCAACACTGTCTGCATCCCCACACTGCTCCTCATGTCTGCATCCTCACACTCCTCCAGCACTGTCTGCATCCCTCACACCATCCTCATGACTCCTCCAACACTGTCTGCATCCTCACACCACACCATCCCCATGACTCCTCCAGTCCTCCCATCCTCATGACACCTCCAACACCATCCAGCACTGACTCCTCCAACACATCCTCACCATCCTCATGACTCCTCCACACACTGTCTGCATCCTCACACCATCCTCATGACTCCTCCAACACTGTCCGCATCCTCACACCATCCTCATGACTCCTCCAACACTGTCTGCATGTCCTCCAACACTCCTCCACACTGTCTGCATCCTCACACCATCCCTCATGACTCCTCCAGCACTGTCTGCATCCTCACACCGTCCTCATGACTCCTCCAACACTGTCTGCATCCCCCTCACACCATCCTCATGACTCCTCAATCCTCACACCATCCTGTCTCCACACTGTCCCATCCTCACCATCCCCATGACTCCTCCAGCACTGTCTGCATCCTCACACCATCCTCATGACTCGTCCAACACTGTCTGCACCCTCACACCTTCCTCATGACTCTTAGATCACCGTCCGCATCCTCACACCATCCTCATAACTCCTCCAGCACTGTCTGCATCCTCACACCGTCCTCATGACTCCTCCAGACACTGTCTACATCCTCACACCGTCCCCATGACTCCTCCAGCACTGTCTGCATCCTCACACCATCCTCATGACTCCTCCCACACTGTCTTCATCCTCACACCGTCCTCATGACTCCTCCCACACTGTCTGCATCCTCACACCGTCCTCATGACTCCTCCAACACTGTCTACACCCCCACACCGTCCCCATGACTCCTCCAACACTGTCAGCATCCCCACACCATCCTCATGACTCCTACAACACTGTCTACACCCCCACACTGTCCCCATGACTCCTCCAGCACTGTCTGCATCCTCACACCATCCTCATGACTCCTCCAACACTGTTTGCATCCTCACACCGTCCCCATGACTCCTCCCACACTGTCTGCATCCTCACACCGTCCTCATGACTCCTCCAACACTGTCTACACCCCCACACCGTCCCCATGACTCCTCCAACACTGTCAGCATCCACCACACCATCCTCATGACTCCTACAACACTGTCTACACCCCCACACTGTCCCCATGACTCCTCCAGCACTGTCTGCATCCTCACACCGTCCTCATGTTTCCTCCAACACTGTCTGCATGCACACACCGTCCTCATCACTCCTCCAACACTGTCTGCGTCCTAACATCGTCCTCATGACTCCTCCAACACGTCTACATCCCCACACCATCCTCATGACTCCTCCAACACTGTCTACACCCCCACACCGTCCCCATGACTCCTCCAGCACTGTCTGCATCCTCACACCGTCCTCATGACTCCTCCAACACTGTCTGCATCCTCACACCGTCCTCATGACTCTTAGTTCACCGTCCGCATCCTCACACCATCCTCATAACTCCTCCAGCACTGTCTGCATCCTCACACCGTCCTCATGACTCCTCCAACACTGTCTGCATCCTCACACCATCCTCATGACTCCTCCAACACTGTCTGCATCCTCACACCATCCTCATGACTCCTCCCACACTGTCAGCATCCTCACACCATCCTCATGACTCCTCCCACACTGTGTGCATCCTCACACCATCCTCATGACTCCTCCAACACTGTCAGCATCCTCACACCGTCCTCATGACTCCTCCAACACTGTCTGCATCCTCACACCGTCCTCATGACTCCTCCAACACTGTCTACACCCCCACACTGTCCCCATGACTCCTCCAACACTGTCTCCATCCTCAAACCGTCCTCATGACTCCTCCAACACTGTCTGCATCCTCACATCCTCCCATGACTCCTCCAACACTGTCTACACCCCCACACCGTCCCCATGACTCCTCCAACACTGTCTACACCCCCACACCATCCCCATGACTCCTCCAGCACTGTCTGCATCCTCACACCATCCTCATGACTCCTCAAACACTGTCCGCATCCTCACACCGTCCTCATGACTCATCCAGCACTGTCTGCATCCTCACACCGTCCTCATGACTCCTCCAGCACTGTCTGCATCCTCACACCTTCCTCATGACTCCTCCAACACTGTCAGCATCCTCACACCGTCCTCATGACTCCTCCAACACTGTCTGCATCCTCACACCGTCCTCATGACTCCTCCAACACTGTCAGCATCCTCACACCGTCCTCATGACTCCTCCAACACTGTCAGCATCCTCACACCGTCCTCATGACTCCTCCAGCACTGTCTGCATCCTCACACCGTCCTGACTCCTCCAACACTGTCTGCATCCTCACACCGTCCCCATGACTCCTCGATCACCGTCCGCATCCTCACACCGTCCTTATGACTCCTCCAACACTGTCTGCGTCCTCACATCATCCTCTTAACTCCTCCAACAATGTCTGCATCCTCACACCGTCCTCTTAACTCCTCCAACACTGTCTGCATCCTCACATCATCCTCTTAACTCCTCCACCACTGTCTGCATCCCTAAACCATCCTCATGACTTCACCAACACTGTTCACATCCTCACAGCGTCCAATCATTATTCACCCATCCTCTTTGCACACTAAACCATGGCACTTTACATTCCAATCAACATTGCATACTAAACCATGGCACTTTACATACTCATCCTCACCGCATGCTAAACTGCATAACCCCACTGCATTGCATATTGAACAACAGCAGTCACGTAATTATGCTGTGTCCATCTGTGTGTGTATGTATGTGTGCGCACATGTTCCAGGGGTTGGTGGATGGGGGGATCAATGCAAGAGATATGCAGGACACACACATGTACACATATACATTCATGTACAGACAGCACACACTCTTCTCTCCTCAGAAGGGGAGGGGCGGGGTCAGGAGAGGCTGGTCTTTAAGGCACTCGAGTCTATCACTCATCAGTATGCATTCTGCTACCACTTTATCGCCTCTCTCTCCATTCCTCCCTCTCCCCCTCTATCCCTCCCTCTCCCTTCAGGGCTCAACAAGTACATTGGCCCAATGGCCCCGGACCTGTGGAAGTGCCGATTGGGCCAGTGCACCTCGTCCTGTGCTTGCCCAATTGGGCCATCGCCATATTTCCATGCGTAGTTATTGATTTTTTAGATTGCCAGTGTAACCCATATAGAATATGTGGTCACTAAAGGGTTAACTGATTGAGCATCAAATCCTATGGTGTCATCTGAGGGTGCAATTGCGCCGTTTTTTTTTCGCAATGAGAGAATTTTTTTTTCTGTGTGAAAAGCAGCTAAGAAGAGCTCTAGCTCGTTTGGAAAAATATACTGAAATAAATTGCAATATTAAGTCAGTTTATATTCCAAGCTGCAGATGAGTGACTTTTAAATTGGTAACCCGTAGACTACACCGTGAGAAGCGGGGTTCCGTCTACTTTTACCGTGTTTTTTCCCTACTGAAAACTCCAGTGAGTTTCCTTTGGTTTAAATGTGCCTGTTAGTTTGCTATCTTGCTAGCTAACACGGACAGTCATTATTTGTGAACGATATTAAATATAAAAGTCACATACTGTCACAAAAAAATCCAATCGGAGTGATGTGAGAGTATTGTGAAATGTTTATGTCTTGCATTTGGCTCATTCTGTGCCATTTGTATTTATGCCGAACAGAGCATTTAGCCAAATTAAGGTTAGCCTATTGTGAATGTGCTCTGCTGCAATGGCTAGATCGTAATGCATTTATTTCATGCTGATGAAAGGAAATAGCCTGCAGTTCATGTAGCTAAATAAAAAATAGGATCAGTTCATTATGTGTTTTAGTTAAAATACAAATTCTCGTCAATTAACATATTTTACTTCAGGGTAAAGAGAAGTGAGAATGTTTTGCTTGAACTTTTACCATCTTTTACCTTTGCTAATACAAGTTTGTCCTTAGTCAAACAGACTTGCAGGATATTGTTGCAGTTGTACTGTGATTTGAACAGTTTTCTTTTAACCATGATTAATGGTTGAGTTGTTAATTGAAAAAAAGAAGGTACCTCATGTAGAGAAGAAATGAAAATGTTGATAATTGATTTATTTAATCTGTCCTGCTGTGTGCAGACTGTTTTATTATATTTTTATTTGATCCTGGATTGGGTTTATAAATATTATAAACACTGAAGTGTTTTCTTTATTGAAAAAAAAAAGATTTTCTTGCTGCAAGTAAAAATCCACAGAAAAGGGTCATCAAAAATTCGGGCCGGTGAGAAGTTGGTTCGGGCCAGTGGAAATGACCAGTCCCTGGCCCTATAGGGACAGTGAATTGTTCAAAACTTGTCGAGCCCTGCCCTTCTTCCTGAGGGTCCATCCCTCTCCCCTGTCCCTCTATCCCAAACAGTCTGCTCACCCTCTATCTCATCTCTCCCTCTATCCCTCCCTCTCCTCTCCATCTATCCCTCTCTCACCCATCTCCCTCTATTTCTGACTCTCTTCACTCCCTCTATCCGTAATCCACTTCTCTCCCTTTATCCCTCCCTTTCATCTATTCCCCATCCCTCCCTCTCATCTCTCCCTCTATCCCTCCCTCTCCCTTCTTCCTCTATCCCTCCCTCTCCCCTCTATCCATATCAGTCCACTCTCCCTCTATCCGTAATCCACTTCTCTCCCTTTATCCCTCCCTTTCATCTATTCCCCATCCTCTAATCCTTCTTCTCTCCCTTTATCCCTCCCTTTCATCTATTCCCCATCCCTCCCTCTCATCTCTCCCTCTATCCCTCCTTCTTCTCTCTCCCTCTATCTCTCCCTCTCCCTTCTTCCTCTATCCCCCCTCTCCCCTCTATCCATAACAGTCCATTCTCCCTCTATCCCTTCTCTCCGTCTTTCCCTTACGCTCGTTACTCCCTCTATCCTTCCCTCTCTTCTCTCCCTCTGTCCTCCCCTCTCTCTCCCTCTATCCCTCCCTCTCTTCTCTCCCTCTGTCCTCCCCTCTCTCTCCCTCTATCCCTCCGTCTCTTCTCTCCCCATCCCTCCCTCTCTTCTCTCACTCTATCCCTCCCTTCTCTCTCGCTATCCTTCCTTCTCCTTTCTCCCTCTGTCCTTCCCTCTCTCCCTTTATCCCTCCCTCTCTTTTCTCCCCCATCCCTCCCTCTATCCATCCCTCTCATCACTCCCTCTATCCCTCCTTCTCCTCTTGCCCTCTGTCCTTCCCTCTTTCTCCCTCTATCCCTCCTTCTCTTCTTTTCCTCTATCCCTCCCTCTCTTCACTCCCTCTATCCCTCCTTCTCTTCTTTCCCTCTGTCCTTTCCTCTCTCCCCCTCTATCCCTCCCTCTCCTCCCACCCTCTTCTCTCCCTTGATCTCTCACTCTTTTCCCCTCTCTCTTCTGGCTCTTTTCTCTTCCCTCTTTCTTTCTCTCACCCTTTCCCCCTCACTTCTTGCTCCATGTCTCCTGTCCCTCTTTTTGTCCCCTCTCTCCCCCTCTCTTTCTCCATCTCTTTTTCCCCTCCCTCTTTCTCACTCCTCCTCCCTCTCTCCTCTCAGTAATAAGGCTTTCCCTGGAGCTGTGCTTTTGAAAACCTGTCGCTCAAACTGCTCATTACTAATCGCTGCAGTTCATTCATGCACGAAGGAATGACCTCACGACTCATCTAATCCGGCAGGGCAATCAGACTGTGACTAAGTCCTGAAAAAGATCCGCCCCGCAAGTGACCATTCTAAAGACAACAATATTCCTCTGCCCTCCACCTTAATGATGAAGATCAATGCTCACACCTTGTCCCGCCCAGGTTAATTCAGCCGACAGCATGAAGCACTTCATTCCATTCAAAGAGCAAATCTGTACACGCTTTTAAAATACAAATGGGTGGCTGGTGTTTGTGGAGGAAGGAAGCATTCCTCACCATTCCATACCCGTCTTCCCCCACAGCCCCCTTCCATTGTAATCATTTCAATTTCCCTCCAAAATCCCCTGTAGGTCATTTGTTGCTTTTCCCCTCCATTTATGTTTGAGTCCAATCAATACGAGTTCTACTGTAACAAACAGCGAACTCTGTTCTGGTATAAATTTGTAAGTGCCCATTCTGGGGTCTCTTTTCTGGTACCGGAGGGGATCACAGACATCAGCAGTGTTGTGTTTTTAGTAACTCTTGCTCAGGTATTTCCACAGAATTTGACTACCAAAATAAATTTGATAAAAGGTATTAGCGCAGGGGCTAACTCCAGTAAATGCTCCAGGAGCAGACTGTGCCAGCAACATTACAAGACAAAGGCAGCAGATTCTTTTGTTTTAAATAAATAAATGGAAACCTGCCAATAATAGCCCAAGATAATGCTAATGCTTCAATGTATACAAGCAAATGACAGTTAACTAAAACTTGACTTTGGGGATTTAAGTCACAACCTCAATTAAAAAGAAGTTGGCACTTAATGTAAAATGTAAATAATATCCAATAGGACTGATTTGAGAAGTCCATTCACCCTCTACTATTGAAAACTCTACAACAACACATTTTTTGATGGTTTAACTTGTGAATTCAATTGTTTATTGAAAATGTACACTTATTTTAAGACTGATGGCTGCAACAGGGCTCAAACAAAGTTAGCGCAAGGACAATTTAGGAATAATAATAATAATGTGACACGTTGCAATTATGAAGTGATGTGAAACAAGTGATATTTAACAGGTGAGCTAATCATGTTATAGTACAAATGGAGACTCCAAAACAGACATAGTCTTTCAAGACTCACAAAGACAGGTCTGACTCGCTAATTCACTAACAAATGTGTAAGCATATAAACATCACATTGAGAGCAACAGTCCACAAAGATAAATTGGGAGGATTTTGGACATTTCACCTTCTACAATGCATTAAATTAAAAGATGCACAATCTCCAATCCCTCCGCTCATTGCCTTAAGAACTGTCATGCGCCTGTAATGGATATCATGACATGGGTTCTGAAATCACAACATGGGCTCAGAAATACAGGCTAAAGTTTTACTATACAAAGCCAATGCCACATATCAGCACTTTCTCCAAAAATGCCATGGACTTCTCTGGGGTCGCTGTCTTCTGAGAGGAAACAGCAGCACAAAGGAGGCCTGCATGTATAACAAATGCATGGTCGTGTAAGAGAGTGTGGGTTCTAGATTGGCCTGCCTGCAGTCCTAATGTGTCTGTAATTGAGAATATCTGGAGCACTATGAAACAAAACATACAGTAAAGAAGGCCCCATACAACTGTGCAGCCAAAGACCTGCATAATATAGGAATGGACGCAATTCTGCTTTCTATATTTGACCAACTGGTGTCTTAGTGCCCAAACACTTCATGCGTGTGACTAAAAGATATGTCCATGTTACACAAATGTAAACAGTCTACTGTGCCGACTTCTTTTTTTTTTTAATGTCGCAGTCATTGCAAAGTATATTTTCGACGAGCAAATAAATTTACATTAGAGCATCAAATATTGTGTTGTTCTGTTTTCATAAAGTACTAGGGTGAATGGACTTTTAAAATCATAATTAGTTTATTTTATTTGCATTTTCCATAATGAGCAAACTTTTATCAAATTGTGGCTGTACATCGAGAACAAACAGAGAACAGGTCAGTGTAAATTTAAGCTCTGACAAAGGCTTAAAGAACAGTGGAAGGGGCCTTGTTTGATTAGAACACATCCGCACGGACTTCGTTATTGCATAAAGGTCGTCACTAATGATCCATCAGTTTGACCCTAACTATGACTCAGGAGGTAAAATGGGGATTCTTGTTGCAATGTGACTATTCTGCACTTTGCAAATTTGCTACTAATGCATATGTAACCCAGTTACATTTTGCAAAGTGGCTGATAATGGTAAGGTGACCACCTTAAGTCCACAGTATGGGTGCATCAAAATTCTCATAATTGGACAACCTTTTGCCCTTTATTTCCACCTTTGCATGGCTAGAAAATATCAGGCAAGTCAAGCAAAAGTTACTGGAAGATTTTAAAGGTACCTTGGGACAAGTTTGAGAATAATCAGAGGTCCTTTTTTTCCAATACGTCATGAGCATGACAGTGATTGACAATGACGTGGCTAACTGGAAATCTACAAAGAATGATGTATAGAATCACTGCAGCTGCAAAGGATTGTGGTCTGTAATCAATTAGCCCCTTCCCACAAGGTGGGTTCTGTGTTTCCTTACTGGAGAGAAGTAACAAAGGAGCCATTTGCCTCTGTTCCTTCATGAAATGAACAGTTTGAAGGCTCCTTGTCATGGCTATCAGACAAGTTATTTCTGGTCCATATCTGTTATCAAAGACAGTTCCTTGCTCTTTAGATAATTAGGATACACCCCAAGTAAACTGGCTAATAAAGCTAAGGTAACTGAATTAGACTAACCTTTCAAAGAAGCCAGTAATCCTAAGGTAACCAAACTATGCAATGCAAAGTGGCTAATGATCCTACAGTCCAAAGCAGGGTTTTCTTAATCTATTTCAAAAATCGGTTCAGGCTTTGTTTAAGCTTGAGATCTACAACATCAAATTCAACTAATCAAACCCTTCAATCAAGGCCTTGATTGGAAGAGTCAGGTGTGTTATTGCAGGGCTACACAGAAGACTGCACCATTGCCAGCCCTTGTCAAATATCATTGGTTACTGCACCCTTGGGGTTGATTAGCAGAATCAGGAGTGTAACTGCATGACTAGAATGAATGAAAGCCTGCACCCACACCGGCCCTTTCTGGAAAAGGTTGAGACCACCAGCTATAGAGAAGAGGACACATAACTGAGGAAAAACAGCTCATTTTCAGGTCAGCCGGGAGGTTTAATAGCACTGCAGTGAGATACACCCCACAGAGCAGTGCTCAGAAAACAGGGGCGTGGGCACACAATGCACACAAACATCATTCAAAAAGGAACATCCCCTCTACTGCAGTTACACAAGCATACTCACACATACACACAATGCACACAAACATCATTCATAAAACAACATCCCCCTACTGCAGTAACACAAGCATACTCACACATACACACAATGCACACAAACATCATTCATAAAACAACATCCCCTCCACTGCAGTAACATAGCATACTCACATATACACACAATGCACACAAACATCATTCATAAAGGAACATCCCCTCTACTGCAGTTACACAAGCATACTCACACATACACACAATGCAGACAAACATTCATAAAACAACATCCCTACACACTGCACAAAACATTCAAGAACATACTCACACATACACACAATACACACAAGACAGACATTCATAAAACAACATCCCTCTACTGCAGTAACACAAGCATAACACATACACACAATGCATAAAACATCATTCATAAAACAACATCATCACACAATGCACAAATGCACACAAACATGCAAACAACATCCCATCTACTGCAGTAACACAGCATACTCACACATACACACAATGCACACAGACATCATTCATAAAACAACATCCCCTCTACTGCAGTAACACAATCATACTCACACATACACACAATGCACACACACACATCATTCATAAAACAACATCCCCTCTACTGCAGTTACACAAGCATACTCACACATACACACAATGCACAGACAGACATCATTCATAAAACAACATCCCCTCTACTGCAGTAACACAAGCATACTCACACATACACACAATGCACACAGACATCATTCATAAAACAACATCCCCTCTACTGCAGTTACACAAGCATACTCACACATACACACAATGCACACAAACATCATTCATAAAAACATCCCCTCTACTGCAGTTACACAAGCATACTCACACATACACACAATGCAGACAAACATCATTCATAAAACAACATCCCCTCTACTGCAGTTACACAAGCATACTCACACATACACACAATGCAGACAGACATCATTCATAAAACAACATCCCCTCTACCGCAGTAACACAAGCATACTCACACATTCACACAATGCACACAAACATCATTCATAAAACAACATCCTCTACTGCAGTAACACAAGCATACTCACACATACACACAATGCACACAAACATCATTCATAAAACAACATCTCCTCTACTGCAGTTACACAAGCATACTCACACACAATGCACACAAACATCATTCATAAAACAACATCCCCACTACTGCAGAAACACAATCATACTCACACATACACACAATGCACACAAACATCATTCATAAAACAACATCCCCTCTACTGCAGTAACACAATCATACTCACACATACACACAATGCACACAAACATCATTCATAAAACAACATCCCCTCTACTGCAGTTACACAAGCATACTCACACATACACACAATGCACACAAACATCATTCATAAACAACATCCCCACTACTCACACAAAAACACAATCATACTCACACATAAAACAACACAATGCACACAAACATCATTCATAAAACTCACACATACACACAACTGCAGACATCATTCATAAACAAATCCCTCATGCAGTAACACACACATACACACAATGCACACAAACATCATTCATAAAACAACATCCCCTCTACTGCAGTAACACAAGCATACTCACACATACACACAATGCACACAAACATCATTCATAAAACAACATCCCCTCTACTGCAGTAACACAAGCATACTCACACATACACACAATGCACACAAACATCATTCATAAAACAACATCCCCTCTACTGCAGTTACACAATGCACATAAAAACGTCATTCATAAAACTCACACATACACACAATACAGCATTCACAAAACAACAAACATCATTCATAAAACAACATCCCTCTACTGCAGTAACACAAATCATACTCACACATACACACAATGCACACAAACATCATTCATAAAACAACAACATCCTCTACTGCACAAACACAATCATACTCACACATACACACAATGCACACACACATTCATCATTCATAAAACAACATCCCTCTTACAATGCAGACATCATTCATAAAACAACAAGCACACTCACACACTCACACACAATGCAGACAGACATCATTCATAAAACAACATCCCCTCTACTGCAGTAACACAATCATACTCACACATACACACAATGCACACAAACATCATTCATAAAGGAACATCCCCTCTACTGCAGTAACACAAGCATATTCACACATACACACAATGCAGACAGACATCATTCATAAAACAACATCCCCTCTACTGCAGTAACACAAGCATACTCACACATACACACAATGCACACAAACATCATTCATAAAACAACATCCCCTCTACTGCAGTTACACAAGCATACTCACACATACACACAATGCACATAAACGTCATTCATAAAACAACATCTCCTCTACTGCAGTTACACATACACACAGACACACAATGCACACAAACATAATCTATAAAACATCTGCCTCTACTGCAGTTACACAAGCATACTCACACATACACTCACATACACATTCACGCATACACTCACATGCACACAATCATCATTCATAAAACAACATCCCTTCTACAACAGTTACACATACACATACACACACACACACACACACACACACACACACACACACACATCGCACACAAACATAATCCATAAAACAACATCCCCTCAACTGCAGTTACACATACACAAACACACACTTACAGACTGATGTGATCCATAAAACCCCATCCCCTCAGCCACAGTCACACACACACACACACACACACTGATGCATACATACAAATATAATCCATAAAACAGCATCCCCTATTGCACAGTCTCACATTCGGGGCAAAAAACCACCTACAACACCCCTGTAAGTTAGGTGTGTGAAAAATATATCGAGCACACACACACATACACACACACACACACACACACACACACACACACACACACACACAGGCACATACATGCACACATAAACAGCACAGACTCTAACCCATATGCAAAAACTGTTTCAGTGTTTCTCAGAAATTCAGATTTGCTCCCCTGGTGCAGTAAAAACCCTCTCACACGTTAATGTATTCTCTAAAACACGCTCAATATTTGTCTGAAATTCAGATTTTCTTTATCGGAACAATAAGCCAACATTTATGTTTCCGGAAGGTAAAGAGACTGTTTCAAATTGAAAAGCACTAAGAGATAACACTCACTCTCTCTCTCCCTTCAACATCGCCGTTATTGGCATAGTAACTACGCACTTGTGGTTCCAAAGGAACAAGAGAGCAAATCTCTCTTCACTCTCCATGTTTAACCAAGAGAATGGTGTGATAGAAATGAATGAGAAGAAGGGGAGAAAAAGATAAGTGGATGATTATCTCGGGGACATGGTAATAGTGAGAGCAAAGCGATTAAGCAGAGGGAGAAAATTATATTTGTTTTTTTGAACCCTCACTAATTTTATATTGAGAGCAATGAGTGAATTATTTTTTTTCTCCTGTGTTAGTTCTATAGATTCAGGACATCACCAAAAACACCTGAACTCTATGTTTTAGCTCATGTATACAATGTTTCTTAGGGCGATGGATAGTGCATAGGTAGTGCATGTGTGTGTGTGTGTGTGAGACAGAGAATGTCAGTGTGTGTGCACAGACACACTACACATACACACAGAGTAACTATGGTCACATGTACAGACTCATCATACATACACACCTGCACACACGTGCTCAAACACACACATGCTCACACAGAAATACGCACGCACACATGCATACACACTAACACGGACAAGTACAAACATGCTAGCACTCACAGACACATGCACAGCATGCAAACACACAGACACATGTACACACACATACAATCACGCACACACAAACACATGCACACACCACAACTCCTCAATCAGCACAAGTGACTCTCATCCTCCAGTCAATCAAATTTCAACCAATTACTGATGCCCGGCTCCCTATCAGACCCCGCCCTCTGCCACACAGTTGGTCCTCTTGTGAATCCAAACACAAGACCTCAATCAAACATTTAGAGCACTTTAAATGCAGTGTTTTTCTCAGTGAAAAACCAATCAAACTAGTCCCTTTTGTGAGGGAATGTTCTCTCTGATTTTCCATGGCTGTGTCGCACTGACAGTGTTGGCATTTATAAAGCAGAAATCGCGTTACACAAAATCACTGTAAGGAACAGCTTTCATTCTTTTAAAAAATGTTATTATAAGAAACAGGATTCCACTCCACTGAATAACAGGACTTTTAACAGTGATGCAGTTCAGTGAAACTGTCTCTACGGACGTGCTAACACCCTGCAATACATTTCACCCCATCTAAAAAAAGATTAAAAAATATATTTGAAAGCAGGTGAAGGATAACCGTGAAATGATGGCTGTTATCCGCTGCACATCCGCTGCACAGGTCCGATTGCCCTTTGGCACAAGATGGAGGAGTGTTTCAGCTCATTCAAGCTGATTTGATTTATGCTAATTCAATGCAGTATTTACCGTTTATTGCAGCCAAAACTTGTGATATATTTCAAAAGTCCTCCCAAGCTTGCACAAATTATCCCAGCAGGGAGGCAGCAGTATTGAGGAGTGTACACTAGCAGTGAATACCAAATCAGAGCAGCACAGTACAGTGTATACTGCGGGGATAGAGCAGTACATGCTACCAAGAGGTAGTAGGAAACTCTAGCAGTACAATTGAGGGAGCACTAGCAGTATAATGCAGCGAACACTATGAGTGTAATTCAGGGAAAACTAGCATTATAATGCAGGGAACCCAAGCAGTATTATGTAGAGAACATAAGCAGTATCATGCAGGGAACACTAGCAGTGTTATGTAGGGAATCCTAGCAGTATAATATTGTGAGCATCAGCGGTATAATTTAGGGAACACTAGCAGTATAATATAGGGCACACTAATGGTATAATGTAGGGAACACTAACAGTATAAAGCAGGAACATGAGCAGCATAATAGAGGGAACACTAGCAGTATAAAGGAGGGAACACAAGCAGTATCATGCAGGGAACACTAGCAGTATAATGTTGTGAACACTAGCAGTATAATTTAGGGAACACTAGCAGTATAATATAGGGAACACTAATGGTATAATGTAGGAACACTAGCAGTATAATGGAACACTAGAAGTATCATTCAGGGAACATTAGCAGATAATGCAAGAAATATAGCAGTATAATGCAAGGAACGCTTGCAGCATAATGTAGGGAACACTAGCAGTATAATGCATTTTACGCTATCAGTATACAGCAGTGAATGTTTGCAGGGTATATAATAGTATAGATTAGCATAGAGTAGCATACACTAGCAATGCAGAGCAGTGTCCATCAGCACAGATCAGTGGAAATTAGCAGTCTGTGGCTGAAATGAGCCAGAGTTTATGCAGCAGAAACCCCACTGTCAGGGAATCACAGGGGTAATACTGTATTAACACCCTCCTCAGGTTTACACTGCATTTAGCTGAGCATGTGATGAAGATTGAGGTGTTTTCCCATCTAAAATAAGCTGCTCATTTCAAACAGCGAGAACTCACAGCCCTACCTTACATTTCACCTCTGTACTCACATGCTTTTTACCTCATTCCTAACTTTATATCTGCACTTCCATGGAGTTACATTTTTATCTTTATTCAAGAGCATGGTATTTTAACATGAGAGCAGACATATTGATTTCATGCGAAGATTTTGCAAAGTTTTTCCCCAAAATTCTGCTCTAGCACTCAAATAGCCTCTGCTTACGCTCGGATTTGCTGCTGCTTGGACGGAATTTTTGAGCGCAAACTTCACCCTTTTCTCCTCGCGCTCAAAACTGCCTGATATGTCTGCTGTCAAGTCAAAATACCATGCTCTGGAATAAAGTTAGGACTGTAACTCCATAAATTTTGATTTTTTTTCTGCCGTGCCCACTGTTACCTATGGGGGCAGAAGAGAGCACAGACTATTTCCTCCTCCTCAGGTTGAATGCAAAAGTTCGGCTGTCCCTGCAGTGGACCACAGGTGGACCTGTCGAGCGCATTTGCACGTCCAGAGTGGCTATAGCTGCCCAGTTCTAAATTTAACGAAGTCTGGGAGCTCACACAGGGGTATCAGGCAGCCTTCCACCGAGTCCGATGAGTTTGAATTCACCGAACTCTGCCTATGAGACTACCCAAAATTCATAGCAAGAAGGATGTGACAAAATAAAATATATCATGGAAGTGACTCCAAAAATGAGAGAAGTTGAATAATGATAGGGAATCAGTCAAAGAGGTCCTTTAATGTATCATTAATATTGCCTAAATAATGTGCATACAGTACATATTTGCAGATATTCGTTTATTAGTTTTTCTAATAATAAGCAAACGAGTAAAAAGTCAGGCCCGGCACCGTTACACTCACAGCCCCGTGTTTTCATACACTGCGTAAATGATGCTAGTGCAACACGCCTGCACACAGCAACACACTCACACGCACGCACGCACACACACACACACACACACAAAACTCACAGTCAAAGTTTGAACTTGTGCATTTTACAGGGTTTCCATTTTCACCACATCACACCCACGGTCTCCCGGCATCATTATTTCAGCCTGTCACTGCTCCGGAACCTTCCCGCCGTCTCCAACAACATCTGTGTTTGGTGATAAAGGACCTGCCTCCACTTCTGGCAGCAGTCAAGGTGTTGTCTCGCGATGAATCGCGGGTCGATCGGGAGCTCTGGATACGGCTTCTGAAAACCTGCTGCCAGGAAAGCAGTTTATGTGCGAACTGAGCAATATGAAACATTTAAGGGGCCCACAGTCGAGCAGCACTGGTCTATCCCAGAGAAGCGGCTCCCTGTCTCATATACGGTGTACAAATCACTCCAGCAGCTCTCCATTCACATTGTATTTTATCGTCGAAGAGCAGGCAGGTGACCTCAATCGGTTTCGCCGCCCGTAAACATCTGTTTAACGTTCATTCCAGCAGTTTAAGCTATTCGCTCGTTCCTTACTGTTCTAGAGGAAATTACTGCGGCTGCACTGAACATAATATGAAATTGAAATTACTGCAGGAAGTGACTCATTTGTGTCATAATTTTCATCTCTTATATTACGCTCCACCGTAACGGATATTTCAATCCTTTGGCAAATAGCCTATCTGTTATCCATCCATATACTCAGACTTGTGTGAGCGCATGTGCGTTTCTGCATGTTTGTGCTACGATGACCTCACACACACACACACACACACACACACACATCCTTGTACTTTGGTCCATGTAAGGACATTACATTTGACTTCCATTCTTTGTGAGTCTTTACACCCATTCCCTAATCTTTTCCATGTCAACGCCTAACCCAAACCTTAACAAATAAGTCACTATTTGCCCTACAAGTTGGGAGGACAGCCAGGCCAAAATGTCCTCCCTTCACAAAAAGGTCCAACTCAGGGGTTAAACACATGTTATGGTCCGCACTGGCAAGTGCAAGAACACACATGTACATGCACGCACTCCCACACACACTCACACAGCACTTGCCAGTGGCAGAGAGAGATGTAAATGAACACTAGTGGGTCAGAAGCTATCTACCACATACTGATGATCTATGAATAATCTCCCTTCCGGCCTGAAGCTGAGAATCCCTGGAACCTGCCTCCCCAATATCCATCTCTTTTCTTCTCCTGCGTCAGTGCTTCCCTCATACTCCGTCCCCGACTACATTTTACTCTCTTCTTTTGAAACCACGTCTGCAGTTATTTTAGATTCTGAGATCGTTATCGTCATTGAATATGCGTGAGGCGTCCGAGCCGAGTTGAGCGTGCACCGACATCGTCCGGCTTTTAAAAGGGCAGGGCTGGCTACCGTGCGCGTGCGGACCCTTTGTCAATTAACGTCACGGCACAAAGCCGCTCGCGAAACTCCCAAGGCGCGCGTGCAATGCGCAGAAAAGGGTTCAGCTTAATCGAACCAGACGCGAGTGAATGAAGAGAGTGTGAGCGCTCAGTCGCCGCAATCCGGTTTGAGCCGTTATTCGTGCCGCCGGGCCGTGTAGCTAAGCAGAAATTAAGCAGACCGTGAGGAGGAAGCGGGCAAGATGTTATAAAAACAGAGCCGATCTCGGCGCTCGCTTTGATTAGATAAATCTGAGTCTCTGAAGCGCGTAATCTGAAAACGTTTAAAAGTAAAGAAAAAAAAATTAAAATGATTGTGGGGCTGTAATGTCTACGGTTGTCCCTCCCGACGGTTCTTAATGGACTGAGAGGACCTACAATGACAGAAAGCTTGGCGGCAAATATCTATTAGATTTTAAATGAATATTGTAGCTGGTACACCGTACTATTACTGTTAAAATACCAACCCTCCAGGGTTCCATTAGGCTTTCATTGGTTGTGTACACACTCTGTCTGCTCTTGGCACCATTACTTGAGAACGGCCATAATTTCTCATGCGTCCCCAGTTTGTGCGACGTGCCGCAGATGCCAAAGAAGGCCTCGCTGCAGGAATCAGTGAAGTGTGGAAGACCTGCTCCCTACGGTGTGAGCTGGTCAGAAATGAGAGTCTGTACAGAGACAAACTGCCCCTGTGCCCCTCGCACCTCACCAGCAGGGGGAGTACCTGAGTTTCACACATACATGCACACACAAACACTTGCACGCACAAACATACATTTACAGACGCATACATACATGCACACTCACGCTCACGCGCACGCATACATACACCCACACACACACACACACACACATACACACACACACACCTTGCACAAACAGGCACACGTATATACGCACACAGGCACACGCTTGCATTCACGCACACATAAATCTCACACACTGATACAACCAACATGAGGAATATGGTAGTAAACTGATTATTCCAAAAAGCAGAACATTGCATATTCCAGAATATTTAAGATTCTAGATCATCTCTATCACCAGACAACTTCCTCAGGGCGATGAGGTGACCTTGGAGAAAACCCTCTGCAGACAGCCTTGGTGTGAGTACATATCTCTATGAGTTCTGTTTGAGAGTGTGTATGTGAGTATGAGTATGTGTGCATAGGTTTGAGTGTGTGTGTGTGTGTGTGTGTGTGTGTGTGTTTAAGTGTGTATGTGTTTGTGTGAGAAAAAGTCTGGTTATGAGTGCAAGAGTGTGTATTTGAATGTGTGTGAGTATTGTGTATACAAGAGCGTGTGTGTGAGAGTACACTTGTGGGCATAGATGGGAAAGAGCTTGGTTATGTGTGTGAGTGTGTGTAGTTGACTCTGTGTGTGTGTGTGTGAGCGAGAGAGTATGTTTGTGTGAGTCTGTATGTGTCTGCATACGTGAGAGAGAGTGTGGTTATAGCGAGTGTGTGTATTTGAATGTGTGCGAGTGTGTGCATACAAGCACATGTATGTGAGAGCGTATGTGTGGGCATAAATGAGAAGGAGTGTGGTTATGCATGTGAGCGCGTCTATTTGTGTGTGTTTGCGAGCATGTGTGAGTGTGAGAGTGTACATGTGTGTATGAGAGTGTATGTGTGTTCGTACGTGAGAGTGTGGTTATTAGACAGTGTGTAGTGTGTCTGTATGCCTCTGTGTGAGAGATTGTGCGTGTATGCACGTGTGTGAGAGAGGTGTGTGCATAAGGATGTGAGCGTTAGTGTGTGTGTATGTATGTGTGTGAGAGAGTGTGCGTGTATGCACGTGTGTGAGAGAGGTGTGTGCATAAGGATGTGAGCGTTAGTGTGTGTGTATGTGTGTGTGTGAGAGAGTGTGCGTGGATGCATGGGTGTGAGAGGGTGCGTGTGCATAAGGATGTGTGTGTGTGGTGTGTGTGTATGTATGTGTGTGAGAGAGTGTGTGGGATGCATGGGTGTGAGAGGGTGCGTTACAGATGTGTGTGTCATACCAGCTGCACACCTGTAAACGCCTGTCAACAGAAAAACATGTGCAGCTTCATTAGAGAGAATCACAGCGGATTTCACTGGTATGAGACAAGCAAAGAGCATTTCAATCAAAATTCAGACATTAAAAGCTTCATTAGAGAGAATCACAGCGGATTTCACTGGTATGAGACAAGCAAAGAGCATTTGAATCAAAATTCAGACATTAAAAACAACACAGCGCATTCTGACTCACCGAGACCAGAAGAAAAGAGAATAATAATTTGACTCAACGACCAGAGAAGATCAATAATTTATGCAAACGCAATCATATCCCTGAGCAAGCACCAAACCAGTTAGCGTAGGCACCTAGGATATCTGCTAAACTCTCAGACATAAAGAGTTCTTTGGCTTGTCTCCATTAAGGAACTCTTTGTATTTTTTGTGGAGTTATTTATCGTCTGTGTTAAAAGCACAAAAGATTCCAGACTTTAACTGTTTTGCTCCGAAAAGGAGGCACAAGCTCCACCCTGCATCCCTGTGGAACCATTTCCTCCTCAAAGCCTCAGATGTTTATGGATTCGTGCCAGGAGACGTCACTGCTCATTGATTGACATTCTCCACAGCCAATAATATATACTTTGACCTGCATTAGGTGGTTTGGTTTTGTACCTTTGTCATAAGTCTGGTCTTTTGATTTGAACAATGAAGAGGCATTGAGTAGATTAATAAAAAGATGGATTGAGAAGGGGAAGGAAATATTACAATTTACGCAAGAAAATTGTCTGATGTATTAATTCATTCATAATCAATTTTGCTCAGAAAAACTGTCCCCTCTCCCAATTTCCTAGATTCAAATCTCCCGAATTCAAAGCTGAGCAAATCTCTGATGCTTTGCTTTGTCATTTAATACACACACCACTTCCACCTTTATCACAGTGATTTAAAATTTCTTGGATTTTTTCAATGCTATATCAATGACAGCTGCTCAGCAGGAATTAAAGAACGATAAAACAAATCCTTTCAACAAATAGCAGTCTAGACCTTTTTTTAGTCATTTTCCTTGGTCAAAAAGTTTTCCAATGATTAGAATAATGCATCGGCTGTGAAACAAACAGCTTTCTTCTAAATGCAAAGCTGCAGCGTTTAAATAGTGAACAGCTTCGTTAACTTCCATTTTTGCTTTTAGCACATCCTGAATGCAGGCTATCAAACCGAGGCTTCATGATTTTTTAAGTTATGAAGAAAACAAATATTGGCAGTATTACCCACAACGGAATAATATTAACTTTAATTGAAATGCAATTTCTTGTCAAAATGATGCATTTTATGTCTTGTCCTAACGAGTAAAACTGGCCTCACTTGATAGTGCTCCGTGTTTTCGAAGTTGATGTAATGTTAATTTAAATACTTGACTGAAAGCAGGTCAAGAGCAATCATTACTTCCAAGGTATGCTCTCCACCTTCCCATAGACTGTGTAAAACGATGGACACAGCGCCCGGGTCTGAAAAGTCAAGCCAATGCGGAATTGCCTTAAAACTGCATTCTATTTAATGGCCAACAGATGGCAACATCGGTAGTTGCAGAAAGCAGTTCAATGGTAAAGAAGTCTATGAGAAAATGACCCTACTTTCCCACCTGATTTATTATTTCAATAATGATTTTCCGTATTATTTTATGGTATCTATTGCAAGTTTCAAGACTCCGTCGATATATCATGATGTTCATTTTTGTAAATTATGGTCAAATATAGACTAGAATAAAGGATAAAGCCAGATATGCTTTGGGGGCATGGCTATCGTCTGGTCCTCGTCAGATATGGTCAGATTCATCCATAGATCCACCCCTCGCTCCTCCCTGGATCTTCAATTTACACTTTCGCCCGATGGGAATCACATCCAGTTTCAAAATGTCGAAATGGCGCTGTTCAAATAGCCAAAATCGAGGCTTTCTAAATGTTATGCTGAAACCAATGAGTGATGTCACGGTTGCTTCATCCATCTTTTTATACAGTCTGTCCCAATTCTCTGCTCGATAGCTGACACTGGGCTATATATCCATATATTTACATTCACAAAGAGAAAACTCACCTCAACCCTCGCCAATCTATATCTCTCACTTGAGTGATGCTGGCTATGGCAGCCATTTTGCAGTAGAGGTTTTTTGGAATTTGCAGGAGGGAGGCGGCCCACTGCCCATATTTGGGAAGTTTTTGCACAATTTAATCTTTTCCTGTAGCGTTAACTCACCAATATTTGTGGGGTGTTTCCTTTCAAAATGTTTTGAATAATATAGCCTTCTCTCAAGCCATTGTTCGCTTCTATTTTCAATAAATACAGAGCTCTTGCGTGCAAGGAGTCAAAATTGTTGAGCATGCACAGTGTGGGCCACCAAAAGACCTCTACTCCATTTTGCACAAGAACACTTCCTGCATATCATTAGAGGCGGAGAGGGAGAGAACGATTTTTAGCCAATTAAATCAGGGGATGATTAGTTGGCAAGTTGAAAGATGAGTTTGGGCGTTTAGCCAGGACAGTAGGGAAGCCCCAACACTTTGCAATGAGTCCCACGAGATGTTTAATAAGCACAGCGAGTCAGGACCTCAGTTTAATGTCTCATTTAATGTCATGCCTCTGACAGCACAGTGTTCCCATCAATTTCCAAGCCAGTCTCCAACACAAGTATTAACCAGAACCACACCTCCCAACCTAAACCATTCACCTGGAGCAAGGTGATACAGCTGCTGGCCAAGGTTATAATTACAATTTATGTCCATCCACGCGGGCCAAGACAGCTTCATTAGAGTCAGAAGTGCTTGGTGATATAAATGCCAGCAGAAATGAAATAAAAGAATCAGTCTGTATTTCTGTGGATTTATCACACGCAAGCCATAGGCACAGCAGAGCTGGCTTCTTTCTGACAGCCAGCAGAAAGAGAGGACCCTCCATTTTCATTTTTCATTTTCCTTTATTTAACCAGGTGAAGCCTCGTTGAGATTAAAATCTCTTTTTCAAGAGTGACCTGGCAAGAGGCAAATTTTATGAGCAACACTTCAGTTTCAATGCGTAACTAACCAGGGACCCAAAAACCAAGGGCACAGCAAGGGGCTCGGGGCTGTATGAAAGAGTACAGGTCATGATAGACAGTAGGGAGAGAAGGCAGCTGTCGGATGGTACAAGACAACAACCAATCAGGACAGCACAACCATGAAAAAGTTCTACATTGCTATGGTGACTGCAAGACATGCTTTTGCTATGGCGTAAGCTATTTTCAACAAAGATAGGAAAAGGATGATCTGTTTGGTTTAGCTCTTTATCTACAATGGGGATGTAAATACATTTTATTTTTCCGCATCAACTTTGCGTTCAATTGTGTTACATCCGGCTTGGAATTTTTTGGAATATAATGGCTTGACTTAAAATATTTGAATTTCAAAGGCCAGTTCCATCAGCCACTGCCATGTTTAACAACCTTTTTCCTTCCAATTCAGATTTTGACATTGTGCTTTTGGCAGTATAATGACTTCTGGTTTGCTGTCTACGGTCCACTGCAACTTCCGATTATGGTCTGTGTGAGTGTTCAAGCTAGTGTGAGACAGTGTGTTTGCCTGAGTGGGGGGGAGCCGGGCCTCTTTATTTGGTTTGTCTCACAATATCAGGAACACTGAACACAAAAGCGGGGTCGCGCTCACAACATAACGACTAAAAAAAGGCAATGAATTATTGTCGAAAAATACCAAATGAGAAATAAAATTAGCCTGAAACTCCGCTGGAGGTTGCTGTGGCCTTGCGGGGGATGCTGAGATTGATTCGTAGAGTCGATTATTCAACGTCAGGATTTTGGAGGTTTGCGGTAGGAGGGGGTCACAGCCAAGATTTCACAAGCCCACCCCTCTGAATGCTGACCTCAGCCCCCAGCATCACTGCTGCGCAGAGGGCGATCAGCAGCACCTCCCCCAGAATGTACCTGGAGCGCTGATGACGCAGTTGAGAGGAGCTTCAGAGAGTTATTGACTGACACACACACATACACTTACTCCACGAACACAGAAGAGTAACACACCCTGTAGCAACTGACAAGTGGTACACAAATACGGAAGCTACTGAAACCCAGGTGTAACCAATGCAGTGAATCCACAGACGTTGTGTTGTAACGCACGGGAGCTACTGACACATCGGTGTAACACAAACACCAGAGGTACTGACACACAGGTATGACACAAATACTAGCCATTGGCACACAGGTGCAGCACGTGCATTCAATCAACAGACATTGTGTTGTAACACGCAGGAAATACTTATACAAAGGTGTAATACAAGTGCTGGAGATATTGATATACAGGTTTGACGCAAACACTGAATTTACTGACATACAAGTGTAGTGTGGCACAAATATCAGAGCTACTGACACACAAATGAAAGACTGCTCTCAATCAATAGATATTGTAGAGTAACACACATTGGAGTTACAGAAACACAAACACCAATGAAAGGTACACAGAGGTGTAACATCTGACAAAGAGGTAGGTGTAAAGCTAACACTAGAGCAACTGATGCAAAGGTCTTACACATTTGTTGGATCTGTCTTATCACAGGTGCAGCAAATACACTAGAAATATGGACACACAAGCATAAGGATAACACTGGAGCTACTTACACACAGGGGTAACACAAACACATTAAATCTACAGACACACAGGTATAACACAAACTAGAGCTACTGATTCTGTAATGGCCGGTAGTATACAGAGGCCAAGCGCAATGACAGAGAGAAAGAGAGTCGCACGAACATAGTACAGACACAGAGAATAATATAGACCAAACGCAAGTACTCGCGCTTCCAAAGGACGTATAATAGTCCGAACCACAGAAGCAAAGCGAGATAGAAAAAGGGAGAAGAAACCCCAACAATAAGAAGATAGAAAGTCATGCAAAACCTGACTACAGATATCTTCGGCTATAGTGCGAATCTAAACACAGACACTCTAGCGAAGGAGGCGTGGTGGACATCCTGCTTATATAAATTCTGTGAAAGCGCTGCCCCAGCTCAATCAACCAGCTGGGTAAAGAATCCGATAGCCCAGGAATTCGATATCGTCCCGGGACGAGAGCCGCAAAGAAGGTCCAAACAACACGCACACCTCACAAACCATGACAGATACACAGGTGTAATACAAATACCAGAACTACTGACATACATAAACACAAATACTAGAGCTACTTGCACACAGGTGTAACACACACACTAAATCTGCAGACATAGAGGTATAACACAAACTAGAGCAACTGACACACAGGTGTAAAACAAATACCAGGGCTACTGACAGTGTAACACAAACTACTAAACTACTGAAACAGGTGTAACTGAATCAACAGACGTGATATAAAACAGATGTAACACAAATGCTGCAGATAATGACATGAAGGTAAAACATAAACACTTGCGCTGCTGAAATATAGATCTACCGCCAACGCAAGAGATACTGCCAAACAGGTGCAACATAAACACTGGACCTACTATCATAGAAGTAATGTTTATGCTACAGCTTCTGAAAAGCAGGTGAAACAGAGACGCTGAAGCTACTGACATACAGGTGTAACACAGACGCTGAAGCTACTGACACACAGGTGTAACACCGACACTGAAGCTACTAACAGGAAATAAACTATGTTGTTTTTCATACAACTTAATTTTACTTTTAGCGAGGGTCTCAATTACTTCCACCTGACCGTAATTACACAATTCTAACCCTCTGTTTGGGAAAATACAGGTTAAAAAGGAAGTTATTGGAGGTAAGTCAGAGTAGGCAGAATGCTCACCTTATATCATGTGATTGCTCTCCATCCATTCGCATTTACTTTGCTTCATTAGCAATCTAACAAATGATTCACTCAATGCCCAAAGCCGGGCTCACATCAGAGAACAATTCAGTCCATTTCAGTCCCGATTCCTTGCTTCAGACAATCTTCAGCAAAGCCCGATTTTATTTATGGCTCAAAAAATTATCTTGCCCGAATCTCCTAGGGTGCGAATTGCTTTAAGAATGTATATGATGGAACCAGATGTGCTCGGAAGCCGTCGGGCCAATACCGATTTCAAATCAGAAATATTAAACTTGTTCAATATCAACGATCCGATATGGGATGGTGTGGGGTCCAAATCGTTAAGTGAGTGTGCTCTCCACACATAAGAGGACCAAAAAAAAAAAAAAAGACAAAATAAACTATTTTATGTACTATATGTGGTGTCTCTCACATCTAAACATCGATTCGGTTAAGATTTCCTAAATCTGTTGATGAGGGCCAAGCTTAAGACTAATTTGTAGGATGTCTAGCCACTTAATATATAGATGGCATGATTATTCATTGCATTATAAAGGTGAGTCAAATAAAATCTGAATGTTTCCTTTCACAGATATTTGTATAAAGTAAAGCCATATCACACGAGTTTGAAAATATCTCATATGAAGCAGTCAACGTTGGTTCGATATTTTGAACAAGGTGTTTCCACTTGCGTTTCACGCTTTTCAGTGCTTACAACAACACCAGGTGCCATCTTAAAATATACATCTCAGAATGGTTCATTAATCATGCATATTTCTGCCACAGAGGATTACGAAATTAAGAAAAAAAATTCAGATTTTGTCTTGTCAATTATTCAGAGCATTCTCTTCCCAGCAATTTCTCATTGCACCCTATTCATCTCTGACAGAGGCAATGCTCGCTTTATAAAGAGATACGAGTATAAGCTAATACTATTGAGTTCTACAACTGAATGATCACATAGATCAGTGTTTCTCAAACTCAGTCCTGGAGGACCACCGTGTATGCAGGTTTCCATTCCAGCCACAACTGCAACCCTAGAATTTTAATGAGTTGTTAATTTTACCCTTTTAAGCAATATTGTCAAAAATTGCTATGCATGCTTTGCAAAATTAAAGTTTGATATTCACATCATGCTATATGGAAAACAGAAGAATAACAAGCATTCAGAGAATTCATAGTCTCCAGCCCAACAGCCCGAAATTTATGTCATGCCGTGAGGTCAGCCCAAGGTGTTTACATGTGAAAGATGATTGAAATCGGTCAAGTGGTTGTGGAGATATCTGCCCGGAAACACACATACACACGCAGACAGACAGACAGACAGACAGACTCACAAGGTGATTACAATAGTCTCGCAAACCCCTACGGGGGGCCTCTGGGGGCTCGACTAATAAGAGAGACACTTGAACAGATGTACCAGTAACTTTCAAAATATGAGTAGACTCTTGATTAGTATAATTATTGATGCGTGGTCACTAAATTCAACCATTTATTTGATAATGAGGAGTTAAAAAACAAAGCAATTGACAATGACTCGCAACTGTTGTGTGTTTATATTGTAGAAAAAAATTAAGAACTTTAAGCGTGTGTGCCACAACCTATAGGAGCTCAATAATTAACTTTTGTCTGACTTGGATCAGTAAATATATTAGACCTTGTGCAGTTACTTGTATTGCAGCATTATAAACACAATATTGACATGGGGCTTTCAGTTCCCAAGGCAGGTGTAGCATTTCTCTCATAATGTGAAGTTTAAGGATAAAAGAAAAAAATCCAACTAATTAAGACAAATCAACAGCTTAATAGAATCCTGGGATTGCAACTGTGGTTGTAATGAAAGCCAGCATACACAGTGGTCCCCGTGGACTGAGTTTGAGAACCACTGACTGACATAAATGATACCTCTGGTAGCACTGCATAGTTGTCTGAACAGATGCCAGAAATTTACCAGCACAGGTCGTAGGTGTAATATACTACACTGGCCTTTAGATGGCGACACTGTCCTCAACCAGAGAGGAAGAGCAGCAGATTCTGAGCACGCTTCTCTACCAGGGACAGTTGGCTCATTTCAATCACTAATTTCCTCACATCTTTTCTTTCCTCTGTTGCTCTCACTTCCATCCATTAGGGAAGTAAGGAAATTTAGAAAAATAAAAGAAGCAAAGATGGGGAGAATCAAGAAACAGGAATCTCAGAAATGTGCAGTGGCCCTTCAGCTGCTGTTCGAGTGGCACTGATGCTTGCAGCTTTCTCAAGAGCTACGCGGCCAAACAACTTCAAACTCAACACTGCAGTTCCATCAGCCTTCAGCAATACACCCACTAAGTTTGAAGTACATCCGATGAACGGCTCTTGAGACACGCGAAGGACGTACACACACACACACACACACACACACAGGCTGAAATATCATGTTTCATAGTACGATGATGGAAAAGACCACACTGCTTCCAACGTCAGTTTGAGGCAATATCAATTATGGGCTTGAGAATCTTTTATATTTGATGTATGACATAATGCCTTCATAAACTATCCTTAAGTAAATGTCACACTACATCAAACATGACATGTCATATTTGGCATAATATGCTATAATATGTCACATTTGATGAAGTATGACATTACTTATACATATTTTATGACAGAATTTTGTCACATTAATGAAAGCATAATTTATGATTTGTAAAGCCTCCATGAAAAAGCCTGGATTCATACATAAGCAAGTTTTATGTCACCCTTTAAAGCATTTAGCCACTAGCTAAGTGACATTGTCAGTTATATCACATCTGGCATCACATGCTGAATACGGATGGGTTATTTCACCCTTTACAAAGCATGACATTTGCTTATGTATGATTTATGAAGACATTATGTCTCATTTATGAAGGCATTATACATGCTGTATAAAGCCTTTATGAGCAACACTTCATCTAAAGTATGACCAAAAAAATACTTCAGCAAGCGATGGGCTTGTCTTTCCTTGCTCAAGATACCTCTGGGAAATATTCCCCATCACACCAGACAAATTTGAACCTCCTTATTATAAATTCCAGATCACAATTAGTTTCCAAGTTGGGAGAAAGGAAGAAAAAAGTGAAAACATGCCACTTAGAATAAGCCCAGCAACCGCCTCTGTCATTAATGCCTTTCTTGTGAGAACCAATGAAATCCCTCTCGCAGTGGAAGATAAATTTGAGGCATCCTCACCTTCCCCACTGCACCCCTCTATCGCACAGAGGAAACACACGTCCACCATCAGCATCGACTCCAGACTCATGTAATGAGTGCCAGAAACTGGGCGCCATGTTGGCTCAAACTAAATCAACCCTATAAATCATCGGACAATGGTCCATCCAGGACTGAGAACTGCAGGTCTTCCTCCCTCTCTTTCCCTTAGAGTCCGGTACCATGATAGAGTGGCCAATTATTACCGCTGATTGCTCAGTCAGTCACCTCGGAGAATCGTGATCCAGGGCTGGATTTGGATCCAAGGGCCAGATTCAAGGACCCATAGAGAAACACCATCGAGTTTAAAGGAGCTGTGTCAAGATTACTGTGCATGCTCAGAACTTACGTTCTAAGAAAGTGAATCTGCTTGACTGCAAGTCATAATCTGACTCCATCCTTGCCAATCCGTCTTTGTTTTGCATTGTATTTATATATTCTAGCCACTGTAGCATTATGCTTTTAATATTAAGGCACTTTCTATGGAAATTCAAGGATTCAAAGCGCTATTTTAAGCTTTAGCTAAGGGACACGAAGACCGTAAGCTGGTTGTCATCGCCGATAACCATAGAAGAAGAACTAAACACTCTGCCAAACACCTCTGTTTCCCCAAAAATGCAACAAAAAAATTCATCAACATTAATTAATAAATTTTTGAGTAACGTTGCTATCAGACAAACAAAAAAACAAAAGTAATATTTGCCTCCACCAAGGAAGTTATGTTTCTGGTGGCATTGATTTGTTTGTTTGTCTGTCTGTTTGTCAGCAAATTTACTCAAAAAGTCTTGGACGGATTTTTAAGAAATTTTCCAAAGAGGTCATATATGGCTAAAGAAACAAATGATTGATTGTGGGAATATCACTTTTGTTTATCCTATATTTGTTTGACCATCATATTTGGATTCCTTGACCTTGGAAACCTACCATTAGCACTTAGAATCACATTCAATATCATAAATAGTTTAATAGTTATTAAAGAAAAATTATCTTACAGTTAACAAGCCAAAAAGCCAAAATTGTCCCAATCTCGCAGTGATAAAGAATCCTTCAAAAAATTCCTGGATCCAGACAATCATGCGGATCATCACCAAAATCTAATCATTTGTTCCTTGGGCCATATCCCACCTCTCTGGAAAATTTAATAAAAATTTATCCATGACTTTTTGAGTAAATTTGCTAACAGACAAACAAACCAACGCCGCCGAAAGCATAACCTCCTTGGCAGAGGTATTAATACACTCTAGATTCTGATTTGCAGTTGAGCATATTTACTTTGTTCAAAGTTGTGAGCATGTGCAGTGATTTTAACACAGTTCCTTTAAGGGGATCTTTACAGGGCAAAATCTTTCAGTCCAGGGAGCTGTTAATTCTTCCACATTTCCAAGTCCACACCCGGGGCAACGCGCCCCACAATTCCACACAGACTTGCTTGTAAACAAGGTAAATTTGCTTGTAAACACCTTAAATTGAAGAGCCTGTGCTAAAAGTACTAAAGTCACATTCTCATGCACCAGGAGGTAAGGCTTGGAAAACGTCTTTTATAGTTACTTAAGCCCACTGCCTTGATTTTCTCACAATGAACATTCAGTGATTTTAGTACTTTTAGCATTGGGGTCTTCATTTATAGCCTTGGCTAGACAAACACAACATGTTTTTCTGCTGAACTTGAATTGTCCAAAATGTGACTTAAGTACTTATAGCACTTGGCTCTTCAATTTGAAAAATGGGAAAATCAGCTTTGTTAGTTTCCGCCTATGGCGGTGGCCATGTGCAGCTTCAGACTGATTAACCAACTAATTGAGGATAAAAATGCATTTGGTCAGAATGATGGACGAAAGGACTGAAACAGTTTTCCTCATTGTAAAGTAGGATGATAGAGGTGTCCATGAATTATTAAAAAAACAGTTCTTCGATGCAGAAGAGAGATACTGGGCAGGAGGGTGTAAGTTTTTTGGATGGGGGTGGGGTGGGGTGGGGGGGGGGTTGCAGATTTTAGTGTTAGTGTTGGGCAGTATAAGCATTAAGGGGTCTTCAGGGTAAAAAATTAATTTTTTTTTTTTTGAAAATTTCAATAATTTTGATTTTCACATAAAATAAATAAAATAAATAAAGGAATGCAGTGAGATGTCAGTAAACACCAAGAATCTATGTTTTTCCTCTGCCTCAATTGTTACTTGTGACTTTAAATGCAAATTACCGAAAATCACAATCTTGACTGATTTTCAACCTTGTGGCATTCATAAAATCATTAATATTCATCTGACTGACTTGAATTTTGGACTGAAGTTGTATCTGTTGGAGATTTATGAAATGACATAGGATTTTCTAGATAGGTGCATCCCTAGGGGGTTAATTTTGAAAATGAAACAAGTTGATGATAGCGATTTTCGTTATGGTTAAATATCAGAGCTCATTAAATATTCATAAATGTTCCAAACAAAAAATCTTATGACATTTCATAGAACTATCTTAAACCTTTCATATGAGACTAATTTGAGTAAAATCTGACCATGGGTTATTGAAATATCAGTCCCACGAAATATTTTCAGATTTTGTCATTAAAGTGCCGTTTCCGTGGCAACCATGTAAATTTTTATCAAAACAATACATTTTATGAGGTTAAAATCATGTTGAGTATGTTTATTTCTTAGTTTGTACATTATTATGGTTATTTCTGCACTTTACCCAGGAGACCCCTTAAGAGGTTATAAACTGAGTTTTACACTCCTGTAATTCTCAATCCACCATCAGACCTTACAGTGCACGGCCAAAAAATGTTGCAAGTTCTAATATTTTGTTGGAAGGTCTTAAGCTTTGATTACTGCGTGCATTCATCGAGGCAGCCATTGTTTCGACAACATTATGCAACGTTATGACATCTATTTTTGTCCAGAGTTGCATTCATTTTTAGCTGAGATTCTGTATTGAAGACCAGAGACACAAACCTCTCTGTAAAGACTTTCTTCAGCGATTATTTACATGGGATAATAATGTATCAGACAGTTTTTCACCAAATTCCAGTCACTTCAGCAATCTCATTGGTTGTAATCTTTGCATGATGCAGGCCAATAATTCGCCCTTCTTGAAACTAAGTAACATCTTTTCCACGACCATGGGATAGCTATGTCTTCTGACATGGCTACACACTGCATCGGCCAGGGTTCAAAGAACTGTTGCCAGCAAAAACATATTAATTACTGAGATAAAGATTCAACAATTGGCTCATATGTTCTAATTCAAATCCAAAAGGAGACTTAAAAAAAAAACTGTATACCATACACAAGGCGTACACACAGACACACACAAACAAAATATAATAATCCTTATTCACTGCTGGGAACACTAGTCCTAGAACATAGCTGAAAGCATTACAATGAAAAGAACATTAAGGAAACTGCTCTCTTTTTATGCAGCCATCCCTTCCAAATCACACCACTCCAACACAAGTGAAGCCAGGAGATCCATAGATCATGAAAAGGTGAATATGAATGCCATAATACCGCAAAAAATTGCAGTGAAGAAGTTAAAAATAGACGCAGAATCTTTATCCAGCTGAAGAGATCAAAAGCCACAGCGAGGAGATCATCCTTACCCGCACCTTCCTGTCTGCTCGCGAGGAATCGATATGCCTCGCGCTCTCCCCGTGGGACATGCGCGATCAAAGCCTGGGGTACTAATAGCGGTTCGCGATCGCCCCGCGAGGGTCGTACATGGCAGGACCGGATCGCAGACGCCACCCGGGGGCGGGAGAGGCGGACAGAGCTGGCGGGGCTTTTTTCCCGGATGATCCTAATTCCTGAAACCAGGTGGGCGATCCGTTCCCTTAACAACGGCACAGGTGTAGGGCCGGCTGACACTTTCTTCCGACACCTGACAATAAGCATAAATGAATTTAGTTTCTGAAAACAGGATTTTCATGTAGGACGGAACTTGTTCATTTGGGAAAGACAGGCACAGGAAAGTAATAATGCGCAGAAGCGCAGCATAGCCTTTTCAGTCACCGACAATCCCTGTATATCCAAATTCAAACCCAATAATTTATAAAATGCAATAGTTCTTTCCCAAGTGTTAATCCGCGCCGGAGTGTAAGGACTGCGGTTCTAAAGCCTATAAATAGGCATAGTAAATATATTGAATAGGCAGAAACTACAGGCAATCCATAACTGAATTCTGGTTTGCATATTTGAATTTAATTTTACCCGCAACAATTAAACATGCCACAATGCCTTGTAGCGCAGTGTGCACGCATTGGGCGTTTAATTACTTTTCTCCGTAAATACTGATGTGTGTGTGCGTGCGTGTGTGTGTGTGTGTGTGTGTGTGTGTGTGTGTGTGTAAATTAATCTTTATTCTAGGCTGGCAGAGCAGGTGAGTGGGTGTCTGCAGTGACCTCGCGCCTGAGTGCTTATACTCACGGGATTGTAGGCGTATTTTCGGGGTATCTATTCCGTTTCGTCCCGACTGGTCCTCCCTCCGTTCGTATGCCGCTGTGGCGCGGTGCGGGGCAGCGCACGACAGCACCCCAGAACAGCGCGCGGCCGCAGCGGTGCAGTGGGAATCTCTTGAAGCTCGCGGTCTTGGGAATGTTGTTCTCTTCGCGCTAGCAGCTCCTCAAAAGATACTCATGTACGCCGCCCTCGGTGCGCGCCGGTGCCGTCAGATTTCGAGGCGAAACCAAGATTGTATTGGCACGTCGATCACCAAATGTTTCTCGTTCTCTTGAACCATTCAGTACCACGGTGGTCGATTGAAAATAATTGCTTTAACGCAAAGCATGCAATGTTCACCACTCTGCAGTCCACATAGCTATTGGGTGATTCTGCCGTTTCCCCAAAAGCTTGCCCAATAACACTCCTGCTGAATGAAAATATGCAGAGCATGAAGACTACAATATATCTGAAAGGTGAGTTTGCTTTTCTTCCGATGCTTGTCAGGTATTTCTGTGGAGAAAAAATCTTCGCATTTTCTCACAGTCCTCTCCTACACTCAGCAATGTTCGCGCTAATTCCCCCCAAAACTACATTCCCTCACAGGAAAAAGAAAATATCGACATAAAACCGGTTTTCTGCAGTGTGACTCAGATAAAGCCAGGTGCAAGCGGGAATGTGCCGCGCGTGGTGAGTGAGAGGGAGCAACAGAAACCAAGGTACGGAGGTGGAGATATCCAGGGAGAGAGGGAGAGAGGGAGTGAGTGATAGGGCGATTGGCCGCCTGAAAAAAAATACCGTTAACGATGTTTTCTCATCAGCATCATAGCAGGGGAGGCGAGGGAGGGAGAGAGGAGCGGGAAAGATGCAGGGAGAAATGGAAATATAATAATTGAGGTTCTTGACACCCAGCCACCAGCTGACCTGCAGCTTTGTCGGGGACCACAGGGAGACGGGAAGGGGTAGTTTTGGTCATTAACCATGGGCGCTGTCGCCCCCAGGGTGAGCGCAGTGAACCTATCAGTGGAATGAGAGAATGAAATCTCATGAACGTTTCACCTGCACATCGCAAATTGCGGCGAGATCTACGACGTTAATTCTTATCTGACAGCCCCCGCGTGCCTTCCTTTTCTCAGAACAGGTCTCGCGCTTGCCGCAGACGCTTTCGAATAAGACTCGGCCAGAAGGCGCACGTGGATTTGTCTGTGCGCAAATCCTCTAGTCTGAAATGGCACGCTGTGTGCAACCCGAGGCCCCCTGACATGCGCGGAACGTTGGTTATTTATGTTCTAAAAGTTATAGATCAAATGGCAGATTTTAAGGGGACAAACTGCATCTTCCCAAGTTTTGTTTTCGCGTCCATTTTACTTCAAACTTCTACTGGCGACGTGGCAGCCGTCGCAGTGTCAACAATTGATGAATAACAAATCAGTCAAATATTTTTGCCCGAATATATATAAATAAAATAAATAAACAATATACGTTGTAAGAGATAACTGGGATTGTGTTCATATATTTTCATGGTTTTCAAAGGTAGATTTTAATTGATTAAAACACGATCACTGTTTTCACTGACTGCTCCCAAGATGTTTTGTTCATGAGATTAACAGCACACCCCTCCTAACTGATGTCAAGCCCAAATCTATGATATAATCTTAATAAAATCTCACAAAATAGGAACTCAGTGACTAGACTTAAATACACTCTCAGAGTGCCAAAATGAGTTTGTCAGTACAGTGCTGGGTCACAGCCCCTCTCTGACTACTGACTTGAGGATACAATACGTAGGGTATGCAAAATCTGACCTTCAGATTTATTATTTATGGGATTTATGCCCATTATATGCTGAAGTAGGACAAATAATTTTTAATCAGATACGGTGGAAACATGGTGATGGACATGGGTGTTTTAGATCAGTATTTCTGTCATACAGAACCACAGCTTGTGTTACACTCAAAGCATTAATGTATCTGTTTATTTTTTCTGCTGTGTGTATAACTGGAGCCTTTGACTTTGGCCCGCAGGTTGAGGGTGTGTGATCACTAGACACATCAAGCATCTTATGCAGAAACACCATCAAACCACAGCCTGCCTTGTATTAACAATATGAAAACCTGCAGATTATATATATTTCTTGTTGCACTTTTCTGTCGCCATAGTAACAGAAAGAGGTGGTTTTGAGTACTTTGTAGTAGTCAGTGAATAAAATGTGGGAGTATAAGCTATATATGGAAACTTAGAGTTTCAGCTCTTTTGAGTTTCTACTTCTCTCTACTTCTCCCTCTCTCCCACTCCATCTCTCTCGCAATCTCTGCTCCTCTATCCATCACTAGCTATAAGTTTACCTTCACAAAACATATAACTTGTATCCCAAAATTCGTTGGTTCACTTCACCGAACAAGTTACACAACATGATGCACAATTAAGTATGAGGAAATCCCCCTTCATTCCAGCATCTAAATGCTGTATGTAAGCAACATTTAAAAAAAAACCCGCTGGTGTACAAGAGGCATATGCACAGCAGCTCATAAGCTAACGCAGTGGTCTGCTGCAGTATTGATCATTGCAATTGCAATTGATTAGAAGTGTGATTGATTAAGAAGAGAATTTGGCTGTGCAGTTCTTGTCAATAGAGATCGACCCTCCCCCATGCGGACCCCCCACGGACTTACCACCCACCTGCACGCAGAGCCCTCCCCCCCCCTCCCCCGCTTCCCCCACACTAACACTGTAGCAACTTCACTTCCAAGGCATTGCTGAGTGCAGCAAAGCTTTAGCAGATGTCAAAGAGCACCAGTGCATTTCCTGTCATGTGCTGCATTCCATTTGTACTCGGAAGTCGGAATTTCCAAGTTCCGAGTCGGAAGTTTCAACTGGAACGCCCCCCGAGGTCAGATTTCCGACTCGGAAAGTCGGAGAATCTTCACTACCCCCGAGTTAACATTCAAAGATGGCTGCCCCAGGTGTAAACAGTAATTAGAAGCTCCTGTAATATTCCGTTTATTACTTTTGACTCGTGTTTGTCGCACTAAATCAGAACATCGTTCGACGTATATATATGGAAATCCACTGTGCTTGAAGGTTGCAGAAGGACCGCATATTTGTCCAGAAGTTGCTTATATTCGGAGAAGGCAAACGCGAGAATAGCTTTCGTAGACGTGACCATCTTGTTTTACTACTCTTCTTCCCGGTTTATGACGGTTGGCAACTTTTTTCCGACTTTGTAACTGGAACGCTGATGACTTGACTGTGACGTCATTCCCAGCTCTGACTTCAGACTTCCGAGGTAAATGGAATGCAGCAATGCACTTCCCATTTTTAGCTTCCCATGGAGCGCTTCCTGTGGTGCATTTCCTGGTTCCAGTTTCCCATCATGCACTCCCTGTGCCGTCCATCGCATTTTGAGGATATTCGACTCCCTGTATCCAAACATTCTGGAACAGACTGAGAACATGCAAATGAGGTCCAAAGTCTCAAACATGTAAGTGTCATTTTGAGCCGTTATCATGGATTCACTTTCCTCAACAAACACCTGAACATCGGAAAAAAGCAAGGGATTTCACCATAGACATTTTTTACGACAGAAATTCTAGATTTTACTCTTAATAATGATAAGGACGAAGAGGACATTTTTTTTTAAAAATAGGAGAGGGAATTTTGCTCTTACATTACGTGTCATCATCTTGAAATTGACCAGAAATTACACATACGAGGAACATGAGCTAGAAACTGTTGCATCTTCCGCCATGTTTATTTCCGGTTTGTTGTAAGCAGACCACCGAGGTGGTGCAAGAATTGGCAGCAACAACAGCCCTGCGAACACATTCCAGAGTGTTCGACTCATCCGAGAACATTATTCTCTGTTCAATAGCAGGGAGTCAAGTACGCCCATTGAGCTTCTGGTAGTACACTTTCTGCTTCGTGCTGTGGCATATTAAGAGAGGCTGTGTCACCGCAAGCGACCTTGGGGTGAGGCACATGTGCAGTACGGACTAAGACGAACTGCTTGAGTATAGCTACAGAAGGTGTAAGAGTGATGAGGGAAAGCTCTGCCTGAGATAAGAATAAAAGAAAAAAACATGAGCGGATGATGTTCCCGTTATCTCCAGACGTGACAACATTTGCAGCAAGATAGTCGCTCTGTAATTCACCAAACCAGCAAGCATGATTGTTAAGCTTGTTTATAAATAGTGCGGTATTTGTGGACTTTGAAAAGAGCCATCATGGCACATTTATTAGGACTGCTCCCCCATCCTCACCACCTGGTCTGTACAGACTAGGGTTCATCTATAGAGTTGTGACATGAAGCTTTTAGAAAATCTAATCAAAGAGCCATTTTGTTTCCATCGCATTATGAAGCACCTTCTCAAATGAGTTTTTTTCCATTTTCTGTTTTCTCATGTCTGAGCATTTTCCTCTCTTATGCTTGTCGATACCATTGCTTGTTGGTTTATTGTTTTTTCCCAAAAATTAATACATTTCCCTTCCAAGGAAAGAAAGAAAATATCCAACAATTTCCATTGTGCAAAATGGCTCGGTTTCACGGAATGAAAAGAAAATGGCTCGCATTCTTGAGTGGACAGGACTCCTTTATCTAGGAGCTTAAGTACAGACTACTTCTGACTGCACTGGTGCAATGCTCCAATCAGGTCTTCGATCACTCTACCTCCCTTGATGAGCCTTGTTTTGCATCGTGTGTGATGCACTTCCTGTTTTGATGTCCTTGTGGTGAACTTCCTGAAATGAGATCATTGTTTTTTAGACCGGTCTCAGATATTCTGTCACTATTAGTGGGTCAGTCATCTGGATTGATCAAATTAGGAATGAATCATTACAATTTATTTAAAATTTAGCATCCTTTGGTACATGCGCTCCTCTAAGAATCCCTACCTTAATGTTGTGGAGGAGTTTACAAGCCTCTAGGATCTTTGGAGCTATGTTGCCTGGAGCATTAGCTCCTGGTAGGGTCTCCCACGGCAAATAGCTCTCAGGTGAGGGGCCAGACAAAATGTGATTCACTCGATTCCTATAGTGTATTCCCAAAAAATTATGAGAACCCTGCCCAGTATAGGGACATCAGAGCCCCCTCCTGGAGCCAGGCCTGGGAGGAGAACTCGTTGGCAAACACCTGGCGGCCGGGCTTCTCCTGGGACCTGGCTGGGCTCAGCCCAAAGAGGCTGTGGGGAGCTGCCTCTGAAGGGGTAGGGGTCAAGTGAAATGTGGAGCGGGTGGCAGACAGGGGCGGAGACCCTGGCGTTCTGGGATCCGCCTATGGAAACTGGCTCTTCGGACATGGAATGTCACCACACTGGCAGGCAAGGAGCCGGATTTTGTGCGGGAGGTTGAGCAGTACCTGGTAATTAATAGACGCACCTCTATGCACAGCTCTGGAACCAAACTCCTTGATAGGGGCTGGACTCTCTTCTTTTCTGGAGTTGTCGAAGATGAGAGGTGGTAAGCAGGCCTGTGGATACTTGTATCTCCTCGGCTGCGTGCCGCTGTGTTGGAGTTTACCCCAGTGACCGAGAGGGTCTCTGCAATGCGCTTGCAGGTTGTGGGGACGAATGCTCTGACTGTTGTTTGTTCTGACGCACCTAACAGCAGTTGGGAGTATCCTGCTTGGAGTCCCTTGGCGAAGTTCCTGGAAAAGCCTCCAACTTGGGATTCCATAGTTCTGCGGGGGGACTTCAACGCTTACGTGAACAATGATGGAGACACTTGGAGGGGAGTGATTGGGAGGAATGGCCTCCCTGATTCGAACCCGAGCGGTGTTTTGCTATTGGATTTCTGTGCTACTCATGGATTATCCATAAAAAACACCATGTTCAACCAGAAGGGTGTTCATAAGTATACTTAGTATCAGAACACCCTTGGCGAAAGGTCAATGATAGATTTTGTAATCGTCTCATCAGATCTGTGGCAATGTGTTTTGGACTCTCAGGTAAAGAGAGAGGTAAAGCTGTCAACTGATCACCATCTGGTAGTGAGCTGGATCAGATGGCAGGCAAGACTGCCAGACAGACTTGGTAAATCTCAACATGTTGTGAAGGTTCACTAGGAACGTTTGGTAGAGGACCCTGTCTGAACAAATTTCAACTCACACCTCCGCAAGAGCTTTTTCCATACCCCGGGGGGAGACTGGGGACATGGAGTCTGAGTAGACCCAAAGTCTCCATTGTGGAAGTGGTAGCCGTGAGATGTGGCCTGAAGTTTTTTTGCTGCCAGTTGTGGTGGCAACCCAAGGACCCTCTGATGGACAGTAGCAGTGAGATAAGCTGTTAAGCTGAAGAAGGAGGCCTTTTGGACCTGCTTGGCCCAGGGGACTCCGGACTCGGTAGACCAGTATTGACAGGCAACACTGAGCTTTAACACCTTTTAGGTAAAAAAAAATTTCTACTGGGGATTTTTCAGTGAAAATGCATAGTATTTACTTAGCTTATTGACATGGTGAAAAAACAAAAAAATCTGTTGGCAGTTTTTTGAGGAAATTTGATTTTTTTAAAATTTACCAATTTGACTTATTGCAAGGTAACTGATGTTCAAAGAATTTACTGGAAGATTCCTCTTTGGCACCACACTGCTCTTTCATGCCAATACAAAGCCAATTTGTATCTTATTTGCCAAAGTATTGCCCACATAATATTTGCATGGCAATGAATTACCTTTTTCCAAATTTAAGTAAATATGAGCTTATTGCAATGACAACAAACTAAAATTAAACTATTTTTAAATTTAGAGAGGCAAAATCTTTACACTCTAAGATTGCCATGAACTAAAACTGACACCGGATTCTTGTCCAGTAACTAGCTAATTTCCAAAATATCTCATTCACTTACACTTACCCCCCGGCTGGGAGGATCATGTCCTTACTTTCTGCGATGCTTACAGGCAGCTGTCCATCAGTATGACCTGAAAATTTCATATCATCAGAGACCACCTGAGAGCCTTCTGTCATCAGCACAACTGTGGTCTAGCCCGGTTCTGTGAACAAGCTTTTGAAGCGGTACATGCTGACTTTGCCAGGTTTTGGGGCCGTGAAGGTTCTGGATGTTGTTAGGCTGTCATGGTTGACACGCCTGTTTGACGTCACGTGGATGTTTGATACAGAACCCATGGAGTGGCAGATGGGGCGGTGGTTCCCATTTTTAAAAAGGGGGACCAGAGGATGTGCTCCAACTATAGGGGATCAGGCTCCTCAGCGTCCCATGGAAGGCCTATGCCAGGGTGCTGGAAAGGAGACTTTGCCTGATTATCGAACCTTGTATTCAGGAGTACCAATGCGGGTCCTGTTCTAGTTGTGGAACAATGGATTACCTTTTCACCCTTGCATGGATATTGGCGGGGTAATGGGAGTTTGCCCATCCAGTCTGCATGTGTTTTGTGGACTGGCTTATGACCAAGTCCCATGAGGTATACTGTGGGGGGTACTGCTGGAGTATGGGGCTCCGAGGACGTCAGTTTGAACCTTTCGATCCCTGTACAACCAAAGCAGGAGTTGTATCCACATTCTTGGGATTAAGTCAGGCCCATTTCCAGTTAGTGTTGGACTCTGCCAAGGGTGCGGCTTGTCACCTGTTTCGTTTATGATTTTCATAGACAGGGTGTCAAGGCGCAGCCAAGGCTTGGTGGGTGTCCAGTTTGGTGGTCTCAGGATAGCATCTCTACTGTTTGCACATGATGTGGTCCTGCTGGCTTCATCGTGCAGTGACTTCCAACGCACTCTGGGGCGGTTTGCAGCTGAGTGTGAAGCGGTCGGAATGAGGATCAGCACCTCCAAATCCAAGGCCATGGTTCTCTGCCGGAAAATGGTGGATTGTCACCTCCAAGTGGGGGGTGAGTTGTTACCCTAAGTAGAGGAATTTAAGTATCTTGGGTCTTGGTCTTATTCACGAGTGAGGGTATGATGGAGCAGGAGATTGACAGGTGGATTGGTGCAGGATTTACCATAAAGCAGGCATTGTACCGGTCCATTTTGGTGAAGAAGGAGCTGAGCTTAAAGGCAGAGCTCTCGATTCACTGATCAATCGATGTTCCAACCCTCACCTATGGTCACGAGCTCTGGGTAGTGACCGAAACAACATGATTGCTAATATAAGGGGTCGAAATGAGCTTTTTCTGCAGGGTGGCTGGGCTGACCCTGAGGGATAGGGTGAGGAGCTCAGACATCCGGGCGAGGCTCAGAGGAGAGCCGCTGTTCCTCCGCATTTACAGGAGTCAGTTGAGGACATGCGAGCATCTGGTGCAGATGCCCCCTGGATGTTTTCAGGGCATGTCCAGCTGGGAGGAGGCCCCAAGGTAAGCCCAGGACATGCTGGAGGGACTACATCTCCCGGCTGGCCTGGGAACGGCTTAGAGTTCCTCAGGAGGAGTTGGAGGAAGTGACTGGGGAGGGGGACGCCTGGGCCTCTCTGCTTTGCCTGCTACCCCCGAGACCCGGCTCCGGGTAAGTGGCAGAAAATGGATGGATGGAATATACATGCGCTCTCTACATATACAAACTACATAGACATTGAAACGTAAGGTTAGGTGCGCACTCAAACCAGATTTAACCCCCATCACCACTGCTATCAGCAAGTCTGGAGAGGAATGCTCTTATTTTTGTTCTAATGTTGGGGACTGTAGGCCCGGTCCCCAACAGTCCAGGAAACTTGTGGGTTCTCCCCAAAATCAGCAGCCAGAACCCTAGGTTCTCAGGGAGAAGGCTTACCTCAGTTTTCCTTTGAGCTTTGGAGCAGAAAAGATCTCCATCAAGGAACAGAACCAGAGCTCAGCATGATTTCTCTCTCTTAGTTTTTCCTTTCTCACTGCCTTTTACTTCCTGTTTAATTGCTCTTAAGTCGGCAGCAGTGTCATGTAATCAGGGCATTGGTGCAGATTTACAGTGATACATTAGTTTGTATTGGATTTAAATCAACCTGTAATCCCGCACTGAATAAAAAGTACACAAACACAGCGCATTCCTGTGCACAATTACACACACATGCACACATACGTCCACATGCTCACACAAGTGCGCATTTGTAGCTGCACGTCTCCTAAATCTTATGCATGTCGCATACTCATGAGTGTATTCATACACTTATATACACACATAAGACACACACCCACACACACACACACACACACACACAGTTCAGGTCTACCTGGCTGTATTGAGCACCAGTCAGCAGGAAATCTGAGCCGTTGAGACTAATCTAGACTGACTCAACCTGAGGCAGACCAGACTGGGCTAAAAGCAGAATCTAATAATCTAATAAACTCTTCTGAGATACAAGAACATAACACTTTATTAAGCTTGAGGGGCAGGAACAGCCCACTGAACTCATTAAGGCTATTGGCTCACCCAACAGTGCATTAACCTCCTATATCTGCTGAAGTAACAAATAATTCTCAATGTTGGTCCTGAGCTACATTCACATTGCCCGACTGAAGTGACTAAAATCTGATTTTTTTGCCTCAATGTGACACAAATCTGATGTTTCCAATGCTGTGTGGACACAAATATCTGATCTTATGTCCCATCTTTAAATCAGAATTCAGCCATTTTCAAACATGGCTCTAGAACGGAGACAGATCTGATACATGGCCATGCGACATGAATGAGAACGGCCAGATTGGAATCCATGTGGCTTCTTGCCTGTGCACAGAAGCTGAGTTCAGTTAAAAACAGAAAAAGCAAGCCATCTGGGTTTTTTGCCTTCTCAACCTCATCACTTGTAGCTGACAGACTGTTTGCCCTCCTCCAAGCAAACGTTTATCTGTAGATTCTTTTATAGTACGTTCATTTTTGGCCTTGAATCATGTTTTAACCCCTTCAGTGCCAAGATTTATCCTTCACCGGTGGCATACCGTGCCAGGTTTTTTGACATTGTTACGGCAGTGTGTAGTTTCTGTGCTGTTTTGTCCCTTATCCTCTCCTATCCTCTCTCATTCTGCCCAAGTGCTGTGTCTAATTGATCAACAAGGTGCAACTGGCCAGGGAACAAAGTACTTAAATGCTCCTGTGCCAGCATTTGAGAAGGTAGGCTTATTCTGTGGGGACTGCTTTTTTTGGTTTACTGTTGTATATTTTCTTTGGAAACTTTGTTTTAGTTTCTTGGATGTTGGTATGTATTTTTGTTCATAAATCTAGTGGGCTCGGCTAATTTAAAGGTGGTTTTCTCTGGGATTGGGTCAGTGGTGCGGTATTGTTTGCCTCAAGAGGCTGATTTAAGAGTGGGGCGTCACTAATGGGGGCTCGTCCGGGAGCGAGCGACCCTGAGGTGAGTTAAAGGAGTAATTGGTGACCTTTGATTGTAGAGGTCATCTGTTTTGTTTGATCATATGTAGTTACTGCTGCTTGTGTCGTTGTGCTTTTCACTTTGTGACCGTTTCTACAGCTTGGAATTTCAGTTTTGAGTACCTTGACTTTGCAGCTTCTGGGCAGGTTTGAAGAGCTCACCACTTAGTTGTTTTGCCTGTCTTATTTTTGGTGGTAATCCTGATTGGGGGCACGCTTCAGCGTATTGCAGTTGGCCACATCACTGGTTTTCGATGATGCACTGAGTCCAGTGTTTAAAGTCGACTCGAGCTCAGCAAGCCACTGAGGACTAGTTAGGTTAATGAGCCCTCTCAGCAGGCAGGTAGCGGTTGGCTTGCCTTTCTACAGCGTGCAGTTCTCTAGATTTTTCATTTTGTGCAGCAGCTTGGTTGTGGCCCTTATGGTTACTTTTTGTTTGGCCACCGTTTGTGCAGCTGTGATAAATACTCTTGTTTGCAGTATCTTGTGGTTTGTGAGCTTTGCACTGTGGTAACTGAACTCCAACATTTGTTGGGTCACTTGTTGGTTGCTATTAATAAATCCCATGGGCTTGGCTAATGAATGGTGGTTTTCTCTGGAATTGGGTCAGTGGTGCAGTATCGTTCGCCTCATTAAGCCAATTAAAGAGTGGGGTGTAACAACATAAAGAACAGCTCATTACACAGCCATCTTTAAGAAGCTCTCGTGAATTTATTTTTCCAGTAAACATCGTAAAACCTTTACCAAGTTTTTAAAAGTCAACCATTCAAAATTCTGCAGTCAAAAACCTTTTTATCTCTTTTACTTCTTTGGGCTAAAGTTTAAAAATTCAACATTGAGTGAAATGTCCAGAGACATGGGTCAATGTACTATGCCGCTTCGCAATCTGCACAGTCATAACACCTATCCTTTCAGCTGCCATTGCATGAACTCACTCTACTCATCCTTGTAGGATTTTTCTTCTTGTCAGAAGGTGGAACGAGGGATGAGAAGTGTCTTTCTTTATGATGAGGCGGATTTGCCAACCGTTTTGCACACTGCACAGGAGTTGTACATGACAATGTCTTGCGTGAAAAAAATACTTTCTTGTACCATTTCACTCATTTTCCCATACAAGGGTATGCATGCAGGAACTCTGGTCCCCCTGAGAATGAATGTATTCATTTGTATGATATAACTATGGCTGTAAAAGTACGTTAGTGTTTTAGTTGAAATGACAGCTAACGCTAACGTAGCCAATTCCAGATATCCTGCATGTTAGCCAGCTAATATCTCTTCAAAATATGAGCTGCACAGAATAATATTTAGCATTTCCCATTATTATCTAGCTAGCGGTTACTACAGTACAAGCGAACGATGGGCTAACGTCCGCGAATGTTTCTTCTATGCTGATCATTGAGTTTGTCCAATTAGATGACAGTTTCAGCAGTTTTGTGATCTGGCCAGCAACCGCTTCCAAGCGGGGGCTAAACCAAATGCATGCACTCATGCATTTACACTCAATGGGAGACCCACTATGTGAGGAAATCGCCCTAGTCCTACTGTGCCTCAGGAACTGCTGAGATCATGTGGTAGAAAATGGAAGTATAAAACCCCGAGTTAACTCAGGCGTGGCACAGAGGCATCAAACTTCCAGCGCAAGTATACTCGGGCATGGCACTGCACAGCGGAATACCATAAGTGCTCCCACAAATATGATGTTTTCTGTTGTTGTTTACGCAGATGACTCGAGCAAAAATGCATGACTGTGCACATGCCCACCGTTTCGAAGGGCAGATATGTTCACATTACAGATAGATGCAGGTCACTTGTAGTTATGAAAGTGATGTGTCTAGATAGGTAAATCTGTTCCGAGCAAAAAAAAAAAATTTGTAATTGAACATCGAGGCTTGTAATGTGTATGTAGTGCTGATGACCCTCGGTGTATGCAGATTTTTATTACAACAACCTCTATCTGCTAAACCAGGGAATCCTCAAATCTGGACCTCCGATCCAAATCCAGCCCATGTTTTCCTCTATCCCAGGGAAGCAGATTAACATTAATGCATTTGACTGGCCGGAATGTCTTAACACCTGTTTCCCAGGTGAAGGGAGGGTGGAAAACCAGCAGTTCTTCGACCTTGAGGACCGTGATTTGGAGACCAGGGTGCTAAACTCGGTCTTGGGTCACGCCGGTGTGCACTGGTTTTTATTCCAACCACAATTGCAATGCCACATTGCAAGTGTTAATTTTTCTTAATTGCACTTCTCATGTTTGTAAGGATCGTTTACTTTTAAGCCATATGATGAGAGAAATGGTGATGCATGCCCTGAAGAGTTCCACACTCATATTGCACTAGATTGTAAATGTTTCTTAAAGCATAAAAAGAATAGAAAATCGTTGATTAAAACTAAATGAAATAATCAGTTGGCTTCTAAGTAGTGAATGTGTAACACATGGTCAGTAAAATAGCCATTTGTTAGTTAATAACAAATTTAAAAGCCAATGCAAATGATAACAAGCCAAACCTGCATTGTATAAAGAGGAAAAAGGTCTCGTTCAGAAGATAATTAAGGGTAATTTTAATTACTTGATTAATTAATTAATTAATTGATTCACCATCATCTTCAATTTAGTCAGTTAAAAATAAAAAATGCATAGCCTTTTTTGCAAAGGTGTGCAAAATGACAACGTCTATCCTAAATGGCATACAGCCAAAAGTTATTTGGCTAAACAGAGTAAATGGACGCTTGAAACATGAAAAGAGCCTAATTAAGAAAATAGTTAGGGCTATTTAAAACAGCGGTTGCAGCCGTGTTTGGAATGAAAACCAGCATGCACAGCAGTTTCCAGGACAGACTGAGAATTACTGGTCTACACTAGTGGTTCTCAACATCGGTCCTGGAACCACCCAGTGTTACGCGGGTGTTACGGCTAACCACTCACGATACAACTGAAACAAACAAGAAATCCCAGGAAGCCATTTTATGTCAACAAATGCCAATAACTATGCTTAAAAAAACACACAGATAAATATTGCATCAGATTCAACACCAACCAACAAAATACAAAGATACTCAAACCAAACTCAAAGCAGTTACCCTGGCACGGAGGTTAAGGGGTTAATCGCATCTACCCTCGGTGCGACCCCTGGGTTGAGGACGAGAGGAGCACCCCACTGTTCCTGCTGGGCAGCTGCGCATTCTGAAAATGACAGGTCCCACTCCCCACCGTAACAAAATTACTGCTGCAAAGGAAATACACTAACGAAAACAAAAATAACTTAAGTAGCATGTGAACCAAATTAAACAATCAGGGAGCCAGAGAGAAACTGAGAAACTTTTGAGCCATTAGCTCCTCCCACAGCTTTGGGAGGAGCTTTGGTAAGCCTGTAAAGGAACAAGGAAAACTTGGAGTAGATTTGCATTACACTGGCTTCTGTAAGAACCACAACTGCAACCCCAAGAGGTGTTAACATTAATTGCACCATTCAAGTTATTGATCATTTACCTTTTTAAGCCAATTTTTTCAGAAATAATGTATGCCTTGAAGAGCTCTATTTTATTGTACTATAAAATACAGCAACATTGCATCTGATTAAATTCAAGAATCAGCTGGCTTCTAATTGGTGAAAGTGTGGTCACATGGTCACTAAAAATAACCATTTAGCAGTTAATAACAGATCAAAAGGCAAATTGTGATTATCCAAGCCAATATTTTGTAAATAAATAAATAAAGGGGGGTTCACCAACAAATTAGGACCCTGTTTGTTGATTCGCCATCACCTTTAATTCAGTTGGTTTAAAATGTGCACCTTTTTGCACATTTTTCCAGTATCGCCACATTGGAACCCACTTGGCATTCAGCTATAGTTATTTCAGAATTTCAGACAGTGTGGTTAAACAGGGTAAATAATCCCTTTAGACATGAAAGAGATCTGATTAAGTATAATTATCCGCTGTTTAAAACTGCAACTGCAGTTGCCGTTGGAACAAAACTAGGCATGCTGGTCTTAGGGAGTCCCTGTTTTGATTTCACCATTGTTTTCTAACTTTTGTACAACCCCAATTCCGAAATAGTCGGGACAAAGTGTAAATTGTGAATAAAATCAAAATGCAATGACTTTCAAATCACAACAGCCAGGATTTTATTCACAATAGAACAGAGATAACATAGCAGATGTTGAAACTGAGAAATTTTACAATTTTATCCACAAAATGAGCTCATTTCAAGTTTGATGGCTGCTACAGGTCTCAAAAAAGTTGGGACAGGGGCATGTTTACCATGGTGTAGCATCCCCTCTTCTTTTTAACACAGAGTGGAGGCGTCTGGGCATTAAGGAGACAAGTTTCTTGAGTTTAGCCATTGGAATTTGATCCCACTCTTGTTTAATACAGGCTTCCAGCTGCTGGAGAGTTTTGGGTCTCCTTTGACGGACTTTTTGTTTAATTATGCACCAAATGTTCTTAATTGGTGAAAGATCAGGACTGCAGGCAGGCCAGTTCAGCACACGGACTCTTCTACTACGAAGCCATGCTGTTGTAATAGCTGCAGTATGTGGTTTTGCTTTGTCCTGCTGAAATACACAAGGCCTTCCCTGGAATAGATGTTGTCTGGAGGGGAGCATATGTTGCTCTAAAACCTTTATATACCTTTGAGCATTCATGGTGCTTTTTAAAACATGCAAGTGTCCCACACCATATGCACTAATGCATCCCCATACCATCAGAGATGCTGGCTTTTTAACTGAATGCTGATAACAGGAGGGGTGGTCTTTTTCTCTTTCGACGCCCATGATTTCCAACAAGAATGTCAAATTTGGACTCATCTGACCACAGAACACTTTGCCACTTTGCTACAGTCCATTTTAAATGAGCCTTGGCCCACAGAACACGGCGGCACTTCTGGATCATGCTCAACAATGGCTTCCTTTTTGTATGATAGAGTTTTAGGTGGCATCTGTGGATGGCACGGCAGACTGTGTTTACAGACAGTGGTTTCTTGAAGTATTCCTGGGCCCATTTAGTAATGTCAATGACAGAATCATGCCGGTGAGTGATGCAGTGGCGTCTGAGGGCCCGAAGATCACGGGCATCCAGTAAAGGTCTTCGGCCTTGTCCTTTACGCACAGAGATTTTTCCAGTTTCTCTGAATCTTTTGATCATGTTATGCACTGTCGATGATGAGACCTTCAAAGCCTTTGCAATTTTACATTGAAGAACATTGTTTTTAAAGTATTCCACAATTTTTTTACACAAGCCTTCACAGATTGGAGAGCCTCTGGCCATCTTTACTTCTGAGAGACTCAGCCTCTCTAAGACATCCCTTTTATAGCCAATCATGTTACACACCTGATGCCAGTTAACTTAATTACTTGCTAAATGTTCTTTCAGCTGATTCTCTTATATATTTATTGCTGTTCAGCCCTTTTTTGCCTGTGTCCCAACTTTTCTGAGACCTGTTGCAGCCAGAAAATTTGAAAAAAGCTCATTTTGTGGATAAAAATGTAAAATGTCTCAGTTTCAACATTTGAAATGTTATCTGTGTTCTATTGTAAATAACATATTGGCTTGTGATCTGAAAGTCATTGCATTTTGATTTTATTCACAATTTACACTTCGTCCCAACTATTTCGGAATTTGGGTTGTATTTGTTTTACTTTTCTGTTTTCTGTGTCTGCTGGTTTCACTTCATCAGTAATTTTCCTTGTTTCTACCTCTCTGTGTCTGTCTCCCCTGTTCCTCTTGCCTTCCTTTCCCCATCGTCTCATTTCCTTGTTTGTTGCCACGCCCCATTCTGCCTCCTGCCTGCCTCCTTCCCTGCTCTGCATCTTCCTGATTATATCCAAGTGTATTTAAGCCTTTAGTTGTGTGTAGCAAGTCTTTCTCAGTTTTTGCTGTCACTCACAAACCTCCACCTCCAACAACCCCCCCCCCACACACACACACAAACACACAGTTCTGTCTCCCTGTGTTTTGATTTCCTTTGTTTTACGGTTCTTGAGTTTGGTTTCCCCTCAGAGTCTCATTGTCTTCTGGTCTTGTGGAACATTTTCCAGGTTTTTGACCTTGCCTCTGTCTGGCGTTTCAGACTGCTGACTCCTGGGTGCTGACTCAGACTTTTGACCAAACCAAATTAACATTTTGAGTCATTTTTACCTCAGGCTGGACTTCCATTCACCAATCTGACAGTCCCCAGGACCGACATTAGGAGCCAGTGTGCTAAACTTACGAGTCGAATCAGCTGGAGATCACCAATGGAAGAAATTGCACTTTTACTCTCTGAGTGGTGGAGCTTACAGATTCACTCCAAAAAAAATAATGATACACCCTAACAGCTGATAACCTAACTGGACAAACGTGTGCACGAGTCTTCATGAACGGATCTTCCCAGAAGCTCCAGACAACCAGTGAGTCCAAGTGATGCAGGAGTATAATTTGCCTGCTTGCACTTACATCGATTGACAGATGATGAATTCAGAACCTTAATTAATTAGCATCGAGCATCAGTGTCAGTCTGGGTAGCGAGTGCACACCAGCAGGGGAATTTTCAATTAAAATGTATGCAGTACAGGACCATGCGTGTGTCAAGAGTCTTCATGACCTAAGGATAACATGTCAATGTTTATTCTTAGCTGTACATCTGCAGTGCAAAACAAACCAAAAAAAAAAAAAAAATCTGAACTCACCAATCAGATTCACAACATATAGTATTGAACATTTAGTCAAAGAATCTGCAAGGTTTGTATTGAGACTTTATTGATTCAGACAGTCATTTGTCAACTCACTTGGTACAGTTTGATCATGTGCGTGTCTACGTGAATGACAGAATATTTACGTGTGTGGATATACTAGTGCATGCATGCATGAGGAAAGACTGTGTATGTGTGAGTGTGTATGTGTGCGCGCGCTTGTGCGCGCATGTGTAGAAACTACTCACACAGAGCGATGTATGAATGCCAAGACGTGTCGCCCTCTGTTGGTCGTAATGGTTTTAAATCGGATAAAGAGCGGGTATAACTACACCCCCACTTCCACACAGTGTGAAAAAAACAGCAGCTGTCCATTGGAGAAATGGATCAACTGCAAACATAAACATAAATACATTCCGATTCTACTTATTGCATTGCTCTGTATAATCATGTGCTTCTATTTCTGCGGGATATAAAAAAAATCATTTTTTAATTTCCCTTCAGACCAGCTGCGCATCACTGGCCTTCTCAGTTTGAGGGATACACACCACATTCCGTCCCGCCTACAATTTTTAGCGGTTAAACTGCTCTGCCCTCTGGTGATCACAGAAGCTAACTACAACTGCCATGACAACTGAGTCACCGATGGAACAGCAGAATATAATAGCCCAATCTGAAGAGGTGTGCTTTCATCCTGCATCAAAGGACCGCAGGCTGTAATTACGTTATGTCATGTAAACTGAAAGCCTGCTATTATGTGTTTGATAATCTCCCCAGGGCGCAGTCCCCGCATCAACTGAACAAAGCTTTACTTTCTTGTCGCATGACTTTGACCAGAACAATCCCGTGTATTGAATCACTCAGGCATAAGCAAAAACAAATGCATAAAACGGATTGTTAACCCACCGCATTCCTATCACAGACCTATTGAGATTTCATTCCGGCTCCAGTCCCTCCTCATCGCAATCAGTATGCCTGACGAAACTTCAGCTGTATTACTTGAAGCTGCCAACAGAGGGTACTAATTCTCCCTGAGTCTGTTGCAATTAATATTTTTGACAGGTAATGAATGGATGGCACCGGCCTATTCGTGATGTATCCAAGATGCCACCGCTGGCTTCCTCTGCTCTCGGCTCCACGTCTGCATCACTTTGCCTCAGTCGAGATTCTTATGTCTCCCGAGATTGACTCTTGTTTTTTAGCGCGAATATGCATTTGGAATAAATGATGATTCCCTTCTGGCAAACTTGTCATTGGCTCCGCTTATGCTGAAGCCTTGTCAGTATGGGTGACAAGCAGTATCTGAGCATGCTCAGTGGCTGTTCTCTCACTGCTGGCACATTATAGATTGAGCCAGCTACTTTGCCTGAAACGCACACTCACTCACTGAACATTTGAAACACACAGACACACACATACATACATGCGCACACATTCGGAAAACATACAATCATGCAATGCAATTAAAAAACACTTACATAAAGAAAAATAGGACCAATGTCCCTGTAGCTCACCAGCCCAATAATTGAGCCCATCGCTCAGCAATTTTGAGAAGGCAGACATTGTCCCAAGGAAGCGCTATACCAAATTTGGAGTAAATCTGGCAAGTAGTTTCAAAGAAGAGGATTTTTGAAGATTTTGCTAACGAATGATGATCACGACTACGACGCCGGACACCACCTGATCATGATATCTCACAGCCAATCGGCCGATGAGCAAAAAAACACAACACCTGATCTGCACACATCCATGCACAGCTGAAACACATACTCACATGCTGCATATAAAACACATAAACACACACACGTACACACACAACACCTGCCCTTCCCCGTACATGTCCTCGCACATGACCATTCCACAGCCTTTGCCTGACCGATACTGATGAGCAGTGAATGGCAGTGACAGAATCATTCTACTTCTGCCTCTGAACCTGTACACCATATGAACAGTATGTAGCATAGACACAGAACGTCATAAACAAGCTAATACCAGGGATGCTGACAAACAACACAGGACATTCTCTTTTGTGCCAAAAGGGGTGAAAAAATAGCATTTTGTATGAGCATTCTAATACACTCAAGCACATTTATCTCATACAATTTTGAAAAAAGTTTCAGATAATTGCACATCAATTGGCAGCTAGAAGTAGGTGAGGACATTAATTGTAGGGAATTTCAGCCGCATAATCACACAGGCTGCCCACGAGGCAGCTCCGGGGAATCAGGGCTCAGAGAGAGAAACAGAACAACTGCTCCAAAATGCAGGGCCTGTTCCACACTCACAGCGAGAGGGACTCGACTCGATTAATCTAAATCTGGCCGCGGAAGGCTGGCGAGGCAAACGAACCGTGAATGAAAATACGTGAAACGTCTGTTAAAAAGTCCGTTGATGCCATCTGGGACCGCGCGATTCGCCTGTCTGCCCGGGACCGCAGTCTCCTCTCGCTCCCAACGGCATAATATATCCCCCGGCTGCCACCCCATCCCAAGATAGATAATATTTATGTTCAATCAGGCTAGTTTTGTCGGCTGTTGTGTGGAGCAGTTGAGCCAGAATAATCTCAGAAACAGGGAGGAAAGCAGGGGCTGCCGAGTGGCGCACTCAGTAAAGACACAGCCCGCGGCAGAGGAGCGAACACCACTGATTCCACATCCCGCTGGTGATGCCATCGTTTCAGTTTCGCCAAAGCATGTCTCCATCTCTCTGGGTCTACATTCCTGGGTAATGAAGGAACATTCATGTTTCGTATACAAACCTCGACTTGGAAAAAGTTGGGAAAGTATTCAAATTGACTTCTAAACAGAAAGCAGTGATTTCTAAATTTATTTGACTCGTATATACTTGTATGTTTGAAAGAATCATTGAGAGGTTTAAAAACAATTAAGGCTGTAGTTAACAATCATTTTTATTATTGGTTAATTTTCGGTTATTTTTACAACTAATTGATTAATCATTTAGAGCCCAAAGTGACTTCTTCAAATAACTTCTTTTGTCCAACAACCATCCAAAACCCAAAGACTCTTCATTTGCAATCATTAGTAGCAGAAAAGCAGAAAATCTGTACATTTAAGAAGCTGGAACCAGCAAATGTTTGACATTTTTTCTTGAAAAATGACTGAAAAGATTCAGCAATTAAAATTATTGGCAACTAATTTTTGATTGATCGATTAATCGATTAAAATCATTACAGCACTAAAAACAATGTTCTTAAAGGAAAGATAGGAAGACATTTGGACATTTCACCATCTACAGTGCAGAACATAATTACAAGAATTAAGGAGCCTGGTGGAAATTGGTTGCGTATAGGGCTAAAGCACAAGCCTCAGTTGAATCCCCCTGGTCTCTGATTACTCAGGCATCATTGCATGAAGAACTGTCATTTATCTATGTGATATATCCACATGGGTTCAGGATTACTCTGGCAAACCTTTGTTAAGTACTATAATACATAGCTAAATCCACAAATGCCAGTTAAATCTTTACTGTGGAAAAAGGATGCCTTATGTTAACAGTGTTCAGAAGCGCCGTTGATTGCTCTGGGCTCAGAGGCATCTGCAACTGACCATCGGAAAGTCAATGTTTCATGTCTTTTTTGGAAGAAATGAGCACCACGTGTTCTGCACAAAAGAGGAAAAAAACCATTGAGAATGATACCAGTAACAAGTCCAAAAGTTATGCTCTGTCATGGTATGGGGTTGTATCTGTGCCCTTGGCAAGGGTAACTTGCTCATCTAATGAAGTCATTGATAATACTGTAAAGTGCACTAAGATTTTATGCAGCCGGTAAAACGACATCTTTTCCAGGGACGCTGTTACGGTCCGGCTCTTGATCATAACAAAAATGGAGACAAACTCAACTTAAAGGGGGAAAAATGAAGGATTTATTACTAAAATATCACTAAATGAATTTACAAATTAATACCCTCATGCAAGAAGGGCGTAAGTGACTTTTTACATATTTTACATGAGATGCAAAAAACTGCTCCAGGTAAATATCTCCAATATGGTTTAAAATTTCCATGGTGAATGAGTGGGTCATTAGATGATATTGAAGTCTGAAAAAGATTGATTCCAAATCATTAGCCAATGAGGAGATAATCCAGATTGTGTCACTTACGCCCTTTCAGCATGAGTCGATGAAGAGTTTAATATATGAAACATACATCCTAAAAGGGCGTATCTGCAACACTCAGCTAGCAGAAATGAAGGTGACCTAGCGAAAGTGCTAATAGTCTGTTCAATGTTCTAAATTTCTCATTTCTAAATATACATAATAGTTTTCTGTTTCCCAAGTAAATGTTTTAAATGTTAGAAACATAAAAATACATGGATATGCTATGGCAGGATATTCATTTTGGTTTCCATTGTCAAAATTTTGTAGTATTTTGTAAAACAGCTGGTCTATCTTTACTGCATGAAATTGCTGTCAGACTGCAAAGAACTTGAGCATGTAAAAGTGAATCATCAGATCTAAAGATACACTATACAGCCCTGAGGCTAAAAACAATGCAAGGTATTTCTGAATTAAGGTCACTATGGCACCTCTGTGCTGACACTGATATCTGAAGCCATTAACAACAGATGATACAATGAAGGATAATACAGTGTACATTTACTCTGGGCGTATGTACAGTTTTTAAAGTACCAACCACAACTTGCAATATGCAAAAAATGGTGCAAGTGGCAGATTCGCCTGGACTGAAAATGCTAATTGTTTGTAAAAAGGGCGTAACTACAACTTACGCCCATTCAGCTGGGGATTGTTACATATGCCCCTCTAACAAATAAGAAACATTGGAGTAAAAATTTTACTTGGAGATATGCCTTTTTTAAAAAGGGTTTTGACCCCTTTAGGATAAGAATTCAGACCTGAAATTGTGCCAGAAGATGGGTCCTACATAGATGTATCTAAAAAGTAATCAATATCATTTTTGCCCAAAATGTCACCGATGCCATTTTGCGTGAGGGTATCGAAATACAACGGGACAAAGACCCAAAACTAAACATCACACATAATAGAAGGTGGATGGAGAGGAGGGGAGAGGGAAAAAAGACTGAAGAACTATTGAGTGTTTTAAGCACCAAGCATCACTCAGGGCAGGTGGCCTGAATCATCTTAATAGGTCTCCACCAACGAGGTAGCCTACCTGCTGAAAGGCACAGCACAATATTGTGAGCCACACAACCAGTCTAAACAGGCAACATCAGAGGCTGTAACAGATGCCCTCGCATATTTCAACAAGACAATGCAAAACAGCATTTTGCATGCATTGCAAAGGCATGACGGCAGAAGAACAGGGTGCAGGTGCTGGACTGGCCTGTTTGCAGTCCCGACCTCTTCGCAATAGGGAATGTGCAGTGCATTTTGAAATGCAAAATGTAACAACAACTCCGAACTGTGGCGCATCTTTAGACTTGTTTGCCAGAAAAATAAACATGAAACAATTATTCACTTGGTGCACTTGGTGTCTTCAGTCCTTAAACGTTTAATAAGTGTCCTGAAAGGAACGGAATCATTACCAAGTGGCACTTTTCTGCCCTGCCCTCTTTGAAATACAGTATATTGCAAGAATCAAAATTGAAATAAATGATTGTTTTAAAAAAATCAATAAAATTTATACAGTCAAGCATCAGATAATGTGCTGCTCTATTGTTTTCAATATAGAACAGGTCCAAAAATAATTCACAAATCAATGTTTTCAGTCATAATCTACAACTATTTAACATAATGTAATAATCTAAATGTGAGTGAGTGGACTACAGCCTAGTGGTAACATTGTTTGACTTGGGCTGAAACGGTTGGTTGATCAAGTCCCAGTGAAGCCGCGATTAGATCAGTGCAGCCGTTGGGCCTTTATGCAACGCTGTTAACCCCACACTGCGTGCGGGAGGACTGGTCTCTGTTTTCAGTTATATCCACAGACTGCATAAAAAGGTGGACGAAGCAACCATGAGGTCACCCATTGGTTTCAGCACACCATTCAGGAAGCCTTGATTTTGGCTATTTGAACAGCTCCATTTTGTCATTTTTAAACCGGATGTGATTCCTATTGGACGAGAGTGTGAATTGAAGATCCAGGGAGGAGCGAGGGGTGGATCTACGGGTGGATCTGACCGTATCAGACGAGGACCAGAGGATAGCCACGCCCTCAAAGCATATCTGGCTTTATACTTTATTCTAGCCTATTTGAGACCATAATTTACAAAAATGAACATCATGATATATAAAAGGAGACTTGAAACTTGTGATAGATACCATAAAATAATGGGGAAAATCATTACTGAAATAATAAATCAGGTGGGAAAGTAGGGTCATTTTCTCATTTATAGCATTGAACTTCTTTCTGTTCCACCGATGTTGCCATCTACTGGCAATTAAATAGAATGCCATTTTAAGAGATTTCTGTATTGGCTTCACATTTTAGACCTGGGTGTGGCGTCCATCTTTTTATACAGTCTATGGTTATGTCATGTTATGTTTTGTCACATTATGTTATGATATGCTATGTTATGTTGTGTTATGTCACGTTATGTTGTATTATGTCATGTTATGTCATGTTATTTTGTCATGTTATGTTATGTTATGTTTCTCGCTGTTACATTTGGTAATGTTATGTGATCGGTCATGAGGGATTCTGAAAAAGCACTAATGGACACACAGTCTGATTATTTGTATGCACAGCCAGGTCAATCATAAAGCTAGACATATCTTGGAGAAACAAACTTGCACCTCATACTGTAATAACAAGAGTCATCAGGAGAGGGCGTATCCCCCCGGCCCCACAAGTTGAAAGAATGAAAATGCCACCTGCTCCGGAAACAGACCATACCCCCTAAAAGTCTAAGTTCAGAATGTTTCCATGGAAACCATAAAAAATATAAAATTCATCAACTTTGGGTTAGCAAAAGGCACCACCTCAGGTCATGATTAATGTTCACACCAAGTTTTGATAAAAAAATATTGAACGGTTTTCAAGTTATGCTCCGGAAACAAAATTTTCACAGACAGACGGACAGACTGAGGGACGGACAGACAATCGCACCCATGACTATATCCCCCCGCATTACATGCCGGGTGGACAATGATAAAGTCTCACATTCTGAGACCATCTCCAGCAGACTGGACCAGCTGGAAAGACAGCATTCCCTAATTAAGAGAAATATAAACATTAACTGGGCTATAACAGTCCAAACTGGGAAACAGACGCCATGATAATAATAACAGTAATAATAACATACTGCAGCCCGACTCTGGCATTTTCTCCCAGATAACAGAAACATGGCGGATAACTCAGCCCCCGAGGAGCTGCGAATGCTCGCCGATCATTACAGCGATAATCTCACAGAGGCAGGAGCGAGTGTACAGCCTGCTGTGTGCTGTACTGTAATTAATTCCCTCATTAGGAGCAATCAGGGACAAAACCAGTGCTCCGAATAACAGCACTCATCCTCACACAGAAATCAATCTATCTCCTGCAAAGCTGCTGATTTTACAACCCCAATTCTGAAATAGTTGGGATGAAGTGTAAATTGTGAATAAAATCAAAATGCAATGACTTTCAGATCACATGAGCCAATATGTAATTTACAATAGAACATAGATAACATTGCAAATAGAAAACCAATCAGCTGAGCGCTCAAGTGGGTAAAAATCCGGAGTAAAACCAGGAAGGAGCTCTTTAGTATGGAGTTGGCATATGAAAGAAACAAACAGATGGTCTAAGGCAACTCTTCTGGTACAATTAAAAAGCCTTTATTAATTGGCTAGTTCATAATAGAACAATAAAATGCCTACATGTTTCGGCAGGTAGCCTTCACCAGGGCAAAATGGCAAATGCCAACTATTTCGGAATTTGGGTTGTACAAATAAATAAAAAATAAAATCAAATTATGAATTATTATTCTGATTTGGGTCGTGGGGGAGTCGGACCCTATCCAAGCCAACTGTGGGTGAAAGGTAAGGACACATTGGATTGGACAGCTCACCAATCCACTGTAGGGCACAAACAACATTTACTCACACACTCATACCTATGGGGGAAATGTATAGTTTCCAGTTAGCCAGGCATGCATGTCTTTGGACTGTGGGAGGAAATCGGAGTACCCGGAGGAGGCCCATGTAAACATGGGCAGAACATGCAAACTCCATGCAGAAAGGCCCCAGGCTGGATTCGAACTCACAACCTTATGAGCCAACAGCACTACCCACTGCGCCACCATGCCGCCCACAAACATAATCTATAAAACACCATCCGCACTACTGCATTCTCACACACACACACACACACACACACACATAATCCATAAAATCCCCCCCGCCACAGTCACACACACACACACACACACACACACACATACGCACATGCACCCAGTCTCACACACACAAAGCCAGTCACATACACAGACCCACACACCCACAACCTTCTTGCCTTGAGGCAGCAGTGCTACCCACTGTGCCCCTGTATATCATGTCAGCTGCTCAGCAGATTAAATATCGTCCTCAGAAATTAACAGGAAATTCAATCACATTTCTGTGTGCAGAGCAAATGGCATTTTTGACATTCAGGTGCCTCGTACAACAAGTGCTGGGAGGCTTAAAACCCTATCAGGGTAAGCTAATTATGCTAAAGGCTGTCAGACGCTAAGCACTGAGGACATTTATGGGTGCAGCTGAACATTAGCAGGATTTATAGGCAGGGAATTGCAATTTCAGTGCAGCCAGAAAAATATAAGTAAATGGTTGCTGTACTAGAGCTGAGGTTTAGCACGGTAGCTAATGCCACATTGCCCCAGGGGAGACTGGCCTCTGATTAGCCTGCTTGACTGTAAGTCACTTTGAATTAAGGATCTTAGTCAGGGAATCCTCATCATGTCAGACTCACCTCCACGTCATTCTGCGAGGATAACTAATCCAGTCAGTTAATCAAGCGGGGAAGATTACAGATAACCTGGCAATCGCGAGACACATAGGATCGCGCTACGCACAGCTTCACCATCTTACTGTCTCTCCATCCATTTGATGCCTTTTTTTTTTTACAAAATGAAAAGGACGTCATGCTATTGAATTTTGTTGTTCCTCAGAAACAATAACACAAGAAATATTGAAGTGACGGAGGGTCACAGCGGGCGCCAGGTTTTGCTAACCCTGCCTCATCGTTAGATGAAACAGGAAATGGTGTGTGACGGACATGCAGATTAGCGGTACGGGCAGTGGATGCTGAAGAAGCTCTTGACGAGAATAAGCACGAAGCCCATGTGAAACACTGTGGAGATTCTCTCGTCCTGAGGCCTCATTCATAAACTGTGCGTACGCCACTTAAACCTTGCAAAAGTGGGACTTATAAAAACGAACTTGAAGTAATAGTATGCGATTTATACACTTGTTGAACCTGAGCAAAATTTAAAGTTGATCATAATTTATAAAGTCAAGATTGGGTCACACTTAAGATGAAGGGTTGCTCATAAAGGCTTTATACAGCATGTATAATGCCTTCATAAATGAGACAAAATGTCTTCATACATCATACCTGAGCAAATGTCATGATTTGTTAAGGGGGAAATAACACATCCTTATTCAGCATGTGATGCCAGATGTCATAATGACAATGACACTTTGCTGACAATGTCACCCTTTATAGCATTTAGCCACAAGCTAAGTGACATTGTCAGTTATATCACATCTGGCATTGCATGCTGAATAAGGATGTGTTATTTCACCTTTTACAAAGCATGACATTTGCTTATGTATGATTTATGAAAACATTATGTCTCATTTATGAAGGCATTATACATGCTGTATTAAGCCTTTATGAGCAACACTTCATCTAATGTGTGACCCAAGATTGCACACAGTTTAACGTGCCCATGGTTCTATAAATTTGGATATTTCAAAACATGCCGCTTTTCTTCCTGCAGAGTACACAACATTGCCGAGTGAAATCACCAGTTACGACTGGAGTTTCCTCTGTCAGAACATACATCTCATTGACTGAAGATGAATGACAGTTGCAATCGTATTTGGAAATAATTAATGCTTAGGTTAGCTTGCTTGTAGACATTCCGTGTGATCAGTGACGTACAAACGTCTGATGTTACAACAACGGTCATACTGAAGACCTTTCGATCCATTTATCCATCGTCTAACCCAATTTATCATGGTGAGGGCTGGCATCTGTCCCAGCATACAGTGGATGTGTTAGGTATCGTTCAGGAACCAGACGCGAGAGCAGAGCAGTGCAGAAAAATAGGATTTTATTTGGAAAGGGGGCGAACCCCCGCAGAGCAGGAGGCAACGGTACAAAGTCCACAATCCAAAATCAAAATCCAAAGGGCGTAATCCAAGTTGTAACCAGGGCAGCAAACACAGAAATCGTGGTCGGGCAAAAAGGATTTGGTACACAGATGCAGGCAATAATCCAAAACAGAGGCAAAAATCGAAAACGGGGACGGTCCAGTCAGAAGAGAATCTCAAAGAATACAAGGCGAAAACAAGCGTAGCACAGGCAAACCAAGGGAAACGTTCTGACAGGGAACTGCTGTGAAAAGACTGCTTAAATACACACAAGGGAAGTCACATGCTATGATTAGGGACAGGTGAATTGGATCAGACTAATTAAAAGGAGCAAACACAAGGGGAAGCCTAATCACATGAAATTGGCAAAAGCCAAAACGCGGACAGGGATCACGAGACAGCCTATTGACAAACATACAACTCCAGTCAGGGAGTTCAAACGTGCACAGATAATGAGAGGCAGAACAGAGTTAAGCAGGTGCAGAGAATCCGCTGAAATGCAGGCAAGTAGATCGAGTGAAGACAAGGGGCGGAGACTAGAACAGGGCGAGTGCTGAGAGCTTGTTAATCAATTAGTAAAGTGCGGCTGTACAATCCCTAGTGCTCGTTAGTAAGTTAGTATTATATACAATGTTAATCAGGGTTAGTAGATTTAACTAAAACAACAAACTGTTAGTATGGTTAGTTAAGACAGAACAGCAAGGTGAAGGAAGCAAACGAGATTAGAAGGAATGATTGGAAACCCAGAAACCATTAAATCACCTGAAAGCGTGGCAGACAATACTGGGGAAAATAAGCTGTCACATAACACCAGACCAGACAGGGGAGACAAAGTGCAAAGCATGGCAAAATGCAAAACAATGACCGGAATATGACTGGGGAAATGGACTATGGCAGGAATAACAGAATAAACAGAAACAAAGCATGGCATGGATACAAGACATTGCAAAACATGAACAGAACATGAGCAGAACAGAGCAGAATCATAACAGGATGACAGACAGCAACACACCCATGACAGTTTGCTAATCCCATGCAACTATCGCACACCATGCACTCACACACTGGCACCTATGAACGATATAGAGTATCCAATTAGACGGACCACACGGAGCCTTAACACCTTTTAGGTTAAATAAAATTCTACTGGGGATTTTTCAGTGTGATGTGTAGTCTTTACTTAGCTGATTAACATTTTGCAAAAACAAAACAAAAAAAAATCTGTCAGGAATTATTTGAGAAAATTAGATTTTTTGAAATTTGCCATTTTGACATATAGCGAGGTAACTGATGGTCAAAGATTTTCCGGGAGATTCCTCTTTGGCACTACACTGCTTTTTCATGCCAATAAGAAGCAATTTGTACCTTATTTGCCAAAGTATTGCCAACATAATGGTTGCCATGGCAACAAATTACCTTTTTTTCACATTTAAGTAATTACAAGCTTATTGCAATGACAACAAACTAAAATTTATCCAGTTTTAAATTTAAAGAGGCAAAATGTTTACACTCTAAGATAGTAATGAACTAAAACTGACACCGGATTCTTGTCCAATAACTTTGGCTGATTTCCAAAATGTCAGTGTGGGACGTTTTCGGACTGTCAAAGGAAACCAGAGTATCAGGAGAAAACGCACATGAAAACAGGCAGAACATACTCCATGCAGAAAGGCCCCAGGCCAGATTTAAGCCTATGACCTTCTTACTGTTTGTTTACTACCCACTGCACCACTTAAAAGCCTATATCTTTATCAATGATTCAAAATTGCAAAGTAAATCCCTCATACATTCTGGCAGCCACATTTGGTGTCATAAAACAATACTAAATCAAAACCTAGTACTTGGCTGAGCTGTCTTTGCGGCTATTTGATTTCAGAGAGCAATGGACAATAGGGACACTCCAACATTCGACCGACCAATGGTGTAATTTAATCATTCACTCAGCCAATGATTTGCACATTTACACTAGGGCTGGGTCCCGCATTGCTGTAGTCCACAAAAAACGTATTTATGAACAACTAAAAGGATTATTTTTTTAATCCCACCTTTATAAATTTTTTGCTTGGTACCTTAATATTTGAAATAAGCTGATAGTGCAGCATCATATTTATGCATCAATGAAAATATGCTCAAATACAGTGTCACCATAATTCACAGGACAGAGACACATTTTTTGTTATTTGGTTGCATTGGCTGTCGCTTGATCTGAATCCAACTGAGAATGCACATTGCCAGCTGACTGAAAGCAAAAAGACCCTGAAACAAGCAGAAACAGAAGATGGCTGCAGTATTAAAGGCCTGGCAGGACATCACCAGGGAAGACAGTTGAATGTCTGCACTTAAACCTCTTGATTTTGGGATTTTCTCTGTTACAAAAACCAAATTATGTGCTTGGGTCACGTGGTTTGGCCACTATTTTGCAGGCGTATATACACTCAGCAAGCACCTTATTACGAACACCTGTACTCCTGCATATTCATGCAATTAAGCAATCAACCAATCATGAGGCAGCAGTGCAATGCATCTGATCATACAGATACACTACAGGTCAGGAGACTCAGTTAAAATTCACACCAAACATTAGAATGGGGACATGATAGCAATTACGTTGACTATGGCATGGTTATTAGTTCCAGATAGGCTAGTTTAAGTATTTAGGAAAGTGCTGATCTGAGATTCACGCACAGCAGCCTCTAGTGTTTACACAGAATGCTGCAAAAAAACAAAAAACATCCAGTCAGCAGCGGTTTTGCAGAAGGAAATGCTCTGTTTATGAGAGGGGTTAGGGGAGAATGATGAGACTGCAGAAGGGCTACAGTAACAAATATATTTACTAAAAAGCATTTAAGAACTGACTAAATGTCAAACTTCCCTGTGCACGAATGACAAGAGCAAAGGGCTACACTGGGCTCCACTTCTGTCAGACAAGAACAGGTATCTTATGCTGCATGGGGTACAGGGAAGGCTTACAAAAATTGTATAGTTGAAAATTGGAAAAATGCACCTTGACCTGACGAATCTCGATTTCTGCTGTGACATGCAGATGGTAGGTTCAGAGCCTGGTATGAATGGCACAAATTCATGGACCCAACCTGCCTTGTGTCAAAAGTTCAGGCTGGTGGTGGTAGGGTAATGGTGAGGGGGATATTTTCTTGTCACACTTTGGTCACCTTAAGTCATCTTCATGCCAATCAATTATTGGAACGCCACAGCCTTTCTGAGTGTCGTGGCTGACCATGTGCTTCACAACTACAATTTACACATGGCTACTTCCTGCATACTAATATGCCATGTAATTTAGCAAAAGTCACCTTAAACTGGTTTCATGAACATGACATTGAGTTCAATTTACTTCCATGGCCTTTACATTCACCAGATCTGAGTCGAATAGAGTACTTTTGGAATGTGGTGGCAAGGTATATTTTTACAGCAGACAAATCTGCAAAATCATACAATGCATTCAAGTCCGCATGGACCAAATATACGGGAAATGGATTGATTAACGTGGTTTTGAAGTCTAAAATGGCAAATCAAAGGAACATTAACAATCTTCAACGACATCAACATGACATGTAAGAATAATTTATAACTTGCATCCATATTGGCCTATTAAAGATAACGTCGCATCGTTTTACATTAAAATAATCGATACGGGCTTATTGGCAGAAGCATAAACATGTTCACGCCATGAACAAATACATAATGCATTTCCGTGTCGCCTACGGCGGTGTACGTGGCTGCTGTTGTTAGTACGCCGGGAGCACACGCTCACTGAAGGAATCAAAACAAACCCCCAAAGTGCATGAGGCGACTCGAGTCCCGCTCGCAACAGTGACGTTATCCAAAAAGACCATCGGAAGGAGCCAATCAGAGACGAATCGTCGACGCGATTTGATTGGCAAATTGGCTGCAACAACACGACAAGATGGGATCTGATTGGCTGAGGTGCGCGAGGCAGCGTACCACAAGCCCAGACAACAACAACAAGCGAGCGAACAAAAAGACCGATCGCGCATCGATGCTGAGGTCGAAAAGGCGAAAACTCAGTGCAGGGCTGCGGCGGTTTGTCTCACTGCAAGCGTAGTCTAATCGGATAATCAGTTAAAAGTGGTCATATCTCGGCGCTGTGCCACGAAAAAGAACGAGCAGCTCGTAAAAGAATCGGTTTTGACTGTGTGCATGAGTTGCATATCATGCAAACTCCACGAACTGGCTAGGATGCTACCCGGCTAGCTTCGAGTTTATTTAAGTTTCGTCCCGTCTCCTACCACGCTGGTACCGTTATCATGCGAAGTCCATGAACGTCTCGGTAGAACTGTGACAAGAACTGAAGAGAAGGAAGAATAGAGACGCCGGGATTGCGGTTTCTGCATCAGTCGAGGAAGTTCACAGACTAATAATAAAACCATCATGATCCTGCCGAGTTTTTACTCATCTCTGCGCTCGAGAAGTGAGTTAATGTCACACTCCTTGTAACTTACATTTTCTGAGCGTGTGTCTTGGTTTGCGCTTAAGCGACTGTATTGCGTGTTTTTGAATATGTCTGTACATATGACAGCTAAACTGTCCGGCTTGCTTCACGAACCAGTTACAGTGCAACCCGGCTAAAGCTGCTTTCACACCGGCCGCGAAACGAATTTTTCGCGCGACAGATTACATTCAAAGTCAATCATTGACTTTGAATGTAATCTGGCGTGCGAAAAATTCGTTTCGCGTCCAGTGTGAAAGCGGCTTAACGGTAACGAGATAACGTTATGATCTCGCCCTTACTGAACTAGCGGACTCCAATATTTCAACATGAGCGTCCGTTAGATCGGCAGATATTCTCGGCTAAATAGCTCCAACACGCCAGCTTGGGATAGGCTGTTAGCTAAGCTTTTTCACCTTTTATTTGTTACTGATATTTTGTTGACTTTCTGTCTCTAATTGTCCTCAACATGAAAAAAAAAAATTCAGGAAAAATATGGAAACGGCATAGAAACCTCCGAAAAAAAATCCCGACTAGTGTTCGTATTTGAATGTTGAAACAACAGCGATCTACTCAGTCTGCTTAATTGTATGTTTCAAGGATGTTTATATTTAGTAGACCTAAATCAGATAAGGTAAATGGTCATTTTTCGAACTTACTTATGTGTCGTGTTTGCATGCCTGTTGTATATCTAATAATTTTTATTGCTTTATTACTTTGAGTTTTAATGCGAAGTGGCCGTTTCACCATTTTGCGCTCAGCACAGGAAATAGGATGGATGCAAACTGGTAATGAACTGTAGACAAAAGTACTTCGTGTCTGAAGTGTAAACTCTAGGTTCAGAAAGTGATGTTCCTCCTCACTATTTTATTCTAACATTGACAGTTTTCTGACTTGCTCAATTCCTCAGGCAAGAGGTCGAATCGACCCGCAAACTGAGTCCGCAAACTGAATGTGCTGGGAGTACTTTTACTGTCCGTCCCCGGACTTTAAACCTGAGCATCCTGACTGAGCTAAAATGTTGAACTCTGAGGGAGTTGCTAACCTCTGTTCTCCTACCTCCCGTTCTCTCCATGTCTCCTGCTCTCCGTCCAGACCTCAGCATCGGTCACATCCTCACCTTCTCCCCCGTCAACCCCGTAAGCATGGGAGACGAAGACGACTCCGACCAATCGGACAACCTGTCTGGGACAGAGTCCGACCTCGGCCCCGCCCACAACCTGCCGCCCGGTGAGAAAATAGTTACTGTCACAGTTGCCAGATGTGCCAGTGGGGAAAATGTTCCTGATGAGGAATAGAGAGATAAAGGTTTAGATTGGGTCCAAGTATAACATCTGGCAACTTGTTAAATAAGGGTATTATATGCTTACCAATTTTACTAGGATGTAACAGTGTGCCCGGTGAATGTTACATTGCAGTATGGTTAGCCTTCTATCCAAAACTACTTATATTTGATTTGTTGAAGCAGGGGCCAGTCCCACTTGGGCTGTGTGGCGTAAAAGGACCTTTCTTAAGGGCCAAACAGCTGCACTGAGGCTTGAAACCCAGCCCTCTGAGTCCCTGTCACATGTGTTGTTGGCTGCCCGAAGAATAGAGAAGTAAATGTGTTTGATTAGCGCTGTGACACAAGTGTAGCAGCTTGTGAAATAAGCAGTCTAACGCTGCTGTGGAAACACCCGGAAGCCATATTTGTACGTCCCTTTCACAGATGTCACCGGTGGTGTCACAGCAGCGGCTCCTGTTCTAGAGAGTGCTGTTCATATATTTGTGTGGAACCTCTTCTCTGAAATTTGACCACTGAGTTACCTGGATATCTACGCTCTGGGATATCCAGGACGGCTCTTTTTATCTGCAGTCCATATTCCATATTTGGGAAGGTTCTGGGTTTTCATACATTGCAGTTATCCAGTTAACTCAGTAATTCTGCTTTGTGAAACAGTGCTCATGGGAGTGACAGTCCAGCACCATCAGGTTTACTGTTTTTGCATTGAAATCACCACCAGGTGGCACTCACAGGCATATTCAGGTCAGGATGGCTCGGGGTCACTCGAGGTTGTGTGTCTGACAAGCACTCAGTGATGCAGATGAGGATTATGGGTTATTGAGTTTGGCTCAGATGTAGGCACATCTGTAGAGGAGCTGCTGCTCAGTTGGAGTGTGTTTCCACGCATGAGTCGCAGCTGTTCAGCTGGTGCTTTTTAGCAGGCAGTTCGGGACCTTACTCAAACCCTGCAAACTCTTCTCTAAAATCAGTCAACATGGAGAGTAGTGTTCTCTTAATCTCAGTCTCTAAGAGATTCAACAAAACCAAGTTCTGGCTGCCTGTCAAGAGGAAACCGCTGGAGTTAAACCTGCAGACGCTGCAGCCCTCCGGAACTGGAGTTAAACCTGCAGACGCTGCGGCCCTCCAGGAGTGGAGTTAAACCTGCAGACGCTGCGGCCCTCCAGGACTGGAGTTAAACCTGCACACTGTGGCCCTCCAGGACTGGAGTTAAACCTGCAGACGCTGCGGCCCTCCATGACTGGAGTTAAACCTGCAGACGCTGCGGCCCTCCAGGACTGGAGTTAAACCTGCGGACTGGAGTTAAACCTGCACTGTGGCCCTCCAGGACTGGAGTTAAAACCTGCGGACGCTGCACGTGCCCACCAGGACTGAAGTTAAACCTGCAGACGCTATGCCCTCCATGACTGGAGTTAAACCTGCAGACGCTGCGGCCCTCCAGGACTGGAGTTAAACCTGCAGGACGCCGGCCCTCCAGGACTGGAGTTAAACCTGCGGACGCTGGAGTTAAACCTGCGCGGGCCCTCCAGGACTGGAGTTAAACCTGCAGACGCTGCGGCCCTCCAGGACTGGAATTAAACCTGCAGACGCTGCGGCCCTCCAGGAATGGAGTTAAACCTGCAGAACCTGCAGTTTTCTGCCCCTACAGTTAAAGTTGCAGACACTGTAGCCCTCCAGTTAAGCTGCAGTGGGCTGTGATTAACTTAGCATTAGCACGTACTGGATGATACCACATGACTCTGTAAGGGTAGAATCCTGTGTTCCTTGCTGAACCCCCTTTCTCTGTTGTCTGCCGCAGGACGTAAGCGGGGGCGTGTGCGCGTGCTCTCCGAGTCCGAGGCCTCCTCGGCAATTCGGGGGGCGGAGCCAGAATTCCAGGATGGGTCAGGGGGGGAGGAGACTCCATTTCGGGGGCGGTCCCAGTCGGCCCCCGCTGCTTTGTGGGCACAAACGCTACGGTCGCCAACTACGCCGAATGAGCGACGAGTTCGACACCTGGCTGGACCGGGGGGCCCAGGTGAGGGGGGGATGATGTCACAGTTGGGTTCATAAGTATTTGGACAGAGCTGCTGTACTATGGAGGACTGCTGTTTCTATGTGTGTCACCCAACTCCTTACTTTTAACTTGGTCTTTGAAAACAATGACAACAATCACTGTCCAAATACTTACAGACTAACCCATGTTGAACAGCCAGATTACCCACATTTGGTAAAAGAGCATGATCGTAGTCAGGACAGCGAAAATGGAGAGCCCAGAAACATAGCCTGTACTTAAGAGGGCAGAACCAAGAATAAACTTAGTGACGTCACACAGCACTAGGATCAGGAAATGACCCATCATGGAAGTTTTCTAATTATTACTGGCCAATATTTTACCATCTTTAATGGATTTCACAGGAAACATCCTAAAGAAAGTTTTAGCACCTTACAGGTTATTTTGAGGGAGGCATAGTCGACTGTCGGAGACGCTCTTTAAGTCTTTGTCGTATATTTCCCCCCGCAGGAGGTGAAGAGGGTACAGAGCGGGGGGGCAGGGCGTCAGATAAAGACTTCCAGCAGCTGGTTCTCCTTCCTGTGGAGCCCCCAGGAGACTGACGACGAGCTCTACGTCAACGGCGGGCTGACTGACACCGAGTCCGCCCACTGAGGGGCAGGGCCATGCCGGGTTATACCAAACTCAGATTGGAGCAGAGGCAGTGGCGTAGCCAGCGGGGGTGCTAAGACACCTACCTTTTTGACTGCAATTAGTAGTTCTCAATCATTTTCCTTTATTGACACGTTTTCCAATTATCTTAATTGGCAACTGACGACACGGTTTCTCTCCATATGCGATCTAGCAGCGATGAAATCATGGGCTAAATTCAGTACAGAAAAATAATTTAGCTACTTAATAGGCCAATGCTTCGCGATGATTGAACTGGTCCGCGTTCCAATGAAATACGGGCTTTCATTCTCGGTATTGTGTGGGTTGGAAAAAAGAAGTGGCACTCGGCAGTTAAATAGGCTATAAAAAGCGTGCGGCTCCAGCTATTTGCGTGAGAGTCGACCGGTATGCAATTTTGAATGACGTTGATTTAAATACAGCAAATACGCGTCCAGATGAATGATTGTCGTCTTACCTAATTGGGGAGAACATGTAGTACCTGTTAAGTTTGGAGTGCTCTCGGAGTGAACCTTCTGTTAATTATGAAAATGACTGAGAACAGGTCAGGACTAATAATTATTTTAAACGGAAGTTTTGTGCAACCCAATTCTCTGTTCTTGTTCCGCAACTGTACTGAATTTAGCCCATGATTTAATCGCTGTTAGATCGCATATGGAGAGAAACCGTGTCTTCGGTTGCCAATTACGATAATTGGAAAACGCGTCAATAAAGGAAAATGAGAACTACTAATTGCAGTCAAAAAGGGACGTGTCTTAGCACCCCCGCTGGCTACGCCACTGAGCAGAGGGGGGGCGGTTTTGTCTCTCGTCTAATTTTTTTTTCCTTTCTTCATACTAGATCACTTACTGTACTTTAATCATTTAAAAGATTTCCTATTGCTTACTTAAACTCGCTATATATAGATAAGTATGTTTTTTTTGTTATTTTTTTACAAAAATGTTGAAATGCTGTCAGGTGGTGGAACTGTGGCCTGTCATTGGTGGAAATGTGAAGACAGTCAAACTGTGAAGAATGACTGTGCTAATTTCATGTTAGCTTAGCTTAGTATTTAAAGAACCGTCAGCATCACAGAAACGCAGTTAATTCCTTTTGCTTGTTTTTCACAGCCTTCCTACCTGTTCTCACCTTAAGTGTCCCCAAGGAAAAAAGTCAGAAAAGAAAAAGTAGACTGGTGTCTGAGGGAATGTGAACGACCAAAAAGAAAAGTTTTCACTCTGTCAATCATTGATTTGAAGGGACGACAGTTACAGACAGTTACAGGCGAGGCGAATGGGGATGGAAAGACCGATTAATAGTTTATACATCACGCAATTCGAAAAATAACTGTCTCGACGTTACTTTAGAGATTTTACCCAGAGGAAACGTCGATCTCTTTTTCCCAACTCATTTAACGAATTTCAGTCCCTTTCATGGTGGGGATCCGCAGTCGATTTCCAGGTCGGACTCAAGACGGGAGAGAAAGGTGTGAAAAATGAGCGATTGAAATTAACCCCATGAATTATAAACGAATGCAGAAAGGTGCTCATTTGAAGGAACAGAAACGGGTTGTATAACGTGATCTGAAGCAATCACTGAAATCAAGCCTGAGGCCTACATGAAGTGCTCCTTGGAAAAAAATGAAATTTTGTTATTAACTGATGCAATAAGACAAAGTACAATCCTGATATGTGACAATCTTTCGAAGTGCCAGCAGAAAGAGATTAAAAATGCTTCGTAAACCCTTAACCTTTCATTTTTTATTTTCAAAATAAGCAGTGTTACAGTTATTTGAATGGAAACTATCTCTGCATGTGCACTGTGTAGTTGATACTTCTCTTTAACAACAAGCGACTAACCTGAATTAGGGTTCTCACTTTATGAGGAGTTGGGAGGTTGTGTCTTATTTTGTATTCTTGCTGGTTTATGTGGGGGACAAAAAACAGCATACGAAAGTTTACTGTAGGACCACTTCATATTAATAACACTTAAAATATAGTGAATTTTATACTGAGTATGTTTACTGTGCTGTTTTTTCCCCATTGAGGCAGGTCTTGTGCCTGGTTTTCTAGCATAGAAACCCAAAAACACAGACCACCAGCGAAGCAGGAAATGACAAAAGCAACTGAAATTGTAAATCAATATTCTCACACTGGAGTGACATTAAAGATGTGCTTATGTGCTTAGAAAATATGGTTTTCTTTAAATTTGGCGAAGGATGACATCTTAGCCTCATCGCTCCACGAGTTTTAGTGGGCCAGTTTCACAAACTCAGTTTAAAACTAGTCATGGACTAAATTCCTCCTTGAAGAGAGCAGGCGTGGCCAACCCTGGTCCTGGAGGGCCGCCCCAGTGCTAGTTTTTGGTGCTACACTGACATTAACTGATCTATTAGAGCAGTTGGTTGTTCGGTTAACTCACTTCATCTTTCTTGGGTATTAAGTGGGTTGTGAGAATAAAACTCAGACCAAGGTAGGCTACTCTTGGTACTGAGAGTTGCTTTAGAAAACTCAGCTTAGCCAGTGCAAGCAATCCTGCATCAGCATATAAGGGGCTGCCCCCCCCATTTCAGAAAGCTGTTCATTGTTAAAGCTGGTGAGAAGGTGGGGCTTTGCCAGCACAACAGTATTGTTGGGTGTGGCTTGGAGTTGATGGCCCCTCCCATCTTTGTGACATCGGAGTAACGGTCAATCAATCCAGAGTTACTTCAAACCACTGTGCGCGAGACTCAATCCTTTCGTACTCTCCTCTTTTCTAATAGTGCTTTTCTATAAAAGACAACTGTGCAGAATTTCTAAAATGAATTTCTTTTTTTTACTTTTTACTGTAATGTTTTGTGAAATAAAAAAATAAGTTTTTAAAATCTTCATTATATTGTTATGTCCTTGATTTCATTATGGAGTGAATGTGACACAGACACTGAGACTGGAACATCTGGTGTAAACTTATTTTAGTACATTGTTGTGCTGTACAAGTAGCTTATCAATGGTCCCCCACTGGCCTAGAATATTTTGTGTTCCAACTTCTGCATTTTTGTTTCACTAATATATTTCACTATAACTATTACGTTTGACTCACACACATGCACCCCATGCATTACGGTAATCTGACAGCCTATGGAACGTGTGATATGCACACTATACGTTACGGTAATCCTCCCTGAGCTGTGGAACACTGGTTGCTCACTCTAGTGACTGGTGTCCAATCAGTGAGAAGGGGCTGTTACCTTGGCAACAGCAGGGGGTCCTTTCGGGAGTCGGCCCCTCCCTCAGACCAGTGTAAACTAGAGCCTTCTCCTGTCTGTCCAGGCTGACACGAGCCAAATGCAAATTATTGCAATTATTGCAAAGAAGCAAATTGTAAATATTTGGAAACAAGTGTGCTTCCTCCAAAGACTGCCGACAAGGTGCTCTTCCAGAGATAGAAAGGGTCAATGAGATAGGAGAACTGCTGCATAAATGTAGTGGCTCACCATGTTTAAATCCAGAGAAGCAGAAAATCCCCCCAAACACCATTTCTTGTGGTGCAGGCAAATCTCTTGAAAGCTAATGTTTCCTGTCAAGGAATTCTGCAATCCTCTGGGTGAGAGTATATTTTTAAAATTTGCTTTACAAAGTATAAAGGCGTACTAGATTTGAAATTACCAACATATACCTGCTTCAGTGTCTGCAGGTTTTACTCCAGTCCTGGAGGGCCAGAGTGTCTGCAGGTTTTAATCCAGTCCTGGAGGGCCACAGTGTGCAGGTTTTACTCCAGTCCTGGAGGGCCACAGTGTCTGCGGGTTTAACTCCAGTCCTGGAGGGCCACAGTGTGCAGGTTTAACTCCAGTCCTGGAGGGCCACAGTATCTGCAAGTTTAACTCCAGTCCTGGAGGGCCGCAGTGTCTGCAGGTTTAACTCCAGTCCTATAGGGCTGCAGTGTTTGCAAGTTTAACTCCAGTCCTTGAGGGCCACAGTGTCTGCAGGTTTAACTCCAGTCCTGGAGGGCCACAGTGTCTGCAGGTTTAACTCCAGTCCTATAGGGCTGCAGTGTTTGCAAGTTTAACTCCAGTCCTTGAGGGCCACAGTGTGCAGGTTTAACTCCAGTCCTGGAGGGCCACAGTGTCTGCAGGTTTAACTCCAGTCCTATAGGGGCTGCAGTGTTTGGAGGGCCACAAGGTTTAACTCCAGTCCTGGAGGGCCACAGTGTCTGCAGGTTTAACTCCAGTCCTGGAGGGCCACAGTGTCTGCAGGTTTAACTCCAGTCCTATAGGGCTGCAGTGTTTGCAAGTTTAACTCCAGTCCTTGAGGGCCACAGTGTGCAGGTTTAACTCCAGTCCTGGAGGGCCGCTGTGTCTGCAGGCTTAACTCCAGTCCTATAGGGCTGCAGTGTTTGAAGTTTAACTCCAGTCCTGGAGGGCCGCAGTGTCTGCAGGTTTAACTCCAGTCCTTGAGGGCCACAGTGTGTGCAGGCTTAACTCCAGTCCTTGAGGGCCACAGTGTGCAGGCTTAACTCCAGTCCTGGAGGGCCGCAGTGTCTGCAGGTTTGGCATTTGAGCTCTCTTTCTGCATTGGCCTACATGATGATACTCGAGGTGGGAAAGGGCGGGAAGAACTCGAAGGACCACTGCTGTTCGTAAACCATTTTATTTTAAGGAAATACAGGTTCAGAGTAATCAACATTGGCGCACGCCATCAAGAAAAAAACGCAGTAATTCTGTACATCTGCACTAGCAGGATAAACTCAAATGAACCCGTATAAGTGTATCATCAGGTTTACTTTTGAAACCTTTATCTAACCAAGGGCACTCAGCTGAGAACATGTTCCTTCTGTTCTGATGATGCCCTGGGAGAAATTTCACATAGAACAGTTGCAGGGGGAACAGCTGGGAGAGCGAGAGAGAGAGAAGCTGGGGTAACGTCCCTGAAGTTGTTTTTGGGGTGTAGGGCCTCCCTAAGCAGAGGAGTTCAGCCAAACTTAGCCTCTCCAGAGGTCGGAATGTCAGGCCACAATGGAGGACTCCAACCTGCATCTCTACAGTTAAAGTAAACTGTCACCAGGCAACCCTGCAGGAAGCGGCTGGTCTACATAACTAGTCAATTACCCATGATAACAAGGAAAAAAAGTGGTGGATGCACAGGGTCAGAAAAACATAGAAAACAAAAACACAAATATAAATGCCAAGCGACAGAAAAATGAAACCCTGATATCACTGTCGGGGTCCTCTGGTTCAGTCTTGTTTCGAGTTTATGTTTTTCCAAAGAAAATGAAAAATTTCAGTTGTGGGTAATTTGGGCTAAAATGACGTCTCGTGAATCTAGAGCTGTGACATGATGTATAATGCACGGTTCCCACTGATCTAGAATTTTATGATTAATTCACAATGATAATCCATAGATCCTACTCATGCTGATTTAAAGACGTTCACTTGGTTACCAGCTGTGGTTGAGAGGGTTACTAAAACAAAGCGGTAATGAACAAGGTGCCATATGGGATGAAACTGATGTTTTTGCGTTTGTTTCGCCTGTAAAGTCTAGCTATTAATTCAAATATGGCAGGATGATGCATAAAATGTCAATAAAAACTGCAAGCAATAATTTGCAAATACTTTTTTTGGGGAGGGGGGGTCGGAGGTCTCACCTTTTGTTATGAGCCCAGAACACAGTCAAACTGTTTAGTCCACAACGACTTGCACCCATCAACTCAGGAGGAAGATGCTGTGGCACATGATGCTGCCGACATACATGACGACTAGCCCTAGCACCTTTCACACTACGCATGTTATCATAAGACTAATAAATTTTGATCAGCTTAACCCCTATTATCCCGAGCAAGGCCAAGCCAATTTTTGCCTTGCCCATGTGAACTTCTGGCCATAGCTACTAACGGCATGGCTGGGCTTTGAACACCTGACCACAGGGCTCCTAGACAAATGTCTCAGCTGAGAGCCACTCAGAGAGAGGAACATCATTATTTTTTAGAAAACAATTGCTATTTAAAGAGATGATATCTATAACATCTTCCAGTGAAGTTGGGACATGTGCATATTCACCCCTGTGTAACATCAACTCTCCTTTTAATAACACTCAGTAGTTGTTTTGGAACTGAGAATGTTAATTGTTGGAGTTTTGAAGGTGGATTTTATTCCCATTTTTGCCTGATATCTCACTTCAGTTGGTCAACATGTCCAGGTTCTCTTCGAATTTTGCGCTATAGAATATGCGGCACGTTTTCAATGGGAGACAGGTCTGGGCTGCAGGCAGGCCAGTCTCGTACCCACACATTGAGACTACAAAGCTAAACTGTGGTAATACGTGCAGACCGTGGCTTGGTGTTATCTTGGTGGAACACGCAGGGGTGTCCAAAAAAAGCCAATGTCTGGAAGGCACATATGTTGTTCCGAAATGCGCACGTAACCTCTTGCGTCAATTTTGCTTTCCCAGATGCACACGCACATCCACATCCATTAATGGTTATCAGCCTCGTCTTTTATGTACTGAGATTGTTCCAGATTCTTGGGACTCTCAGAATCTTTTCACTATTTTATGAACTGTCGATGGTGAGATCCCAAAATTCGGTGCAGTTGCTCATTGAGAAATCTTTTTCAAAAACTATCTGTTCATGCAGCTTTTGGCAAAGTGGCAAACCTCAAACCATCTTGCTGGCAAACAACCATGCCTTTTGATACCCAGTAATAACTGAATCACCTGTTTACCAATGAAATCTTCCAAATGGGTGTTTTTCTGAAGATTTGGCAATACTTCTAGTCTTTTCATTCCTCTTTGCCAATGGTTTTGAAACATGCTGCAGGAATCAACTTTGGACTTCGCAAGTGTTTAAAAAAATACAATACAGTTGATATGGTAAAACTTCAAACATTTTTCATAGGGATGTTTTCAACAAAATGTAGGTAAAAGACAATTAACAAATTGCTTAATTCTGTTTTAATTTGCATTTTACACACTGTCCTAGTTTTTATGGAGTTGAGGCTGTACATTAGACACCAATATTTCGAATTAAACTGTTCTTTTGAAGGAAGGTTTGGGTAGAAGAAGCCTTAACGACCACGCAGTGATGCAAACGCCAGCTCTGGCTCTGTCAAATTACCCACTTTAAAGTACATAGTGTGATGCACACACTCCATCTGCCTCCCTAAACACACACAAACACACACACCCACACTACACACACTCCATCTGCCTCCCTAAACACACACAAACACACACACCCACACTACACACACTCCATCTGCCTCCCTAAACACACACACAAACACACACTACACACACTCCATCTGCCTCCCTAAACACACACAAACACACACACCCACACTACACACACTCCATCTGCCTCCCTAAACACACACAAACACACACACACCCACACCTACACACACTCCATCTGCCTCCCTAAACACACCCTAAACACACACACACACACACACCCACACTACACACACTCCATCTGCCTCCCTAAACACACACAAACACACACACCCACACTACACACACTCCATCTGCCTCCCTAAACACACACAAACACACACACCCACACTACACACACTCCATCTGCCTCCCTAAACACACACAAACACACACACACCACACACACACACACTCCATCTGCCTCCCTAAACACACACACCCACACTACACACACTCCATCTGCCTCCCTAAACACACACAAACACACACACCCACACTCAAACACAAACACTCCATCTCACTAAAATGAAAATCACACACAAACACACACACCCACACTACACAAAAACAAAAAAATCTGACAAAAACTATTTTAAGATATGACAAAAGTGAAATGAGTGCAAACCTAATTGGTCAAATTGACAGTTCATTGGCCAGAGCCACTGACAGAAAGCATTGATTGGCTTCTCAAAAACAGAGGGCAGGGAAGTTTCAAAAGCTCCACCACTATTGGACAGTTTATAAATGATAATATTGCAGATATAGCTCATATTTGATCTCTCTCTGACCCTCCCTCGCTCCTCTTTATCACAAACATTAATGGCCTGAAACTCTCACATCAGATCAGGGTTAAACCAGCAGCAGGCGATGACAGAGGCAACAGAAGACTAAAACAAGCTGAACTCCCATAGTGCACTTGGATACAGGTGTATAAAACACCTGCAAACATCTGCAGGGGTGGTGGCCGAGAAAGGGTTAACTGGGCAAAGTTTTGTCCTTTTTCATATTTTTCCCCCCTATTTTCAGAAAAAAAAATGTGAGCATCAGGGGATGAACCCAAATGGAAAGGATGGAAGTTCCAGAGATTTAAAACCTGTGTGTGTGTGTGTGTGTGTGTGTGTGTGTGTGCATTTGCATGTGTGCCTGTTTTCTTATGTGCATGTGCACACTGGTATGTGTGTCAATCTGTTTGTGTCTGTTAGCATTAGCATGTGTGTTACTGTTTGTGTGTGCAATGTGTGAGTGTGCTGGGGTTTATACACATAAAGTTGTGTGTGTGTGTGTGTGTGTGTGTGTGTGTGTATTAGTAGCCATATCTTTAGGCACTGCTGAGCTTAGATACTATGCTGTATATCAGTATTGAGTGTGCGGGTGTATCAGTGTGTAGTGAGTGAATGTATCAGTGTGTATTGAATGAGTATGAGTGCGTAGTAAGTGAATGTATCAGTGTGTAGTGAGTGAGTATCAGTATATAGTAAGTGTATGTATCAGTGTGTACTGAATGAGTGTATCAGTGTGTAGGGAGTGAATATCAAATCTTGGTGTATAAGCACATTAGTGTGTAGTATCTAGTGTGTATGTATATCAGCGTGTGAAAGTGCTTAGTGAGTGAGTATCAGTGTTTAGTGTGCATATGCATCACTGCATATTGAGTGTATCAGTGCGTAATGAGTGGATCAGTGTGTGACATGCGAGTGTCTCAGCACGCAGTGCATAAGAATATCAGTGTGTAGTGTACAAGAGTATCAGTGCATAGCGTGTGAGTGTATCAGTGCACACTGTAAGTGCATTAGTGTGTAGTCTGAGTATCAGTATTTAGTGTGTAAGTGTGTGAATGTATCGGTGTGTAGAGTCTGAGTCCATTAGTGCGTAGTGTGATTGAATCAGTGCGTAGTGAGTTACTGTATCACTGTATAGTGTGTGAGAGTATCAGTGTGTAGTGTGCGGATGTATCAGTGCGTAGTGAGTTACTGTATCACTGTATAGTGTGTGAGAGTATCAGTGTGTGAAGTGTGCGGATGTATCAGTGTGTAGTGAGTGACTGTATCACTGTATAGTGTGTGAAAGTATCAGTGTGTAGTTTGCGGATGTATCAGTGCGTAGTGAGTGACTGTATCACTGTATAGTGTGTGAGAGTATCAGTGTGTAGTGTGCAGATGTATCAGTGCGTAGTGAGTGACTGTATCGCTGTATAGTGTGTGAGAGTATCAGTGTGTAGTGTGCGGATGTATCAGTGCGTAGTGAGTGACTGTATCACTGTATAGTGTGTAAGAGTATCAGTGTGTAGTGTGCAGATGTATCATTGTGTAGTGAGTGACTGTATCACTGTATAGTGTGTGAGAGTATCAGTGTGTAGAGTGCGGATGTATCAGTGCGTAGTGAGTGACTGTATCGCTGTATAGTGTGTGAGAGTATCAGTGCGTAGTGTGCGGATGTATCAGTGTGTAGTGAGTGACTGTATCACTGTATAGTGTGTGAGAGTATCAGTGCGTAGTGTGCGGATGTATCAGTGTGTAGTGCGTGGCTGTATCACTGTATAGTGTGTGAGAGTATCAGTGCGTAGTGTGCGGATGTATCAGTGTGTAGTGCGTGACTGTATCACTGTATAGTGTGTGAGAGTATCAGTGTGTAGTGTGCGGATGTATCAGTGTGTAGAAAATGACTGTATCAGAGTGTAGTGTGAGTATCAGTGCGCACTGTCAGCATTTGCCTGACTGTGGACTGCAGTCCCAGTGAGTCAGTCAGGCATTGTTGGTTGCGATTCTCCATATGTCAGTGCCTGCAGCTGTGGCCTGGTGCCACTAGGTGGTGCTGGTGATACCAGGCACTGGGTCGGCACTGGATTGGGCGGGGCTTGGCCGATCCTGCAGGTTTCTCTGGTTACGATTGGACACCTGCAGTCTCCTCTCCTGCAGCTCCTCCAATCCCTTCCACAGCTCCGCCCTCTCCCTCTCTCTCTTCAGCTCTCTGCCACAGAGAAATAAAAAGAGTGAAAGAGAGAGAAGATGTGAGAATAGGGGAAACATAGGGGAGAGAGGGGTGAGGAGAGAATCAGAGTGTGCAGTAGTAACGCAAACCCATACAGGCACGCCCACGCACATGTGCAGACACACACACACACACACACACACACACACAAGCATGCGCGCACACACACACACACACACATTCTGTCACAGAAGCTCACTTCTGCTTTTCCACTTTATAAGAGGCAGTGAGGTCATCGAAGAGCGTGCTGTTCATCTCCATGAAGGTCTTTAGGACGTTAAAAATGAGAGAGACAATGGTCCTGGGGGAGAGAGGCAGATAACGTCACACAGCCAAGATATCTGTACTAATAAAGACATTCAACACATGGTCCAGACACACCACACACAGCTAAGATATTCCACACACTGCCATAACATATAACACACTGCGCCAAAATATTTAATGTATGGCAAAGAAACTCCACAAGAAATTCAAGATGCACACAGGATATTTAACATATTGTCAAGACACGTCACAGAAAGCCAAGCTGTACACTGCAACAAAAGGTAAGCACAACCAAATTAAGAATGAAATTCTCTGAAAATTGGCATGTCCTGAGCTCTGTACATTTGCATGAAAGTTTTAGCGTGCTTTCCAAGTGCATTTCACATTCAAAAGGCTTTTTTGTGAACCGTGCTTAATTGCATGTGCTGAATGTAAGCAGTTGGGTGGCACTTCTGAAAACTCAGGCTTCATCTTGGCCAGATATTGATTCTGTTTCTTCCAATTAAAGTTCAGACTTCAGGGGACAATTTTTTGGCAAATACAGGTCTTCTGTCCATCTTTAAAGGTCAGTAAGCCTGTAGTTTTCACAGCATTAAATTTCACGAAAACATACCCTTTCTTGAAACGCAAATTGAGTGCGACATAAAGATCAAATTCTTTTCAGACTGATTTTGTATGCCAGGAAAGGCTTGTCCGAACCATATTTCTGAGAATGAGGCACTGTTTGTCAATGTTATTAATTTAGTCCTTAGGTGAAGTAGAACTTGTTTTTAAGACATGGGTGGTGCTTAACTTTTACTCAGGAGTGTATTTAACAAACTGCCTGATACTCTAAACAGTGCTAAGATGCTCCAAATACTGCCAAGACCTTCCACTCACTGGAAAGACACGGTACGCACGACTACCATGATATGTCATAACCAAGATACTTTATGAATTGTCAAGATAATCAAAGCTAAGATACTGCATACACTGTCAAGACACTACCACATGGCTAAGTTTCTCAATACTTAGTGTGGATACTTCAAGCACTACAAGTTACTCCAAACTCCGCTAAGATGTTCTCAGTACAGCCAAGATACTCAGCAGAATGTCAACATACTCTAAGCTTTTTGTGGTTCTCTTGGAAGTTCATGCATAATGTGCCCACTGCCGAGATACTCCCCAAATGGCTAAGGCATTCCACATGCAGCCATGATATTCCATCCACAACTAAGACACTGCAAACACAGCGAAGATCATCGCAAACACAGCCAAGATCCTGCAAACACAGCTAAGATCCTGCAAACACAGCTAAGATCCCGCAAACAGCCAATATACTCTGCACTGAAAGGCAAGGTGCTAAATGCAACCAAGATACTCCACATCCTGGCAACATTATTCCACACATGATCAAAAATGCCACTCACAACCAAGATACTCCACACACAGCCATGATACTCGACAAACTGCCGCACTGATCTCAAACAGCTGAGATGCGCCACACAAGGTGAAGACAATCCGCACAGCCATGTCAGCAGACACACTCACTGGTTCCAGTGCTCTTTGGAGACTCTGTAGAGAGTGTTGAAGACGAGCGGCATGATGACCTGGCAGTTCTCCTCAATCAGGCTGAGGATGTACTCATTATTCCAGAAGTACAGAGCCCGCTCCGCCACCTGGGGAGAGAGAGAGAGAGAGAGAGAGAGAGAGAGAGAGAGAGAGAGAGAGAGAGAGAGAGCGAGAGAGAGAAATAGTCAGTAAATAGTCAGAAAATGGCAAGTGGAAAGAATAGGATGGGGAAGGAGGTATTGTGGATGGGTTGATGAAAGAGGAATACTGGATGAAAAGAGGGGGGACAGTAAAAAAAGGATATTGAATGGATAGTTGGAGAGAGATTGGCTGAAAGAATGAGATTAATGGGAGGTAGGAAAGAGGGATAGTGGACGGAAAGGTGGAAGTTGAATAAGGAAAAAGGAGAGGGGGATTTCTGATGGAACAGTGGAGGAGGCAGAGGGGAGGGAGAGGGGGATGTCTGATGGAACAGTGGAGGAGGCAGAGGGGAGGGAGAGGGGGATGTCTGATGGAACAGTGGAGGAGGCAGAGGGGAGGGAGAGGGGGATTGCAGATAGAGAGGTGTAAGAGGAGGAGAGGAGCCGTGCCTGGAAATGCGAGCTGGCGACGCAGGAGGCCACCTGTCTGAAGAGGGGCTCCTGTATGCGGAGGAACTGTGAGGGCTCCATCACGTCCAGGATCTCCTCAATCTCTCCCAGGAACATCACCTGCAGCACAGACACACGGGGATCGCACACACCTCACCTGCACCTGAACCCACACAAGCCCTGTGTCACACACCACGGCTGTGTCCGAAATCACTCCCTACTCACTATATAGTGGGTTCGCCATTTTACAGGGCTGTCTGAATTGTTTGTAAGAATTTTTATCCCCTATATAGTGAACTCATTACATCCCACAATCCACCGCGAAATGTAGCGAACATCCGATGGTCACTAACCCAGCTATGCGCCCCATCATGCACTGCGCACAAACCGAAAAGCTCCGAAAGAGCTGCGTTTAGTCAACGGAGTTTGAAAACAGGCACGAGACATTCATTATCTTCAGGCGCGAAAATGTTTTTTTTTTTTTTTTTTTAATTGGAAACCCACCAGTGCAGGAGACCTGTTTGTTTACACAGGATATAAACGGACATTTAGGTACTATTAAAACGAATAATGATGAGTTAGAGGACAAAAAATAGATGACGATATTAAAAATTTATGGCAAATTTTATTATTTAATCGATAATAGTAAACACAAACACCGTTGGAAATATACTCCGTTCGGTTATTACAGAAATACGCCCAAATCCTTCAGCTGTAGTTGAACAGGTATGATTTAATTTTGCGACAGCAATGACGCTATTAACAGCTGCGACAAAACGAGCCGGGTTGTGTCCGAAAGCGTTTCTTCCCTCTGTCAATGAGCTCTATATAGTCACCCACATATGAGTCCCCTTTATAGTGAGTAGGGAATAGTGAATGAGTGAGTGATTTTGGACGCAGCCCAGGATTACTGAGCTGGATGACCTCCTCACTGACCCAATCAGGCGTGAGCACCTGTGACCCAGCGCAGCGAGGCGCTACAGGTCAGGCCACAGGTCGCTGCTCTCTCACCTGTTTCTGTGTGCAGGACTTTGGCCAATATTTCAGCAAACCCCTGATTATCTGAGGGAGAGGGAGAGGAGGCAAACAGTGACATCATCAACATCCTAAACCACTGATATTTCAATGTACTAAACCCCTGAACTCTCAATCCTAAACCCCTGAAATCTCAGCATACTAAACCCCTTAACCCTCACCATAGTAAACCACTGAACGATCGCCATACTAAACCCCTTAAGTCTCGCATACTGAACCCCAGAACTCTCATCGTACCACAACACTGAACCCTCCCCATACTAAAGCCCCAAACGAAACCCTTGAACTCTCACCAGACAAAACCCCTGAATGCTTCCTATACTAAATCCTTGAACCGTCAGCATACTAAACCCTGGAAATCTCACCATACTAAACCCTGGAAATCTCACCATACTAAACCCTGGAAATCTCACCATACTAAACCCCTGAACTTTCACCATACTAAACCCTGAACTCTCACCATACTAAACCCTGGAACTCTCACCATACTAAATCCTGTAACTCTCACCATAATAAACCACTGAACTCTCACCAAACTAAACACTGAACTCTCACCAAACTAAACCTTGAAACTCTCACCATCCTAAACCCCTGAACTCTCACCATACTAAAACCTGGAAATCTCACCATACTAAACCCTGGAACTCTCACCATACTAAACCCCTGAACTTTCACCATACTAAACCCTGAACTCTCACCAAACTAAACCCTTCAACTCTCACCATACTAAATCCTGAACTCTCACCAAACTAAGCCCTGGAACTCTCACCATCCTAAACCCCTGAACTCTCACCATACTAAACCCCTGAACTCTTACCATCCTAAACCCCTGAGCTCTCACCATATAAAACCCCTGGACTCTCACCATTTTAAGCCCCTGAACTCTCACCATATAAAACCCCTGGACTCTCACCATTTTAAGCCCCTGAACTCTCACCATACTAAACTCGGGAACTCTCACCATCCTACACCCCTGAACTCTCACCATACTAAACCCCTGGACTCTCACCATCCTAAACCTTGAACTCTCACCATACTAAAGCCCCAAACCATCACCACACTATACCCCTGAACTGTCATCATCTCCCCATACAAATACTCTAAATTCACACCACACTAAACCCCTGAATCATAAACCCCAGCACTTTACATTCAAAACCCCTGAACGGCTGCAGCAGTTATCTCAGGCAGGTTCACATTGCTGCCTAAAAACAATCATTTGGACAAACACTTGAACTCAGAAGGGTGAACAGCGACACTCACATATTCCGTGACAGTGGCATCTTTCTCCATGAACTGCACCACACAGTACGCCAGCTGTAAAAACACAAACAAACACACCTCCTCCATCATAAAGCCTAGTGGTGGTGCAGATCCTCCCAGCTCTCACCCAGAACACAGCGCATCCTACAGGTCATGGGGCACATTACAGGGTTCAACACTTGAAATGCTCTGTTTCTCACAGCAGCTTAGCTATTCTATGGAGCCCGGGCAGTGCAATGATGTGAAAAAAAATATTTTGTTGTATCTTATTTATTTTTTCATTCAAGATTTATTTCAGCAGGGGGCCTGACTAAGACCATGTCTCCTTTTCAGCAGGGCCCTGGATTACAAACTATTAAAATCACACAGTTTACAAAGAAATTTGTAATACAAAAAAAAAAAATTAATCATGCATAAAGCGCCATCATTAGAGTAAAAAAAAAAAAAAAATTAATTAAAACAACAACAATTCTCTTGATAAAATGATTTGACCAAAGTTTCAAAATGTCCCAAAGGAACCAGTTTATTCAGCTTCAGTTCAGCTTGCAGCTGATTCCAGGTGTGTGGGACATTATAATAAAAATCAGTCTTACCAAGCTCTGTTCTGACACGAGGAACATTCAGACACAATTAGTCCTGTGACCGTGTCCCATGGCAACCCGCCTCGCCGCGTAAGAACAGTAGCTAGATAAGGAGGTATTTTAAACCAAACACATTTATAAACAAATAAAAACCAGTGATAGTCTCATCTAGCTTTCAATGTTCCCCACCCTACTGACTTTAATCAGACACAATGGCGAGTGCAGAAGTCAAGACCAGTGATAAATCTAATAGCAAAGTCATAAATAGAAAACAGAAGTTTAAAACAGAATTAGATGCATTTCTAAAAATCACATCACAGTAATCAAGCATGGGGAGTATTATTGCATGCACAACCTTCTTCTGACTCTCAAAATTGAAACGAGCCCTAATTCTGTATACGAAACTTATTTTACTCCTAACCGTTTTAGTCAAATATCAATATGCAAAGGCATGACTCCTTTCAAATTTGTGGCCAAGAGATATAACTTGTTCCCGCAATTTGATTTAACAAAATCGTGGGAACTAGTTACTTAAATTGAGGGAATGAGTTATATCTTGTGGCCACAAGTGAAGTAAATTGTGAGAACGACTTCATTGTAGTTGAGGGGACAACTAGTATCTCATGGCCTTGAGATAACTAAATCGTGGGAACAACTTATATCTTGTAGCCACAAAATTTTTTTTTTTCCATGTCATTGCACATCCCGGGCTCCGTACGATTCTCCTTCCTCATTTATTTTCCCTTATCTGTTCTGTGAGAGATGCTCTCAGAGGTTTGGGTTCAGCTTGAGCCCTGTAAACTCCCAGATAACCGCATTAAGTGAGCTTCATATAAGGAGCCTCCATCTTGTAGGACCCTGACTGCAGTTTCACCTGATGTTCGGTTAACACTGTGGGGAAATTCTCACAGTGAATATGAGTGAGTAAAGTTTATGAATGCGACACACGCGCGAGTGTGTGTGTGTGCGCAGTCAGCCAGGCTGCTGTAAATTATTTATGCAGCGAGAAAGTAGGGCAGGAATGTAGCCCCAAAGAACAACAAAAGAACAGGGAGTTTGCACACAGAGACACACAAGCATGTGCACACACACACACACACACACGCACGCACGCACGCGCACACGCGCACACACACACACACATACACACATATGCACATATACACAAATGCACATAGATAATTACACTTTACACATCTACATGTACACACACACACACACACACACACAAACACACATGTACATACACACAAATGCACTTACACACACAAACATGCACATATACATACACACAGACACACAAGTATGCACAATTACCAACACACACACACACACACACACGTATGCACATCCACACACACATGCATGCACGCACATATACGAATACACATACAAAAACAAACATACACAAACAACAAACAAACAAAAAACAAGCACAATGCACACATACATACAAATCTACACACATACAACACACACACATATACACACACACAGACAGGCCCTGCCCAAGGGAGGAAGGTTGCCAAGGCAACCCTCTCAACTCCCCACGCTCACTCTGCCTGCTGTATACAAACAGGAGATACAACGTCACAACTTTTTGATTGGCTGTGGGGAGTACTGATCGTTGTGCTGGGCTTGTGATTGGCTGTACTGACCTGGGCATGGAAGACAGACAGGGAGTGGGCGGTGTGCAGAGGAATCAGCACCCGAACCAGGAACTGTTTGTGCTCCGACTTCAACGGCAGCGCAAAGCCATTTATGATACTGGGGGTGGGTGGGGGAGAGGGGGAAGACATCCGATTAGTCCTTATATTTACTGTTAGCACAAGCATTCCTGCTTTTTTTTTGATATTTTCATCTTAATTTATTACTGCTACTGCTTAATACTAATGCTATTTTTTACAACTCCATCTCCGAAAAAGTTTTCACATCATGGAAAATGCAAACAAAATCAAAAAGCCCGTCTGGGACCTCACAAGCCCCCCCGCCAAAAATCAGGCACACACACGGACACGGCACAAATCAATACTCCCCCGACCTACACTTTGGGTGGTGGGAGACTTGAAAAGGATTGATTTGAAAAATCCATTCACTCTCTACAATATCAAAAACACAACGTTTTATTTGATTATTTAGGTCACACTTTAGATGAAGTGTTGCTCATAAAGGCTTTATACAGCATGTATACTGCCTTCATAAATTAGACATAATGTCTTCATAAATCATACATAAGCAAATGTCAAACTTTGTAAAGGGTGAAATAGCACATCCTTGTTCAGCATGTGATGCCAGATGTCATATAACTGACAATGTTACTTAGCTAGTGGCTAAATGCTATAAAGGGTGACATTGTCAGCTAAGTGACATTGTCATTGTCACATCTGGCATCAGGATAAGGATGTGTTATTTCACCCTTTACAAACCATGACATTTGCTTATGTATGATTTATGACAACATTATGTCTCATTTATGAAGGCATTATACATGCTGTATAAAGCCTTTATGAGCAACACTTCATCTAAAGTGTGACCATTATTTAGTATAATATTCATTATTTTTATTTTTTATTGAGAGCATATACTTGTTTCAAATCTGGCGACAGCAACAGACTCCAAAAAAGTTGATGCAGGCCAATTTAACCCTCTGTTAACCAAGTACCTATCCAACTGTGTAAAAATCATTTCCCCAGGCAAATATGTTGATTATGGGCCAATATTTGGAAAAATAGTTAATAAAAAAAAATTCGACCCTTTGGCCCACCTTTCCAAAATGTAGCAGATCTGCTACATTGGGTAATAATGCAAATGGAAAAATTAAAGTGACGGACCATTCAAGTTATTCTCAAATGTTTATTTGGCAATAAGAAACAAAACCAGCAGGGTGTGCAGGCTGTTAACCCTTTCACTTTATGTAGCAGATATGCTACGGTGGTTAATAGAGGGTTAAGGCTCATAATGATGTGAAAAATTACAATAATAATGTGACATGAAACAGGTGATGTTTAATAGGTGAATGATCCATCACTTTGAGGACAATGTTCCCCAAAGGTAAACTGGTAGGATTGAGGGCATTTAATCCTCAACAGTGTGCAGTGTTATTAAAAGATGGATTAAAAGATTGTAGGAATCTGGTGGAATTCAGTCTCTAAAGGGCAAGGCTGAAAATCATCTCTGAATGTCCGATTCCTCAGACATCAATGTTTTAAGAACTGTGGCGTGATAGTGATGGGTATCACATCTTGGGCTCAGAAATTCTTTGATAAACCTTTGCCAGTCAACAGCATTCGCCTCTGCGACCACAGATGCAAGTTATAACTTTACTATACCAAGTCAACACCATATATCAACACTGTCCAAAAGTGTTGCCAAGTTTTAGGCACCATGTCATCTGAGATGGACAGTAGCACAGAGGGAAAATGTTTTGCGTTCTGACGAATCCAACATTTAAAGGAGCAATATGTAAGAAATGTATGTTGATTAATCATGAAATGGCCCTGATATATCACCAGACATTAAGGAATGATGTTAATTTCAAATACTTATATCACTGACAACAGTAGTCCAGCCAGAATATTCTCATTACAAAATCGAAGTTGCAGCCCACAACTAATGTTTATGTTGTCATTTTGTGTTTTGGCCTGTTGCGCCGCCCTCCACCTATCTCCCAATCACGAAGCCAGTAGCATTTCGGCATCCAGGTTGCCAGTTGCCACTGAGCTGCAGCTACCAGCGCTTCGGAGCACAAATGTCTGATGTTACTAAACCTAAAAGGCCTCATTATGATTCCGAAATACGTCGTGACAAAGTCAGAAACAAAACAAGGATCTGTACAGGACATGCCTTTGAAAGATGGAGACAGCTGAAAGCAGAGAAGAATTTGAAGACCGACGCCGAAGTTGCTAATTTTCTCCTGGGCAGGTAAGATTCAGCTAAGTTTGGCTAACTTAATTCTATTTAATGTAGGCACGGACATTTTAAATATTCTCTACAGTCGAATAACGTTATGTATGTTCGTTCATGATACGTTAGTGCGTATGCAGGTGGGTCATCGAATTGACTAGGTAACAAATTGTTTGAGAAATAAAAACCGTGGCTCTTCATTGCTGACATTAGCAATGCATTATTAGTCCATTTCTCTGGCTTTATGCTGAGACGCTGCGCAAACCGTTCCAACATTAGCACAGCCATTATGGCAATATGAAATGTAGTTGAGACAGTACATCGGTCAAATGACTCCTCATTCATTCTTTACGCATATTACAGTATGGACTTTAGTGGGCAATCGACACAGAAGAGTGACAAGCAAGTTGACCAATATGACCATTGCTAAAGTTAGTTAGTCATTAGTCTCGATCTTTTCTGAACTGAACTGAACTGAACTGAACTAAACACAACCCTGTGAGAGCAAATCATTGGTGATATTGAAACGTAGCCATGGTAGCTCCGTGTATTAGACGTTCTTGCTGGATCCGGCAACCTAGCTGGCAACCTCTCGTCTGGGGGAGAGGAGGAGGGGATACTGCGCTCTGCACTATTTTGAATGTGATTGCACCACCAGTTTTGGCCACAAACTTACATATTGCTCCTTTAAGGTTTTTTTTTTTTTTTGGCAAATAACAGCTGCCGTGTTCTCCAGACCGAAGACAATGACTATGTTTACATGCAGTCAATATTCGGGTTAAGGTCACTATTCCGGTTTCTGAAACATTCGGAATAACCCGTTTACATGCGTGAGCAAACAGGGTTATTCCTGTATACATGGTAATTGTAATCGATTGGGATATCCCGATCGCTCCAAAAGTGTGGTGTTGTCTTGCGTTTGGCCATGTTTACAACAAGTAGTTCCTGTACTCAAAAGACCAAGATTCCTTACGAATAGAACATGCGCAGAACACAAATTAATGTTCCTTGCGAGGGGGTATCCCGATAGGCGTATACATGACCAAATATTCGGGTTAGAAAAGGAGTAACCCAGGAGTCATTTTCGGGTTTTTAAAAACCGGAATATGAGCATATTCCGGTTTTTCAAAAGGGTTATTGGTGTTTACGTGGCCGTGCGCAACCGGGTTATTGCTAATATTCCGGTTATGAAAGAGTTATTGACTGCATGTAAACGTAGTCAATGAGGACACCATAAGAACTTTCCAGAATCAGGTCCAATAGCCAGCGTCTGTCATGGTATGATGATGTGTCACTGCATATAGCAAGGGTGATGTGCGCATTTTCGAGAGCACCATTAATGCGGAAAGATATGAATCAATTTCGGAGTAACATGGGCTGCCATCTAGATGTCATCGGTTCCAGGGACGTCCCTGCTTTTTGCGGCAAGAGCAAGACAATAGCAAACCAAAGTCTGCACGGATTATAAGCGTATGGCTGCGTAAACGGAGTACAGCTGCTAGACTGGCCTGCCTGCAGTCCTGATCTGCCGCCAATTGAGAATGAATGGCACATTATGAGGAAGAATAAAAGCAAATAAAGGCCCTGTACAATTGCTATACTGAAGACCTGTGAGAATGGCTAAAAAGGGGAAAATTCCTCTTATAGTCCTGAACAACTTTGGTCCTCAGTGCTCAAATGCTCAACAAGGGATTAAAAGACATGGTTATGTTACACAGTCGTCAACAGTTGACTGAGACAACTTTGTTGGAGGCACCGCATTACAATTTTTAAATAAGAAGTAAATCCATTCATTAAAATTTCAAATGATGTATTGCTGTGCTGTTTACTGAAGTCTAGATCTACCATTTCGTCTATCTATCTATCTATCTATCTATCTATCTATCTATCTACCTACTTACCTACCTACCTATCAATCTATCAATCGTCCACGTCCAGTATTGGAAATTACTTAGAAATGTTTGGGTGTCCCATCATGAAAACGAGGCGACGCATGAGGTGCAATCATGTTACTGAGTTGACCGAGTTTTGTTCTGAAGTTCTCTATCTTGGTTAAGGGTAGCCTGAGCGTACACTTACTAGGCATCTAATTTCAGTTTTGCAAAGGGTGGACTTTTCAAATCGGACCTTTTCAACGCGTGGATACACGAACTGTAGAAACATTATTGTGGGGACTCAGATATGCAAATGAAACACACTCTCACTCACTCACTCGACTGTTAGCAGATCGATTTCTTGACGTTATTTTGCATGCTACCGCAACTGAGCTTGAAGTCCCAGTGACGAGGACATTCAGACTTTCACGATAACCACAAGTCGGCCATAGGGGACCTTTGATTGATTTTATTTGCATTTTCTATGATGTGCCAACTTCTTCGGCATTGAAATGTTTCTGTTTACATTGTACGCCTGCCAGGGAAGGCACGAACCTGCCCAGAATCTCAAGTAGCTCAGCAACTCCATTAAAACTCTCAATTTCATAGATAAACCTGGAGAGAGAAAGAGAGAAAGAAAGAGGGAGAGGGGAAGAGAGTGAGAGAGAGAAAATCCATTCTTCCACATATTCAGTAACAGTTCAGACATCATGCTCGCAGTCAGAATTCTTCGCACAGCCTCAGTACAGCACTGTAGATGTTGGAGCACGTGCCTGAGGAAGATGTTGTTGATCTGCTTGCGGATGTAAGCTCGGAGCCCCAGTAGCTTGCCGTAAACGCGATGCAGGATGGTCTTCAGGTACTCGCGCTCTCTCGGGTCCTCGCTGTCAAACAGTTCAAGGAGCTGCACCAGAGACAGACACACGTCAGGCACTAGCATAAGCTTTAACGCTTATAGAAATTAATGATAGCAGAGCCAATTTATTAGAGACATGTCAGGTGTCAGCATTAGCCTGAACGGTCATGGAAATTAACGATAGCAGAGCCCGTTAATTAGAGACGCTTCAGGTGTTAGCATTAGCCACAATGCTCATAGAAATGAATGATAGAAGATCTCATTTATTAGAAATGCGTCAGGTGTTAGCATTAGCCTGAATGATCACAGAAATGAATGATAGCAGAGCCCATTTATTAGAGACGGGTCAGGTGTTAGCGTTAGCCTGAACAGTCACAGAAATGAATGATAGCAAAGCCCATTTATTAGAGACGCATCAGGTGTTAGCATTAGCCATAACACTCATAGAAATGAATGATAGCAGAATCCATTAATTAGAGACGTGTCAGGTGTTAGCATTAGCCATAATGCTCATAGAAATGAATGTAAGCAGAGACCATATATACGAGACATATTAGGGGTCAGAATTAGCAGTAGCGCTTATAAAAATGAATGACAGCAAAGCCCAATTCTTAGAGAAAAGTCAGGGGTTAGCATTAGTTGTAATGCTCGGAGAAATGAATGATAACAGCGCCCATTTATCAAAGACACGTCAGGGGTTAGCATTCACCATACCACTCATAGAAATGAATGACAGCAGAGCCCATTATCAGAGACACATCAGGGGTTAGCATTAGCTGTAATGCTCAGAGAAATCAATGAAAACAGATCCCATTCATTAGAGGCATGTCAGATGCTAGCGTGAGCTGCAAAGCTCAGTATCACTCCCGTCACTAAGCCGGTCCGACATTTTTACGCATCAGAGCACGTCATTTACAATCCCAATTCCGAAATAGTTGGGACGAAGAGTAAATTGTGAATAAAATCAAAATGCAATGACTTTTAGATCACATGAGCCAATATGTTATTTACAATAGAACATAGATAACATTTCAAATGCTGAAACTGAGACATTTTACATTTTTATCCACAAAATGAGCTTGTTTCAAATTTTCTGGTTGCAACAGGTCTCAAAAAAGTTGGGACACAGGCAAAAAATGGCTGGAAAAGCAATTAATATATAAGAGAATCAGCTGAAAGAACATTTAGCAAGTAATTAAGTTAACTGGCATCAGGTGTGTAAAATGATTGGCTACAAAAGGGATGTCTTAGGGAGGCTGAGTCTCTCAGAAGTAAAGATGGCCAGAGGCTCTCCAATCTGTGAAGGCTTGAGTAAAATAATTGTGGAATACGTCAAATTGCAAAGGCTTTGAAGGTCTCATCATCGACAGTGCATAATATCATCAAAAGATCCAGAGAAACTGGAAAAATCTCTGTGCATAAGAGACAAGGCCGAAGACCTTTACTGGATGCCCGTGATCTTCGGGCCCTCAGACGCCACTGCATCGCTCACCGGCATGATTCTGTCATTGACATTACTAAATGGGCCCAGGAATACTTCAAGAAACCACTGTCTGTAAACACAGTCCGCCGTGCCGTCCACAGATGCCACCTAAAACTCTATCATGCAAAAACGATTTATTGTTGAGCGTGATCCAGAAGCGCCGCCATGTTCTGTGGGCCAAGGCTCATTTAAAATGGACTGTAGCAAAGTGGCAAAATGTCCTGTGGTCAGACGAGTCCAAATTTGACGTTCTTGTTGGAAATCATGGGCGTCGTGTCCTCCAGGCTAAAGAGGAGAAAAACCACCCCTCCTATTATCAGCGTTCAGTTCACAAGCCAGCATCTCTGATGGTATGGGGATGCATTAGTGCATATGGTGTGAGACACTTGCATGTTTTAAAAAGCACCATGAATGCTGAAAGGTATATAAAGGTTTTAAAGCAACATACGCTCCCCTCCAGACGACATCTATTCCATGGGAAAGCCTTGTGTATTTCAGCAGGACAATGCAAAACCACATACTGCAGCTATTACAACACCATGGCTTTGTAGTAGAAGAGTCCGTGTGCTGAACTGGCCTGCCTGCAGTCCTGATCTTTCACCGATTGAGAACATTTGGCGTGTAATTAAACGAAAAGTCCGTCAAAGGAGACCCAAAACTCTCCAGCAGCTGGAAGCCTGTATTAAACAAGGGTGGTATCAAATTCCGATGGCCAAACTCAAAAATTGGTCTCCTCAATGCCCAGACGCCTCCACGCTGTGTTAAAAAGAAGAGGGGGCGCAACACCATGGTAAACAGGCCCCTGTCCCAACTTTTTTGATACCTGTAGCAGCCATCAAATTTCAAATGAGCTCATTTTGCTGATAAAATTGTAAAATTTCTCAGTTTCAACATTTGCTATGTCATCTCTGTTCTATTGTGAATAAAATACTGGCTGGTGTGATTTGAAAGTCATTGCGTTTTGATATTATTCACAATTTACACTTTGTCCCAACTATTTCGGAATTGGGGTTGAACATAAAATAATAAAAATACAGTACAAAAGATCGGAAGAAAATTACTCTCGTTTTCACTCAATGCAGTTCATGTTTTTTGAAAACATCTCAGCATATCAAAAGGCATCTACATGCACAACCGGTTTAAAAGACGATCTTACAGTCAAATGCACAGCGGACGGAGCATCCTTCTTTGAAGAGTGAGGTAATGTGTACATGGAAACCGTATGTAATGGGTTAAGAAAAGCAACTCTCTCCCTCCATACCTGTAGGACAAACTTCTGGTCGATATAACGTTTGGCCAGAGAAGGTTGGAAGTCCGGGCTCTCCAGGAACCGCAGGAAGAACTCGTACACGAGCTGTAGGGATCGAGGACAGGTGAGAGTGGGCGGGGCAGTACAGGTGATGGCGAGGGGCAGGCAGTACAGGTGATTTAGGCGGGGCCATACAGGTGAGTAGAACGAGGCCGCACGGGGTGGGGGGGGGGGAGTGTTGGTTTACTGGTGAGAGCAAGCAGGCTAGTACAGCTGATGGTGGGCGAGGCTGAACAGGTGTTGGTGGGCGGGGCTGTACAGGTGACAGTGGGTGGGGCTGTACAGGTGACAGTAGGCAGGGCTGTACAGGTGTTGGTGGGTGGGACTGTACAGGTGAGAGTGGGTGCGGCTGTACAGGTGTTGCTGGGTGGGACTGTACAGGTGTTGGTGGGTGGGACTGTACAGGTGACAGTAGGCAGGGCTGCACAGGTGTTGGTGGGTGGGACTGTACAGGTGACAGTAGGCAGGGCTGTACAGGTGTTGGTGGGTGGGACTGTACAGGTGAGAGTGGGCATGGCTGTACAGGTGTTGGTGAGTGGGACTGTACAGGTGAGAGTGGGCGTGGCTGTACAGGTGCTGGTGAGTGGGACTGTACAGGTGACAGTAGGCAGGGCTGCACAGGTGTTGGTGGGTGGGACTGTACAGGTGAGAGTAGGCAGGGCTGTACAGGTGTTGGTGGGTGGGACTGTACAGGTGAGAGTGGGCGTGGCTGTACAGGTGTTGGTGAGTGGGACTGTACAGGTGAGAGTGGGCGTGGCTATACAGGTGTTGGTGGGTGGGACTGTACAGGTGAGAGTGGGCGTGGCTGTACAGGTGTTGGTGAGTGGGACTGTACAGGTGACAGTAGGCAGGGCTGCACAGGTGTTGATGGGTGGGACTGTACAGGTGAGAGTGGGCGTGGCTGCACAGGTGTTGGTGGGTGGGGCTGTACAGGTGAAAGTGGGTGGGGCTGTACAGGTGAGAGTGGGTGTGGCTGCACAGGTATACCTGCAGGTGTGGCCAGGATGCCTCCAGTGTGGGCTCGTCTTCCTCAGGGTCGAACTCGGAGTTCTCGCTGGGAGGCAGAGTGCGAAATATATTCACTGAGATCTGGGGCAGAGAGAGAGATAGAGCACACAGCCTTCATCTGCAATACTCTCCTCTTCCTCCATCACTTACCCTCACCTTCATCCCTCCCTCTTCTCTCCATCCCTCTCTGAACCCCTCCCATCCATCTTCTCCCTCTCTCCTTCCCTCTCTCCCTCTCTCACCATCCTGACGGCCTCGGGGTAGATGGGCTCAATGAGCAGGCCGCGGTTCGAGGCCACGGCCTCCACCAGCTCGTTCAGGGCGCCGCGTTTGATCTCCTTGCCCTTAAGGTCAGCGACGCAGTCCAGGAAGTCAAAAAGCACACAGCACTGCTGCAGTTTCTTACAGAAGAGCTCATGCAGCTCGGCCACGGGAGCATCTGAGAGGGAGAAGAGAGGGGCGTTACACACTTGCACACACACACACACACACACACACACACCGACATATACACTCAGGTACACCCACACTCACACCTGCCTGCAGGAACGCAGACACACATATACTCAAGTATGCTCACAAACGCTCTCAAACACACACACACTCACGCATGTACAGGAACACATACACACACACTCACGCATGCGTGTGCACACCCTCATGCAAGCGTGCGCACACAATCACGCATGTGTCTGAACACACACACACACACACGCATTAATGTTTAGGATATAAAACTTGTGTTTCCGTGCATTGGACAAGCAATTTGTGGACAGAGATAACAGTTTTCTGTTTTCTCTTATCTCGGTAAGAGTACTCTCGACCACTCGTAAAATTTTCTCTTACCTAAGAGAAGAGCAAAAATAAGAAAACACTGGTGCATCCCAGAAATCAATGGGTAAGAACGAAATAAGAAAAAATCCGGGATACGAACAAAAATAAGAGAAAATATGTTCTTATATCGCTTCATGCATGAGGCCCAATGTGCACACTTTCATCCAGGGAATATTTTTAACAAAAGTACTCCAACAAGTAGCGACATAAGACTTTGTAACAACCTCGCCCTGAAATAGGGACCAAATAGCTTTTTTATTATTCTTACATGCTGGTTATAAACACACTTTTCCACATGGAATATCGTCGAGATTAACCAAAGCAACATCAGTTGGGAATGAGCCCCTGCACAGTCACAGAGCCATAAGGGATAGCCCCCAACACAACAGCAAATCCCTTCGCTGTGACAAGGGAATCACAATAAGAAATGAAATCATCATGGCTCATAAGATGACCCTCAGTGTTAATCAGCTGACTTACTAAAAAAAAATGTTTCTGTCAGAACCAGTGCTTTAAAAAAATATTTTTTTATGCAGAATGTCACCATTATTCCACATATAATAATGCTGTGGCAGGAAGTTGTGCTTGTACATTAAGTTCCATTCCAGTAAAGCCTGCTCGTGAAATTTCTACAGCTTAGCAGGTATCTTATTTATCTTATAATTGCAAACTAATAGGGATGGGAGTCCTCCAATTTGGTCAAAAACAACTTTGGGAATAAAGTTCCACAGGGAGGAGTCATTTTTCAAAAAGTGCTACAAACAGTTAAGTTAATCTTAACCCTAGAACACTATCGCCGGGTCATTTTCACCCGAGCAAACGTGTTTACGTGATTTTCATTATGTTGCGTTTGTCTGAGTGTCATGGGTCCCTGGGTAGCTTCAGCATCGTCTTTGACATCTTTGAAGGCATGGGTGTTCTGTTTACCACATGGTACTTTTTTCATTTTGTTAGACATGGCACAGTTAAAAATAAAAGAACACTACTCTAATTTGTCATGTATTGTCATATTTTGATATATTTTGATGACAAGTACTTTTTATTGGGTAAATTATATTGGGTAAAAATTGCCCGGCGTTAGTGATGGTGTTACTAATTTTAGCGATAGTGTTCTAGGGTTAAACACATTGTTCAATGCAGAGAAGTCCATTAAGTCAAGGCCTCCATTTTTGCAAGAATTGATAACTGTGGATTTTCTGATGTAATGTACATATACGATTCTTCCACAAAAACCGAAACAGCATTTGATCAATTCTTTTAGTAGTTTTGTTATTAAGACATAGAGAGGATGCAACATAAATAAACCGGGAAATGCCTTCAGCTCTTGACAGGAAATCAAGAAAAAGCATAAAACTATCCTCAATTATCAGATCAGAATAACCAATAAGATCAAAGACCAGCCTTATATTGTTGGAAATGTGTCTGTTACTCATAAATCCAGATTGATTTTCATCTATGATTGTATCTAAAACATCTTTTAATCTCATGGCAAATACAATCCCATTTACAAAAAAGTTGGGATGCTGTGTAAATTATAAACAAAATGCAATGATTTGGAAATCTCATAAACCGATATATATAGTTTTTTACAATAGTACATAGACAACATATCAGATGTTCAAAGTGAGACATTTTACTGTTTCATGAAAAATATTAGCTCATTTTGAATTTGATGACAGCAATACATCTCAAAAAAGTTGGGACAGGGGCAACAAAAGGCTGGAAAAGTAAGAGGTACTAATAAAAAACAGCTGGAGGAGCATTTTGCAACTAATTAGGTTATTGGCAATCTGGTCAGTAACATGACTGGGTATAAAAAGAGCATTTTAGAGAGACAGTGTCTCTAAGAAGTGAAGATGGAGAGCGATTCACCAATCTGCAAAAAAACCGTGTCTAAAAATTGTGGAACAATTTCAGAAAAATGTTGCTCAGTGTAAAATTGCGAAGACTTTGAATCTACAGTTAATAATATCATCAAAAGTTAAGTCAAGTCAAAAGTTAAGTTTCTCCAGTCCGATAATCTGGAGAAATCTCTGTGCGCTAGGGACAAGTCCGAGGGTCAATATTGGCTGCTCGTGATCTTTGGGCGCTCAGGTGGCACTGCATTAAAAACAGGCATTATTTTGCACTAGAATACACTGCATGGGCTCAGGAAAACTTCCAGAAATCATTGTACGTGAAAACAGTTTTTCCGTGCAACCTACAAATGCAAGCTAAAGCTGTATCATGCAAAGAAGAAGCCATATGTGAACACGATCCAGAAACGCCGCCGTCTTCTCTGGGCTAAAGTTCATTTAAAATGGACTGATGCAGAATGGAAAACTGTTCTGTGGTCAGATGATTCAAAATTTGAAATTCTTTTTAGAAAACATGGAAGCCCTGTCATGCGGTCTAAAGAGCAGTGGATCCATCCAGCTTGTTATCAGCGCACAGTTCAAAAGCCCACATCTCTGATGGTATCGGATTGCATTATCGCCTATGGCGTGGGGAGCTTACACGTCTGAAAAGGTATTATCAATGCTGAAAAGTATATAGAGGATTTACAACAACATATACTCCCATCCAGAAAAGGTCTCATTCAGGCAAGGCCTTGCATATTTCAGCAAAAAAATGCCAAACCAGCATGGCTTTGCAGTAGAAGAGTCTGAGTGCTGAACTGGCCTACCTGCAGTCCAGACCATTCACTCATAAAAAAACATTTGGCGCATCATAAAATGAAAAATTCGGCAAAGAAGACCCAGGACTGTTGAGCAGCTAGAATCCTACATCTGACAAGAGTGGGACAACATTCCTCTCCCAAAACTCCAGCAATTGGTTTCTTCACTTCCCAGACATTTACAGACTGTTGTTAAAAGAAGAGGGGATACTAAACAATGGTAAACATGGCCCTGTCCCAACTTTTTTGAGACGTGTTGCAGCTATCAAAATCAAAAAGAGCTAATATTTTTCATGAAATGGTAAAATGTCTCACTTTCAACATCTGATATGTTGTCTGTTCTATTGTGAAAAAAATGTCAGTTTATGAGATTTGCAAGTCATTGCATTCTGTTTTAATTTACGTTTTACACAGCATCCCAACTTTTTTGGAATTGGGGTTGTACAAAAAGGTTCTAAACGTTATTGAGTAAACTGACGGGTCTCCAGTTATCAATTAAAAGAAGATCTTTTTTTCGTTTAGGTGTAAGACAGTTGACACCTTGTGTCATGCTGGCATCTACAACTATTTCTAAGGTAAGTGGGGAGTCACCCATTGACTTATCTTCTAGGCTAATTGTATTTATACCATCCAAATGACTGGAAAATACAGACATATAATCCTCATTGAACTTAGATTTGTATAATGAAGAATAATAATTACAACAAAACTTAGAAATATCCTTCTGTTTTCAGTAACAGTTTCCTCAATAATCAACTGGAGGATAGAGTTGCACTTGGTGTGTGACTTTTCTAAATTAAAGAAATAGGCAGACATCTCCTTGATCCAGCCATTTCTGTGTGGACATCATGAAGGTTCCCTCCGCTTTCATTTTTTACATGTCATCTAATTTGCTTTGTAATTCAGCCAACTTTAAACTCTCTTCTTCAGATAGATTTTCTGGAGAGACATTAGAAAGGGCTGTAATTTCTAAAATAACCTTCTCTTCCAAGGCTCTTCTAGATTTAGCTAGATGGCTGCCATATTTCCTCAAATAATTTCCAACCTCAAATTTGAGTGGTTCTCAGTTAATTCCAAAAACATCGTCCGTTTGGGGTTTGTTCCAGTAGACAGTAATGAGCCTTTTCAGCTCTAGTTTAACACATTTGTGACTTCGTAGAGAACCATTCATTTTCCAGAAGGAGAAATTTCTCATACTGTCTCCACCAGGAAAAAAAAAAAATTAACATTAATTGTAACAGCTCTGTGATCAGTCAACGATGTTGTTAAAATATTGACCATAGCACTGTCTTTATTTAAGGTTTTAGAAACAAGCCAGAAGTCCACGTGTGACTGTCTGGCACCATCTTTATTACTCCAGGTGTACGTCCAGCTATCTGGGAATTTCTCCCTCCATACCTCAATCAAATCAAACCTGCTCACGAGTAACTTTAAAATAGAGTTTGAATTTGAGTGATGACCTGCAGGCCACCCATCGCTAACCTCATCCATAACAACATTAACCCTTTGATGCATAGAGTACATACAAATGCCTTGGACCATTTGTTGGGATTTGGTGCAAAATTTTGTGTGTGTGGGGGGGGGGGGGCTGCAAGTGGATGGTCTGTCTGTCCATTATTTTGGGCATTATGCTTGTAGGATGCACACTGCCATCCAGTATTTTGGACATTATGCACGCGGAGTGACAGAAATAATGTGAAGTTGAAGAAACCTGGTCATTGATATGCATGACGCTCTATCTGTATTCTGGACATTGCTTATTTGAGCTATTTACTCGGCATGCATAATGTCCAATATTTTTGATAGAGCATAGACTGAGATGTATTCCAACAAATAGAAATGCATTACATAGGTTATGTGTTTTCAGTTTGTGCTATATAATGTATTTCCATCCCCCACCAGAAAAAAGTCTGATCAGAACTTGAACAATATAAGACTATTTCTGACTTTCTTTCCTCTTACTTCTGGATGCAGCCATAGTGATTGTTTGTGGTAAATCATGTGACCAATCAGAGAGGCACCTATTGAGGAAATTATCATCTGGAAATGTCCAATAAAATGTACATTTTGTGTTTTCAGGGTATCTATGAGCCTAGAGAAAATAAACCCCACTTTACTTATGTCCAAAATACATCTCCAGAAATAACAGTCGTTTAAGAGTGAGTGTAGTTCTTGAAAAAATACAAAATCAGTTTTTTGTTGCTAAGCAAATAAAAATAAGGCCTTGCATTTTACCTTCTTCCATAGCCCCCTGGCGTAGATTAAGACATGAACAAAACATTATTCATAAAAAATTAACTAAACTATAAACTAAACTAAAATATAACCTGTTTTAACTGGATATTAAAAAAAACCTTAACTCTAGGTAAATAGGTCAGTAGAAAGCGCAGCACCATTTGTTTTCAAAATATGCGAAAAGACATTCCATTTTGAAAAAAACAATCATCCAAATTTAGTTCCTAATGTAGGAGAAGTAAATCTTACCCAAAGAGGATTTAAAAAAGGAGAGCTCATATATCTCTGGTCATGGATGAGTTGACAGCATCCTGAACTTTTTTTTTTCACTGCTGGGGAGTCACTCAATGAAAAAAGCAGCGCTGGGAATTCCTCCTCAGACAAACTAAAGCCTTTCATGTCACCCACTTCTGTCGTGTAGTCATGACCGCCGCTAGCTAGCACATGAGCTGAGCTAGCTCTCCTTTCTTCTCTTTTGGAGTTTGAGTGGTCAAGTTTATTGCCCATTGCAGCAAAGAAACTCAGCACTGAGTGAGACTTTCTTATCTAAAAGACAGGTCAATAGAGGAATGAACAACTTTTCACTAGTCCTTCCAAAAGTTCTGTGCAAAGGATCGTAAAGAGTGTCTGCTCAGGCCGCCATCTTGAAGCGCCCCCCCAACAGCTAATGAAGCGCTCTATGCCCTCAATGCTCTTACCCAGCCTGTGGAGTCACATCAAAAATAGCCAGGCAGTGGACCAAACCACTGTGAGGCAGAGGGGGGTGACATTTTTGAAACTTAAAAATGCATTGTTCTGCATTTATAATTTGCACAAGTGCATTCAAGACATAATCTTTTTTATTTTAAATTACATTGTTAGGTTTACAAAGATATATTAAGGGGGGGACAACCCGCTGGAAGGGGAGGGTCCTGACCCCCGTGTCGCCCTTGGCATTTCCGCTGATGCCTACAATGCTGCGCGAGCATCGAACACTTCACGAGGGGAAGCAATTCTGACTGCTTCCTGTAAACAAGCATTGAGCTGTCGGATCGGAAATACCAACAATGTTGCGCACACATCGAACACTAGCAGGGAAAGCAACTCTGACTGCTTCCCGTAAGTAGACATGGTCTGCTAGGCCCCTATCCGAGACAAGCATTCGTTAGTCGTGCATCCAGTGGGGAAAAAAGGTACGTGACTGGTACAAACGTATTCAAAATTTTGTGCATGATTTTGGCTTTTTCATACGTTAAAAACGTACAGTTATACTTCAATCGGGAACACTGCAACCAATCAGTCTCTTTCCAGAGGGCAATGCCTACCTCACAAGGATGCTGTGATACTGCTTTTGACCCAAGATTCCATCAATTTTTATGAGATCGCTGGCTCCTTTCGGGCAGACTGAACCCAAAACCATAATTTTACCACCTCCATGTTTTAATGAAGGGATTAAACCGTCATTTTTGAAACGTTCTCCAGCGCTACATCACACATATGTTCTGTGTTTGGGTGAAAAAATTTTGATTCGTTGGTCCAAAGGACTTGTACCCAGTCCATTGGTGTCCAATCCCTGAATTTTTTTGGACAACTAAAGTCTTTTTTTGATGCTTCTAGCTCTTGGCAGCAACACGACCAATCAGACCATTATCATCATGGAGTTGATGTGGTGTCAACAGCCGATTAAAAAAAATTTGTTTTTTTTACTTGCTGTACGCAGATAACGAACATCAGAGACACTTCCGTTTTGCACCTCATTTATTACCAGTAATCATGAAATGAGCCTTCAAACATGTATTCAGGCTATGCAAGGGTCAAAGGAATGAAATTTGTGACACCTTTCAATTGTTATAAATAAATTTATGTTTTCAGTGGTTTTGTTTATTACCCATATTTTTACCTCAGTATACTCGTAGGAATTTTTTTTTGTTCTCATTACCAATAATAGTATTTTTTAATACATTTTCACGAAAAATTATAGAGAAGTACTATATTAGGACCCCTTTTAGAGGTAAGTGGTGGTGTATAATCATCACTGCACACTACTGTAGCTATACTCTCAAGAACCTCTCGCACTCTCACAGAAAAGGGCGCAAGTCCACTGAAGAATCCATCTCACTTCATTACAGGAACAGCCATAGGTGTGAATGGAAGCTCTCCGATTTAAAACCCTTAAATAGGGTTCACACATGGAATCAAAGAGTTTCTTTTTTTAAAACCATTTTTCACAGGAGACATAGGACGTTAAGTCCAAACACATTAAAGAATGCTTCAGGAGATAGAATACTGAGACCAAGAGGCATTTTTTAAAAATTCAGGCAGTAGGTTAGATGTGGGACCCTATAAACACTGAATTTTACATTTTGACCATTTTGAGGGCCACCTATAATCAAGAGCATTCATTACCCCACATTAATCTCAAGTGGCACAGCATTGGTACAGCTAATGGAATCGTATCATGCATAAACTAGCTCAGCAAACATTGGCGCACTGAGATATTTAAATATCAATGGCTAATTTTTTATGAGGTCAAATTTTGACCCTCTACTGACAGGCCTGCCACCAAAAAAAATTCCAAGCAAATCTGAGGTGGTTGCATATCACCCTTACAGTATTCTGTCAAAATCTTAAAATATGGGCAGTTATCGATAAGGTAATATGAATAAAAATAGAGTGTGGGGGGAAATAAACATGAAATCCTTGCAGCTGTCATGCCCTGAAGGCCCTTACCCCATTTACCCAAGGGGTATTGGCCCCTGCATGGGCTAATCAACTGTAAATCGCTTTGGATAAAAGTGTTAGCTGAATAAGGGAAATGATAGTGAATGAGGTGACGTTAGCGCAGGAAAGCCCTACCTTTAAGAAGAGGCAGCGGCGTCAGCTCCACCTGGGAGCTCTGATAGCGGAACTGCGAAGAGCTGTGGGAGCGGCGCTGCCGCGCTTTGCGCATCGATCTCCGCGGGAACCCGTCCACCTTCTCTGCGCTCGGCACCGAGAAGGCGGTGGTCGGTGAGCACGGGCTAGTCGGGGTTAGTTTCGTTGGAGTCTCCATAGCTGCGGCTGTCTCGGCGCCAGGCGCGTTAGCAGGGCAGAAGTTCAGTAATTGCAGTCTAAAGTGTAAGCAACATAAACGCCGCCAACTTTAGAATTGCTGGTTGGACAGAATGGGGGCTGACACGCTTACGCGGAAGGATGCTATCAGCAGCCATACAGCGGCAGACTTGGTGCTAAATCATAACCTCCGCAACGTGCAATACAAGAGTGAGCGACGGAAAAAAACAGTCCATACGATTCCTGTGCACGTGAGTTACTTGGCGCAGAAAAACCGGAAGGGAGCTAATTTACTTCCATATATCTATATACACATCAATGCAAGTCAACCGCACGCATATTAGTCCATTATTATAATAGCTACTTTGCAGTAGCCTACTGGCGTCAACAGTCAGCCTAAATTTGGGATGTCTCCAGGCTATATGTATAGTTTGAATATAATAAAACAAACACCTCCTAATATGGTCTTAATGTACACGATAAACAAATATTTACATTCATTTTCGCTTCAATTCCGAGTAACAACTATTTCGTTTCCTCAAAATCCCGCACGCTGTCTCCGCCACCTCACCAATGGAGGCGAATTTTGCTGGTTTTGTACGTCTCGCTCCACTTCTGCAGCGCTCCTCGGTCCTTTGCTGTTCTTTCTCCCTTCCCGTAAATATTACGTAAGCCGCACTGTACTGCAGGCTCAGCACGAGCCGCGGTGGTCCTCGCAGGGCGGGGATGGCTGCTTCAGACCCCCTGACATCTACCTGCGAATCTCTGGCGCCGCGTCGCCACCCATTATTTCCACAGAATTCAGCACCCAAGCGCGCGGACAGAAACCTCGCCTTGAGACGAGAGCGCCGAGCAATATCCTCCTCTCGCCGTCTGCCTCCGTCGCGGATGCGCTGCTGATGCAAGGAGAAAGATGCACACTGCGGATGACGCTCACTTCCGATTTAATTACTAATCTTCAGCACGTATAGGCCTACGCTTCTTCCGTTTCCTTTCTTTACCGCTAGTAACCCCTCGGTTACGGTCTGAGTTTAGGATACTCAGAAGCGCAGTTGAGCTGTACAGAGCTGGTTTCATCTAATAGCTGCCAGTACCACCCGTATGTTCAGTTTCACAGGCAGCGCAGTGTCTTCAGCATTCCCGGTATTGGCATCCGTCGCTGATTTTATTGATTATACTAAACGTCATGTCATATAATGCTTCTTGCCCCAGCACTCTAATTTCTTACCGGTTTCTTTATAGCAGGAATAATATAAATTGTATTATCACAAATATGAATGTTCAAACCCAAATCAGAAAAAGTTACTGTATTATGTTCAATTAAAATTCAAACTAAAACCTGGTTTCTAAATGATTGCTGACATACATTTCGTTTAAAACAATACAACACATTATTTGCTGTATAACAACATGAATTTTGTTGATTTTTCAACATTTCAGTTTTCATTCTTGCAACGTTTCAAAAAAAAAAAGAAAAAAATTGGGACAGTTGCACTTACCACTCTGTAATGTAGCCATTCCTTTCACAACAATTAAGAAATGTTTAGGGACTGAAAACACCAAGCAATTTAATGTTTCAGGTGGCATTTTGTCTCACTCTTCCTGCAAACAAGTCTAAAGGTGTCTAACCGTACAGGGTCTTTGTAGTCGAATTTTTCACTCTGAAATTCGGCCCCCGTTCTCTATTGAAGAAAAGGCGGGTCTGCAGGCAGGCCAGTTCAGCACCCGCACCCTCTTCTTTAACAGACACACCTTTGTAATGTGTGCAGAATGCAGTTTTTTATGATCTTGTTGAAATAAAATCATGTCAGTCAAGATCAGGGTGCTCAACTGCTTGCAAAAACACGTATAAATGATGTTTCGCTATTGATGTAAACTTTAATGCCAATATGTTAAGATATATTCAGAGATAAGGTATTCCAAATGTCAAGGTGTTATTGCAAATGGTTTTAAAGATATGATGTGTAGAGTGGGTCCACTGAATGAACTATTTGTATTCGTTTCGGACACTACAAATTGTACATTTATGGCAGTTATTAACATATGGGATCATTTATTATCAACATCTTCAATACAAATGTTATTAGATTGTTTGCTTTGTGACCTAATAATACCGAATTATATTTTATTTGAAACTTTGTAAAATTTAATTTATATTTAACATCTTGAGTACCAAATGTACAATTCCAGACAACAGTTTTTGCAATAGTCTGTTATGAATAAGTAGACACTGGCAAAAAAGGGGAAAAAATGCAGTAATGGCAATATTTTCAAACAACATACATTTCTACAGACTCCTGATGCCTAAAATTGAAAGGAATGGCTTGAGACTCCAAATGCAGTTCAGCAATGGCAGGGCGTTTATTTGGTGAGCTCATGGTCATACAGAACAGAAATCAAAGCCAGGCAACAGGAATGGTTTAGGCAAGGCAGAATCGTAAATCAAGGGACAAGCAGAAAGATCTATAAACCAGGATGTCAGTCACAAAGACAGTAACACAGGGAAATACTAAAGGGATTGGATGGGGAAGGAAAAGGGAGTTGGAGAGGATAAGGGTAGCACAAAAGGAAATCTCTAACAAAGTTGGTACAATGGGAATAAAGGGTAAACGTGGTACTCACAATCACTATCTCAATCACACAACGCAAACAATGTAAACAAGACTCACGGGAGAAATCACGAAATACAAACTTGCAGAAATCGAGAGAAAAGATGCAGAACGAGACTTGACCAAAGCGAGCTTAGGGCGGAAGAAACGAGTCGACAAGAAGCCAGGAAAGTGGGTCTTTTATACACAAACAAATTAAGTGGAGGCCCAGCTAAACTCAGAACAGGTGAGGAGAGGCGGATCTAGAAAAGCAAGGACGGTGATAGGAGAGAGAGAGAGGAAGTGGGTGGGATCCTAACTTTGAACTAACTAATCACCCGTGCCTAACTGAACTGCTCTAAGTGTGGATAGTCCAATCAGAACAGCAAGAGAGAAGGAAGAGGAATTACCAAACCGAAATGGAAAAGAAAGAGTGAGAATCTTTTAAAGACACCACACAAAGAAACAAGAGGAAAGTAAGACATGAGACTGCAAGCATTCATTCTCTAAACATGAAACATGTAACTCAGAATATATAAATACAATAAATACACTAGAAATATGCTAGAATGGACTAAAACCAAGCATACAAACATCATAACAGAACCCCCTCCCGATGACCGCCACCTGGCGGTCTAAGCCTTGGTTTAAATGTCCTTTTGTGGAAGTCTTTGATGAGTCCTTTGTCCAGTATATGACGAGCGGGAACCCAGGAACGCTCCTCTTATCCTTCCCAGTCCACTAGATACTGAAGCCCCCTTCCTCGCCGACGGACATCTAGCAGCTTGTGAACTGTATAGGTCTCTCCTCCGTCGACGAGCCTAGGGGGAGGAGGATTGGTCGGGGCAGGGGTGTGGATGGACAAAACAAACGGTTTAAGGCATGAAACATGAAAGACAGGGTGGATCACGGCTCATGGTGGCAGGCAGTTTGAGTTTAACTGAAACTGGGTTGATAATTTTCTCGATAACGAAGGGACCTATGTAGCGGGGGGGCTAGCTTGCGGCTTTCAGTTCTGAGGGCGATGTCTTTAGAAGAGAGCCAAACTTTTTGTCCTACTTGGTAATCTGGAGGAGCGGAGCGGCGACGATTGGCTTGGCGACTCATCTCGTCTGCGGACTTTTGGAGAGCGGAACGGGTTTCCTCCCACGTCCCTCGGCACCTCTGGACGAACTCCTCAATGTTGGGGACATCCGCCCGACCTCCTGCGAGGAACAAAGGTGGTTGGTAACCCAGACAGGCTTTAAAGGGGGACACAACTGTTGAGTATTCAACCCAGGGTAGTTGTTCGGCTCCAGTCCCCTTGGTCGGGAGGTGAGGCACCGAAGGACACTCTCCATTTGTTGATTAGCTCTCTCCGTCTGTCCATTGCTCTGGGGGTGAAACCGGAGGTTAATGACCGAAATGCCCAGGGCTTGACAAAAGGCTTTCCATTTTGCGAGATTTAACTGGGGACCACGGTCAGAGACAATATCAGAAGGGATACCGTGAATACTAATTACATGTTGAATTAAGAGGTCCGCTGTCTCCTAGCGGATGGAAGCTTGGGAAGAGGGATGAGGTGCACGGCTTTGGAGAAGCGATTCGATGGTGAGGATGACGGTGTTACTATTTTGGAGGGCGGAAGACCAGTGATTTAAGTCCAGGGCAATGTTAGCCCATGGTCTGGAGGGCACCGGAAGGGGCAGCAGGAGACCAGCTGGAGCAGTATGGGAGGCCTTGTTTTGGGCACAGACTGGACAGGCAGTAGAGAAACTCTTCTTTTACGCACCGTTGGCCACCAAAACCTGCGAGTTAGCATGGCCAGGGTCCGATTGGCACCAGGGTGACAGGCGAGACGGGAAGAATGAGCCCACTGGAGAACCTCGCTCGGAGACCATCTGGAACAAAAAGGCAGTTCTTTGGACAGTTAGTGGGAGGCCCCCCAGAAGGTTGCGACTTTCTGACCCGGTCCTCCCTCCACACTAAATCCCACTACCACACGACTGGGCAGAATGGTCTGAGGTTCCTTGGGAGGCGTCAGGAGAGAACTTGCGGGATAAGGCATCTGGCTTTTTATTCTGGGAACCAGGGCGATAGGCTAAGGTGAAATTAAATCGGTCAAAAAAAAGAGACCAGCGGGATTGGCGAGAGTTCAATCTCCTAGCAGTACGAAGATACTCCAGGTTCTTATGGTCGGTCCAGACCTGGAACGGCATAGCCCCCCTCTAACCAGTGCGCCACTCTTCTAACGCCATCTTTACGGCAAGCCGTTACCAATGTCATAATTGCGTTCTGCTGGGCTAAGCCGGCGGGAAAAAAGAAGGCGCAGGGATGTACCTTGTTGTCTTGACTGTTTAGTTGCGATAGGACTGCTCCAACACCAGTATTGCATCTACCCCGACAATGAACTTTTTTTCGGGATCTGGCTGTTGGAGAACAGGAGCAGTGGTGAACCTTGCTTGAGTTCCCGGAATGCCTTCTCTGCCGAGGGAGTCCACGTGAATGGAACTTTGGGAGAGGTTAGGGCGGTCAGTGGAGCAGCAACAGTACTGTAATTCGATGAAACGACGGTAGAAATTGGCAAACCCTAGGAAGCACTGCAGTTCCTTACGTGTGGAAGGAGTAGCCCAATCTCTACCGCCTTGACTTTCTCCTGGTCCATGAGGATGCCTCCTGGAGTGACCACAAATCCAAGGAAAGGGACTGTGTCGAGATGGAATTCACATTTCTCTGCCTTGGCGAGAGTTGGTTCTCCAGGAGGCGCTGCAGGACATTTAACACGTATATGTTCCTCCTTAGAGCGAGAAAAGATCAGTATATCATCTAAGTAGACAAACACAAACTGATTAATCATGTCATGAAGGACATCGTTGAAGTTTTGGAAGACAGCGGGGCGTTAGCTAGCCCAAACGGCATGACCAGGTATCGAGTGCCCCTAAGCGGTGTTAAAAGCTGTCTTCCATTCGTCCCCTCCTTAATCCTGACAAGATGGTAGGCGTTGCAGGTCGAGTTTGGAGAAGATGGTAGCTCCTGCAACAACTCAAAAGCAGAATTCATTAGTGGGAGAGGGTAACGGTTCTTAATGGTTATGTTATTGAGTCCCCGGTAGTCGATACATGGTCTGAGGGATCCATCCTTCTTGCTAACAAAGAAGAAACCTGCACCAGCAGGGGAGGACGAGGGACGAATGATCCCAGCAGCCAGTGATTCCTCCACATATTTCTCCATGGCCTCCTGCTCTGGGACGAGACAGAGAGTAGAGGCCTCCCTTAGGGGCACCGGGTTGGAGGTCGATGGCACAATCAGGGTCTGTGAGGGGCAGAGACAGAGCACGAGACTTGGAGAAGACCTCGGCTAGGTCATGGTACTCACTAGGAACCTTGGATAGGTCTGGAGAAAATGGGGGCTCCTTGGGTCCCTCCTCACTCTGCTTGGCAGGTGCTCTCATGCGAGACAGGAGCGAGACACTGCGTGCTCCATTGATTTGCCCTGTCTTCCAGTTAATAGTGGGGTTGTGTTGTTGAAGCCACGGAAGACCCAGGACGATGGGGGGGGCAGATGAGGAGGAGATGAGGTGGAGGCGAATCTGCTCCTGGTGGTTGCCAGAGACAATGAGCGTAAGGGGGCGTGACTTGGGTCACCTGACCTAGCGGTTGCCCACACAGGCCAAGTGTCCGGAACGGAGCAGGCAGATTCTGGGGCTGGAGCCGGAGCTGGTTATTGACGCCAATCAGGTTGATGTCTGAACCTGAATCGAACAGAACATTAGTAGACATAGAACGATTGCCAACAACCAGAGTGACAGGAACCAGCTTACGAGTGGCATCGCTGCTCTGAGCCAGCTGCCCAATCCTTCCACTCACCCTCTCCTTCGTGAGTGAAGGACAGCTTTTTAATTTGATGCCCCTCCAGAGAGTAAAGGCACGCCCCCAGCACGCAGCCTTCTGGCTCTTCCTGAGGTGACAGCCGGCAACGGTCAACCTGCATGGGTTCCTCCGATCTCCGGGGACGCCGGTCTCCTGGATAGGAGAGTCGCCCTGAAGAGGACTAAGGTTCCCATGCTGGCCAGACCGCCGGGGCTCAGGGTGGCAAGAATCCACTTGGATAGCCACTCTGATTAGCCCCTGCAGGTCGGAAGGTAGTTCGCGAGATGCCAGTTCATCCATAATATTCTCCAGCCCCTAGAATACATCGAATTGGCGTCTTCACTCCATAGTGTGGAGGCGGCCAAAGAGCGGAACTGGATCGCGTAATGAAAACACTGCAGCCAGATTAAACTCAGTAGGGCACTTCCTGCCTCTCGCCCCTGGTAGGATCGGTCAAACACTTCCCTCATCTCCGCCATGAAATCTTCTATGGTGCGAGTACATGGCCAGCATCCCACAAGTTCCCAATCCCTCGCCTTGCCGGGTCAGGAGAGTGACGATGTAGGCCACTCTGGATATGTAGGGAAGGTCAGGGGCTGCAGCTCGAAGATAATCGAGCACTGAGACAGGAATGCCTTACAGGAGGTGGGATCTCCGCCGTACTTTTTGGGAGTAAGGCGTGGCTCCCTCTGACGGGAGCTTCTTGCGGAGCGGCTGCAGGAGTGGGAATGGTGGAGCCCAGAGAGAGTCGCTGGAGGGTAGCTCTCATCTCCTGCAGATCGCGATGCTGCTGCTGAATGACGACCTGTTGTTGTTGTAAGAGTCGTTGCATCTCAGCAGAGTCCGCTGGAGTCTCATTCAGTACTGAAAGGAATGGCTTGAGACAAATGCAGTTCAGCAATGTTTATTTGGTGAGCTCATGGTCATACAGAACAGAAATCAAAGCCAGGCAACAGGAATGGTTTAGGCAAGGCAGAATCGTAAATCAAGGGGCAAGCAGAAAGATCTATAAACCAGGATGTCAGTCCGCACAAAGACAGTAACACAGGGAAATACTAAAGGGATTGGATGGGGAAGGAAAAGGGGAGTTGGAGAGGATAAGGGTAGCACAAAGGAAATCTCTAACAAAGTTGGTACAATGGGAATAAAGGGTAAACGTGGTACTCACAATCACTATCTCAATCACACAACGCAAACAACAATGTAAACAAGACTCACGGGAGAAATCACGAAATACAAACTTGCAGAAATCGAGAGAAAAGATGCAGAAACGAGACTTGACCAAAGCGAGCTTAGGCGGAAGAAACGAGTCGACAAGAAGCAGCAGGAAAGTGGGTCTTTTATACACAAACAAATTAAGTGGAGGCCCAGCTAAACTCAGAACAGGTGAGAGGAGAGGCGGATCTAGAAAAGCAAGGACGGTGATAGGAGAGAGAGAGAGGAAGTGGGTGGGATCCTAACTTTGAACTAACTAATCACCCGTGCCTAACTGAACTGCTCTAAGTGTGGATAGTCCAATCAGAACAGCAAGAGAGAAGGAAGAGGAATTACCAAACCGAAATGGAAAAGAAAGAGTGAGAATCTTTTAAAGACACCACACAAAGAAACAAGAGGAAAGTAAGACATGAGACTGCAAGCATTCATTCTCTAAACATGAAACATGTAACTCAGAATATATAAATACAATAAATACACTAGAAATATGCTAGAATGGACTAAAACCAAGCATACAAACATCACTTCTTAACAAAAATCTCACTGAAAACTCAATTTGGACACATTACTGCATATACTATTTATACGAAGTTTTCTCAGATATAGATGTGACACTGACCAGACCATAAATTAATTGACAGTTAAAATGCATGAATATAAGAAATGATATACAACCCCAATTCCAAAAAAGTTGGGATGCTATGTAAATGAACACAGAATGCAATGATTTGCAAATCTCATAAACCCACATTTTATTCACAATAGAACATAGACAACATATCAGATGTTGAAAGTGAGACATTTTACAATGAAAAATATTAGCTCATTTTGAATTTGATGGCAGCAACACGTCTCAAAAAAGTTGGGATAGGGCCATGTTTACCATTGTTTAGTATCCCCTTTTTTTTTAACAACAGTCTGTAAACGTCTGGGAAGTGAAGAAACCAATTGCTGAAGTTTTGAGAGAGGAATGTTGCCCACTCTTGGGTCTTCTTTGCCGGATTATTTGTTTAATGATGCGCCAAATGTTTTCTATCAGTGAATGGTCTGCATTGCAGGTAGGCAAGTTCAGCACTCAGACTCTTCTACAGTGAAGCCATGCGGTTGTGATGGATGCAGTATGTGGTTTGGCATTGTTTTGCTGAAATATGCAAGGCCCTCCCTGAAAGAGACATTGTCTGATGGGCGCATATATTGTTGTAAAACCTCTATATACTTTTCATCATTGATAATGCCTTTCCAGATGTGTAAGCTTCCCACGCCATAGGCAGTAATGCAATCCGATGCAATCAGAGATGTGGGCTTTTAAACTGTGTGCTGATAACAAGCTGGATGGTCCCTCTCCTCTAAAGACCACATGACATGGCGTCTGTTGTTCCCAAAAAGAATCTCAAATTTTGAATCATCTGACCACAGAACAGTTTTCCATTCTGCATCAGTCCATTTTAAATGAACTTTGGCCCAGAGAAGACGGCGGCGTTTCTGGATCGTGTTCACATATGGCTTCTTCTTTGCATGACACAGCTTTAGCTTGCATTGTAGAGTACACGGCGAACTGTGTTCACAGACAAATGATTTCTGGAAGTGTTCCTGAGCCCATGCAGTGTATTCCAGTGCACAATCTTGCCTTAATGCAGTGCTGCCTGAGGGCCCAAAGATCACGAGCAGCCAATATTGACCCTCGGACTTGTCCCTAGCACGCAGGTATTTCTGCAGATTCGCTGAATCTTTTGATGATATTATGTACTGTAGATTCAAAGTCTTTGCATTGTTACATTTAAGAACATTTTTCTGAAATTGTTCCACAATTTTTAAATGCAGTTCTTTGCAGATTGGTGAATCTCTGTCCATCTTTACTTCTGAGACTCTGTCTCTCTAAAATGCTCTTTTTATACCCAGTCATGTTACTGACCTGTTGCCAATTAACCTAATTAGTTTTAAAATGCTCCTCCAGCAGTTCTTTATTAGTACCTCTTACTTTTCTGGCCTTTTGTTGCCCCTGTCCCAACTTTTTTGAGATGTGTTGCTGCCATCAAATTCAAAATGAGCTAATATTTTTCATAAAATGGTAAAATGTCTCACTTTCAACATCTGATATGTTGTCTATGTTCTATTGTGAATAAAATGTGGGTTTATTTGATTTGCAAATCATTGCATTGTTTTTATTTACAATTTACACAGCATCTCAACTTTTTTGGCATTGGGGTTGTAATTTTTTCAACCCTCATTTCAGCTGCAGGTCAGAAATGAGTTATTTTAACATGTAAGAGCAAAGTATTATATTTTGCATGTTGGACACTACGTGTTTCGGACACTACAAAAGTTTATCTCAATGTGGATTATGTATGTAAAAAAAAAATCTGTCAGCAAAATATTACAAACATCATTTAATAGGTAGAAATGAGTCCTATCATAGATAGATACGTAAAAATGGTTTGCGGCAGCATCTGTTTACCTTGATACTGGAGACGTTGCAGACACCACAAAATTTTTCGTCACAATGAACTATATTTGAGCATACATGAGAGACTCGTAAAATTTTGGCAAATGTGCAAAGGATCTATTGCAGCTTGAAAACTAATAAAAGCTTTACTGTAACCAGGAAAAAATCGCGTACAAAATATTCATTTTGTTGTTTTTATTGCCTTTATAATGATATTGTCGGCCTGCTGATAAAACCTTGTATCTTCAAAATGATAAACTTTACAGGAAAATAAAAAATAAATATAAAATAAAAAAAATAAAATTATATAAATATAATTTAAAATATAAATTAAAAATGTTTAATTTTGCATGTAAGAATAGTGGACATACGAGTTTTTATTTCTTATCAATTTGGAGATAGGAGGTTTTATCAGCAGGCCGACGATATATCATTCTGAAAAGATGAATTTTATAACACCAGAGATGGTTCATTCAAAGGTTCATGGTTATATCGATTTTCTTCGTATCAGTATGACATAACCTCCAAAACACACTATAAATAATCCTGTTAATCACATCATAGTAAAACATAGCCATATTTGCCAATAAAATATTACACAGCTTTGCAAAAAAAAGCAAGAGACAAATCGCAAATGCATAACACAATTACGTTGTATATGTATTGGTTCCATAACCATAAACAGGTGTCTTTATTATAATTATCATCAATGACAGAATTTTAGTGTTTATCCAATGCATTACCAAGATGTCTGAACTCAAAGGCAAGTTTTCATTTAGTTGACTGTCTGTAATGTCACATAACAAAAGCATAACAAGACACAATACAAATGGACACCAAGATCTTGACTGACGTCAATGGGTTTTCTTGGAAAAGAAAAATAAATATATTGTATAAGGATTTTATAAAAAAGAGAACAACTGAAAGTGAAATTAAATATAAAAAATATAAAAATAAACTTACTGATATAATTAGAAAATGTAAGAAGGATTACTATAATAATGTGCTTGCAAAGTACAAAGATAATATTACTGGAACATGGAAAATATTAAATTCAATTATTAGAAATAAGTAACAGCAGTTTCTCTAAATGCTTTATAGATAATGATAAGACAATTACTGTTAAGAGGGAAGTGGTCCGAGGCTTCAACAATTTTTTTGTGAATATTGGGCCCAAACTGGCTAGTGAGATAAAACCTCCACAAGAGGGAGGCATTGGAAAATATCTCGGCGAAAGAAATCCAGCCGCAATGTTCCTGAGTAATTCAGATAGGAACAAAATTATAGATCTAGTTCGTAATTTCAAAAGTAAAACGTCATTAGATTGTCATGGAATTGACATGACACTAATTAAGCACATGACTGATACCATTGTGGACCCCCTTACATACATATGTAATTTTTCTTTTAATTCAGGTTGTTTTCCAAATAATATGAAATTAGCCAAAGTGATTCCTTTATACAAATCCGGAGATAAAAAACTATTCACCAACTATAGACCAGTATCATTGCTTCCCCAGTTCTCTAAGATACTAGAGAAACTTTTTGTTGTTCGTTTGGATAGCTTCATCGAAAAGCACTGGTTGTTCATGGAAAGTCAGTATGGCTTCAGAACAAGCAGATCAACAGCAATGGCCTTGATGGAACTGGTGGAAGAGTTAACAAGTGCTATAGATGAAAAGAAGTATGCAGTGGGGATATTCATAGATCTTAAGAAAGCATTTGATACTATCGACCATGATATTTTACTAGTGAAATTGGAGAGATAAGAGGGATAAGAGGAGTAGGACGGAATTGGCTAAAGAGCTATATCGAACATAGACATCAGTTTGTTCAGATGGGCATCACTAGGTCTACTCTTTCAAATATCGCATGTGGTGTACCACAAGGGTCAATACTAGGACCGAAATTATTCATTCTGTATATTAATGATATTTGCAAGGTCTCAAATTTTTTGAATTGTGTTGTTTTTGCGGATGACACTAATGTTTTCTGTGCTGGGAAGAATCTTCAGCAGCTTTTGGAAGTTGATACTGGTGAGTTGGAAAAGCTCAAGTTTTGGTTTTGATTTAATAATTGATGGTGTCAAGCTGGAAAGAGTATATAAGAAACACATTTTTAGGAGTTATCATTGACCACAGCTTGAGCTGGAAGCCTCACGTTAAACATGTTAGATCCAAACTGTCGCGCACGATTGGAATTTTATGTAAGACAGGACACATGCTCACTTATAAATCATTATACATGTTGTATTGTACACTTGTACTTCCATATCTGACTTATTGTGCCGAAGTTTGGGGAAATACTTATAAAAGCACCCTACAAACAATATGCATCATGCAGATGCGTGCATTAAGAATAGTGCATAATGTGGGGTTCTACGAGCATACAAATGAATTGTTTTTCAAATCAAGAGCATTGAAATTTTCGGATCTTGTAGATTGTAAAACTGTGCAAATTTTGTATAAAGCAAAGCACAACCTACTTCCAAGAAATATACAAAAAATGTTCGGTGAAAGAGAGGGAGGCTGTAACTTAAGAGGGATAGCGAAGTTAAAACGACCGTTTGCTCGTACCTCACTGAAAAGTATGTGCATATCTGTTTGTGGAGTGAAGCTCTGGAATAGCTTACCCAATTATATCAAAGAGAGTAAAAATGTTGCCCATTTAAAAACAATGTTTAAAAATAAGATATTTGATAAATACAAAATAGAAAATGCTGATAACAGCAAATGATCAAAATCAAAAAAAACTACAGATGCATTATAATTTATTCTTTGAAAAAACTGAGTTTTTTGGCCTTTTGTTTAGCGAATGTTTTAGATTCTGGTTGTGTAACAAAAAAAAGGAAAAAAAGAGTTTGTACGTATGTCGGTAGGTATGCTTTTTGTAGGGTGTAACAGTTGGCATGTACTATATGTATATATGTGCACTCAGGTACACACTTATGCGCGTATGTATAACAGTATAATTAATATTTTATCTGTGTTTTGTTGGCTCATTGTTATAAAGATTCTCGGAATGAATCAGAAATGAAATTGATTACAAGGGTTCGGCAGCCATAAGGTTTTGCTTCAGCCGAAACCCCTTTTCGACCAGCCATATTTATTTTCTTTAATTCTTTAATTATGTTTAATATGTTGTGCTGCTGTGATCGAAATAAACATATTCATTCATTCAAACATATTCATTCATTCAAAGACGTCATCCTGAAGGCAACTTATGTTGCTTGAAAATCAGTGAACTTTTCAGCATTAATGGCGTCTTCACAGAGGTGTAAGTCACCCTTGCCAAGGGCCCTGACACAACTCTATGACAGATCATGGCTTTTGGACTGTTTACAGGTAACAGTCTAGATGCTCTTTTTTTCTATGGTCTGGAGCACAACATGTCCATTTCATCCAAAAAAAAAAAAAAAAAAACTGAAATATTGATTTGTCTGACCACCATACATGTTTCCAGTGTATGATGGTCCATTGCAGATGACTCAAAACCCAGAGAAGTCAAAGCCAATTTTGTATACTTCAGGAAGTTTCCTTTTTAACTGGCTTATGTGGATATAACTATGCATTGCGATACTTGACAAAGGTTGAGTCCATGTGGTCACATCACTAATAGATAAATGACAGTTCTTGCTGCAGTGCTGTCTGAGTGATCAGAGATCACAGGTATTCATCTGGGGCTTACAGAAATTCCTCCAAATTACTCAAATCTTCTCATTGTGCTATACAGCATAGAGAGTGACCTTTCTGAATCCCTTTCTATCTTCCTTTGAACTTTAAAATGATTTTCTCATGCAATTGTGGGCAAAATGGGGATCCTTGGCCCACTTTTGCTACTAAAAGACAACACCTTTCCTGGATGGTGCTTTTGTACCAGGTCACAATTACAATCACCTGCTGACATCAATTGTAAAAAAAAATTACTCAAATTTTTACCACAAAACTGGTCGTAAAACGCCCCATCCCAACTTTTTTGGAAGGTGCTGCAGGCCTGAGTGGCAGGAATGGATGTATATTTACAAATAAAACTAAGTTCATCAGCCAAAACATTAACTATATTGTCTTCATTCTGTGCAGACTCCGCAATGAAATACCACTCAAAAGTAAATTTAAACATCACAGCTGTCTGTTTTGTATGTGCATTTTAACACTGTCCTTAACGTCTTCCGAGTTAAAGTTGTATAATTCAGCACCTGACATTGTTTTTAAATAATTAATGAATAGTTTTATTTATAACATTATGGGGCAGTTTCACAGACACGTCAGGGCAAGTGTTACACTAAATTCAAGTTTCAATGGAAATCCCCCAAATAAAATGTGATGCGTAAAAGTTTAAGCTTAATCCTTGGGTGTGAGATTGGACCAATGAGAATAGCCATATTAGAATTGCAAATGTAATCAGACAAATTAGTTAATATTTATGGACCACAAATATAACTTGTGGCTCTTATGAATGAAAAAGACAAACACATTATAAAGTGTTTTGTTTCCCTCATATTGGGTTCTGAGGTAGTAAGTTAAGGCCCCACCAGGACTAATAAATGCCTCAACAGTGTTGTTTTGTAGTTTACGAAGTATCCACAGGGTAGCACTGTGCCGCCAATGTGCATCTGCACTCAAGTGCCCTCAGGTGGTCAGACCCATACTACCACCACCAATACTTACGATGCCTACTTCCGGGAATGTGCACTGAGCAGGTACTATAATATACTATGGGTGCCTTTTAAAGCATAGGCTGCATCCTTCGAAGGCAGTATTTTCAGGGGTCGTCGCTTATTTTGGTACGCCAAACTATCATTTAGGGTTAGGGATAAGGATAAATTTAGGGTTAGGTTTATGGCTAGGTTTACAGTTCGGGGATAGAGTTAAGGTTAGGGTTAGGGTAACCAGTGACGACTTGCTTAAACCAAAGCTGTTTAACATAGATGAAATGATATCGTGTTAGTTTTGCGGATATCACTAAGTGATGACCCCTAAAACTGCAGCCTTCGAAGGATGCAGCCTATGCTTTGAGATACAACTGAGGCAAATGCAGAAATCTCTAAAATTTGCATTCTATTTAATGGCCAGCAGATGGCAACTTTGGTGGTTGCAGAAAAGTTCAATGCTATAGAAGTCCATGAGAAAATGACCCTACTTTCCCACCTTATTATTTCTATAATGATTTTCCGCATTACTTTATGGTATCAATCGCAAGTTTCAAGTCTCCTTCGATATATCATTATGTTCATTTTTGTAAATTATGGTCCCAAATAGACTAGAATAAAGGATAAAGCCAGAATAAGCTTTAGGGGCGTGGCTATCCTCTGGTCCTCGTCTGATACGGTCAGATCCACCCGTAGATCCACCCCTCGCTCCTCCCTGGATCTTCAATTCACGCTCTCGTCCGATAGGAATGACATCCGGTTTCAAAATGACAAAATGGCTCAATTCAAATTGCCAAAATCGAGGCTTCCTAAAACAGTATGCTGAAACCAATAGGTGACGTCACGGTTGCTTCGTCCCTCTTTTTATACAGTCTATGGGTACAAGTTCAGGGCAATAGGGATTCAGTAACAATTCAGAGCCTCGTTACAAATCTCCCCATTCTCTTCAGTGCTGTGTGAGTGTGCATCAGCACGTGTGCAGGAACTGCAAGCTAATGCGCGTGACTGTTTGAGTGCCGGGTAAAGCAACTCCTGTGTGCGCGAGGTGTGTGCGCGTGAGATATTTACTTGTAAATGTGAGTGTATTTGAGAATCAAAGAGATCACATACGTGCAACTGTGTGCATGTGTGAGTTCTGTCAGTGGAAGGGTGTGTGTGTGAGTGGGTGTGCGCGTGTGTGTTTAAGAGATGTGTAAGAGATCAGAGTGTTTCGAGGAATCCCACCTCTCTTCAGTTGGGCTGAAGCCAGCCAGCCAACCCCCATGAATTCAATAATCAACCCCCACCCCACATTAAGAGTTTCAGCTATTGCTTCTGCAGAATCCATCCATTCATTCATTATTTCACTCTCTTATTCCAGGTCATAGCTGAGGCATCCACTGGGAGAAAGGTTGGATAAAAACCCTGGACTATGCGCTAATACGTCACAGGGCACTCACACATTCACTCATGCTTAGCACCAAAGAGCAATTAAGAGTTTATAATTAGCCTAGCGGGCATGTCTTTAAACTGTGGGAGTTCACTGCGGAATAATTGTACACGTAGAGATGAATTCAGGGGGGCAGATTTGGCTGCTTATGCCCAAGACACTCGGACACGCCCACCGGATAAGCACACCACTTCAAAAATGCCAACCCACCAATCAGCAAACGGCACAGCCCAGCATGAAGGAAACAGGTACATAAACACTGCAAGTCAGCAGGTTCATACAAACACAGAAAACACAGCTTATTATGGTGACCTTAAAATGAATGTCTTTAACGAGAATGAAGTGCTGCAACAGAACGTGACAAAAAGCCCTGAATAAGAGAAAGTTTTAGCCCTTCAAAAAAAATCTTAATTAGGTCTTGGGCAGCATCTACCAGTAGATGTAGGTCCAACCCAGCCCCTGCACTGCAGGGAAGCCCATCTCTGGATCACAGCTGAAGCAAGGAAACCACTGGCCACAATAGACTCGACAATAAGCAGTCTGCCTCAGCAGGTGTGATGCATTTAAAGGTCCCACATTACGCAAAATTCATTTTACTACGGGTTTCTATGAATAATGTGTGTCCCCTAGCCTGTCTGTCCACTCCCAGCGATGAGAAAATTCTGTCCTCTCCCTTTCATAAAATGTGCGCTCAAACAGGCAAATCAGAGATCTTCCCTCCAGAGATAACTCCTCCCCCCCAGGTTCGTGACACACCATTTGACACTCCCCTAGGCAGATGAGCTCTGCCCTCTGAAATTGCCTTGAGACCATTTTTGTTCCCTCAGAGCACGAATATGGCAAAGTCACGAACAAAGCATGTTGACTGGAGGTGTTGTTGGCAGCAATAACGAGCATAGAAGTCTATGTTTACTCCCTTCATCTGAGCCTCTGAAGAATCAGTGGACTGATTTTATTTTTAGTGGAAATGTGCCCACAAACATTCCTAAAGTGTTGTATGTGTGCGCTAATCATTTCACCACCGACTGCTTTCTTAACCTGGACCAGTACAAAGCAGGCTTTGCAAAATATCTAAAGATATAGCCTGGATTGGTACCAACTGTCCATGACTTGACAGACATGGAAGCTGGAAGTTTTACCATTCTCTGTTGCTTCACTGCATAAGGCTACCTAACGTGATAGCCCGTTGAATGTGGCTGTAGCGCTGCGGCTGACATAGCTAAGTTACTGTTGCTGTTGTTTGTGTCCTAAATATGCAAGAGTGAACATAAACCTCATTTGAAGGTAACTTTTTATACTTGTTTGTAATTTGGATGCTTGGTACAAATGTTCGCAGAAACAGAACTTGGTGTCTGTAAAACCTGTATTGTCGGGTAACGTTTGTCTCTGTTATGAACACTCCGTACCATTATGCAATCACCACAAAAGTGTCTCTGTTACTATCGCATGTTAGTTTGCGTGCCATGCTGCTAAAAAATGCTCCTGGTTAACTTATATGCAGTGTTTCTGATTTGTTGGCTTGTGTTACTTTGGTTAGCATCATGGTGGTAGTTTCATCATAACGTTACCTGATCGTAGCCGCTACAGTTGAAGCTAACCTGAGAGGTGTTGTACGTGTCTGCAAAGTTGGGCTGATATGGCTGCGAGCAGACCAGACCTAAGCTTTGCAGAGCTTAGGGTGCATGTTTGGGTTTGTTTACTGCTGCTGTGAAATGATCGTTTTACTTATCCATGACCGGGGTCAGCTACTTTGCCGTGGTGTGGGCTAGCTCTCTGATGCTACCGCGGTGAAAGCAACCGATCATAGATGAGCGAATGTTTACCCTCATATGCATGTCAGAGCGGGTGTCTGGGTTGTTTGTGGAGGACAATTCACGTGTGAAAATGATTCCTCGTGCTCGTTGCCCCCACTCATTGTTTTCTTGGCTTGATGCAGGCCAATAACTTGCCCCTTCGGAAATACTGCGACATCTTTTCCACCTCAGAGGGAAACGTCTTCCAACATGATTTTTTTTTAAGAAATGAGAAGCTACACACTTCATCCTTTAGGGGTGAAATAATTATTGCCAGATGAAACATATTAATCGATGCAATAATGATACAATCATATTATTTATTTCCAAACTGCGCCTTTTTTTCAGACGGGCAGCTTATGTAATGCATGCATGTAGGAAATTTGTGCATATAAGCATAATTGTATATGTGCGTTCACAGGACGTGGTCTTATAATGTCAACATGAAGTTAAATATTTACTTGTTGACTTATTTTTGGTTCCAATTCTTGACAGTTTATTAGCTAGCTTTCTAGCGAGCTAGATATTCAGTTGACTGCAAATTTATAAACCTTTTCTGGTTACATTAGCAATCTATTAGCGTGAACATCCGTGACTCACTCACCGAGTCCGTTTGCAGAGTGATGGAGATAGCTCAAAGCTGTCATATAATGGGAATTCCGTGAAGGCGCTAACAGAGATTAGCATGGCATTATATTAGGTTTTGACTTGGATAGCCTTGCTTAGCCGAAGGCAATGTAGGAGATAAGTTGATAGGAACCAATAGACCGGGTGAATTCAGTTTGGGAGAGTAGAGCAGCCTCCAGCAGAGAGCATTACCGATAAAAAGGAATGTTAGCCAATGGTTGCTACTACACAGATGCTAGTCATGAATAAATGTTAGAGACTGAATTCCAAATGTAGCCTAGTTAAACTGCTATGACTGCATGCCATATTTCTTTGTGAATGTAATGACCATCCTTCTGGGCTGCAGGAGTTATCTTTCCCTACTTATTGAGTAGTTCAGTAGTTGCCTAGCTACCAATTCAATCATCTGTAATTAGAGACTTGGCAGTAGCCGGGGGATTTCACCATTCCTTGACAACGGGGCCGGTGGATGTGTTACCTGGCCAATCAGAACAGAGCTCATTTAATAAAGGGGGACGCCCACTCAGAACAGCCTCATTTTCAGAGGGTGAGGAATGATAGGTATTTAATTCCCTAGAAATCATGGATTTTGCTTTTTGCTTTGCTGAAAATTGTATAAACCTCCCTCTCGGACATCCAAAAATATTATATCTTGCAAAAAAAAAAAAAACCTGCATAATACGGGACCTTTAAAGTCTGACATTCAAAGGACATATAGAATCTGCCGCCTACTATCACAGGTTTGATGTTCTAGTGTCTATGACATCAAAATGGAGCTATAGAATCAGTCAACAATTTTTACCACTTTTAAAAGATTCTATGGTTGTGATGTCATCGGAAATGGGGCAACCAAGAAAAAATTTCCGTGAGGAAGAGCCCAACAAAGAGGTGACGGCCGGCTCACCTGCAAGAGAGAAACAGCACAGGAAGACGTAAAATTAAAGGACAGTGACACAATTTGCAAAAAGACAAATAAAAATCGGCTGTTGTAGCCTTACAGTAATTTTCACCCAAATGCATGTGTCCGCTAATGGCCACACCCACATCTTAATTAGCCAATCTTAATGAGCCATTCAGAAAACCCTAAAGGGAGTGTCTTTATGTGGGATGTTTTGGGAGAACTACAATCTTGCCTGGGGTCGAGAGGTTGAGAGTGTTTGGAAAGTCTCACCAAATTTAGGCAGTTAATGACTGATAACCATCTGTTTAAAAGAAACATGAGCTGGGACTTCCACTCAAGGCAGAAGACAAATAATCTCAACCGTCAGTACAAAGAGGGCAACAGTGCCAACAGGTTTAACTCCAGTCCCACAGTTTTTTTTTTTACAAAGTTATTTTTTTTAGCGCATAAACAATACTTAGGTTTGAAATTCTCACAACTGTTTATGCACTACTGTGCAAACGTCTCAGGTGCCCCAGATTTTGAAAATTTTACATTTGGTCCTAGATGTTACTTTTTTGTTTTCCACATTAAGGGGCCTTCCCAGGTTCATTTGATTTACCTTGTTCCAGCACAGGTATGGGTATGATAACATTACAGTTTATTAGTTCAACACAAAAATGTGCCATTCCTTTGGTTTTTATTTACATTGTTTCCATGGAATTGACATTAATAAGCAAAATCACTGTCTGTATTGTGGCAAGCCTTACTCCCTAACCACCCAACCATATCTCTTAATTCTTTTTTTCCCTGTTAGATATGTCATATCTATGCAATCACATGAGGATTTTTCTATATATTGTCTATACACCAGATTTTAGCTCACTTATAAAATTGAGGTGGGAGAGCATTTTCAAAACAAAATTGATGAAATTAATGACAAAATGTTTTGCTTTTCTTGAAGTACACATCTTACTGAACTTTAAAGGGGAAAAAAGAGAAAAATTGGGGGAAAAAATTCATTTTGAACCTGGGAAGGGCCCTTAATATTTCTGTAAATTAAAAACACATTTGAGGCACCAAATGTTAGATCTTCACTAATGTTTGTATTTCACTAAAGATAGTCAGTTCAGACAACACAGCCCTGACAGAGCCCTGATCTTAAAATCATTAAGGCTGTTCAGGATTAGTAGGAGTCTGACACAAGCAAGACTGAGTCTGCAGAGGACCTGTGGCATGTTCTCCAATATGTTTGGAAGAGCCAAACAGCTCATAATCGCATGAAATGATTTAAAATGCAGAACAGAGTTCCTAATTTTCAATTGTCCTGATAAAATGTTATCTTTGGGGTTCATGTTTCAATATTCAAAAACGTTCCTTTTTTTTTTGGAAGCAGCTTCACCTAAAAAATAGTTTCAGATGTGCCTAAAACCTAAAACAGTGTAAGACCCCTGAAGGGCTGTATTGTAAGGACATTCTACTCCACTCCTGCAGGGCTGCAGTGTCTGCAGGTTTAACTCCAGTCCTGGAGGGCTGCAGTATCTCTTAGTCTTACTCTCATCATGGATCGCTGCAGAATGTGCAGGAAACCACGGCAACATGCCTGGCACATCGGAGACACGATTCACGCGCAAACGTGCTGAGCAGGGAAACAAGGTGTTAACGTAAGAAGCGAGGAAAATATCTCTCGCACAGAATTCAGGAATGTGATTAGCAAAACATAGGCTAAACTATCCATGCCTGGACTCTAAGCAGCATCAGTATTTGTGGATTATTCATGCTGCGTGGGGCCGTTATGTTTTTACCAGCAATACACAGGATCTGCAGTTCTTACTCCTGGGCATTAATGCCAAACACAAATTCATATGTACGCAGTTTACTTAAAAGCACTTCTGGCGACCATTGTATGTGAATAGACTGTGTTAAGTGAACTTATGATTATAGTGGCATCTAATGTTGAAATGCCCTTCAGATTACGCCCCCGAGAGAGATGGGTAGACACACACAGGCATGCACACACACCTGGGGCCTGTTTCACAAAGCAGGGTAACTGAGTTTGCTAGATAACGGAGAGCGCTCAGAAAAACCTGGGTTTTGCTCAGGTGTTATTTAGCCAACAGAGTACTCCTGAATTGTAATATAGAACCCAGCAAATGGAGACACAGGTTCTGACTTAAGCCAGTTCATATATTTTCCTTGGTTAGTTACTCTGGCTAACACCACGGCTGAATTTTTCAGGTAATGGCTGCTTTGTACGGATCATCAGTGATGTCGTGCAATAGAGCTTCAGGCCCCACACAAGGACAGGAACTCTAAGTAGACTAGAGGAATTGACATCACTCACAGCAAGATACCGCTCTTAATAACTCAGCCAACTCTTTACAATGAAGGACAGTGCTAACTTACCCTGCTCCTGGGGATATCTGAATCTCAAGGTTTCCACCACTTTCCTTAAAAACAAACCTAATTCAACATCAATCTTTTTGAATAGCCAAGTTGAAATCATGCGTGCCAGATGAAGGCTGAAATGATAATCAACAGAATCATAGCTCCAGGAGCAGATATTTAGCATTAATGTGGGACTTACCCAAGGGTCATTCTACGTCATCTGGACCGATAAGCCCCACTCGATCATCTCAGATTTTGCTAAAATTTGGTTCAGAGGTACCTTCATGTCTGAAAAGATCTGTTGTAAAGTTTTAGCTCATTATCTTTGCTGATTCAGTAAATTTGAGTCTCAGAAGTAGGAATACTTTGTACCACACATTGGTGGTCAAATAGAAAGGTAACAGATATGAAGCCTTGGAAAAGGTCAAAGGTCAGTGTAAAATAGTGAGGCTGCAGCATTTACCTTTAGAGTAATTGATCCTGATGGACGGATGCACAAACGAACGGACACAGACTAAATCAAGTGTCCTCAACCTACACTTAGGGTGGCGAGAGACTAATGAGCGTTAATGATGATTGCCCTCATATTAAAATATCGATGGCCTCATGCAAGAAGGGCATGAGTGACTTTTTTTTTTTTTTGACACTTCGGTCAAAAATGACTTTTTTGGTTGTTTTGGAATAACTGAGATGAGCCCATCTCCTGACCAAGTCTGGAGTCTCAATTCCTAAAGAGGTTAAAATGCCTTTTTAACATTGGTGCAGCTGTGATCGAAATGGTCATCTTCACCCATGCTCAATAAGAGTGCATTTTGCTAATTATCTCCCAAATTACAAAGAATTGTGAAAATGTCTAGTAGGCATCCCAATGGGTTACCAAGTACTATACTTCTATCAAGGATAGTTCAGCATACAGCTGACAGATGGGGCTGTGGCAGTTTTTTGGCTCTCCTGTAAAATTTGTAAAGTGTCACTTACACCCTTCTTGCATGAGGCCATCGATATGCATGGTTTAATGATAAATTGGCATCCTCATTACCGAAAAGTCCATGCCCAATGACTGTGCAGGTTCAGCGCACAGGCCCCACCCTAGAGGAAGGTGAGTTGGCAGAAGGGTGAAACCGGTGTACTCAACCTGCACAGCAATCGGGCATGGCGCTTTGGCAATGAGGAGACTGATTTCTCTATCAACCCATTCATCTTATTAGTTTACTACAATCGTTATTAATATTCGTTAATAACAAACAGGCCGCGGTTGACCCGCCAGGGGCTACAGCAGGAGTGCGCGTATGTTAATACTAAGAGCAAAATTTGGAAAGTCATAGAGCAAAGTTTCACCACCGTACCAGACACATAAAATTAACCCCAAGTATATGGGGACATGCTCTTTTCCATGCTTTTTGTGAGAAAATTCAGCATGTTTTGTCATTATCAGGATTTGAAATCGTACGTTTTTGTTGTATTTCAGTTTGGGTCATATTTAGGTCCCAATATCTCAGGAACTAAAACGATTAGAAAAATCCGGATTGTGAAATTTCGTGGTGCATAAACACCACTTTCTTCCATGCTAAAAAGAGCTCAGAAGGGTGACCATATACTAAGCTATGGTAACTGAAATGTGGGCATCTGAAAATACACACAAAATTTGGAGACTTCAACATCTTTTCCTCGAAAATCGCCATTTCCTACAGCACCAAAGACTGCATTTTCAAAATCTACATAAAATTTTCTGTTTCTGATAAAATTTTTGGCGCAAAGCAAGTTTCAGTTATGAAAAGGTGGCTAGTTCAAAACAGAAAAATAATTTGGCCGCCAACAGGAGGGAGAAAATAGTCCTAGTCCCAAGACTCGGACTTACCGCATCCTTAATGCTACTGAGCCTCAACTTTACAAAAAGTTTGTTTCAGATATGAATGTACCTCCTAAAATTTCAGCAAAATCTGAGATGGTCGAGACGAGGACATTTCCAAAATTGGTCCACATGACATGGAATCACCCTGATACATCTTTTCCCTCACCTAACAATGCGAAGTTCAGGCAGAGGGTCAACTAACAATGCAACCCATCCTTTTACAGTTTAGAGCTATGTACAGCTTAAGGGACTGAGCTGGCCATATATGGCTTCTGTGCCACTCAGTGTGTAGACAATTCATTACCTGAGGACACATCATAGTGGTGGGACTGGCACAAATACACTGGGGTTCAAAATGATTGGTACACCCCTCTCTAATCCCATGTTAACAAACCATTTTAAAGCAGTGAAATTTCTGCACGAGTCTGCAAAATCATGTCAACTAGAGCACCGTGTGGGAGAAATTGCATGAATCGTGCTATCTGCTGCCTGTGAAATTGAAATGTTTGCAGGAAATTTGAAAAAAAAAAAAAAAAAAAAATCCCATTTTAGGTGCTTTTCTTGTATCATAATGTTAAGAGAATTCCAACGTTCTTGATACACCGAACACACAGCGCATAAACAGAGAGTAAACGATCATACAAAACACAATACATTACACTTATTTTTCTTACAATACAAATACCATTAGCATTTAACTTCCCACATTTGAATCCACAGCAAAAAAAGTGTTTGTTACCATGGGATAAGATAGGGGTGTCCCAATAACATTAAACTCCAGCATAGTTCAATACAGAACTCACCTGAAAAGAACAGAGTGAACTAATAGGAGGGGTCAACAGTGACGTGTGCTGGTCAGCGAGAGATAACTTGTCATGTGTGGGCCCGCATTACAGAGTATTTGTATGCCTGTGACAACGTGCAAGAGAACATGATTGGTGAGGTCATACAGTAAGGTCTACAAGTGTTTGAACACTGACCCAAGTTTAAAGGGCCATAATAGCAGATTATCATCTTTAATTTGAGCAGATATGCACCTATATAAAGCAAAACTTTAGGGATATTTGTGCCCTTTAAAGTTGTGTCACTGTACAAACACCAAGCAAAACTGTATGCGTGTGAGCACATACACATGCGTGAGTGTTACACGTTCGATCTAAGAGAAACGTACACCTGCTAACGGAAAAAGAGACGTGGCCGGATCACAGAACAGTCAGAATTTGAAGTTTTATTTGTGTGTCTGGAAGAAAATGTCTAAATCAGAAAATTAGAATTTTTTTTTTCGTGGAAAGAACCAAGACAAGCAAGATGATTCGGCCCAAAATTTACCAACCGCAATACAAAAATAAAAGACAAGAAAGGAAAAATTCATTTTTTAAGATAACGGGTTGTTTCTTCACAGCAAGGTATCAACGGCTTGCTAAGTGAGATTAACAGAATGAACTTGTGTGGACAGTAGCAAACGGGCGGAGACATTACAGTATAGAGAGAACAGTTCAAACGCAGGTTTTACAGCACAACTACGGTGAATGAACAGCTACGGCAAGACTTACTGTAAATATCTTTTCTAAAAACTGCAATTAAAAATTTCGGTAACAGATTCACACAAGCTCTTTTTCCTTCTACAACTACAGAACAGACGGGTATACGAATCAAATTCAAAATTATACAAATTTAGCAAATCATAAATAATTGTGTCAGTAAAAATCAAACATGCATCACGTAGCAGTCAGGTGCAAATGCTTCCTGGTTGCTTTAGCTCTTTTTACTAAGGTTTTTTTTTAGTTTGTTAATGATTGCGGAGCAAACAAAGTGGCGTTGGTTCCGGGCTGTAGTGAGACCGTCTCTCGGCTGTAGCAATGTGATTCAATCGGCCGGTGGGTCGGTTGAAGTGATGCGTTCGGCAGTTCGGGCAGTGAGTCGGTCGGTCGATGCGCTCGGTTGATGCGGTCGGCCGGTTGCTGAGTTGCGATTGGCTGGTCGGTCGGTCGATGCTTTGCATTCAGCCAGTAGGTCGGTCGGCCGATGCAATAAGCCGGGCCGTCGAATGGATGCGGTTCGACATACCATGACAGTTCGGATTTACCGTATGAAAACAAGTGAACTTTCACTCGGCTCTGTCGATTACAAGTTCCCACTCGAACCAGAGCTACCCAACTCCCCCAGAGCAAATACACACACCCTCGGTACATTCACACTCAGGACCCATGCGGGATATGGGGGGAGGGGGGGTTCGGGAAAAGAGGAGACAGAGACTGGGGCAAAATGAAGAGGACCATCCAAATCCTCACTGAACAATGTCCTCAAAACATACTTGGAATGCTTTCTCAATGTTACAACATTGGCACAACATGGCATAGACATTGGGAGAATGTTTTGTGCTAGCTGAGAGCTATAAACACAGAATGGCTAGCACGACAGACTGGGAATAGAGGTTGGGCTGCTGAGCGAGGCCCTTAACCCGACATCACACCAGAGGGGAACGTCTTGGTCAAACTACATGTAAGTTGCTTTGGAAAAATAAATAATACAAAATTAAACCCTATCACACCACAATCAACACAACATCACCATGCAAACATTTTTAAACACCATCTCAGCTGCTTTTATCTGGCTTAACTTTCAAAGGAATATTAAAAACATAAAATATGATAAAGCTGACACAAACCAGCAACTCAACACCCCTGACTGTCCTCGTAATTATGGCTAACTACCTCAAATATACTGCATGCAAAATGTACAACAACCATGAACTACAGGAAAAAACGATAATTAAAATTCATAAAATCTATGGAACTAGTCAAAGTCTGTTATGATCTACAACATAACAATGAGCTGGAAAATTTAATTTCAATGGAAAAGCTTTTTTTTTTTTTTTAACACATTTTTCCTGCTTGCGGTTTGAACTGTAATCCCCACTAAAGGCCTACACTTCATCCAAATCCTACAGTCAGTGCGACGTACTTCACCTTACACGCTAAAATATTCTGTACAGTTACAAATGATTTCACCCCCATTCTTCAGTTAAATCCCTGAGCCCCTACCAGAGCAAACTAGTATATTTCCCCTCATCACCCACAACCCACCCTGCTCTTTGTCAACAGCCTGCCCCCCCACCAAAAAGAAGGACCAACGGCACAGATCTCAAACTCAAATCCCAGAGGGCTGCAGAGTCTGCTGGTTTTGAACATGGTAATGCACCTAAGTCACATACTCAGTATTATCAGCGGTCCTTGTCTCTGAGGCCAAAATTAACCGTAAATTGAAGTCAAAAACCAGCAGACGCCTCAGCCACTCAGGGACGCAAGACTTGAGACCCCCGGGGCTACAGACACGCACTCGCCCAACTTAGTAGCCCCGGCTGAAACCGTTGCTGTACTTGTCCTCGAAGTAGTCGTCCTTCTCAAAGCCGGAGCCCAGCGTGTAGCGGTGGTAGAGGGGCGAGGAGGTGGTGGTGGCGGCGGAGGGAGGGGGAGGTGGGGGCACAGCGGTGCGGGCATAGGTGCGGGCGTAGGCGGAGGCAGAGGGGGGAGGGGGAGGAGGAGGAAGGAGAGCTCGGCGGCTCCCAGGGGGGCTGCGGTCGCGATAATAGCGGGCGGAGAGGGACGGGGAGAGGGCGCGGTGTGGCGGGGGAGGGGGTCATGGTCGACGCCAAGGCCGTAGTAGCGTGACGCGTATGGGTCGTAGCGCAGGGCTCGCTCATACAGCTCGCGGTCGTAGTAGCCGCGAGGGGGAGGGGGTGGGAGGGGAGGAGGGGGGGGCAGGCGGCCGCGGGGAGGGTAATACTCCCCCGGGGGTAAGCGGGGGGGCAGATAGTGGGGGTGCGGGGGGTAGTGCGGGGGCATGGGTGGCGGGAAATCGTCGCCCCGCGCGTCTCGAGCTTGGTTGCTCCGGGACAGCGAGACGAAGATTTTCTGGCCCTCGAGCTTGGAGTGGTTGAGCTCAGCGATGGCCTCTATAGCCTCGCTCTCCCGCTGCATGTGCACGAAGGCGTAGTTCTTCACGATGTCGCACTCCACCACCTTGCCGTAGGCCTGGAACAGCTCCTTAATCTTGGCGGCAGTGACCCCCTCTGGCACATTGCCCACATAGATCTTGGTGGCGTTGCGCACCTTGGTGGTGGCGTACTCCACGGTGATGCGCGAGCCGTTCAGCTCCTGCTTGTGCAGAGCCGCGACTGCCTTCTGCGCGGCGTCCTCCTCGTCCATGTGCACGAAGCCGTAGTTCTTCAGGATGTCGCAGTCTGACACGGCGCCGTACTTCTCGAACAGCTGGCGAAGTTCCGCCTCCGTGGTGGAGGAGTTCACATTTCCCACGAAAATCTTCACCATGGCGAAGGACAGAGTGGACGATCGAGTGAAACTAAACTTCCAAAGTAGAGAGATCTGGTTATAAATGAATGTTTATATGAAGAAGCCCCTGTAGATCAGAGAGGAAGAAACCAAAATGCTTTGAACTTCTACATAAACATTGAAAATGACAATCTTAAGGTGCGTTTACTGGCGCTCGACCACGCGGATACGACTATGCCACTAATATTTTTGTCGCTCGGTGTGTCTATTGAGATGCGACTACGAGTACAGACGACAACAAATTTCTGGTTTGGGCCTTGGGTCCTCGGGCATTTCCATCATGGCACCAGTCCATTCAACACTATTACGTTGGTTGGCTGAGGACATTATTGTGACTGGACTTGCGGCATTGCTTGCAATGCAATTTTACTGCGTCCATATGATCAGATCGAGTGCAGTCGTAGATGAAGGGATTTTTACGTACTAATTCGACCAGGCCTTCCACATCCTCAACGCTGAGAACTCCTTTTCGGGGCATTTTCTTGGGTAAAATTGCCCTGAAGGCACGTGTCGTCTCACTGAACTTAAGAATAAATGCTGGGAATCCCCTGTTTTAGTCGCGCGACAACGAGCAATCGGATTTTTTTGTGGCGTAGTCGTGCTAGTCTTTGTCGCGCTAGTAAATACCGTATAGGGAAAAACATATATAGCAATAAAAAAATTGTCGTAGTCGCAAAGTCGTGGCCGCGTAGTCGAGCGCCAGTAAACGCACCTTTACTCTTCAAAGTCATCAAGCTGTGAGACAAATTCTGTCATGACAGAAAACATTAATATGCGCCAAATATTAAAAAAATAAAAAATTCAGCGAATCCCGCAAATTCAGACCGCGCACCAATCCGCCCATCAGTAGTTGAAGACCGTTAATTAAAGAGGGAAGACAAAAATCTTCAATAATGTCAAGAAAGACCGGAGATTTGCAGTTAACCGGATTTCTAGAACTTCACCTGCAACAGTCACACACCCACACCAGTCAAGCCGCTTTCACACTGGACGCGAAACGAATTTTCGCACGACAGATTGCATACAAAGTCAATGCAAAGACGCGAGCGTGTATTCGCGTCTTTGCATTGACTTTGAATGTAATCTGTCGCGCGAAAAATTCGTTTCGCGTCCGGTGTGAAAGCAGCGTCAGACGATCTGTTTCAGGTTACCAAAGCAACGCCAGTGATACCGTTGAAAACCAGATCACAGACAGTGGCCCATAGAAATATCCATTCATGCCTTATGTATTGATCTGACAACTGCTGAACGGAAAAAACAAGCGAACCACATTTTTAATAACCTTGTTATTCCAACAAAGGGACCCGTTTTTACAGATCACAGTTAACTTGCTACCTCAAGCAAAATGTTGACGTTATAGGCCTAGCTATAGACACTTAGCTAGTTACACCTAACGTTAACGTATTTGGCCCTTTGTCTAAAACACCAATTTGTTTGCCATATTCATAATTTATAAGAGTTGCACAAGTTCGTGTGAAAACTACTAGCAAAAAAGCCGGATAGGGATTACCTCTGACATATCGCTCGCCTAATAGCAATGCCTGCAAATCGCCATTTTAATTAAGCAACGCCGCATCACACGACATATTAGCTAGCTAACCAAGCCTAGCTAACACACCGGGAATGGATTAACGTTAAAGCAGACCGTAAATGACAATGCTAGCTGGCTAATTTCGAACTCATACACCCAAAATATAAATTCTGTTCCAAAACGTGTGAACATTGAGTTCCCAAAGCTTCCGTTATCTTTGAATTTTTACCAAAAATGCTACCTCACCTGCCACTCGCAGCCTGCTGGCTTTACCGGAATCCGCTGAAAGAACGGAAACTATCTCATCAGAACGGAAACTGGGCATTCGGAAGAAAACTACGGAGTCTGAAAGAGGACATAATTGTTAAAAATCGAGCTTTGGGCAATGGATGGAATACCTGCAACACTAAGTTGTCTCAGTTACCACTACTGAAGTTAATCACTTTGCTGTATTTGGGAAACTTAACCGTGGTATAATTTATCAGTGACCATTTTAAACACCGAGTCGTTCTGTGAATTTAAAGTCAAGTGCGATATATCATGTGAGATTATTATTGTAGTGGGATTGCAGTTGGGGCTGTCTTTGTGTGTAATTGAATAATTGGGCTGGATTGTGAAAGCGTGTGGCTGATTGAGTTTACTAAATAAAAGGAGATGGGGAGGGAGTAGATGGGAGAATTAGTTGATTATTTAAAGAAGACCAGACTAATGGAAAGAATATAGGAAAGTATTGTAAGTTTTGTGTTGGTTTTTTTTATTTTTTGTGTATTTAATTTAATGTTATTTAGATGCGGCAAATCTCTTGATCCACACTCCAGTCCGGTAGGTGGCGGTAATGGTGACCAACCGCAAAACAAATTCAAAAGAAGAACAGTAGATGGGAGAGGCTGTTCCGGTGTGTTGTGGCAGTTTTGCGGGAGTGGGGTTTCGCTGAGTGTTGTTCGCGGCTGTGTAGAGTAGCCGACAACGAAGAAGATAGGGGATATAGATTGTTCCGGCGCCAGGAGGGGAGGCTAGGTGCCTCCTTTAGACAGAGAGGGGTGGGGTTAGGAATGCCACAATTGTTTTCTCCTTGGCTGTTCAATGGAAGCCTGTGGACTGTGGGTCCCAGTAGCCTGCAAGTGAAGTTTTTGGTAGTTTGAGTGGCGCCATTGTGCGAACTACCTATTAACGCCACTACAACTGTTTGGTCTCAGCCTAAGCCAGGGGTGTCCAATCTTATCTGTAAAGGACCGGTGTGGGTGCAGGTTTTTGTCCTAGCCAGCAATGCTACTGCACCTGACTCCTAATTAACTAATCAGGGGTTTCAATCAGGACCTTGGTGGGCAGAATCAGGTGTGTTAGTGTTGGGCTCTAACAAAAACCAGCACCCACACCGGCCCTTTCTGGATAAGATTGGACACCCCTGAGCCCTACAGATGGCACCATTAGCCTAGACCACGGGGGTGGGTCTCGTCAATGTGGGCGAGTTGAGTAGATTTTTAACTTTCATGTATATGTTGTCTTGTCATAAATGTATTGTGGTTGTTTAATTTATTTTAAACTTGGCGAAGAGCTGTGGGAGGGCTGGTTAAGGGAAGTGGGTTGGGCAGTTGGGAGGGTCCGTCATTTGGTGCCTTTTGTGATGGAATGTTGGGTAGCGTAGTCCCTGTAATTGCTGTGTAGACTTCTGGGAAGTGTGCTGAATTTGCTTATGTGTGACACTGTGTCGTGGTAAATCTAGCCGGTTGGCTGGTCTAAATGCTGTGATTGCCACGTATTGGCCCTGGGCCTGCCTTTAGCCTTATCTCATTCCAGCTACTCTCTGTGCCTTTGCTGTATGAATTTGCGAATAAAGTCAAATCTGTTATAAGGAACTGGTTGCATGGTGGTATTGTTCTTTTGCCTCTTATACCAGACCTTCCTGGTTATCAAAGGTGGTGGCAGCATATAAAGACTTCAATTAGGAGTCTGGGTTATTACAGTATAAAGAAGACAGACATAACATGAAACCGTGTTCATTTTTAATGCGTTGACATTTAGCCACTAGATTGTATTGAAATATTCTCACGGTTATGTAAACTTTCAAAATTGAAACCCACACACGCATATTTCTTGCGAATCAGTTTTCGGGAAATAAAAATTCTCAAATTATTATTTATGATGGTACTGTCAAGCAACAGAAGAGAGAAAATATTCAATGTCCGTGCGACGCAACAGAATCAGAGTGCAGTGCACCTTTGTTATTAAAAAAATTTTCATCATGCTAGGCGGCTTGAAGCGAGGAAGAGGCCTGGAGATGGGACCAATGGAACCAAATACCTTGTTTGTCATGGAATTTAAAGGAGATGGAAGCACCTGTGAGCTACCAGAGAGAATATTTTTAGATTATGTTAGTTTTAGGGTGAGCGTATATGGAAGGGCTCTGATGCGTGGTTTCTGGTGTCAGGAGTATGGGCATGTAGCGGCAGTTTGTGGAAGAGAGATGCACAAGTGTAGACGGTTTGGGCAGGAGGGGTGTGAAGAGGATGAATGTAGAATGACAAAAGCATGCTTTCACTGTGGGGTAAATCATGAGATGGGCTCACTGCAATGTGATGGAGGGAAAATGGAAAGAGAGGTGGAGAGAACTTCAGTATGGGGTAAAATTTCATACGTGGACGCTACTAAGAGTTGTGAGCAAAAAGGAGATGGTGGGGAAAGAGCAGGCCATAGTGCAGCCAGAACAAAAGGAATATGAGGAAAATGAGATTAGGATGCGCAGAATAAGGTTGGGTTTTTTTTTTTTTTTTTTTTTTTTTTTTTTTTTAAAACAGAATCAACATGAATGTACAAGAGAGAATTAGATGTTAAGAGGGAAGATATACAACGAATTTTGGAAAGAAGATTTAGCGGTCACATTCTAGAGAAGTAAGGACAGACAGCTGTTGTGGAATATTTGAAGGAGATAAGGTTAAATAATAGGATTATGCACCTAATGCTGTACAAAGAATAAAGTATTTAACCTGCCATGAAAGAAAACGCCATAAAACGAAAGGAAGAAGAAAAAAGAAGACGGAGTGGGACGTATGCAATGAAAGATGGAAGTGTAAGACAAAATGAGCGATTATTGAAATACTTGTTTGATCTGCGAATTAATGTCTTCGGTAATCCTTGTTGTTGGGCGATGATTCCGTTTTACTAATTATGCTACGTCAGTTGTCAGGCTGCCACGCTTGATGTGTTACTACGCCATGACATTAGCTTCAGACCAGAGCTGGTTCGCTAGCGGACTTCTCGTGCTCCTATGTCAGCCGGCAGTCCTCTCCGGTGGTTGCACTCGCAGAGCTAAAGAAAACACTGGAGTGGATACGAGACCAGCCATCTTATCGAAGGATAGCGTCTAGTATGGAACTGTGAGAAACCTTAGACCGGGGCTATTCAACATTATCCTGCAAGGGCCGGTGTGGGTGCGGGCTTTCATTCCAACCAAGCACTTAGACACCTGATACTTATAAGCAAACTCTTTACTAAAGACTTTTGGGGTTGATTAGTGGTGTCAGGTGTGTAAGTGCTTGGTTGGAATGAAAGCCTGCACCCATACCGGCCCTATCAGGACACGGTTGAATAGCCCTGCCTTAGACGAAGGTAGTTAAGAAGTGGAATACAGAGATTATGTTGGTGATTTTTATCATACATAAAATTTTTACTGTGAAAGAACTTAATGCTGGTAATTATTATGATCCAAGATGAACTTTGAAATAATTAAATAATTGCCATAATTTAGAATAAAGAGGAATAGGAATTCAAGGTACAAATACATGTGCTCAAAATATGAAAACAGCATTCCTTAGACAGAAATATACAACTCTTTTGTTTATATTTACAGGTTTTTTTTTTTAATTAAGAGTTTCCTGACAACAAACACCCGTAAACAAAATAGTAATTAATTAAATAATGGTCGTGCTTGTAGGCTGATGTGTCACTTGTCCAGTGTTTTTCATTTCATGTTATGTTCGCATATACTCGTGTACAGCGTTTGATTGCGCAGTTCCCCTGCCGATTCCTTAGACAGGAGGCGGACGCGTGTCACATTTTGCAATGATATGAATCAAGATCGGGTTGCACCTTTAGGGGCATTGGGAGTAAACATTGAAATGCGTCTAATTTTACATTTTGTATTGTTTTCAGTAACTATGGTATTCCCCTGATAACTGCTTCAAATTTCATGGACTAGTCAGAATTACTAAGAATTCTGTGGCCTCAAATGTACACATACCCAAGATCCATTTTGTGATGTTGCGGACACTACAGCAATAAGAGTAACGACTTAAATGTCTTGAAAACAAGTTTTATTCAATAAAACATGATAAATACACACCTTTATGGCATTATTACTTCATAAATACATAACTACCAGCACCCTCCAAATTAATATTCTTATTTACTGTTCAAATTTTTTTTTGCATAAGTCACAGTAGAATTTTTCTCGCTCCACAAATATTTTAGTGCACTGTTACTTTTTGAACACCCTGTACATCTTCAGCGGGTGAAGATTAGTTCTGTCATTGGGTAATTATTCTAGTTTTAACTTTTAATTATCATATTATACGAATATGTTCATTTGAAGAGTGGTTGATGCAGTATTAGAGGATGTGGGGCAAAACGCTGTGGACACTACACACCGTGGCGGACACTACAATATTTGAATTCATTTGTGCACCACAAAAGGACCAATATTTTGAATTGATTTTACTGAATATAAGCCTTATCTTAGGAGCATTATTCAACTAGGTTGGATAATCCCACATGGCCAAGTCTTGACAGAAATATATGCTTGACAGTATACTGTTGTGGACACTACATATTTTTGGCGACACCATTTGATACCAAAATCATGGCAATATACCTGACAGGGAAGGGTTCCCTTATCAGACATGTTATCATTTCTTCGTAGGAATGGTCATAAGGTATTCAAATGTAACTTTGATGTTTTAAAGTGATTATAAACCCTTCGAGCAAGTAAATATTTAATAACTAAGGCAAAAAATGAAAAATCAATAGCAAACACATCAGAGATTCCAATTGCGATAATTGTGGCATCCCAGATGGGATCTCCACAAAGTAATCCGCAAATAAACCAGAAAAAAATACAGAATTAATATATGCATAAAACTAGTCAACTATTTTTTGCTTCATTTAGAAAATCACAATTCAAAATCAGTTACTGATAAAATGCCTCCATAACGATGCGAAATAGTACAAACTGGCTTTCTAGTAGTCCCTGCCCTGGCATCTAAACAGCAGGAAAATTCATCAGTTCCAGTGCAACTGATCATTGTATGTGTATGTTACTAAAAAGTATAATATTGAACAGTGTTGTATACATACTATTTAATAGAGCATACTATAACACAGACCAGGCGATATTTACAACCTGATCTCGATTCACTAGCTATAGCAATTTTTATCACAATAACATTAGATAAGTAGCCAGTATGTTAGGGTTGCTGTAAGTGTGTTGCCAGTCATTGGCTCGGGCTGAACTCCAACTCCGCCGTTGGGAGCATTGCTATAAAATGAAAGCGCATTTACACTCAGTCCAGTGGCATAGCCAGAACTGAACATTGGGCGGGCACAGAACATCCCTTTGCAACTTTTATTAGTCCTGACTTGTTCGCAATTATCTTTCCTAATGAACAATACATTCACTACGAAAACACTCCACTCTATTAGGTGTTGCCAGTTCTCCTCATGAAGGTAAGATGACAATCATTTGTTTGGATGCCTCTTTTTCCTTGATTTGCATTTCAATTAGCCTTACTCAAAATTGCATGAAAGTGTTTCTAATCTTTGTCTTTGAGGAAATTTCAGGAATTTAAGCAGTCATGATGAGCAGGTTTCATCGCCTGATGTCCCAAAAATGTAGCTTGGAAGATCAAGAGCAGTTTCGTAAAGCGTACGCCTACGAATAAATTATTTTTCTGAACTGAGTTTAGCCTATTATTTTGTCACCCTTTGATCACATTAAGAAAGACGTCATGTCTATAATTGCCAATAGTTTATTGTTATAATTGGAAAACCTTTTTAATTAAGGAAAATGATTGGGAACAAGTCAGAAGTAAGAATTGTTCAAGCGTGTCCAAATGAATGATTGTCATCTTCCCTTCACAAGGAGAACTAGCAACACCTGATAGTGTGGAGTGTTTTTGGAGTGACTGTATTGTTCATTAGGAAAGATGATTGCGAACAAGTCAGGACTGATAAAAGTTGTAAAGGGAAGTTCTGTGCCCACCCAATTTTCAGTTCTGGCTGCGCCACTGGGTCAGTCAATCGACTTTGTATAAACTAAGGTTTATACCTAATGTAAATAACCTTGCACACTTACAGTCTGCTTGCTCAGTACACAGGCCAAGTTGATATTTATGGGTTTCTCTTTGCCTTTCAGGAAGGATGCCAATGCTGCTATGCTCAGTAATTATGAGGTATGTATTCAAGTTTGTCCTGCTCGAGGATGCACCCAGAAACACTTGTGTTTGTTGGGTGTGTTGTAAGTGTCCTTGCGTACCTGCTTGTGTCTCATTTGTTTTCTCCACTGCAATCTTCCCATCTTCCTTTGCTTCCTATTCTCTCTTAAATGGAAGTAACCTGGAGGAAATGAAAGGATGAAAGGAAGTAGGTAAATGAAGAAGAACTGAACAGAATCAGGGCAGTTGTTTCCATATCATCCAGACAGATGAAGTGGGTCAATCACAAACATTTGCCCGATGATCTGGGTGTGGCTGTGGTAATTTTCTAGGAAACTTTTCAGGTTCCTGGGTCAAAGGTTCCAAGAAGAAGACTCCGCTTAATTTTTTTTTTTTTACGACAATATTGGGACGGGGAACATAATGGCAGAATAAAAGTCAGGTTTTGGGTCACATAGGAAGAGCGGAGGTAGTGAAGGAAAGTAGTAGGCATTTTAAGAGTAGGCACCTTATGTTGTGGTGGTCTTACCTTTGGCCGGTTCTTTATACCTGTGCTTAGGTGTTTCAGCTCCTCACTGACCTCAAGGAGCAAAGGAAGGGGAGTGGAAAGAGCAAACACAGTGCCGGCCAGCAGAACCTGAACACCATCATGTATGAGGTCGGTACGACACTAAGAACCCAGACACCATCATGTATGAGGTCAGTACGACACTAAGAACTGAGACACCAGCATGTATGAGGCCAGTACGACACAAAATATATAGGCACCATTATATACAAGGTAGTAAGACACTTGAAACCTGAACACTATTATATATAAGGTCAGTATGATACTTAAAACCCAGAAACCATCATGTACGAGGTCAGTACAGCACTTAGAACCTGAACACCATCATGTAGGAGGTCAGTGAGACACTAAGAACCCGAATGCCATCATGTACGAGGTCAGTGAGACACTAAGAACCTGAACACCATCATGTACGAGGTCAGTGAGATACTAAGAACCTGAGCACCATCATGTATGAGGTCAGTGAGACACTAAGAACCCGAACGCCATCATGTACGAGGTCAGTGAGACACTAAGAACCTGAACACCATCATGTACGAGGTCAGTGAGACACTAAGAACCTGAACACCATCATGTACGAGGTCAGTGAGACACTAAGGGCTCTATCTTTCACGCTGCCCTACCCGTTGCCACTACCCGCTACGCATTTAGCAGCTTCCACTATCCCTAAACGGTATCTTGTGGCCACACTACCCGCTATACATTAAGCCGAATCCTTTATTTGCGACTGGAGGTGTGCCCGTGGGCGTGTTTATGCGCTTTCCCTAAAATTGCTATCTTGACCACACAAGTTAGGGAAAGCGTATAGCGGGTCCTCAAACCGCCCGCTACCCATTTGGCAATTGAAGACACGGCTTCTGTCTCCCTATGCCATCTAACAGCGACAAATGGGCTACATTAAGTTCAGAAAAATAATTATAATTAGGTCTATGCACTGGCACTCAGCGACGTAACTTTTTTTCCAGCAAGAGCGGCATTTCAGAACTCTTCAGCGAATGAAGGTAATTCTGGTGACAAGTCGTGGTTAGATCCATTTACATTTTCCAATCGGACAGCTGTCTATTTTTTTTTTTTTTACAGCAAGTTGCGTGACCGTGCTGAAAAAAACAGGTATGCGTACTTGTCGCCGAAATTACCTTCATTCGCAAAAGAGTTCTGAAATGCCGCTCTCGCTGGACAAAAAAATTACCGTTGCTGAGTGCCAGCGCATAGACCTATTTATAATTAAATTATTTTTCTTTACTGAATGTAGCCCATTATTTTGTCGCTGTTAGATCGCATGGGGGAGAGAAGCCGTGTTTTCAATTGCCACTTGAATATTCTTGAATTGGAAAACGTGTTAATAAGGGAAAACCATCTAGAATTAGCCAGGACTAATTGAAGTCAATAAAGGGAAGGATATTTTCTCCCAAATTTTCAGGTCTAGCGCCGGCCCGGAGTATTATTTCCCACAGAACGAGAACGCGTGAAAAAACTGCGCCTCTCCCATCAGGCAGTGACGGAATTATGTCACCTGGTTGCAGATGATGTATACACCGCTGCCAGCTGTCCGTATGCCTTGCCCGTTGCAGTGAGGGTTACTGTGGCACTATTTTTCTATGCTGGTAGGTCATTCCAACACCCACTCAGCTCAATTGGAGGCATGACCCAATCATGGCGAAACGCATTTTTTTTTCTTTTTTTTTTTTTTTTTTTTTTTTTTTTTTGAAGTTTCCATCACAAAAGGGGTAGGCTTGATATTTTTTTTTAATTACATACCAAACATTAAACAATATGCCAATGTCAAATAATAATAATAATAATAGTAAAATAATACAATTCATGATAAACTTAACAAAAACAGATCCTCCCCTGTCTGCAAAATCCCCAAATAACGGGGTTAGGGACTCTGGCGCAAGATAGGGCCCTATGAACCCAGACACCATCATGTATGAGGTCAGTACAACACTTAGACACTGAACACTATTATGTACAGTCATGAGAAAAAGAAAGTACACCCTCTTTCAGTTCTATGGTTTTACGAATCAGGACAAAATAAAAAAATTAGCTGGTCCTAATCAGGTCCTAAATTTATGTAAATCTACCTTCGGATGTAAAACGACACACAACCGATTCTACCATGCCATTATTTATTTTACAAAAATGCAGCCAAAATGCAGAAGCCATATGTGAAAAACTAAGTACACCCTTACTGCTTCCATAGGAATTAAGAAGGTAATTGGCAGTCAGGTGTTGCTAATCACATGCACTTGATTAATTCATCATCAGCAAATGTGACCCCCTCTATAAAAGCAGAGGTTTTTGCACTTTGGTGGTCTAGACTCTGGAGCATTGAGGTGTGTTTTAACACAATGCCAAGAGGGAAAGACATCAGCAATCATCTAGGAGAAGCAATTGCTGCTGCCCATCAATCTGAGAAGGTTTATAAGGCCGTTTCCAAACAATTTGACGTCCATCGTTCTACTGTGATGAAGATTATTCACAAATAGAAAACTTTCATAACAGTTGCCATTCTTCCCAGGAGTGGACGTCCAAGCAAATTCATCCCAAGATCAGGCCTGCAATGCTCAGAGAAATTGCACAAAATCCAAGAACTACATCTGGGACTCTACAGGCCTCAGTTAGCATGTTAATTTTTAAAGTTCACGACAGCACAATTCAAAAAAGAGTGAACAAGTATGGCTTATTTGAAAGGGTTGCCAGGAGAAAGCCTCTTCTCTCCAAAAAGAATATGGCAGCGCAGTTTAGGTTTGCGAAGTTGCATCTAAATAAACTACAAGCCTTCTGGAACAATGTCCTGTGGACAGATGAGACCAAAGTGGAGTTGTTTGGCCGTAATGCACAGTGTCACGTTTGGCACACACCAAACGCCGTATATCAACACAAACGCCTCATACCTGCTGTCAAGCGTGGTGGAGGGGTGATGATTTGGGCTTGTTTTGCAGCCACAGGACCTGGGCACCTTGCAGTCATTGAGTCAACCATGAACTCCTCTGTGGACCAAAGTATTCTAGAGTCAAATGTGAAACCATCTGTACAACAGCTAAAGCTCGGCTGCAATTGGGTCATGCAACAGGACAATGATCCCGAGCACAGCAGCAAATCTATGACAGAATGGCTGAAAAAGAAAAAAATCAAAGTGTTGCAATAGCCAGGTCAAAGTCCAGACCTCAACTTGATTGAAATGCTGTGGCAGGACCTTAAGAGAGCTGTGCATAAACAAATGCCCTCACACATCAATGAACTGAAGCGATGATGTAAAGAAGAGTGGGCAAAAATTCCTCCGCCACGATGTGAGAGACTGATAAAATCATATAGAAAACGATTAGTTCAAGTTATTGCTGCTAAAAGTGGTTCTACACGCTATTGAATCATGGGGTGTATTTAGTTTTTCTCAGATGACTTCTGCATTTTGTCTGAATTTTTGTTAGCACGGTGGAATCTGTTGTGTGTTGTTTTACCCCGAGTCTAGATCTTCCTAATTTTAAGACCCGATAAGGACTAGCTGATTTCTTTTTAATGTCCTGATGCGTAAAACTATAGAACTAAAAGAGGATGTACTTTCTTTTCTCAGGACTGTGCAAGGTTAGTACAACACTTAAAACCCTGGCACCATCATGTATGAGGTCAGTACGACACTTGGAACTCAGACACCATCATTTAAGAGGTCAGTACGACACTCAGAACCCATACGCCACCATGTGCAAGGCTAGTATGACATTTAGAACTCAGACACCATCAGTTACGAGGTCAGTACGACACTTAGAACCCAGACACTATCATGTACGAGGTCAGTACGACACTTAGAACCCAGACACCATCATGTACGAGGTCAGTAAGACTCTTGGAACCCAGACACTGTCATGTAATAGGTCAGTATGACACTTAGAACCCAGGCATCATCTTGTACAAGGTCAGTACGACACTTGGAACCCAGGCACCATCATTTACAAGTCAGTTCACGGCTTGCACGGCTGTGTTACACTGAGCTGTATTTCAGACTCTGCTGGTCTCCATGTCTTTCTCTCAGACCCTTAAGTACCTGTCAAAGACTCCCTGCAGCCGCCAAACGCCTGAAACGGTTAAGGAGTTTCTCGCTGCCATGTTGCCACACAAGATCACCAAGTACGTACACAACAATCCCCCCATTGTGCAGCTCTGCGTTAATGCTTGCTGCATGTATGTACTTGTATTTGTACAATGTGTGCATGTTTGCTGTGTGTGTGCACGTGTGTTCTGTGGATGTATGTGTGCCACATGGATGTACAGTACCAGTCAATAGTTTGGACACACTTTGCTAATATCGCAGCACTCTGTTATGAGAGAAATTTAAACAGCTTAACTTCTCTATATAATCTCAAATGGAATCTTGTAAAAGGTAAACAGAAGTGAAAAGAGAATAATTTACTTGTATGAATAGTGTCCAAAATTGTGGAATTCTCAAAGAAGCCATATTTTGCAAAGTAAACAGACAAATAAGCTCCCTCTATTTTCCAACAGCCAAATTAAAGTCAAGCGTTTTTGGGTCTTTTTGGGCGAAAAGGCTGATGAAAAGCCACCTCAAGTGCAGCACGTCTTTGGGAAGTTAGACAGCCGCTCAGCTGCAAATTCATTACAGTCATATGACTGCCCTTGTTAAAAAAAGAAGTGAGAAAGCTCTGCAAATATGACAATAAATGATGGTTAGTTTGATGATTTTAAGAATTAGATCTTTTTTTTGCAAAATAACAGCTGTTTATTTTTTTATTTAACATATATTGTAAGAAAAATGTGGGTGTGTCCAAACTTTTGACTGGCACTGTATGCGTGCTGCCGTAGCCACCTGCGTTGTGCAGGGTTGGAAAAAAAATTCAAGCTATTTATTAGTGTTTACATTGAGCCACTCTTCAGCCAAACACTTAAAATGGTTACATAATAAACATGCATTTTGGTCCCCTTAATGCACCTGTAGCAGTATGCATTTGGCGCTGTTGTCGGCATGCAGTACTCCAGTCATCTGTTTGCTGGAGTGGAACTCTTGTGAACAGTGCATTCTGTGATTGGTGGTTCACTTAATACAATTGGTATTAACCCTGCATTCTGTCCTCTGATTGGCTGTTTGACCCTTTGTGCCCTATTATTGGTTCTTTTGCTATTTCTTTGATTGGCTCTTTGAGTCTTTCTTTGTTATTGGCTCTTTGACCCCCTTTTACTGGCTTTGGGCCTAGTGATTGGCCCTTTCTCCTGTGATTGGTGCTTTGTGCTGTGTGATTGGGTCTTTGGGTCCTTCTGCCCTGTGATTGGCTCTTTGGCTCTTTCAGAGCGGAGAAGTTGCAGCTCCTGAATCACAGACCGCAGACAGCAGTGGAGATTCAGCTGGTGAGTGACTGTCTGCCTCTTCAGCCCCTCCCCCTCTTCAACACATGATTTAGACCTGACTTCGCTTAAACCAGAGCTCATCTAGCATTTATGTCCCCATGTGATTCATCTAGGGGTTTTTGTCTGATGTGATTTGTGACCTCATCCAGAGTTGCTTTCCCCAACCAGAGCTCATCTAGAGATTTTCATCTAGTTTCTCAGGTGATTTAGACCAGACATTATCTGGAGTTTCTGTCTCCATGTGATTTGTACCATCGGTGTGTGTGTGTGTGTGTGTGTGTGTGTGTGTGTGTGTGTGTGTGTGTGTGTGTGTGTGTGTGTGTGTGTGTGTGTGTTCAGATGGTGGAGGAGAGTGAGGAGAGGTTGACAGAGGAGCAGATCGAGGAGCTCTTAAACACGGTGACAGACATCCTCCCTGGCGACCCAGAGCAGGATAGCGGTGCCGCCCCTGGAGACGCAGAAATGGACGCCGTCAACGCCTGAGAGAATTGCGGCCTCTACTGCCTGGAGGACTGTACTGCAGACAGGACCAGGGCTGTGTGTCACATTCCGCTCATTATATTAATGTTAATTTTATAATATGTTTGTGTTCAGTTTATGCATTTATTTTCAGTTTATAATGCATTGAGCATTTTGATTTAGTCAGTTGTTTTATTTATTAATTAAAGGAGATTTTCTACTGCATATGGATGTCTGTGTGTTATTGTAGCCCCCAGTCGGGCGGCTACTATGGATTCACGTGTGTCATCGCCCCCGCCGCCGCCGTGTCCGTGGACACTTTCTTGTGGTCGCTCTACAGGCTATAATTTTTCACCGATTTTTTTTTTTTTTTTTTCTAATATATGTATTGGGTATGGACATGTTGCACTTTACTCATGACACCTATCGATTTTGGTTGCCATGGCGACAGTATTGGCCACATAATATGCAAATTAGTGGCAAAACACAGATTTCCTTGTGAATACTGTACAGGCTGCAATTTTTGACCGATTACTTTCATACTTGGTATGGAAATGAGATATACTTCAATTTTCACACCTATCGATTTTGGTGGCCATGGCGACAGTATTGGCCAAATAATGCGCAAAAAAGGGGAGAAGTGGGCTTTCGGGGGCTACACCCATGCGGTCGCAGCTGACCGAAATGTCTAGGTTTTATCTGGAAGAGAAGTGAGCACTGACACCATGTGTGTTTAACATTAATGCAGCCCGCCGTGTGCTCGTTATTAGCTCGCTGGCCAATACAATAGAGTATTGTATAAGAGTGTTTGGAGCATGTATGTGTGTTTGATGTGTGAAATAACGTGTTTTGTTTCTGGTCATAGGGCTTTGTGTGCGTGTGAATGAGGATGTGTGAGGGTTTGTGTGTGTGGCAGTCCTCTGGTGAAAAAACATACTCTGTCACAGAAACTTAAACTACGCGGGATATTTTATAATTGTATATTTGAAAATGAAAATCTTAACTTCTTTGAAAATTATTTGTCAGTAGTTTGTCGCAACTGGGACACATCAACTGTGGGACAAAGAAAATGAAGATGCTTTATCTTTTTTTTTTTACACTGGATGGGTGTAAGTCAAAACAAGTACAACATTAGCCAGGCTTCCTTTCAAACTCCAAACTCTCAATCAGAGACGCCATTAGCCGCCATTGCAGGTTAAAATAGCCAGCTACATTACATTGAAAACCCTGGCTTTAGGCCCTACATACCTCCCTAACCCATTCATCTCGCTTTGTAGAACCCACCTCTGGTGTCTAAAGGATATGCACAGTGTTAATCAGATAAAAATCTATTTTTTATGTTGATGTATTACATATTAGAAAATCTGAATGATACGTATTTGCTGTTCAACTAGGCGGAATATTAGATGGCTTGTGTCGCGCTCTTTCCAGGTACTCCCACTTGTGTTGCTTCATACGACCGAAAAGAAGCATGTACCAGCCCATGGAGATCCTCCATGCAAAAATGTTGGAATGTCCGAATCCTGACCACTTAGGGGGCCCCGTGTTTCTCTCCGCTGGCAAAAAAAAAAACCGCAGTGAATTCAGCTGAGAGCTACTTTATGATGATCTGCTGTGACTCCAGCTCTCTGATGGCTCGTATATTTAAGCTGTGCATCAGAGGTCAGAGAGGTGAGTATTACCCAAGCACAAAAGACTCTGATACTGCAAAACCTCACACACACACACACACACACACACACAAACAAAAGTTTATATGTACAGTAAGGTCTCTAATTCTCAAACAAGGCCACTGTTTCAATGGGCTGCAATTGCAATGCAGTTCACTCCTTATTGACAGACCGATCACAAAATTAAAGCGTTGTGAACGTTTGTGGGTATTTGCATCTATATCAAGTGACCCGTGTAGGAAATAAAACCCTCTAAAATGTGGATTAATCATCAAAGTTCTTCCAGACCTCGTGGAGAGCTCACACATTCTGGACACTTCCACATATAAACAGATGTTGAGACAAATCGTGCCTGTGACCAGCTTCGGCGTCTCATGCAGGTGATGTTGCAGACGCCGTTGGCAGTATGACAGGATCAGCTGTTCAGCCGAGCTCGCAGGAACCTCGTCGCGTGATTGGCTTATTCACAATCCTTTCTGAGCTTGCGAGCCTATTATAAATCGCCCGAGGTTCGGAGAACAGGCAGCCTCTGCAGATTAATCTGATTCTTAAGGGAGTATCGCTTTTAGTCCTCAAGCACTCAACCCTGATCGACATTTATTATATGTCGCTTTGGATAAAAACATCAGCTAGGTCAATGTGATATTACAGTATGTTCCAGCAGCCAGGTGTGCGCATGCGTCTATGTTTGTACCTGAGTGATTTCATGGGGTAGTGAATGCATACGTATGACTATACAATTGCACGCTATTTTCTTAAGGGGTGCTAATTGCATACTGGGCAGTTTTATGCATTGTTTTGGTGCAGTTAAGCTTTTTATCACATTATGTATGTTAATCTCATACAAGCTGGTTGTTAGGAGTTATGAAATGGTGAGGGGCAGCTTTGGGGAGCTGAGTTAGAAGGTTTATGGGGATTTGCCATTGGGGGAGATGCTGCTGTGCGTGTGTGTGTGTGTGTGTGTGTGCGTGCGCGCGCATGTTTGTGTGTATTGGCTGGGGAAGACAGCACTTAACTTACCCAGGGCGGCGCTGTGCAATGAATGGGTACCAGAGAAAGCCGCTTATCAGTTAATCTGCATTACAACCATATGAACTTAAAGTTTTACTATATTATCAATTTTATTTTGTGCATAGTTTAAACATATGTCATTACATTTTGTATTCCGTGCCAATAAAGCAATTTGAGAGAGAGAGAGAGAGAGAGAGAGAGAGAGAGAGAGAGATTCCCCAGGGTGTTGGCTGTGGTTTTGCATACTCAAAGAGACACGAGGCACCAGGCTTTCAGTAAACACACAGGAAGGAGACATGCTGAGCTGCTGTGAGATCCGGACAGTGTGAAAACCGAACACCAGTGAGAACAAGAGCATTGTGGGTACAGAACAACAAGCTGCACCAGATGAGATAGAAACAGTACATCGGTCTTTTAACATAGAAACTGTAAAGGGAGGAACCTAAAAAACTAACCCACACCACAGACACAAGCCCTCTTTTGCAACGCATACTGTATGATAAACATGGGCTCAAAGTATATCTGGAACACAACATTATTGTGGGTCTCCATTATAGAGCTGATAGTCCATAGACATCATAGTGAAATCAGTCAATTAATTTAATGAATTCTCGTAAGGTGCATAACAGTACAATGTTTCAGACTGGAGCTCCCTATTGGGAGACAGGTATATACAGACACAAGAACAAGTGTGCACAGGTACAGACAGGAATGAACATGTATACGCAGGTGTGCACAGGAATAGATATGTATACACAGGTATACTCTAGTATGGACTTGTATAGACAGGTAAGGACATGTTTCCACAGGTATTAGCAGGTGTAGATTCTATGACAAAGCAAAAAAACACAGCCCCAGCCTAGCATACACTCTAAACAACAGAAACAAAGATATGTGTGCTTCACTACGATGTATTTGGTTCAATTTTTTAAAACAGCCATTCTGTTTCCTTACCATTTTATTTTTAAGCCAAAACCCTCAGCGTCTCGAAATGGCATTTCAGACCAAACCACAACACAGCTTTGACTTACAAGATTTCGCCTTATTCGCCTTATTCGCTAAAAATGATATGGCACACCACAGTTTAAAAATCTTTGCGCTTAAATTTGCAGTAGTACGTTTTAGAGGTGTTTTTTAATAACCTATTAATTAAAGCGGCATGTGTGCTCTCTAAACGTTTGAGTTGGCCTTATCTTCCTTTGTTTCATCAGCGGTTGCGACGGTGATATACCTCTCTCAAGCACCTCCCTGGGGAGCAGTCCAGCCAGACGGAAAATAAGCAAAGACAGCTGGAGTGAGAAAGGGAGAGAAAAGTCCGTCTGTACGCACAGGGAGAAAATCATTTATTCCCCAGCAGGAGGAGAAACCAGTTCGTCCACAGCATAGAGAAACACTCGTCAATCCTCGATGGAAAAAGAGACAGCGGTCATAAATATTTCCCAGCTACTACGGTGACAGAAATAAACCGAGCGTTTTGTGCAAGGACGAAGGAACGTTGCCTTGAAGTCCAACCCTGGGTCTCTGGGCCAAAAACCATGGCGTGGAGGCCTTGGGTCGGGCCCAGCTGCTGCTGTGTGAAGGCAGTTCGGGGCCAAAGGAACAGTTACCAAACTCAGCCCGCCTGAGGCCTCCCATCAGATCCTGTCATAGGGGCTGGGGAGCACATACTAATGCACAAAAGCCAAAGCTTCGGTGAAGAGCATGAAGCAAATTTGATCCTGACGGTCCCCCTCTTTCATCTTCTCAACATATCATAAAATGCTATTTCTAGTGTAAATAATTAAGATTTTAAGTATACTGAGAGGCATTAAAAACGCATAATATAATATACTGTTTTAAGTAGTGGCAAATGGTTTCTTTCGTAGTTGCAAAACACGGTCTCGGGAAACTGTGCTTTTGGTATGAGACTTGCCCTCGCTGTTATCGTTACTTTGGCAGTCAATTCGGCAGTTCTTATGCATTATCTGACATGGCAGAAGGCGTTTTATGGAATGTGTTTTTTTGGCGCAACAGATAACGCACTTTGTCGGGGACGACAGCTGACACATCTGGTCATTCTGTGTCATCCCTGCAGTCTGGATACAGTCATTTAATGGACATTAATGCGTCCAGAATCTTCACTTTGAGACTGGCCATCATTCAACATTCAAAATAATTGGTTTGCGGCATTTGAAGTGGGAATGATGTGAATTTGTTTATGTGTTTTTTATTGGCCCTGATCTTCAACTTTTCATGCGCAAAATGATTTCTCCCAATGTGATTCACGACCATGATCCAGGGAACTGTGCTGCATTTAAATAATCATAATGAGGTGTTATACCAAGAAAGGATTCGAACCCAGACACTTGACATTTTGCAATGCTTACCATACCTGATGGTCATCATGTCAATCAGCAAAAGGAAAAACTATCAGTTTTCAAATTAGACGATAAAAACTTATTTGCGTTTTTAATGCCCCTCAGTATAATATTGCCAGAAAAGCGCCTAGTTTGAAAAATTAATTACTTGTTCAAATAGTGCAATAGCAACTGAAGTTGGAACAAAAAAAAGGACGGAGTTTGGGAACTACTGCTCCATTGCGCCTCCTGAGAATTAGTAAACTATGTTAGTAACGGCAAGGTAATGCATTATCGGATATCATTAAAGTTAGCTATGATTTACTTCATAGGGGTTATGACAAATCAATTGTATTTGAAGGTAATGTACCGGGATATAAAACAATTTGAATCGATAATCAAGGCTACCGATAGGACAATTGATGTTTATGTCAAATTCATCAGCTCCAGAGCTGACGGGGAACCAGAAACACCAGTCGTTTGACTTTTTAATCGGTGATCCAGTGCAGATCGGCGCACCATGCATGACACCCGAAAGACAACGAGGGTCGCACCATTTCAGGCAGACAGCCAATTTACTGCGCGGAGACTGACTCGTTTTATGATATCCTTCCTTATTCTCGGCCAATCAGCAGCTTCGGTCCTATGTCTGAGCGAGAACGGGCAATAGTGCTCTCCGGTTGGTGCAAAGCTGGCGGAACGATTTTACACCCAGCGAAGGAAACGCTGCGTGCTCGAATTGCGGAACCACGGACTGATTTGTAGGATATTGCGCGGATACGGGAGCTGGAGCAGCGGCGTTCCATGCTTGGCTGTGGTTCATACGTCGACGGCAGATCATCTTCACTCGGTGCGTATGAAGCGGGTTTGCTTGCGAGTCTACGTACCCAGCTAACTAAATGGCACATCTGTGTCTCCTCTTTTGTCGATCGACCGACAAAAGGGTGATAGAAAAGAAGTTGCTGTCATATATCATTTGACCGACACACTACTGTTATGTTGCCATCGAAGTTGGTTAACTAGTTAGCTATGTTTATTGTTAGCACTGAGGCATTGCTGTCGGGAATCATGTTGAACAAATAAAATTTGCAAGAATGATAGATGTCTAATTGAGCGTGCGATCGCTGTCAGGCAGGTCGTGCTGTCTCCTGCCTCCTGGAAGTTATGAAAGTCACTATCGTGTATGGTGAGTAGTGTAGTAGCTATCGTGTAGTTTGCGGGCGTTATTTGTTGCGGCTACAGTGTGATGATCTCAATTGGGTGACCTAGTTAAGTGTCTAGCCAGTTAACATAGGTTTGCGGTTTCAAAAATCAAGACTGTGCGCCTCAAATATAATTAGAACTTACTCGTCAGGAGATGGCTAGCTACGACTACCAGCCATATGTTGTTATAATGTTACATTTCGGCGCACAAAAAAAAAAAAAAAAAAAAAAAAAAAATTATCGGGTTTTAAATGAACTAGTTAAGAGCCATTTTTTGAGAGATTGAGGCAAAATCGGGCACCTTGAATTGTTGACCCCTCTGGATTTGGCACATTTATTTTTTTGAAATTGGTATAGTACCCAAAACTCAAAACCCAAACCGTTTCTCTGTCAACCCCTTCTGTCCCGAGCTACAGCGACCCCTTTTTTGGCCCTTTTTCGCCAATTTAACAACATTGCAAGTTCCCACCTCTCTAATTCTGAACTTCAATGGTGTCCCAGCTTAAAGTTTATTGAAAGTGGGCCTATAGGGAGAACAGATTACCAGAATGTAGTTATCCACCTGGGGCACCCTTGAAGTTTGTCAATAGGGGGGGCTCAAAATGCTCCAAACCATTTTTTTCTTAAATTTGTCATGGATTTTCTCCAAACTTCAAAGGTATCCCAGTTGCCTTTTTGCTGGAATCTTTTAACTGGAAGGACCTTAATTCAAATCTACTATTACTTTTACGGGACAACCAGGGGTCATTTTGGGACCCCATTTCTCAAAGCCTCAAAGAGGTAGCCAAATGCTGGTTATTACACATGAAAGCCATAGACCTATATATTACAATAAAAGAATTCAGCTGGGATCTTGTCATGGGTATTCATTTTTTGCAATTTTTTTTTTTTTTTTTAAAATTACGTGAGCTGGCTAATTTGCTTGCATCATCTAAATGTGTGCACTTGTAGTTCGGACTCAATTTAGTAAAGCAGTCTGGCAGAACATTTCTGTAACGATTTATTCACATTCATAACCACATTTAGAGCAATGTTTTTGTTGTCTTACCCATATTGTCTTCTGTGTGAGGAGGAATCCTTCTTTTCAAAAATCGGAGAGCCGGTGGCATAGCCAGAACTGAAAATTGGGCGGGCACGGAACATCCCTTTACAATTTGTATATTAGTCCCAATTTGTTTGCAATCATCTTTACTAATGAACAATGTCTTCACCCCGAAAACACTCCACACTATCAGGCGTTGCGAGTTCTCCTTGTGAAGGTAAGTGGAAAAACATTAGTTTGGGCGCGCCTTTTTTTTTTTTTTTTTTTTTTTTGCATTTCAATCAGCCTTACTCAAAACTGCGTAAAGGTGTTTCTAATCTTAGTCTTTGTTCAAGAATTTAAGTGATCTTGAAGAGCAGGTTTGATCGCCTGATGTGCCCAAAACGTTGCACGGAAGATCCAAAGCAGTTTCGTAAAGCGTATGCCTATGGGTAAATTATTTTTCTGAACTGAGTTTAGTTTAGCCAATTATTTTGTCACCCTTTGATCGCATTAAGAAAGACGAGGGGGTTGTGGCGAATCAGTGGTCCGTGGGAAAGACTCTGTGTCTATAATTGCCAATAGTTTAGTGTTATAATTGGAAGACGTTTTAATAAAGGAACAGTTGAGAACAAGTCAGAAGTAATAATTGTTCAAGCGGGTCCAAACAAATGATTTTCATCTTACCTTCACGGGGAGAACTATCAACACCTGATATAGAGGAGTGTTTTCGGAGTGAACGCACTGTCCATTAGGAAAGATGATTGTGAGCAAGTCAGGACTAATAAAAGTTGTGAAAGGATGTTCTGTGCCCACCCAATTTTCAGCTCTGGCTACACCACTGATTTATGTGCATTAATCTCTTCTGGTGTCTAATTTTATATGTCATTTTTTGCGGTGTCCTGTGTTGATTTTGTTTGAGCTCTTGTAACATTAGTTCGACTTTGATCTGATTTTTGCAAAAGCTGTGTTTGTACTAGAGAGCAGCAAAAAAAAAAAAAAAAAAAACCCGACTGTATGTGCTCTGTAAAACTGCAGTGGAAAATCTTGCGGCTCTCTTTAGATTGAAATGACCAAATTGGGCTACGAGCAAGACAGGTATAGTGGGCGCATCCTCAGGTTGGCTGATGTATGAAGTTTCTGTGCACAGCTTGGATAACCGCGTTCATTACGGACACCTCCTGCCTTATCAATTCTCCCATGGTATGTACCCACCATCAGTACTGACATGTCTTGTACAGTGGTGTTCTGGCGTAGCCAGAACTAAAAATTGGGTGGGCACAGAACACCCTTGTACAACTTTTATTAGTCCTGACTTGCTCGCGATCATCTTTCCTAATGAACAGTACATTCACTCTGAAAACACTCTGCACTATCAGGTGTTGCTAGTTGTAGTAAGGTGATTGAGAAAGCTGTATATGAGCAACTCAATCAATATCTCACAGACCACAAGCTCTTATATGAGCACCAATCAGGTTTTCGGTCCTCTCACTCCACAGATGCATATTTAGCTAGCTATTTTCAGTGCATATATTAATCAATAAAATGGTGAATCGCAATTATTTCGCTACTTAACTGGTGATAGATTAGCAAGTAGTCATGAATTAGTGGAGTATCTAGGTCAGTTACACTTTGACGAGGCTGATTAGCTCGTTCGCTGGCAAATGAGTTTTTATGCTAACACTGGACAAATATACTCGGCTATTAATGTAAATTGGCACCTGTTGCAAAACTTGATATCTAGCTGAGTAAGCCAAACTAATGCTGCGTTCGATTTGGCTTCGTAGTTGGAAGTCGGGGCTGGGAATAATGTCATACCTGTGCTGACTGTGTTCTATTAACTAAGTCAGAAAACTGACTTGGGGTCAGCGGGGTGTCCTGTGGTCAGGATATCCCTCATTAGCTATTGTTTGCAAAACTACTTGATAACAACACATTACTCGGTATTTTTCGCGTGCAAACTCCGTAGCAGCAAGTGCACCGATAAAATGAGCACAAGATGAGATGTTTATGGCCTCTTGTCAAGTGCATGAAAGTTTTTCTGGAAATGCATCCCAGGCTCTTGTAATATTTTTTTTCTCGTTCATAACCACTACATGCCAGGGCCTCAGACTGTCAGTTTCCTCCTGCGCCACTGTATCTCTACCTGGGCTGAGGAAACTGAATGATTGTGGATGTTAGCAGGAAATGGAGTTGTGGGAAAGTTCTTGGGCTGTGTTGGCTCTACACTTCAGGGAAAATTGCAGGGTAAGGATTGTTGGCCCTGGGGAAGATGATCTGTTCCTTATGCTTAGAGTAAGAACTTAGAAAAACTCGGCAATTGAAAAAAGAGCTACAAAAAATAGATGTTTGTGTGGACAGTGGAGTTTTTTTTTTTTGGCAGGGGTGGGGCGAGTCTTCAAATGTTGCTCTGTGTGTTTCTTGGCATTTGTAACTACCTTCTGAAGTGCTTTTTCAAAGTACAGGATTTGATACGTGTGAAAGGGGTGCACTCACTTGTTTGTTATCAACAGCCATTAAAAAAAAAATGTATACTATAGTTGTTTCAAATATTATAAAACAAGCACACGACAGCTAAACAACAACACACAGAAAAGAGAAAAACAAAGATATGCCACCTCCGTCTCAACTGTACAAAATCGAGAAACAACACACTCCATGTCTTTCACAAAAATCATGTGACTCGGGTCTGTCTACCATTGTCTGTGCTGCCCCTGGTTTGTTCACGGACCAAGTCAAAGTGTGCAGTGCCCGCGTTCCTTCCACAGGGTTTCCAGGTCAAGAAAGTAAATCCTTTTGACAGTGCATTAACATTATCAACAGGAACATAATCCATGAGTGGCTTTCATTTGTTTAAAAATGACTGATCGTTACCCGTAAGCACAGAGCTGATCCGTGGCAGAACATTATAGATTTCTTTGTACCAGTAAGTAAACGCAGGAGGGCTTTCTTGCATCCACTTTAACAATTCTCCTTCACGGCCATTTCTAAACTCTTGACTGTTACCTTGGGGTCAGTCCACATATTTACAGCATATTGGGACTCGTAAGAGTCAGTCACGTATACCGCAGAGGCCCAACTCAGCCGGGGTTTGCTTGGGGGGCTCTGTAATGTACACTGTTCAATTGTGTGAATTCAGCCTCAAGACTGTTTTCAGTTTCCTAAATTAAAATGGAGCTGTCACTTCCTGGATTAATTAATGTCATTGTAACCCCCGGATGAAGTCGGGCGGCTACTATGGATTCATGCTTGTCTCTGCTGCCGCGTCCGTGTCTATAGATGCTTCCTTGTGGACACTGTGCAGGCTGTAATATTTGACCAATTACTTTCATATTTGATATCCATGTGTGTTATACTTAAGTTATGACGCCTATCGATTTTGGTTGCCATGGCGACAGTATTAGCCGAATAATGCGCAGATTGGTGCTGAATCATAGAGATTTCCTTGTGGACGCAGTACAGGCTTGAGAAGAGGGCTTTCCAGGGCTACACCCATGCGGTCGCGGGCGTAGACCGAGAAATTTTTTTGACCCGCACTATGATTGGCTCGTGGTTCTTGATTCATGCCCCTGATAGTCTGTCTTAGGTGCTCACTCCTGATTAGCTCATGATTTGAGCTGCTCACACTGGATTACTTCCCATGATCCCAGCTATAAAAGCCCTCAGATCGACTGTAGGCTTAGAGTTCAGCGTTGGGGTTGTTGATCTGATATAGGGGGCGATTTATTTATTTATTTTTTTAAAATCTGCTTTTCAGAACATCTGGGGATGGAGGTTTTGGAGAGACCCATGCAGGTGCCCCAAAGATAAACCCCGAGAGAGGGAACCCACCTTAGCGCCTTGGGGGGGAATCCCTGGGACTGAGCCCCCAGATTAACCTGAGGATGATCGTGAGGTTGAAGCGCAACGTGTTAGTGGGCTGTTTGGTCCTCAGCTCCATCAGTGTGCTGTACCTGGGGCGGAACGCTATGGAGTGCAGCAGTCGCAGCCCGGACCAAGGTCATCAGCCGGACTCAATGTTTGGGGGCTTCAATGCCAGCCTGAGCATGGTCTACAACAAGGACACGCCCCTGATCTTCATCGGGGGGTTTCCTCGTAGTGGTACCACGCTGATGCGGGTGATGCTTGACGCCCACCCGGCTATCCGCTGCGGAGAGGAGACTCGCGTCATCCCTCGAGTGCTTGCCATGAAGGAGACATGGAGCCGCTCTGAACGGGAGAAGATGCGTCTCGACGAGGCCGGCGTGACGGACAAGGTGCTGGATTCGGCCATAAGGGCCTTTGTCCTGGAGGTCATCGTCCGGCACGGCGAACCAGCGCCCTTCCTCTGCAACAAGGACCCCTTCGCCCTCAGGTCCCTCTCCTACCTGGCCAAGATCTTTCCCCGCGCGAAGTTCGTCCTCATGATCCGGGACGGCCGGGCCGCAGTGCATTCCTGATCACGCGCAAGGTGAACATCGCGGGGTTCGACCTGACGAACTTCCGAGAATGCCTGAGTAAGTGGAACCACGCGATTGGGGACATGTATGAGCAGTGCCTTGACGCGGGAGGTCGCTGCCTGCCCATACGGTATGAGCTTCTGGTCCTTAACCCCGAGCTGTGGACGAGGAAGTTACTGGGGTTCCTGGAGATACCATGGAATGAGGCCGTCCTGCACCACGAGAAACTTATCGGGAAGGTTGGAGGAGCATCCCTCTCCAAGTAAGTCTCTTTCCCAAAATGGTGGACTCATCAGGAGTTCAAATGGAACGATCCGCACTCTAAATAATTCCCGTTTACAGGATTTTATTTGTTGTAGTGACGTTCTGGGCACAGCTTAGAAGTCAGAGGTAGGGCCTTGTGCCCGAAACATCACTACTGCAGATAAAATCCTTGAAGTGCGTTGACCTACTGGACTGATTAGAAGTGTCACATTTCTTGGGGATGGGGGGTATACAGTTCACTGCATTTCATTGCAGTTATATTACCCGATGTGGTTATCCAAAGCTACTTGCAGTTGATTAGACTAAGTGAGGGCAAATCTCCCACCGGGAGTAATGTGAGGATTAAGACCCAATGGCTGCACTGATCTTGTTGTGGCTTCACTGGGATTTGAACCACTCACCCTCTGGGGGTCCCAGTCAAGCACGTAAGCCGGCAGTTCAGCTTCTGTGCTGTTCCAGACACCGCTTCTAAGCTGTAGCGGCTTCACGAGGCTTGGAGAGACGGATTGGAACCAGAACGATGGATCTGTTTGGCATTAGGAGAGCAGCATAACATAACATCTATTATTCAATTATCCCCCTGCTCATTAAGTACACCTGGTTTCTAGTTTCTATTAGTTAATCATCTTTTCTCCTATTTACACCTCAGTTCTACCTTTCACAGGCAGGTAGCCTCAACATAACAAAACATAACATGACATAACATGAGTGCCGTGAGCAGGCAGTTCAGCCCAACGAGGCTGGCCATTTTCTTATTACTACAGTGAATCTAACACTTCAGATGCTCGATGACTAAAGGGTATCTAGAGTTACATCAAGCCTGCTCTTGAAAATTCCCAAGGTTTCTGCCTCAACAATATGGTCAGGCAAGCTATTCTACCCTGAAATTTTTCTCTGTGTAAAAAAATATTCCCTAATATCATTGCTAAATTTACTCTTGGCCAACTTCCATTTGTGACCTCGAGTTCTACAAACAAAACTTGTCCAAAGTAATCCTACATAATTCACTTTGTTAATCCCTTTAACATATTTAAAGACCTCAATCAGATCACCCCTAAGTCTCCTTTTCCTAAGACTAAAGAGATTAAGGATCTTCAGCCTGTTCTCATAGCTTTCATATTTTATACCTGGAATTAGCTTAGTGGCTCTTCTCTGAACTTTTTCTAGAGTCTCCATATCTTTCTTAAAGTATGGTCCCCAGAACTGTACACAACACTCCAGATGTGGTCTGACGAATGTGTTGTACAAGAGAAGTATGACCTCCTTGGATTTATAATCAATACATTTGGCTATATGTCCCAGCATCCTGTTGGCCTTTTTAACTGCTACGGTACTGCCCATGAGGTAATTCTGTCTAATGTTTTATTACCTACATGTAGAACTTTACATTTCGCTACATTAAATTTAATTTGCCACATTTCTGCCCAATTCTGGATTCTATCTAAATCATCTTGAATGACTTAAGTGGACTATAAACTGTTCGCCAAACCTCGCAATTTAGTGTCATCTGCAAATTTAATTTATTTGCTTTCAATATTCCTATCTAGGTCACTAATGTAGATGAGGAAGAGCAGGGGTCCCAACACCGATCCCTGAGGGATGCCACTCCCCACCATACCTAGCTCAGATGAGATTACAGTGACCACCACCACACCATGCAATGCAAGTTAAACTGACTGGCCTGTAATTTCCTGGCTCAGTACAGTCCCCTTTCTTATGAATTGGTATTATATTGCCTTGCTTACAGTCATTTGGTATTTCTCCAGGTGCTAAAGACCGTCTGAAGATAGCTGAGAGCGGTTTAGAGATGATCTCACTAACTTCCATGAGCACTCCGGGATATAAGCCATCAGGACCCGCCGCCTTATCTGTCTTTAGTTTATGCAACTTGTCTAATACTTAATTATCCCTAACCTCAATTTCTGCTAAATAATTTTAGCATTGGACATGCCCTCTGACCTAATACAAATCTGCTCCGAGGTAAAATTATCAACAAAGTAACGATTCAAGGTATCAGCAGTATCCTTATTCTCATACAGCAGCGATCCATCTTTATTCTTTATACACTTAACCTCCTCTTTGACTTTCCTTTTTTTTTTTTTTTTTTTTTTTTTTTACTACAGTACTGAAAAAAGCCCTTAGGATTAGTTTTAGCCCCTTCTGCAATTTGCCTTTTCGTACAGTCTTCTAGCATTCCTAGCAGCTCTTTTTTGACCACAGCCCGCATTTTACAAATTGGTATTAGATGTTTATTTTTGTTTTCCGCGTTTGAGTGGCTTGAGATACAAAACACATTTGAGAGACCAGATGTTAATTAGAACAAATAATATAACAACAGTGTTTTTGTATTTCATTAATGGCAGTTAATACAGATAATATAGCCTTGAAAGAGCCCTTATCTCAACATCATCAGAGCTGTCTGGGATAATTGGGAGAGGCAGATGTAAGTGAGTCTGTGACTCTGCAGATCTGTGACATTTCCCCCAGTGTCCTACAGTTATCTTACAAAACAATGGGACTAAAGAACATTGTATCGAATTTTTAGGCAAAATGCAGTTACACCAAATGTTGATTTGATTTAGTTTTAACAGTACATAGGCCTTGCTCTTTTTGGTACATTTTTCAGTATTTAGAAACCAATAGTTTTGTGATTTTTCAAAACCTCACAGAATTTTAAATGTGCCTCAGACTTTTGCACAGTACTGTACTTTGGAACGTTTTCTCTCGATCGTACGGAATTAAAAAAATTGAGTAAAAAAAACGGATTTCGATTTCGGCATGTTTTTAAAATGTACCGCAACCACAGATAATGAAAGAATAGGAATGAAATCCAGGCATTAAGCGCTCGTCAGGGATCTCCCATTGTCTTTTCGGGTCTGCCTATCTCGAATGTCCTTGCCTTGTCTCGGCCTTAAGGGCCTGATCCTGATTAAATTATTCCTGAGTGAAGACCAGTGATAAGTTAACAGCAGCAGTGGTGGTGAAAGAATAGTGTCTGTTTTTCTTACGGCATCACCACTGCCCAAATTTACTGCTGCCGTAGGGCTTCTCTGTTGTCCTCCAAAATTAATTACCGTCCCGTCGTCTGCTGTGGAGGTTTGCACAGGCTGGCTTTCGCAGTAACCCTGTTATTCCTGGGTGCTTTAAGCTAAAGATGTGCTGACAGAGATCGTGAGACTGTCCCGTTGATTGCTGGCACAGGTGCTCTTAGCACTTAGAAAGCAGAGGACAGATACAGACACAGAGTGATGGATGGGAGTTTGCAAGGATGGTGGGTCCCTCTGCTGTGTCTGCCTGAGAAGCAAACTGCCAGAGCCCTGAGACATGCCCTTATCCTCTTGTTAAGCTGTGGCGTAACGTATCACGTAATAATACTGTTTCCGGGTCCAAAAGTGCTTGACACTGTACTGGCGATATGCCACAGCGTTGTATTCCGATGTGCATTCATCAGTCAGACATGTGCGGAGATGTCATTTTATCACTTGGCACTTGATGAAAAGGTGAAGGGTAGACGGATACAGCTCATAAGGAAAGTTAAATAGAGTTCAGTGAAACATTGGCCCCCTGTGAGTAATCCAGTATACCCCTCACTCAGATTAACATTTGCAAGTGGGCCTTTTAGCAAGCCCCGTTTACATCGGTGTTCGCCGAGTAAATACTTTCACTTTCCAGGCGCAAGATCCATTTGGCTTGGGCTCAGCCCCACTTTACTGACCACCACATTTCCCCTGTTCTCACGAGCACGGACCCCACACGATTTGAATGATACAATATTAATCCCTTTTTGACCTGTTTGGAGACTTCAGAAAAGAACTTTGCCTGCGTGAACATGGTAACTGGCTCGGCCATGTCTACAGTGTACTGCAGGTGATTTTGTTGTATTTGGACCTGGAAACAGCATTATCACATGATGCGTTATGTCAGACTTATCAAGAGGATGGCCAGGCCCACTCTCCCAACCTATGCTACTGCCAGTAATGCTAGTGCCGCTCATGCTAATGTTGCTCGTGCTACTGCCGCTCATGTTAATGTGGCTTATATTAATGTTGCTCATGCTAATGCCCCTAATGCTACTGTCCCTCATGCTAATGCGGCTCATATGAACGAGGCTTATGTTAACGTTGGTCATGCTAATGCAACTAGTGCTAATGTTGCTCATGTTGCTGCAGCTTATGCTAGTGTTGCTCTTGTTAAATGTCCCCAGTCATGTCACTAGGTGCACAGCTAATTAGCCATTACAAGCCACTTCAAACCCAGTCGTTTGTGGCATCATAAAGGGAAGAGACCACACAGAATAATGAAGGAACTGATTTAACTGGTTGACTGTAGCTGAACAGTCCCTCTTGCCCCTGGGCAGTCACTTCCCCATGTGATGTCACAAAGGAAAAGATTTTGAAATGGCGTGTAATTGGCTGTGCGCGTGGTGACATGAAATGGAACTGTTAAATGTCCCCTATTATGCTGTATTTAGTAGGGGTGGGAATATTCAGTCATCTCACGATTCGATTACGATTCGGAGGGTCGCGATTCGATTATTAAACGATTCTCATTGCATCTCAATTTCAGATTTTTGTACATAGTTTGTATTGATGGGGAAAAATAAACCATCAGGTGAAATCAAAACCCTTTTATTTATACATTGTTGTAACAAATAACTTAACATGAACAGCTGCCCCTTTTCAAATAAATAAAATATTTATCTTCCAATCCACCAGATAAGACTGAACACAGTGTTCAAAAATAGTTCACAAAAATAAACCTCTTTCATCGCGCATTACATTTTCATACATCAAAATAAAACCGATTTACATTGAGGAAATAATTATTCAGCGGCTGTATTATGTAATGCGCATTTCTAACATTCAGTAAACGTGGCAACAGCTCCTCTTCCACTTTCGCTCTCTTTGACCTGCACTTCTCAATGACTTCATTACCCGAGCTTTGGTGCCTCGGTAAAGCGTTGGTCCACGTCTGTGAAGTATCGCCTGCACAGGACGTTGTTCTGCGGTTCCAGGGTATGCAGGAGAAAACAAAAGGTTTCGCTTTCCACGACAGAGTAAAGCTGCTTGCACACCGGACGCGAAACGATTTTTTCGCACGACAGATTACATTCAAAGTCAATGCAAAGACGCGAATCGTGTGTATTCGCGTCTTTGCATTGACTCTGAATGTAATCTGTTACGCGAAAAATTCGTTTCGCGTCCGTTGTGCAAGCAGCTTAAGGCCGCAAATCTTTAGTAATAAAACGACAGCCTTTGTGGTCTTTATTGCCCTGTCAGAGTTGGGTGCCAGCTTTGATACGAGTGTCTGTTCAAGAGTTTTCTGGTTGGAAACAGCAACGGTTTTTTTTCCCTGCTGAAGTAAGCTCGGAGTGGCAATGGGCAAGATCATTTCTCATGTTTGTCGTGTTGCCTACGTACTTGATCAATGCGTTATCCGTCTTGGAAATTGCATAAGTCTTGTCTAGCTCTGTTGTTTTACCATCGATTTCGGGAAATCCAAAGTGTTACAAAACAGCAGCTTTTGAAAAAGCCGGTGGTGCTTGTACCTCTTTTCTCTCTCACACCCGCACCTCTTTCGCGCGATCCGAATTGTAAACACGGCGCACACGTTCTAAGACACGCCCTTCTAGGGCATTCAAACGGTAGGATTGGCCAGCTGTTCAAGCGGTAGGATTCCAATCCTCGAGCTGAATGGCTGGCTAATCCTGGCGCTAGGTTGACTGGCCAATCATAGCACTTGAATGCTCCGGAGGGGCATGTCTTTGGGTGCCATAATAACGCCTAACTCCAAACTACCAAACTCCGGGGGAGGCAGTCCATTGAAAACTGCGTTGATCATCGATTATAGACTTTCCTGCATCGATGCTGAATCGTTCAACAAAGCATCGCGATGCATAGTAGAATCGATTATTTCTCCCACCCCTTGTATTTAGTCATTTAAAATATGTCCAATGGGTCTTTAAAATAAAGTTAAGAATTCAGTTTAAAAAAAACCCACACACATCCAGGCCTAGTGTGACCTCTTCTCTCACCCCGTCTGTGCCGGTGTAGGTACCAGATGTGCTCCGCCTACCATATCTGCTCGGGGTCCTGCGTATAGAGATGACGTTACACATTATAATACTCTGAACCAATGATATTAAAAACTTCTCTGCTGCAGTTCGGTGTGCGCTGCAGGCTGTAATTGACAGGAGCAAATATTCGATTTTGCAAGACTTTACGTGAAATAAAAAAACTTCCGTTACATTTAATTAAATGTAAATGGAAACGTACTTGTAATTTAATTAGCTATTTAATATGTTCCTTGTAAGTTCAAGATGCGAAGTTACGCTAGCTATGTGGCTACGTACGTTGACAGATAAATTGAAAGGTAGAAGGGGACCCTTTGTTTCTGCTAGTCTTCGTTCAAAACGCTACTGCAATCCAGAATTTCTACGGAAGTACTGTAGCGTTCCTATTTTTCTGAGCCCAGCGCTCTCATCCGTCCCCTCTTCAGACCTACCAAAGAAAACCAGTAACTCAAAATTGAAATCATGCCACATTCCGCTAAACGCTTTTCTACAACACTTGAGGTCGATTCATTTCACCAGAACCGAACTCAAAATCGCCGCCTGTAAAAACAAAAAAAGACAAACCCGGAGACGAACCAACTGAGTGTTTCCCACTGCGGTCACACTCAGTTGGTTCGTCTCCGGGTTTGTTTTTACAGGCCGAGCGATTTTATAAGTTCGGTTCTGGTGAAAATGAATCGACCTCGAAGTGTTGTTGTGCGAAGTGTAAGTTTTTCTGAGCGCTGAGCTTAGAAAAATGGGAACGCTACAATACTTCCGTAGAAATTCTGAATTGCAGTTGCGTTTTGAACGAAGACTAGCAGAAACAAAGGGTCCCCTTCTACCTTTCCATTTATCTGTCAACGTACATAGCCACATAGCTAGAGTAACTTCGTATCTTGAACTTACAAGGACCGTATTAAATAGCTAATAAAATTACAAGTACGTTTCCATTTACATTTAATTAAATGTAACGGAGGTTTTTTTATTTCACGTAAAGTCTTGCGAAATCGAATATTTGCTCCTGTCATTATAGCCTGCAGCGCGCTAACATGTGGCTACCGCATCCAGACACCAACCGTACTGCAGCAGAGAAGTTTTTAATATCATTGGTTCAGAGCATTATAATGTGTTACGTCATCTCTACACGCAGGACCCCGAGCAGATATGGTAGGCCGAGCACATCTGGTACCTGCACCGGCCTGAAACACGAGCGGTTTTGAAATGGGCGGGGAGGCTATGCTAATGAGGCGCTGCTCTGATTGGCTGCCTGGCCGCTTCGATACCGGGGGAGGGTGCAGACCTGAAAAACTAGGAAACCAAGATGGCAGGTATTTCAGGACAGCTCTCTGCGGCATCTATTGCTGTGAAACCGCACTTGTTTGATCCCGAATTCGATGCCGAACGGGAGGAAGCAATTGAAGTATTGCAGCAACGTTTACAGCTGGATATCAATCAGTGGAAAGTTGAAATTTTAGTGTTTTGCTGGTACTGTCTCGCCTTGTATGCATGTGATTGTAGCTGCACTGTTATATAGTCATGTTATATACCCACTTGGCTATCCGGAGGAACCTTTGCTAAAAGCTCCTGTCAACCATTTCCACCAAAACTAAATGCAAATTCCGACACCAAGCTATGAAATTAATTTATAGCAAAAACACACAAACGGCGTAAGCGTTGCTTATGTGGAGCAAGCGAATCGATAACTTCTACCGAAAAAAAAAATCCGTATCCGATATCCGCTTTCTTTTCGGCTTTTTTTGTTCGACAGAACAATTTTCGAAGGTGGATGAAATTCCGCCACGGCAATGCAGAGAAATCGTTTGTAATACCAGACACGTTATGGTGCGTTTCGAGATTGGGATCTGAAAGCTAAACCCACACTATAGCAAAGTACCCGGCTGACTGCGGTCATGGATAAGTAAAACGATCGTTTCACAGCAGCAGAAAACAAACTGAAACACGTACCCTAAGCTCCGCAAAGCCCACGTTTGGTCTGACTGCAGCCTTATCAGCCCAACTTTGCAGACACGCACAACACCTCTCCAGTTAGCTTCAACTGTAGCGGCTACGGTCAGGTAACATTATGATGAAACTACCACCTTGATGCTAACCAAAGTAACACAAGCATACCAATCAGAATTACTGCATATAAATAAACCAGGAGCATTTTTTAAGTAGCATGGAAGGCGAACTAACATACGGTAGTAACCGTGCGGTTATTATAATGACGGAGACAAACGTTACCCTGCAATACAGGTTTTACAGACGGGAAGTTTTGTTACCGTGAACAGTTGTATCAAGCATCTAAATTACAAACAAGTATAAAAAGTTAGCTTCAAATGAGGCTTATGTTCACACACCTTCTGTTGAATGTCCCCTGATATTACTCTTACATATTTAGGACACAAACATTAACAACAGTAACTTAGCTGCGTTAGCCGCAGTGCTACTGCCACATTCAACAGGCTATCACGTTAGGTAGGCTTATGTAGTAAAACAACACAAAATGGTAAAACTTATTGCTTGTGGTCTGTGAGTCACGGACAGTTGCTATCGATCCAGGCTTTATCTTCAGATATTTTACAAAGCCTTCGTTTGAGGCCAGTTGTTAGTGCCAACTATCGTTAGCAGTCCTGCTAGGCACCCGTAACACTTTAACTTCACTTACATTATTTGCTGTTATATCGTTACTTACAGCTTGTGGTTCTGAGCGCTTGATTGATGCAACTGCTCCAGGTTTGAGAAGCAGCTGAGATGTATATCCAGCATTGAATTGTCCTTTATTGACAAAGCTGTCTTTGGTGAAATGCTGAGCACAAACAGCTAACGTTCCCTTTGAGTGTGGCTGTTTGCCGCCAGCAAACAAAAAAGCTACCCACTGATTTCTGGTGGCATCATCTTCTGGAAGAGAAAATAGTTGTGCTTTTTTTCGCATCCAAAAAAACACGGATGAGCAGCTTTGGGAGACATACTGACGAAACTGCACCTCAAATGATCCGCGGTTCTTCTTTTGTATTTCCGGAAGTGTAGACGCTACTAAGGCGTAATATGATCCGCGGTTGTTTATGCCTGCTAGAATAGTTTCCGGGGTGGGCAGGTCCAGCGCCGTGATTGGCTCTGGCTAGGTCTGTACTAATTGGACGGCACAACCTGACGTCAGGTTTTGCCCAGATCTCGTGAAGATCTCAGGACGAGCTGTTCAGAGAGGAAATCACGCTCAGGAAATCACGTTCTCTGATTACGGCAAAACTCCCGCATCTTATGTTTAGAAACTTCACAGAGGTTGAGTATGGACATCCAACATTATAACATTACTTGTGTGTATTAAAAGAAGGATCAACATAATAGGTCCCCTTTAATGTTGCTCATTTTAATATTGTTCTGGCAAATGAAGCTGGTGTTATTGCTTCTCATGCTTATGTTGCTTGTGTTAATGCTGCTCATGTTAATTGTGTTCATGCTAATAATGCTTGTGCTAATACTGCCCTCGCAAATGGTTTTTGTGCTAATGCGGCTTATGTCATGCAGATTCCCATTAATTACTGGAATTTTCTGCTCAAATCTCTGAGGACAGGAAATAGGGAGGGCTTTTTGAAAATCTTATGTGCATTCAGGTGTGTGACTCGTACTGAAAGATGCTAGTCTGATGGTTTACACCTGCTTGTGAGGAAGTTTGCACTTGGGTCAGTTTACGAGTTAAATCTGCGTGTTTTTCCCTCAGTGTTGTCATCTGGTTCATTTTTGGATCCGTGCTGATAGCCTGTCTCTTTCTCTCAATCGTCTCTCTCTCTCTCTCTCTCTCTCTCTCTCTCTCTCTCCTTATATCTCTCATTCTCTCCCTCTCGCTCACTTTTTCCTGAAGAGTGGAAAAATCCTCAGACCAGGTGATGCGGCCGGTGAACACAGACGCTCTCTCTAAGTGGGTGGGGCACATTCCCGAAGAGTTGTTGAATGACATGCCGCAGATCGCTCCCATGCTGGCACGCCTGGGATACGACCCCCTGGCCAACCCCCCCAACTACACCAGACCGGACCCCCGTCTCCAGGACAACATCGGAAGGGTGGGTAATGGGAATGGTGTGAGGTTCCTTCCTGTTCTCGCCGCTGCCCTTCAGGCTGTCTGTTTGCACGTATGAGTGCAAGTGTGCCAGTCCAGTTGGGCTTCTGTGTGCGTGTGTGCGTGCATCTTGGCGTCTTGCGAAGCAGCAGCAGTGAATATTTTTGGATTTCTGTCACATTTTCCGGAGCTTGGTGACCCTGCCAGTGCCAGTCTCCTCCTCTTTTTCTATCCTTCCTGAGAGGCATGAATTATCTGTCCATTGCCTCATTTTTCCTTTTGATTAGCCTGCCAACTTCAGAGCCGCTGTGCATCCTGCAATCTGATTGGCCAAATACAGAACCACTGTCCATCATCCATTATGTTTCACACAGAATGTTCTTCAGTTGTCCGGGGCCATGTCCCCCCGAAGCAATTTTTTAGCCCGCTTGGCCTCTGGGCCAATCAGGCTTATGCTGTGGTTAGATGCCTTCGTGGTGGTCTGTTGTGCGTCCATGAACTTTTTGCCTTGTCAGCGCTCTAGCGCCTTCAGTTTTTCACAAATCCTTTTCATGTCTTAAATTCGTGTAAATGCGATGAAAATCTAGGCCAAGTTTGATTTTGGACATGTTTAGCCAAGTGGGCGCAGTGGCTTTGCCACTATTTTTGTAATCTAATGCACTTTAAGGTGCAAATTGAAGGTGAACTGCATGACTAAAGAACCACATTATTATTAATAATAATAATAATAATAATAATAAAGAATAATAATATTATTATTATTATTATTAAGTGCCGTGTGAGGACATTGTAAGTACGCAGCTTGACTGAGGCTGTGAGGGAACCAATCGTTACCTGGTGCCCTTACATGACTCTTGGGTAACTACGACACAGCTTCTCATGGCGGTCTCCAAGCAATTAATGAAAAAAAATCACTGTTTAGGAACCACATGTCATATATTCATGGAAAAAACAGTCAAAAATATTATAGTTATGGAAAACTGTCAAAAACTGTTTTGCTAAACATTTTAAAACCTGTTTTGCTAAACAACATGTCAAGAATTGTTTCTGTTGAAGCCTGATTGATTGATAAGGAATGTGTAATAATTGAAGGTTGATATTAACCACTTGTTTCCTGCATATTTACATTACCGCAACTCACGCCTGCCCGATCTCTTATCAGTTGGCTTATCGAACTTGCCCGGAAACGTGTGTACTCGTATGACTGCCGACGGGCTCGAGTCCCGGAGCCGCGTCTTATCACGTTGCTCGCTTTGCATCTAAACGCGCAGAACTGTTATCATTAATGCTGTTTTGCTTTGCGTCTAAACACAGATAATGGTTTGTGTTCATGTGACGTTATGATTGGTCTTGGGTGATATAAGAAGTAACGTGCATACATTCCATTACTTTCAGTTTGTAAATTTTGTTTCGTTCATTTTCACCGTGATCACATTGTGACAGCCAAACAAACTGATGCTGGTCCTGCTGTTGCAGGACAAAAAGCTTGTGAAGATGCTGTCATCCCGCGGGCCATATGTGTGAAACAGTGAAGAGGAATCGTCAGGGTGAGCGAACGGTGAAACCACGTCGTATTGTTGATAACAACTACGGTATGAGCGGTGTTGATCGCAGTGATCAACTGGCTAGTTCGCACCCGCCGACTACGAAAAAGTTGAGACTGTGCGAATCTAGTGTAGCTTGCGCCAATAACGGTGTAAGGAAAGAGTCATGCTACATGTGCGTGAGTTATGAGATTCCATTATGCGTCGAACCATGTTTCCAAACTTACCATACTGTCAAGAATTTTTTATGTAAGTTTTTCATGTCGCCGTCATTCTCTCACCTCAAGTCTGTTTCTTTGGAAGTAAAAGATGCATATAGCGTAATTGATTGCATTTTTATTGTATATCGCATGAACTCAAGTCAGTGTCTGGATGGTTTAGATGCTAAACAGCACAGTTCTTCTCACCCATTATGCCAGCGACCATCAGTGAAAATAATCCGGGCCAGCGCGCACAGCAGCAATCACTGCTGCCCTGTTAAACACGACTCGCATGAGCAATCTTTCATAGACGGATCCGGGACTCAAGCCCGGCGATTGTTCGCGAGTAAACACTGCTCCGAGCACTAAGTGGTTTTAACATCAGTGCTCTGAAGTAGCTAAATTGTAGACACGAAGGAGGAGCGCTTTATGTAATTTAGCCTAACAAATGAAAGAAACAAAAAAAAAAAAAAAAAGCTCGACTCAGAAAGCCCTAAACAAGTCATTGAGTTTTAGCAATACACCAATACCATCTCATATTAGCCTACCACCTCTGATCTGTCACCACAACTTTATTGTCTAAGACTTCAGATGACCATGATGTTAGGCTAGCAAGCCGTAGCTGATATTTTCTGAGGCCATGAGGTAGATGAATAATGCTGATAATTCACTTAAGCTGTTTGCTGCGATTGAATTGGGTAATTGTAGCTCACGGACGAAGTCAGGCGGCTACTATGGATTCGTGCTTGTCATCTCCACCGCCGCATCTGCGTCCGTAGACACTTCTTTGTGGACGCTGAACAGGCTGTAATTTTTCACCGCTTACATTCATATTTGGTATAGACGTGTGTTATACTTACAACCCCAATTCCAAAATAGTTGGGACAAAGTGTAAATTGTGAATAAAATCAAAATGCAATGACTTTCAGATCACATGAGCCAATATGTTATTTACAATAGAACATAGATAACATTTCAAATGTTGAAACTGAGACATTCTACATTTCTATCCTCAAAATGAGCTTATTTCAAATTTTCTGGCTGCAACATGTCTCAAAAAAAAAGTTGGTACACAGGCAAAAAGAAGAGCTGAAAAAGCAATTAATATATAAGGGAATCAGCTGAAAGAACATTTAGCAAGTAATTACGTTAACTGGCATTAGGTGTGCAACATGATTGGCTATAAAAGGGATGTCTTAGAGAGGCTGAGTCTCTCAGAAGTAAAGATGGCCAGAGGCTCTCCAACCTGTGAAGGCTTGCATAAAAAAATGTGGAATACTTTAAAAACAATGTTCCTCAATGTCAAGCAGCAAAGGCTTTGAAGGTCTCATCATCAACAGTGCATAACATCATCAAAAGATTCAGAGAAACTGGAAAAATCTCTGTGCGTTAGGGACAAGGCCGAAGACCTTTACTGGATGCCCGTGATCTTCGGGCCCTCAGACGCCACTGCATCACTCGCCGGCATGATTCTATCATTGACATTACTAAATGGGCCCAGGAATACTTCAAGAAACCACTGTCCGTAAACACAGTCTGCCGTGCCATCCGCAGATGCCCCTTAAAACTCTATCATGCAAAAAGGAAGCCATTGTTGAGCATGATCCAGAAGCGCCGCCGTGTTCTGTGGGCCAAGGCTCATTTAAAATGGACTATAGCAAAGTGGCAAAGTGTCCTGTGGTCAGACGAGTCCAAATTTGACATTCTTGTTGGAAATCATGGGCGTCGTGTCTGCCGGGCTATAGAGGAGAAAGACCACCCCTCCTGTTATTAGCGTTCAGTTCAAAAGCCAGCATCTCTGATGGTGTGAGGATGCATTAGTGCATATGGTGTGGGACACTTGCATGTTTTAAAAAGCACCATGAATGCTGAAAGGTATATAAAGGTTTTAGAGCAACATATGCTCCCCTCCAGACGAAATCTGTTCCAGGGAAGGCCTTGTGTATTTCAGCAGGACAATGCAAAACCACATACTGCAGCTATGACAACAGCATGGCTTCATAGTAGAAGAGTCCGTGTGCTGAACTGGCTGGCCTGCAGTCCTGATCTTTCACAGATTGAGAACATTTGGCACATAATTAAAAGAAAAGTCCGTCAAAGGAGACCCAAAACTCTCCAGCAGCTGGAAGCCTGTATTAAACAACGGTGGGATCAAATTCCAATGGCTAAACTCAAGAAACTTGTTCCCTCAATGGCCAGACGGCTCCACTCTGTGTTTAAAAAGAAGAGGGGATGCTACACCATGGTAAACAGGCCCCTGTCTCAACTTTTTTGAGACCTGTAGCAGCCATCAAATTTGAAATGAGTTCATTTTGTGGATAAAATTGTCAAATTTTTCAGTTTCAACATTTGCTGTGTTATCTCTGTTCTATTGTGAATAAAATACTGGCTGGTGTGATTTGAAAGGCATTGCGTTTTGATTTTATTCACAATTTACACTTTGTCCCAACTATTTCGGAATTGGGGTTGTAAGTTATGGCACCTATCAATTTTGGTTGCCATGGCGACAGTATTTGCGGAATAATGCGCAAGAAAAGGGGAGAAGCGGACTTTCGTGGGCTACACCCATGCGGTCGTGGCGACCGGACCGTGTAGTAGATACTATCTAAAGAGCCTATTCTTTGATGATTGACAAGTGACAAGGTACTATTTTCAGAAGGACTGATTTTGTTACTTTGAAATTGTCCTTGTCCTGCACTTCTGTCACTCACTGTGAAGGTTTTATGTTGGTTCTTTGGCCAATCAGTGCATTGCTGGTACGGTTGGTGCCTTGTTGATTGGTCTCCGTGTGAAGTAAGTCACAAGTTGTGGACCAATGATAGTGTCTGAACACCAAAGAAATTAACTCTCAAATTCATTGACGGACACATAGTTGTCAGCAGGTATTGGATATTTAGGGGTGAGATTCTATGAGTGGTAATGAATATTTTTGAAGTGGTGCAGGCAACTGATAAGTGAAACTGTGAAAATTTAATATGTTGAGACACCCTGTTCCATCTGACAGGGTTACAACCGCATTACCCTCCTCCCTGAGAACTCTAAGTGCTTGTCCTCTTCTCTCCATACTCTGCACTGGGCCCAGCACCACAGAAATTTCCCTGGCTTCCTGCTAATGCATTTTAATTGGCTCTATGACCGTGTGCCAACACGAGGAGGTTCCTGTAAAATGTGCTAACTTACCCCATAATACTCAAGTGATAAAGGAGGTCATTTGGAAGCAGAAGTGAACATTGTGAAATGGGGAACAAGTCAGATTTCAGCAGATTTCATATTAGCTTGTTTATTTTGAAGCACGTGCATTTTCTCTTGGCCTGTTCTAAGTAGTTGTAAATTTATGAACACTGGGTGCAGTTGTAGCGTCGGAAAGGATAAAGATGGCGACAGTTGTGTAATTGATTGCAAGTGTGAGATGTTGTGTTCATCGGTATCAAATTTAGCTGTGTTGATCTGTTTGTTGGGGGATTACCGTTTGTTTTGTGTGAACTGTGCTTACGTTTGTTGTTCTGCGCTTGAAACCCAACCTGCAGTTTATCCAGCGATGGTGGTAGCTTTACACTAGCGACTGTAGCGCACCTCGCTGGCTGCTTTGATACTCTTTGAAGATCCCTGGGGATTTACGTTAATCTATTTCGGATTTGTTTGTACTCCCCTTTATAAATTGATCGTTGAAATGATCTTTGATGGGGAGACCTGCTTTGTGAACACCTGATTCGTTTGATGTGGCAAAATGCCTGAACATCAAGAGCACGTTGGGACAGAAGTTTTGATTCTCTGCGTTTTGATGCTCGTTTGAATTTGACTGAGTGAAGCTCTGTGCCTTAATCAGATGCAGTCGGTTAGTATTTGGACAGTAATACATCTCTGGTTCCTGTTTGTATGAAGGTTTTTGCCGTCAGTAATCAGCAGGCAGGCACCCTTTGTTCGATTCAAATCAGATAATCGACTCGACCAGTTAAGTATTATATTTGGTCTCACAAAATGGGGGGACTAGGGCTAAAAAGGGCTGTCAAACCACACAGGGTAATCCCAGTTTGGCTGTTTATGACCATAAATTATAGCTGATACTTTGCACTATACTCTAATATTAATTGTTTAGTTTTTAATGCAAAGTTATGGAGTTCTGAGCCAAAACATTAAAAATTTTCGCTGTCCGAATACTTTCGGCACTGTCTACTAAGGTATTGTGATGTTTAGCATTTTTGCCCGTTACTGACTGCAGGAGTGGCCTTGCTGTTATACACAGCGTTTAGGAGTTATTCCAGTAGGCTGGTTTCCATGGAGAAAAGCGTTAAATTAGCTTCATGCTGCTCAGGGAAATGGGAGGGATACGGTTGGTTTGGGTTACCATAGATTGTGGCTCAGTCGCCTCCTTTTGGCCATCTGGACGCTCTTGGGTTACATTCTGAGCGAGCACGTTAGGGATTCCTCTGCTCCGGTTCTGTGCTTGTGAGGATTGAAACTGCAACTGCGAAAAAAGCGGCAGTTGACCGGTGTGTGTTTCAGAGGAGAGCCACAAACTGTGTCGCTCTCCCGAGATGGCAGTACGAGCATATTTGTACATTGTTTGCTGATTGGGCATTTCAGATTCGGGTTGGATTGGAGATGCCAAATTTTTGTTCTTACAAAAAAAAAAGATTTAACAATGCCTTGCAGTCCATAAGCGCATGGACTGTTGTTTTTTCAAAAAATGGCTGTCATTTCCACTTGGCTGCACTGATGTACATGTAAAGACCAGTGAATTACAGCTAACAGTATCTACTTCAACCTCCAATACAAAGTGCTGCTGGAGCACTAAAATTGTGTCTCTGTCCAGACACTCACACACTGACCCCGAGTGGTCCCCAGCCCTGTGTCTGTTTATCTACCTTAGCCTGCTATGCCTGACTGAAATAACTGTATCTCCCCGACGACGATAGTCGGGAGATACTATGGTTTAGTTCCGTAGTTTCTGTTCCAGGCTCTGGAGGCTTCAAAGTTTATAGGATTTTTCTCTAAATTTGCATAGTCAATGATGGTTATTTGGCAATGCTCAAGATCAATTCTCAGCAATTTCTCACTTCCAATACGGCCGCCGGCGGCCATTTTGTCGAAAAAAATTTTTTTTGCAGATTTTGTGTTTTCTGCTCCCTTTCAGCACATTTACATATATATATATACATGCACAGGGATACATATTAATGTCATAGCAAGAGTAAAAACCGTAACATTGCGGCTGTAAAAAATTTGCAAGTGATCTCTCATGGGGATCGGGGAGATACACGACTCGGTCCCTGCGGCGACCGAGTTATCTAGTTTCCAGATAAAACGGGGTCTCTTGCTTTTGTGCGAGGTTCGCTTTGGCAGGGTTTCCCTGTAAACCAACGGGATCGAAGATCCCCAGGAACAGGGCTGATGACAGCTGGTGCACAGCTTCAACAGTTCACGCACCGCCTCGCTTTTTAAGAGGAGAACCCTCGCCCAGATCTGCTTCAGTGATGCTCTTAAGCTGCTTTCACACCGGACGCAAAACGAATTTTTCGTACGACAGATTACATTCAAAGTCAATGCAAAAGCGAATGCACGCGAAAAGGCGTGCATTGGCGTGCATTGACTTTGAATGTAATCTGTCGCATTTAAAAATTCGCTTTTGGCATCGTGTGAAAGCGGCTTTACTCTGAACTGCTTCCTTTCCTTCGAGGTCACATTCTGGTGTCTTTACATTACGGTGTGCTGCACAGTGTAATCCCAGGTAAGAAATTAAACTTGTATTAAATTTTTGGAGGTGACCATTTTTGCCCCTACTGACTATAATCCTGGGGCCTTTCAAATAAACTGTAGGCAAAATACATTGCATAAAATATCATTCCAGCTTTTGAGGAATCCATGTTTTTTTCAAAATGATTTTGTAAAAAAACAAGTGGCTTTTTTGCCTCCTGCCTAGTCTGTGATGTAGTGGGAGATTGGTCTGAATTGTCTTTGATATTTTGCTGTTTCTGGGGTTTTTTGAGAATTATGGGGGCATTTTTGGACTATTCACTTCTTTTTTTCCAGCTCTAGTTTAATCCAAGCCCTGAGGAATCTGCTCAAATGAACCAGCCCTGCCATGCAGAAAGAGATGGGCTTTTTGTTAAAAGGTGCCTTTGAAACCTGGAATGATTGACTGTGATTGACTGATGCGTAAGTGATATTGTGCTGTCACAATGAGAAGGGCAGGTTGTTAATTAGAACTGTGATGATCTTACTGCTCGTATGTGCCGGTTATTTCGCGGTATGGTGCGACTCTACGTGTGCGACAGAAAATGCTCTTCTGATGGCGATGCGGTACGTGCTCAGCGTTAAGATCGGCGAAGACCGTCTCGTGAGCACTCGCTGTCAGAAATGGGTCTTGGCGAGCCGCTTGTTGCCACTGGCAACCAGGACTTATGTATTCAGCCTGTGTTGCATATGATGGCGGAAGGGGTGGGGGGTGGGGGGTGGGGCGGCTGTGAAGAGAGGGGAGCTGCAATTGGAGCCTGCCACCCTGTGGTGGATGTCGGAACTGCAGTTTGGGTGAAGATTTAATAATGCACTGTAACTGCTGGGGAAATTGCGGTTAGATTCATCACATCGTCGTGAGGTTACTGTTAGTACTGATGTGGAATACTGGTCCTAAATACTCCTCCTCTCTGTCTGTTTGCTGCAGAACTTTCCAGAAGGCATGAGTCCCAGTTAACATGAGGACGAGGAAGACTGTCAGGAGAGGAAGGTTGTTGGACATTCCTGCATGGCAGGACATTCCTGCTGGTCCTGGTTTGTGGTTGTCTGGTCAATAAGCAGTTGGAATTTACTTTCTTTCCAGGATATTCAAAGTATTCCTGCACTCCAAAAAAAAAATTGGAGGAAGGTTGAAGCAGGACGCCTGGGCATCACAGGAGGTCCCGGCATTTTCTGAGGGGATTGACGTTTCCGTGGCAGCCCAAGGACAGGACCATCTTTCCTCCTAATAGATCTCCTCATGAAAGACCCTGATTTTAAATCAATCAGAGAGAAATCAAGTTTAACTTCAGTCTTCGGCATGACCATGATGTGTTCCTCTATCACCTCCTCATGCCTCCTTCACCAAGAATCTTGGAGTATTGTTTAGTTTTTCTGATCCAAATCTTTGAACTTTGCTGTAAAAAGTGGCTAATATAAGCAGAGGCAAATGCTCGCCATGGAAGCGAATGTGTTTTTGAAGGAACTGATAACTATTTTCACATCTCATTGCTTTTTTCTGAAGCTTCGGCAGGTTTATCGAGAAATTCTATGGGTGCCAGTGTTCGGCATCATAACTGGATTGAATTAATGAAGTTCTGTAAATGATGATCCATAAAAAAAGGTGCATTTTTGGTTGTTTGAATCAAAGATGGAAGGATGTTTAATTTTTATTTTATGAAGTGAAAAGGCCAGCCTTAGGGTCAACTCTTTGTGTCTTCAGAGATGAGTGCCAAACAATTTTGCGAATGTCAACAATATTTTTTCAGCAAAAATGAATAAAGATGGCACACTGCAACTCCATGTTTCCTTCTTTCTTTGGTAAAACATCCCTGCTTGAGATTGATGAAAAGAGAAAATAACTTTATTTGTGTAGCACCTTTCAGAACAACTGTTACTAAGTGCTTCACAAAGAGGGACAGTAAAGAAAACCAGAAATCAAAAAAAGAATAACACAAAATGGTAAAATATGGCATCAGTAACGGCACAGATAATTATGCACAACAATGACAAAATATACCAAGCTCTTTGTGCCTTGTAATCATTCAGAAGCCAAACGATAAAAATGAGTTTTGGGAGATGAAACGCTGAGAGTAAAGTTTCTAGTCTCTGCTCCTCAGATAAGCTCGGGGTCATTAGAGCAGAAGCCCTGTCACCCTTTGTCTTAGGCCTTGACCGAGGAATAGTTGATAGGGCGTTCTTGAGTGTTATGGAAAAAACTAGCAAATAATGAAAAAGTTGATTCCGAGAAAAAGACAGAAAACTATCCCTCTGGGGTTAAGCTCTTGTCCAACAATGAAACTGACATGGTAGTTACGGTATTTGTTAATTACATAATAACAGATATTTATGGAGGGATTTTTTTTCTTTTTTATTAGTATCCCTGGCAATATGACTTAAGAAATTTTTCCATCTGAAAATATAAAATGTCAAATCTCAAAATGATGGACAAAAACCTAACGATTATGCAGCTGCAGTGGCATTTGACAGTTTTTCAGTGTTAACTCCATCATCTGCTTCCCTCTTCAAGCCATTTTTTCAGTCGTTATTAGCACGTGAATTGCGTGAATTACGAATTCTGACCATGAAACGTCCTGCACATCCAATGCTCTGCAAGGGGACTTGCCTCACAGATCAGATAATATAGGTGTGCTGCTTCATAACTGGCTAATTCACTGACCAGGTTTTATCATTAGAAAATAGAAAATTTTATGTGGAAGAACCAAGGAAGATCAACTTGCTTGATTTTTACTTCACAACTGATTAAATACCGATGACTTGCTTGGTTTTGCCACAGGAAAACATAGGAAATTAATGATTATTTTTCATGTATCTTACTGTATATGATGATGCAAAGCCTAATAAGTACAAAAATGGTCCTAACTTAATTTCGAACAAAAATTAGACTTGCTAGGTTTTTCCATAACACTCAAGTGTTGTCAGAAGACTTCAAGCTATGGGTTGGTGAGTAATGATTTAGAAGCTCAGCCAGGCCGCTTGGTGCAAAACCATAGAGAGACTTAAAGGGATACTCCAGTCATTTATCATATTTGAAAAGACACAATTATTCGCTAGATTAACATAATTTCTACCAACCCTGAATTTTTTGTTGATTTCCTAGGTCGTTAACCATTTTAAATCTATTTTTACTGCATTTATGATGTGTGCCGCCATTCTTGATTCCGCAAAGGGAAGTGACAACAACAGTGCTGTAAACAACCGAACTGGGCTACTAATGTTCGCCTAATCAAAATGCGTATTGCATGATTTAATAATGTAATACTGCCATGCTAGTCACATAACAATGTCACTATTGCACTTACTCTGCAAGAGATGTCATTTTCGTGGAGTATCCATTTAAAATTCAGAAGTTATATTTTGAAATTAATTCTATAATGAACAGACAGCCAGTGGAGGGATTTTATAGTAGGGCAGATATGATTTTGTGATTTTTGTTAAAAGTTTGGCAGTTGCATTTTGTATACCCTTGACATCATGCAATCAATTTTTTGATTAAGGCAAGCTAACACCCAATTGCAGTAATCGAAATGAGAAGTAATAAAAGCAGGAATCACTCCTTGGATATCATTAAAATACATGGACGATTTAATTCTGGATATATTTCTCAGGTGGAAAAACATGACTAAGCCAGCCTTTTAACATGGGACCCGAGAGTGGGGATCTGGTCCAATATAACTCCAAAGTTTTTAACAGTGGGAACCATGTGTTCAGCAAGAGATGCAAGAGCAGGCAGAAATTGGCCACAAGTGAGCTTGGGGCCAATAATTTGGATTTTCATTTTGGAGGAGTTTAGCTGAAGAAAATTTGCTGACAGCCAATTATTATGAGCAGCCAGGCAATTAGACAGGAAAGATAACACGGCATATTCAGATGGTTTGCTGGACAAATACAGCTGTGCATCATCACCATAGAAATAAAATACCATACCATTTTATAATTTGGCCTAGAGGGAGTAAATATAAAGAAAATAAGACTGACCCTAGAATGCAGCCCTGTGGCACTCCATGCATCGAAATTGCTTGAGATAAGGTAAAGCTATCCACGGACAACAAATAATCTCTCAGAAAAGTATGAGTAGAATCACTGTAGAGCGATCCTAGAGGTACCATCCTGTTCTTAACATTTCAATCATAATGTTATGATCCACTGTGTCAAATATGGCACAAGGATCAAGCAGAGCCAGTATTGAGCATTCACCTTTATCAGCCTTCCTTAAGATATCATTTATAACTCTTACAAGGGATGTGTTTGTGCTGTGTTGCTGTTGGAAACCTGATTGAAATTTCTCAAAAATACTGTTATTGATCAGAATTTCCAAAAGATGATTTGAGACCATTCTTTCAAGGATCTTTGATATAAAGGCAAGCTTAGAAATCAGTCTATAATTGCTATGGACAGAGGAATCGGATTTTTTTTTTTTTTGGGAATTTTTCCTTTATTTGACAGTTGTACAGTGTAGAGAGCCAGGAAGGTTGGGGAGAAGAATGGGGGAAGACATGCAGCAAATGACCTGAGTTGGAATCGAACCCAGGTCGCTGCGTTAAGGACACAGCCTTTATGGTACGCACGCTTAGACCGATGAGCCACCGGGGCGCCCCCGGAGAGAGGAATCAGAACCAGATTTTTTGAGAAGTAGCTGGACACTCGCAGTCTTAAAATAATCTGGAACATATCAAGATTAGATGAAGCACTGTTAATTACCGAAAGGAGGCATGGAGCTACTGTGTCTTGCACCTCTAAAAAGAATTTGTTTGGTATCATGTCCAGTGGGCTTGAAGATGGTGTTTTCTGTAAAACGGTTTCACTTAAATCTTGGATAGTAATTTCCTTAAAAGCACATAGGGTAATCAGCTGAGGAAAAGCTAAGTCTGACATGGAGGTGGAGGGGTGAGTCTTTGACCTGATGTTCTTGATCTTACCTGTGAAAAAGGTCAAAAACTTTTCAGTCTGCACTTGAGAAGATGGGGACACCAGGAGAGCCAGGATTGGTTAATCGATGTATGGTATTAAACAAAATTTTGGGATTGTGCTGATTGGAGCTGATAAGCTCTGAAAAGTATTTTGCCCGTGCATCCTTGACTTAACTGTCATGCGACTCAATTAAAAATTTCATATGGTCATGGTGACCTGAGAGCTCTGCTTTCTTCCACTGTCTCTTAGTCTTTCTACACTCCCTTTTTACGCCCCAGATTCTTTCTGTAATCCAAGGAGATACGGTTGGTGACCTGGATATAAATAAACGTTTTACGGGAGCAACAGTGTCTAGTACAGTGGAGTCATTTATATTCAGGAGGACAAGGGCTATGCGCTGAGTTCTCAGAACAAGGGATTCAAGGGTGGAGAAATCCCTGTAAAATAATCAGCTGCGTTTACAAGACTTTTTAAAAACAACATCTAGCCCTCCCCCACGACCACCAGGTCCGAGAAAGCTGATAAAATCATATTCTGGGGGGCAAAGTTCTAAAAACAAGCTATGCTCACCTGATTTGGACCAGGTCTCAGGTAAAAAACATAAAATTGTCAGAAAAAATAAAATCACTTTGAATAAAACTCTTATTAGAGAGAGACTGAACATTTAAAAGGGCTAATTTAACATCAGAAGTAGGAGGCACAGAAGATTTAGCAACCAGAGCGACTGGACAAAGGTTTCTTTTTGGCATGCGTGTCTTTCAAGGAACAGTTGAAAATGTACGCCTATTGGATATCACTGCTGGAACAACTGCAGAACCTGATATTTAGGCAGAGTGAACCAAGTCAGGACCTTCAGGGTTTTGTGTGTCAAAGGCATTGCCTGACACAGACTGCGGCTGAGTCAACTAGTCAGATTAGATAAAGTAACTGTGCGCTTGGAGTGCATTTTGTTCATCCTGATGCTGGTTGAAACAGGAAAAGCAGATCCTGGAGCTGCTCCTTGCTGTATTGCGCTGGCCGAATCAGCAGCAGAGGATTCATGCCCAGGATGCAGAGGGAGACCTATTCTAAAAGGGAGGGTGGGGTCGGACCCAATCTGTCCAAAACGCCAGCCTACCCAGTAAAGCTGGCTGCAGTTGAAACTGACCTTGCTTTTTTTTGGGTAAACGAGAACTTTTGATGTCATAATGTTAGCAATTATCAATCTCATTTATCTGCAGCATTCGCTTGAGTGAGATATCTCTAAGAGACGAGGGCAGGGCTGAGAATGATCACTGGCAGTACGTTTGCTGTACTGGGTAGAAAAGAATGAGCTTCTTTTTCTGGATTTTGTTGAACTTTTCCGAATACCAGCAGTGCTAGAGGCCATAAGTTAAGTTGGCAGTAAGCTTGTGGACCCCCAGTCTGTTTAAATGAACCCCACCTGTTCCGTAAAAGTTCAGCTGCACCCAGAACAAGCTGAAGTTGACAATGAAGCTCAGTTTTTTAGCAGTGCAAGTGGAGGAAAGCCAGGTATTTAATGCCAGTAAACTGCTTAAATGGTCAGTTCCTTTCCCTAATGCTGGAATTGGACCAGAGTCACCAGACACAAATATTTGAGCTGGGACGTGCTGTGGAATATCCATTAGGTGCATAACCTCCCTCTTAAACTGCTCTGAGCCACGTGCCATTCCAGGACTAGAGTTATTCGTTCCCACATGCACAGTAGGATGGTCCACTAAGATTTGTGGCAATGATTGGACCATATTACTCACTAGCATTGGGTAGACAGACAGTTTTTAAAACTTTGCTTGTAACATTTCTCATTATACAGTCACCTACCGGCAGTGACTTTAGATTGATGTCCTGACGGTTGTGAGCAGCATCTTTTTCGAATGTCCGTTGCATGTTCCTCTGTGATCCCATCTTTTTTCATGAGGCATCATTAGCTTTAGCCGCTTTTGGTCCGTTGCTTACCGCCGTAGGCCACTGCGAGACGCTCCTCCTCGGTTTAGCAGTGTCACAATACTCAGCACTAGCTACTTAGCTAGTAGTATTAATAATAGCCATATCATTATCATTTGGCTCACCAGAAGAGCGCCAGCTGAACTCCAGTTGAGACATCCGATGAACTGTGTTTGTTGTTACTGGCTCCTCTTTTACCCCAGGCAATGTCTGTCCAGAGCTCAGTGTTTGATAATGTGGGGGTAGAACAGGTCTTCTGTGTTTCTCCCCCGGTTAGCTAGTAGCTCATACCCGGATCACTTGTGATGCCAGTCTCCAACGAGGTCGGGCCTGTTCAGAGAATAGTGTCCGCATGGTCATCACCGTGGGGCACATTTATCCCAGGAGCCACACTGCAACTGTGGATCTGATCATCAGCCGGTTCTGATCCACCAGCATGGGAAGCAACAAATAGTGTGTCAATAAGTTTTTTTGTCCTCTAGTATTTTGTAGGGGTGAGAGATTCTTTTTTCAAGCTCTGTGATTTTCTGGCCTTACTTGGCTCAGCTTGCACACTCAATGAAAGGAACAGAGAAGGGAGATTACTTCTTAATTTAAGTTTGAATTAATACTATACAATATAAGACGTCTTATTTAATTATGGTGTTCACTGATTTATGCATTTAATTGACAGGGACAATGCACATTCATAAATGTGCCAGAATTAGCCAAGATGCCTAGTTTTCGTATGCAGTTATCCATTTACATGATTATATTTGTATTTTCCAACATCACACAAATGTGGAATATGGACATCTTTGTACACAAAGTTGTGTTTTTCCTGTTATCTAAAAAAAAAAAAAAAAATTAGTGTTCCTGTTAGTCTATCAATGCCTGCTATTTCTTTTGGTTGCCAGGCAACGCTTTGGCTGCAGGTCTTCAAATCATGTCATTTCATGCCGCAGGAAAGAGTGTAGCCTCGTATTTTAAACTCGAAGTCAAAACAAACAGGCAGACTAACACAAGGGCAAACACAGGCTGGCAGGTGCAGTCAAACACAGATTGACGGATGACCTGGCAGATATCTGATGAGTACCCAGATCCCTGTACTTGCTGTGTGATCTCTACCCAAACAACCCTCTGCTGGGCTGCTATGTTCACTTCTTAGCTCATGGAGTAACATAGCACCTTGGCATCAAGAGGACAATTGATGCAACCACAGTATGTCCATCAGCTAGATACTAACAGGACAGTGGAAAGCTTGAAGGTTGGAGGTTTATGACCGACGAAAGACACGGTTGTCCGTGGGGGTGACTGATCGCCGAGGGGAAGAATGGATGACCGAGGGTGAATTATCAAAATTTTGCTCCATTGTGGTTTCTGACTTAATTTCTTGGCCAAGGGCAGTGGGTAAGTTTCAGTTGTTATGAGCAGATTTTGGTGTGGATACCTTATAATTTAGAAACACACCTCTGCCTTTTATTGCTACACTGTGCTGTTTTTGCACAGAAACATGATGACTATTAACTTGGTTTAAAATACCAAGCAGCAAGGGGAACACCATCCAAACTTGTTCATGCAGCCGAAGAACAAAACTACTTGACCCCGACGTGATTTGAACACGCAACCTTCTGATCTGGAGTCAGACGCGCTACCGTTGCGCCACGAGGTCTTGAAACTGCCTTGGCACCGACAGCGCATAGATTTCGTTCAGAGGCCACTATACACTGACGTAAACCAAGTCGATTAGTTTCTAACGCGCACAGACCAAATTAGTGACACCACGCAGTAAAACCAGTAAAACCTAAGCTAAATCGATGGGTTGCTACATGGTGGAAGTCCAGATACCTGGCCACCAATCCTAATCATCTGGAAGACAATGAATAATTAATACTAAGACAGTATCACACGAAAAATTAACTATTTCTTAAAATCATTCGATCATAATTGCGATTGGGACAAAAAAAATATACACAGTATAATCCCCCAAGATCACTGACACGTATACGTATATATACGTATGGACGTCTATACTTCTTAAGCCAAGAGCTGCACCCCTTTAACACAGCTTCCCTGGTGGTCTAGTGGTTAGGATTCGGCGCTCTCACCGCCGCGGCCCGGGTTCGATTCCCGGTCAGGGAACGTCCTTTTTCGGTTTCTGTTTCACTTCCTCAACATTGTACACTCGCCGGCGCCAGCTGTATGAGTGCACATTGGGAAGTGTATACTGCACGTCGCCATGCACCAGGGGGCGCTGTTATAAAAGAGATATGAGGAGGTATTATGGAAATTTTTTCTTTCAGAATTCTGTCAATGTACTGGAGCGCTGTCGTGTTACCAGTAATAATTTTTTATCATTCTGTATCAAAATGTCAAATACGTCCAAATCACATACCTCTCACTAAAGGTGGATGATATAGGCCATCGGTAAAAATGATGTGCCACAAGAAATAAATGCCATGCTATGAATAATAAAAACAATCTGAGGAAAGGAAATAGCAGAAAAGAGTCAAATATTTGCTAAAAAATAGTACTATAATGAGCAGTATTTCCTGATGATTAAAATTGCAACCCCTTTTATCAAATAGTTCAAAAAAACAAAAGCAAAACAACACCCACTGCAATGCATATTATTAAAAGACTAAAGGCCCCATGTAATCAAAATAATTTTGCTCATTTTTACATGCAAATACCGAGTGATATTTTTTGCATGATTCATCTGTGAAATCACTACTTGAAAAATAAACAAATTTCTATCCAGTTTGAGTGTACTTTTAACTCCCTGTGCCCTGCCCTTAAAAAAAGTTCACTTACCACAAATGTGAGTTTTGTGACCTTATATGTCATCACAGGATGGGAAGTTTATGATAACAAAGTCAGCATATTGAAAAGTGCATCTAGATACAGATTTCTTCCTTTTCTGTAGAACAGAAAAGGAAGCCATTTTATGCTTACTAGCTGCATATAGATTGTGGTCTGAAACTACCATCTCATTGCTGTATGCTGTACTTGCACGTTTGATTTACATTACTGGGCAGCGAGAAGCAGCTGGGATGCATAGCAGTCTACATGTAATAACTAAGGTTGATGCAACTTTGCAGGTCAAAATATGCACCATCACATGTCAGTCAGCAAGAATAAACAATGTCAAATGTCAATAATGTAGCCTTGTAAAGCTAAAGCCTGCCCCAGACAATGCAACTTTGCCTGAGGTAAGTGACACACGTGTATACTGCATCAGGCAATGTTGCACCGTGTGGGGATGGTTTTTGCTGTGTAACTTCCTCGCGTGACAGTGCAGCAGTGTGTCTAGCATGCTAGATATTTTCGCGGCACGCGAGGAAGTTACTCACCGTGTGGGGGCTACCTGCTGCAATGTTACACGTGCTCGACCAATCTGGCGTGCAGACCCGTCATATGATGTGTAGACGAGTCACATGATGCAGAAAAATGGCAGCACCCTCTGAAACTGTAACAGACATCCTGGCCGAGGATAAACGAGTTGAATTGTGGCCATTTTTCTGTATTATGGCTTATGAGTGCTCCTCTTATCTTAACGAGCAGAACTGGATACACCTGATGGTCCCATCTTGAATTTCACGATCTTCTGACAAATCTGATGTTTCAGCGGACTCTGAAAACAAAGCATTTTTTCTCTCATCCTCACTACTTTCATTGGTAGTGTTGCACTTGATTTGTATTGAATTTGGGAGTGAAATATGCAAATGTTCAGTTGTAGGTCTAAGCGAATGTACGCGGTACTGCAGACAAGACTCACTTCCCGAGTTGACGTCTCATGGATTATGTAACTGCACTGAGCGATTTAGCAATCTTCAAGGGGCGTTCCCAAGCCTGGTTTTTATTTGCATTTTACTGTTCTCATAAACAGAATAACAAAAAAACCAGTGCCAGAATCAAATTCCCAGGGCAGAAGTACTGTAGAACGGCTTGAAAACAATTTTTTTTTTAAATTGTGGGTTTCATGGGACCCTCAAGGGGATCAGGAGAAATGTCTGTTTTAAGAATAAAGCCGAAAATCTATAGTGAGTGGCCTTGATCTTTGGTCCTTCAGATTGCACTGAAACTAAGACTGACATGCTTTTGTGGACAATGTTACACACATATTCTGTACCTGCTGGGGGCGGAGCTTCACTAAAGCTACATCTCACTTACAAAGAGAGAAATACTCAAACCCAAGACGCCATGTTTTTTTTTTATGGCCACAGCATTACATCAAGTGGAAAATATCTAGATCTTTTTTTCAACAGTATGTGTTTGGGATTGTTAAAAACTTTGGGATCTCCACTAGAATCTAAAATAAGTCTGAAGAGTAAGTCGGCAGAGTTCGACATTTGTGTTTATGTGGTGGAGGGATTCTAGGGACCTTCTCCCACACGGGTTCTCTTTCAAGAAAAAAAATTGCATTATTTGACAAAAAACAATGAATTTCTGCATCATTTAGACTGCTGCCAATAGGTTGCTATATTTATTATACACAAAACCTCAATTAATAATCTGGGCCTTTAATTGCATCAATCACTAAACTCAACCAGCCTATATTTTGGACAGGCATCTGTATGGGACATGCCTTTAATTCCTTTCTCAAAAAACTCTTGCGAGGCAAACATATGAAGTACTATCGGCAGCATAAATATTAGGCCCTGCATGTATAAAAATTAGGCTATTAGATGCGTCAATAGCAACCTGATAAACAAGTAACATAGATCCGGGCCCAGTTGAACAAAGCACCTTTCACATAGTATTTCATGATCAGAAAAATCCTTTTGATGCACTCTGATCAAAAATTGAGTGGAAAATTCATTAAATAAACAAACGATCTTTATTTCAGACGACATTTGGACAGAGATTTTGTGGTTTTAAAAAAGATTCATTTTTTTCTTAGCATTTTGATCAGCTGTTTCTTTAAACAAGTTGAGCACCAACGCAATTTAATTACTTGGCAGCTGGAACTGTGTTTGTTGTTGAAGCTATAAATTCAGCTACAGCCAAACTCTGGAGGCATTGGTCACATTTCAAGCAATACTAAATGTAACAAGGAGAAATATGCATTAGCCTATGAGTTCCCAACTTGACTGCATCATTCTGGGCAATAGCGAGCTACTATGGCCATAAAGGAACAAAGGAAGGAAGGAAGTGAGTGAGTGAGTCAGTCAGTCACAATCCTTTTTGTGCAGTACCTGAATCCGATTTATTTTAACCCTTGTGTTATGTTCGGGTCAAATTGACTCATTTCAAGTTTTTACGAAAAGAAAAATGAAACAAGGATACATTTTTTTTACCTAAAATTTTTTGTCTTTGGCTCATTTTCTTTGAAGGACATATAAAAGAAAAAAATTTATTGAGTATACATGCTACAATGCCCCCACACATGTATATGCTTCATATGATTTTCGGGTCAGATTGACCCGGATACACACAGAGCCACAGACACAGATAGAGCACACACACACACACACACTCACTGCTTCTCTCTCTCTCTCTCTCTCTCTCTCTCTCACACACACGCTCACTCACACACACACACACACACACATACAGGGGCTCCAAAAATCTAGCAGGTCTTGATGCCCGGTCATCAAACCTGATGACCATCGACAATATGTTAAAGCTTCTTATGTCAGCAGCTGAGCGGGGAGGCTCTCTCATTGTGGATGAGAGAGAGTCAAGTATGACCTCTGGCTTACACTCATCCCAGCCACTGATCCTTCCATCCCTATGTATACATAGGTATATAGAGAGAGAGAGAGACGTACACACTCACACACCTGCAAATTGTGACAATCCCAACACCGTGAGGCTGTCTGCACCTATTTTCCTGCATTCTTTACCTTCTGTACTGTGGGAACCTACACAATATGACAACATTCAAAATTTTCTCACACTGTACCCCTCATGCCTGCACAATGGGGGAGGGGAAAACAGATAAATAATGCATAATAATTTATACAGGGGATCCAGAGGGAGGAGCCCCTGAAAAAACCAGGGGACATGGGTGGTGCTGAATATGACACAGGGCCTCAGTGGCCACAACATCACCTTTGATAATTTCTTTACCTCCCACAACCTGGGACAGGAACTTCTCAAAAGAATGCTGACAATGATTGGAACAATAAGAAAAAACAAGACAGAGCTCCCACCTCAGCTTCTAACAGTAAAGAACAGGCCGTCCATTCATCCAACTTTCTGTTTATGGCCAACACTGCCCTGGTATCCTACATACCCAAAAAGGCCAAAAATGTGGTGCTCATGAGCACTCTACATCGGGATGGAAGGATCAGTGACCGGGAGGACCGTAAGCCAGAGGCCACACCCGACCATAACACCACAAAAGGAGGGGTAGACAACTGTTGGCCTGGTACAGCTGTCAAAGAAGAACTTTATGGTGGCCACTCGTGATCTTTTACAATATTCTGAATGTGTCAGCCTATAATGCGTTTGTAATCTGGATGGCAATCAACCCAGACTTTAACCAAAGGAAGCTCCAATGAAGGCGGCCTTTTCTAGAGGAGCTCGGCAAGGCACTGGTGACACCGCACATACAGAGAAGACAATATCAGTTCAAATAAAAAAAAAAAATAATTAATTGAAACAATATTTCATTTTCTCATAGATAAGCATTATTTATGCCACCTTCAGTTATGCCAGTGTTCATTATAGATTTTTTTAGATATATAATAAATTGACTATCACAAAAACGCCTGATACATCCATTGTTAAAAGTGATAAATCAGAGATCAATAGCAAATATTCATTATATATGTTATCTATATTTTTTGGTATTGAGATAAAGACAATACATGTTAAGTATTTTTATGAACATTTTTATTTCTGTATTGCTTTTAAAATCCCAAAAATAGTCTCGGGTCAGATGGACCTGAACAGTACATGAGGGTCGTAAAAGTGAACCTAACACAAGGGTTAATCAAATCGGATTTGGCTGATCAATACGACAATTCATTAAATTTTTTTTTCCTATAGACTATCTGGCAATCAGAACATCCATTGGCATGAATTTAAAGGAAAAGTAAACGCATGGTAAACCTACCCTGCCAGATAAAGTGCATAATCTCTGCTATCCAAAACGATAAGACATTATATTTCTTATTATATATATATATATATATATTTTTTACACCAAGTAATCTTCGTGTGAATGTCTGGAATAAGACCACTCAAGCAAGCCGCCATGTTCGTTCGGCAAGGAGAGAATGCCTACGTCACTTGGGCTCACATCAGACAGGTTTGGATTGCCTGTTCTTTGGAACACCCAACAGCCGCGCAACCTGTTCCCACGTGCTTTTCCTGATTGACAATCAATCAATTTCAACTTTTTTTTTTTTTACTGAACAATTAAGACCTAACCTAGACTATATGTAGCCTGTAATGATTAAGAGATGATGGTGACAAAAAGATTCATTTACGTTTATGCTTTGATTCGAGACCGCAAGGATGGAAATCTTAATAATTAGGCCAATTAGGAAAAAAATCTCAACTCTCTCGGTTATTCCATGTATCGTTTTGACCTTTTGTTTATCAGATTATGAAAGAGGACTGAAAATAAAGTCCCTATATTCTTTCTTTTATGAATGGCATTAAAAAGTACGTATTTAAGGCGGGAAACATTACTGTAAACATATTGACCACGCAGCGAACGCGGCATTAGAAAGCTTTGTTATTGGCATTGCGTAAGCTTCCTCAGAGCAAATATGAACAAATTTGCTGTCTCGTGGGCATTTTAAGTTCGATGCACTGAGAAATAATGTTATGGATGAAACTGGCACGCCATTCTGCCCTTTAGTCTTGTAAATTAGTTAATCAATCTGATTGCTAATGCTTAGTTCCCACTGTTGTGCGCTCCGTTACGAACGGCACGATTGGCCATTCGTAGCTGATCGTGGAACTTCTCTGGAATTTCAGGTTTGGATACGAGGTGATGCGGTGATCTTGATTGACAATTAATCGTGTTGATCGTAGGAAATTTTTGAACCGTCCAAAACTTTTCTACGATCAACACGATTGCCACGACTGACCTCAAGATCTGATAAGATCTGATAGGATCACCACGATTACTCCACAAGCCGCGAATCATGATAGTGGGAACTTAGGGAGTTATCGTTTGTTTAACGGTGAGGATTCTGCCTCACCTCACTGAGCTCCGATGGCACGTCACTGCTCTTAATCATCGACTCAACTTTCAATACTTATGAATACCCCTCTTGGCACCTAAATAAATTGATGCAAGTTATTCCAGTGCTCCAGTCCCATCTTTTATTTGTATACTGTCCTTTCTGAGAGCACCCATCCCCGCAGATAGACGGGCTAAAGGGCAAAGGGTTCCTTCGTCTTTCAATTTTTTGTGCTTTGACTCCAGTGCAAGACGGCAACGAGGCTGATCGTGTCTTTCGAGTGTATGGTCTGGGCACAATATTTCCTATTGTTTTATCGTTCGATTATTTTCTATGGCGGCAATGGCAGATTCTGAAATTTATAGGATTCTGCGATTTTTGAATGCAGATTACACGATGTCAAAAAATAAATAAATAAATAATGGCTCATCGTTTTGGATAAGCAGAGATTATGTAGCCTACTTTATCCGGCAATGTAGGTTTACATTTCCTTTAAAAGATTATTTCAACTACATTAGAGCCCCATTCTGTGGGATTTGGTATTTTTGCAGAACAGCGCCTCCTACAGCTTCTAAGTGCAACGCCATTGTCGTAGCGGCAGCCCACATGCGCGTTTGTTGATAAGCTGGACTCGAAATCGGAAAAGCCGACCTTAGAAACCAAGTAACTAAATCATGTCGATTGAAATAGTGTTGTACTACAGAATTTTACACAAATATGGCTTTGCGTAGTTTTATTTATGGTGACATCAGAGATGAACACTTTCCTACAGTGAATGCTGAATGAACGAATGGAATGGAATGTGTGTAATTGAATAAAATACCGCCAGCGAAATGATATAGGCTACATTGCATATTGGACAGTAATTTAAAACAATAGCGGAGATATGCTAGCAAGGCTGCACGCTTTCAACGCTTACTTGGCGCGAGATTGCCGAAGAATTACCAAACTGTATAAAATTTATATAGTTGCATTCACGCCAGAGAAAGAACTGAGGTTAGATGGCTGACTTTCAGTATCAGAACAAAACTCCACGAGTCAGGGATGACACCGATAAAGTAACAGCCAACGATGCAATCTTACGTAACATTGGCAGGAATGTACATTCTTCTCTTGTATAGTCTTTGTTTTTCAACACCAGGCCATAACATATAGAGAAGCTGGGGAGTGTTAACGGACACAGAACAGCATGTAGGCTAAACGTAATTAAACAAACAAAACTTACATTCCCTGGGCACAAAGTGTAGTAAACTCAGGTGACAAGCTAGCTAACATCGCTAGTTGGGCAGGAACCAGCGGAAAAGCTAACATTACCAATATCGATGATGGGCAGAGGTTCAGCTAATAATCAAATCTCTGTCGAACTGGGATGACTTCACTCTGATTTTTTTTTTTAAAAATGGCGACGGGACAACTTTCCTAACGCATCCAAATATCAAGCGAGTGCAACACCGCAAGACATGTCACGCCAGCTAATGTTACTAACAGCAAGAAGACAGCCATGAAGTCGGTTCCACAACCTTTTATTTCGCATAGCTCTCCTCAGTAAACCCAAAACGACGGCTTGATTTGATGAATTTCAAGTCGACTGAGGGTCATCCACAAATGATTTGATTCATTAACTTTCAAGGGGCAACCCTGGATCCTTTCATACTCAATATCTCAAGAATGGTTCTAGCCGTAAGCTTCTAACTTTGTACATTAACAGATATAGTGCAGCAGATGAGCTGATTAAAATTTGGTTGCATCTTACTAAACTAGACAGTCCGGTCGCCCACGACCGCATGGGTGTAGCACCCGAACGGCCGCTTCTCCAGCCTGTGGCTACTACTTCCACAAGGAAATCTCCATGTTTTAGCGCAAATTTGCACATTATTCGGCCAATACTGTCGCCATGGCAACCAAAATTGATAGGTGTCATAACTTATGTATAACACATGTCAACACCAAATATGAAAGTAATCTGTCAAAAATTACAGCCAGTACAGCATCCACAGGGATGTGTCTGTGGATGCGGTGGACATGACAAGCATGAATCCACAGTGGCCGCCTAACTTCGTCCAGGGGCTACAATTAATATGCAAAAACACACCGCATGGCATGGCCCGGTATAATTCAGTGGGACTGCAGGTTTCTTCAATCAATTAGCTTGCTAATCAAGCTAGCTAGCGTATTAATAAAATTATTAATGATTCAGTCAAAACCTGATAAAGGCTCAATTTAACCAATAGTTATGCTAACGATGTTTGTTTTGTGTTTCTGGCTCAGTTGAAGAGTACAGCACTAACATTAGCTGCGCATACCTTCATTTCACAGCTACAACTGCCAGCTAGCTAGCCACAAAGCTACGTCAAAACGGCGGTGCTGAGCAGCCCGTTTTTCATGTGGCTCTGTAGCTAGCTAGCTAGCTGGCCACTGTAGATGTCAAATTATGCTGGCTGGTAAGGAATAATTTAGGCATTACCTTTACTTCCTTGCTACATTCTCTGAACAGATCCTGAGTTTACCAAGCACCACTTCAGCTTTATTGCATCATACTTAATATGCAAAAACATACACATCACAGGGTCCTGTACAATCCAGTAAGATTGTATGTTGCTTGTTAACCCTTTGTTGCATGTTGTCCAATATTTTGGACATAAGTTAAGTGGGGTTTATTTTCTCTTGGCTCATAGATACCCTGAAAACACAAAATGTACATTTTACTAGACATTTCCAGATAATAATTTCCTCAATAGGTGCCTCCCTGATTAGTCACATGATTTACCACAGACAATCACAATGGCTGCATCCACAAGAAAGAGGTAAGTTGACAAAAGTCAGAAATAGCCTTATATTGTTCAAGTTTTGATCAGACTTTTTTCTGTTGGGGGATGGAAATACAACCCCAATTCCGAAATAGTTGGGATGAAGTGTAAATTGTGAATAAAATCAAAATACAACGACTTTCAGTTCACATGAGCCAATATGTTATTTACGATAGAACATAGAGAACATATCAAATGTTGAAACTGAGACATTTTACATTTTTATCCACAAATGAGCTTATTTCAAATTTTCTGGCTGAAACAGGTCTCAAAAAAGCTGGGACACAGGAAAAAAAGGGCTGAAAAAGCAAGTAATATATAAGAGCATCAGCTGAAAGAACATTTAGCAAGTCATTAAGTTAACTGGCATCAGGTGTGCAACATGATTGGCTATTAAATGGATGTCTTAGAGAGGCTGAATCACTTAGAAGTAATGATGGCCAGAGGCTCTCCAACTTGTGAAGGCTTGCGTAAAAAAAATTGTGGAATACTTTATAAACAATGTTCCTCAATGTCAAATTGCAAAGGCTTTGAAGGTCTCATCATTGACAGTGCATAACATCATCAAAGATTCAGAGAAACTGGAAAAATCTCTGTGCGTAAGGGACAAGGCTGAAGACCTTTACTGGATGCCCGTGATCTTCGGGCCCTCAGACGCCACTGCATCACTCACCGGCATGATTCTGTCATTGACATTATTAAATGGGCCAAGGAATACTTCAAGAACCACTGTCTGTAAACACAGTCTGTTGTGCCATCCACAGATGCCACCTAAAACTCTATCATGCAAAAAGGAAGCTATTGTTGAGCATGATCCAGAAGCGCTGCCGTGTTCTGTGGGCCAAGGCTCATTTAAAATAGACTGTAGCAAAGTGGCAAAGTGTCCTGTGGTCAGACGAGTACAAATTTGACATTCTTGTTGGAAATCATGGGCGTTGTGGCCTCCGGGCTAAAGAGGAGAAAGACCACCCCTCCTGTTATCAGCTTTCAGTTCAAAAGCCAGCATCTCTGATGGTATGGGGATGCATTAGTGCATATGGTGTGGGACACTTGCATGTTTTAAAAAGCACAATGAATGCTGAAAGGTATATAAAGGTTTTAGAGCAACATATGCTCCCCTCCAGATGACATCTATTCCAGGGAAGGCCCTGTGTATTTCAGCAGGACAATGCAAAACCACATACTGCAGCTATTACAACAGCATGGCTTTGTAGCAGAAGAGTCCCTGTGCTGAACTGGCCTGCCTGCAGTCCTGATCTTTCACCAATTGAGAACATTTGGCGCATAATTAAACAAAAAGTCTGTCAAAGGAGACCCAAAACTCTCCAGCAGCTGGAAGCCTGTATTAAACAAGAGTGGGATTAAATTCCAATGGCTAAACTCAACAAACTTGTCTCCTCAATGCCCAGACGCCTCCACTCTGTGGTAAAAAGAAGAGGAGATGCTACACCATGGTAAACAGGCCCCTGTCCCAACTTTTTTGAGACCTGTAGCAGCCATCAAATTTGAAATGAGCTCATTTTGTGGATAAAATTGTAAAATTTCTCAGTTTCAACATTTGCTATGTTATCTCTGTTCTATTGTGAATGAAATACTGGCTGGTGTGATTTGAAAGTCATTGCGTTTTGATTTTATTCACTATTTACACTTTGTCCCATCTATTTCAGAATTGGGTTTGTACATTATATAGCACAAACTGAAAACACATAACCTATGTAATGCATGTCTATTTGTTGGAATAAATCTGAGTCTATGCTCTATCAAAATATTGGACATTATGCATGCCAAGTAAATAGCTCAAATCAGCAATGTCCAGAATACAGATACTTCATCATGCATATCAATGACCAGGTTTTTTCAACTTCACATTATTTCTGTCACTCCGCGTGTATAATGTCCAAAATACTGGATGGCAGTGTGCATCCTACAAGCATAATGCCCAAAATAATGGACAGACAGACCATCCACTTGCAGCCCCCCTCCATTTATTTATTTCCTTTACTATTGCTCTTATGCTCCTATTTAGAGTTTTTATTACAAAAAAAAAAAAAAGCCAAAACGAGACAAAAGGCTTCCGCTCGGCGGAAGTGGAACACAGACACTCTTTCAAGACATTTGCTACTCCATTGGTAAGTTATGCCAAAAACATTTCACATATTTTCAGACAATTCGCCTCTCCATTTTTGCCACGGGAAACACATTGACACTGACGACACGGAGACCATGACAGAAAAAAATACTGTGCCAGTATTTTCAATTATTCAGTAGCATATGCCTTCAACAAAATATGCAAAATATGCCTACAATAGCAAAGAAAAAAAAAACCACACAGCATGAATTTGTCAACAGAAAACAGACAAAGACCCAGATGTTTCCGTTCAAGGGGTAATTCTGTAAGATGCATGTTGAGGTCACTGGAGCGAGCGGGCAGTGTGGCACGCGCGGGCTGGACTGAAGCCACGGACTGCCTATGAATGTTGTCACAGACACACCACTGCATTGCGGTTAATAATGGGGGCATATGCTAATATGAATGCGACCAAGAAAATCGCAAATCGACACGTAGTTTCGCCAGTTTATCGATTTTTAATCGTAAATGTGTGTCAATCTGACATTGTGCGCTCCCGACATCTTGCCAAGTGATCGAAGGCTGACAGAAAAGACACAATCCTTTACTCAGAGGCGTAGGTTTAACTATCAAAAATAAATCACCGTTTTCTAGAAGGCGGTAATTACTACGCCGCTTTCTGAACAGCGGCATTTTACCGCTAAAGACATGCCTAGTGCCGATTTGGATAAAACAATGGGATGACGGTCTTTCTTTATTTGTTTTGTATAGCAACTATCACCAAAGCAAGAGGGGCGGGCATTACGTAGTCCAAGTTTAGTGGTCGGGAGGCGGATTATTAATAACATACATGAACCCCACCTCTCTTTCTCTCGTTGCCGCTGGACTTAATAACAATGTTTTGGCTAAGGCATTGGCTAAGGCTCTGAAGCTCGTTCATACCCGTAGAGCGCCACTGTCTTTGACGCAGCGACTGGGGCTGGGTAGCTTGTACCAGTTTGCATCTGCAACGCGCGCCAGATGTTGTAGGTGCATACCGGGAACTCTGTCTTTACGGCTTTATGTCTTGGCGTGTCGCAGGAGCGGCGCAGCTGCGACAAGCATCGCTCAAACAAAGCGGGACTCTCACATAAGCGAACCCCGCAGAGAGTTAAACCTTAGCCACCCTGCCGCTAACGCACAATAGGCATGGCAAACGTGTCAGTGCACTAACTCAACGTCCGTTCTTGCATTAAAATCGACATAAGCCAGATCCATCTCCATCGGAATACAAAATGTAGCTGGGTAAGTTGTGGTGAAGCGCGCATGCGCCTGAATGTGTTGCGCGCAACTGCGGTTCTGAATCTTTCTCCCTCTTCTTTAAAGCTCTCTCGGTCTCAGACGGTTCCTCAAACTGCTTGAGAAAGCCAGTGTCCAGAGCCGAAGAATGGCGGATCCAAAAGAAACGGTCGACTGAGAACTGACAGAAGAAAAAAGCATGAAAATGGGATATAAGGTGAGCGCATTATCCGCGCACGCTTGCGCGATACGCGTGAGCACTAATGTACAGGAGTCCGTTGTCCGTCTGTTTGGAGTCGGGCCATCCCTCTTTGTTTTCATGATACGCAGGTGTAACAAGGCCCGTTTTCTGAGTGCACGCCTGAAATGGTTGAGTTAATACCTTAAATTTCCCCGTTTCTATTTTAGGATTTAATCTCACGCAAAATTGTGATCATTTTTATGATGTCTTTTATATTTAGCGCTATTGAATACCTCTTTAAGAGATTTCAATGTTTGTGCAGACAAAGCAAGGAGAGATAAACATGAATGGCATATATTGTATAGAAATTGGCTACATCCTGCTCTGTAAGTTTTTTTAATTATTTCAGTGAGAATTGAGAAGACACAATAATTGTTCTTACAGATGAGAGTGGGATTTGGTTAAGTCTGAAGAGACAAGTTCTGCTCTTTGATTTTACGCAGCATCGGTGACAGAGCATCTTTACACAGGCATAGTTCCTGATGCATGGTGCTCAGAGCTGAAGCACTTAGAGGGCTAAGTCTGAAAAAATGCTATGACCATTTGAAATCATTGCTTTTATTTATATGGCCGCAATGCTGCTTGAGCAGTGCAAGCTGTGCTCAGCGACTTGTGAGGGATGCAAATCCCTCATGCAGATTTTATTTGAAATCTGAATAAAAGCACTTCCTTGGTCTGCTGGGCAAACATTATCGAGGTATTTAGCTGGCAACAGCATCCATATGAATGTCTATGAAATGAAATACGCATACATATGTTTTGACGGTGTATTGTTGGGGCATTTAGATTTTTTTATGCATAATATGAGCATGCATAATGTGAAAGGATTTGCATCTATATTGTGTGATCAGGGCTGGAATAGCAGCTCGTTTTATACGGAGCCCATATTTAAGGGAGCAAAAGCCACTTGACAATCATCCATCCATCCATCCATTATCTGACACACTGACTTCTGACCAGGCACTTAATCCACCCATTAATTTACTCTCTTATTCCTGACCAGGCATTTTATCCATCCATAATCAAACCTGCTTATCCCTGGCCAGGCACTCTATCCATCCATTATCTATCCTGCGTATTCTTGATCAGCAAAGCAATTCATCCGTTACATATTATGCTTATTCCTGACCAGGTACCTCATCCATCCATTATCTAATATGATTATTCTTAACCAAGCACTCTGTCCATCCATTGCCTAACCTGCTTTTTCCTGGTCAGGCACTCTATTCATCCATTATCTAACATGCTTATTCCTGGTCAGGCAATCTATCCATCCATTATCTAACATGCTTATTCCTGGTCAGGCAATCTATCCATCCATTATCTAACATGTTTATTCCTGGTCAGGCACTCTATCCATCCATTGCCTAACCTGCTTTTTCCTGGTCAGGCACTCTATCCATCCATTACCTAACCTGCTTATTCCTGGTCAGGCAATCTATCCATCCATTATATAACATGCTTATTCCTGGTCAGGCAATCTATCCACCCATTATCTAACATGTTTATTCCTGGTCAGGCACTCTATCCATCCATTACCTAACCTGCTTATTCCTGGTCAGGCAATCTATCCATCCATTATCTAACATGCTTATTCCTGGTCGGGCAATCCATCCATCCATTATCTAACATGCTTATTCCTGGTCAGGCAATCTATCCATGCATTATATAACATGCATATTCCTGACCAAGCACTCAGTCCATCCATTATCTAACAAGCTTATTCCTACCCAGGATGTTATCCATCCATTATCTAACCGGCTTAATCCTGGTCAGACACTCCATCCATCCATGATCTAACATGTCTCTTTCTGACCAAGCATTCAACCAGTATCTTACGTGCGTATTCCTGATCAGGCGCTTTATCCATCCATTACCTTCCTGTCTTTCATGGTCAGGCACTCTGTCCATCCATTACCTAAGCGGTTTTCCTGGTCAGGCACTCTATCCTTATTTTCTTATTTCTTATTTATTTATTTAAAACAGGGACAATACATATTAATAGACATTCACATGTAAATATGCAAGATTGTAACCAATGGCTAATTTCCATCTTTAGTCCCTTTGGCAGGTTGATATTAACATCAATAAAAGTACAACAAACAAACAAACATATTACAAACAATAATGCTTATAACAGACCAAGAGTTGAGGGACCATATACAGTGAGTTGTTAAAAGCAAAAGTGCTTGAGTGCTAAAGTGCTTAAGATGAATTGTGAGTGCAGTTTTGATGATCCAGTAGCCATGTTTTTAGATGTTTGGTAAACGAGGTAAGAGTTGGCAAATCCCGTATATCACTTGGTATTATCCATCCACCCATTACCTAACCTGCTTTTGCATGGTCAGGCACTCGGTCCATCCATTATCTAATATGCTTATTCCTGACCAGGCACTCTATCTATCCATTATCTATCATGTTTATGCTTGGCCAGGCACCCCATCCATCCATTATCTAACATGCTTGTTCCTGACCAAGCACTCCATCCATCCATTATCTAACCTGCTTATCCTGATCAGGCACTCTATCCATCCATTATCTAACATGCTTATTCCTGACCAGGCACCCTATCTATCCATTATCAAACCTGCTTTTCCCATGCCAGGCACTTAAACCATCCATTATCTAACCTGCTTAATCCTGGTCAGACACTCTATTCATCCATTATCTAACCTGCTTATACATGAACAGGCACTTCATCCATCCATTGTCTTACCTTGTTATTCCTGATCAGGCTTTACATCTATCCTTAATCTAACATGCAACTGTATCTTCTCGTTAGGCACTGTATCCATTCGTTATTTAACCTGCTTATTCCTGGTCAGGCATGATATCCATCCATTATTTAACATACTAATTCCCGCTCGGGCTCTATATCCATCCATTGCATAACCTGCTTTTCCTGGCCAAATGCTTTATCCATCAATTATCTAACCTGGTTATTCCTGATCAGGCTCTATATTCATCCTTTTACTAACATGGCTCAGGAGGTAGAGCTGGTGGCCTAGGAATCAGAGCGCTCCTGGTTCGTTCCCCGGCTCCTGCAGAGAGCATTTCAAAGTGACCTTGAGCAAGACACTGAACCCCACGCTACTCCTGATGTGCAGGCTGGCGTCTTGCATCGCAGCCTCTGCCATCAGGGTGAATGTGAGGCGTAATTGTAAAGCACTTTGTGTCGTATGACTAGGAAAGCGCTGTATAAATGCAGTCCATTTACTATTTTACTAACACACTAACTTCTGGTGAAGCACTCTATCCATTTATTATCTAACTTGCTTATTTCACTGGGCCCACACACCATTCATACATGCACTTATACTTACCGGCAATTTAGAGTCTCCTGTTAACCTTTATGAATGTCTTTAGACTGTGGGAGAAAGCTGGAGTATTGATCATAGCTTGTCTTTCTCATATGCGTGTACAATCCAAAACAAAGATGGAAAATGAAATTGAAATCAGAAAAGGACTCTATCGGAAATTAAATTCATCCTTAACGGTTTTGGGAACAGTAGAACAGCACATCTTTTGATGTTCTAACTTTGTGAATTCAAGTGCTTATTAACAGAGTCCAGAAAAATCGACACAGTCCATTGTGAAATATCAACATGTTATTTGACCCACTTTTTTAAGTGTTTGGGTGCTGAAAACACCAGTTGTGTAATTTTAGCGAGCAGAATTTCACCATTCCTCCATTTTGCAGGGCTGCAGCTGTGCAACTGTACGAGGCTTTCATTGGTGAATGTTTTCCTTCATTATGCGCCATACATTCTTAGTCTTATACAGTGACTGCAGAAGCAGCCTGGTCTAGCACCCACTCTCTCTGCCTACACAGTCATGAACTTGTGATCCGTGCAGAATGTTGTTTGGCATTGTCCTGCTGGAAAATGCAGTTATGTCCCTTTAATGGACGATATCTACATGGCAGCCAATTTTGCTTGAAATTTCGTACATATCTTTCTGCATTAATGGTGGCCTCGGAAATGTGCAAGTCATCCATGCTGTGTGCACTGACCAACCCCATATCATGACAGATGCTGGCTTGTGGGCTTGATGCCGATAAAGCTTTCGTTGTCCTTGGTCTGGAGAATGCAGCCGCTCTTTTTTTCTAAAAGCCACATAAAATCACTCGTCGGACCACAAAATGGTTTGAACTGCGCTAAGAGGAACAACACACAGATCAACTGAAAGTGCCTCGTGGGTATTAAATATATAGCAAGAACACATGATCAGTGTTATTGAAGGAGGCGTGGGCCATTCCCGTCTGGGACTGTTTGAGTCAGCCGATCGGTATTCTGTAGTTTAGGGGGACTCCAAGCTGTAGTCAAGCACTGTCTAGGGGTCAGAAGCCATGCCATCAATCGAAATTACTATGCCTGCAGAACTTAACATTCACAGAATCACCACGGACTTTGCCAAAGGGAATCATACCCTGCACTGGAGATCGCTGAGGCGCGGGAAGTGGGTGTCCCTAATAAAAAGCTCAGAAATACTTTTTAACGTTTCATTATTCTGTATGACTATACATAAGCTTTGGCTTTGTGCAGCTAACCCTATGACACCCAGCTTGTACAAAACCGAACATGACTGGTCTGCCCAAATTAAGTAAGACCACTCATGTCCAATTTTTTTTTTTTTAATCAAATTCTGAGTTAACAAAAGTATTGTGTGGTGTGAAATAGAAAAAATAAATGTTGCTTATACATTTCAGCACAAGTTGGATGCATTTCTTTACGGCAAAATGGAGCAGATTTTACATATCAAGAGCAAATATTCGGAGAGTCATGCTGCATTCCAATCCGAAATAAGATACTCCCTTCACTTCTTCCCTCCACTTGAGCGAGCCCTCCGAATGACGTAGCAGGCGAGTAAGCCCTTCCCGAGCGAGGGAGGGCAAAGGAGGGAACTTAGGGGGAGGGTTGTGGGAAATCGGATTGGAACGACCCTCGCACAGAGTTGCCAAGTGGCTTATAATACGCGACTTTGGGCTTCTTTTTTCCTGAAGTCGCTTGAAAAAATTACGGGTCGCGGGTTGCGATTTTTTGGGCTTGTTTTAAAAAATATGGTTGCTCGTTAGGGAAGTCTAACAAGCGACCTCATTTTTATACATTTATCGTTGCTATTTCCCCCCCGATGCATTAATTGACACTGCCTGCTCACAGCCTCACGATTAAATATCAGAGCTGTGACGTAATTCGCCCTTCTACAAATCCCCACGTAGACCTCCCCTGCCTCCTCCTCGCCCTCATTGGATAAAAATCAACATCAAGCCGCTGTTTGCCGATCTTGGTTTGAGTGTTGACACTATTCGCGTCAATTTATATACACAGCAGAGGTGTAAAGTCCGGGTTCAGAAAGTAGAAATCCTCCCCAGAACTTTATTCCAACCACCTGGATTTACTTCAGACAGGAGATAGAGCCTATATGAGTGATCAGCTCATTCTGTGGGAGGGAGAAAGACGTGGCAGGACTTTTACTTTCTGACCCCTGGATTTTACACCTCTGATACACAGTACCAGTCAAAAGTTTGGACACACCCACAATTTTCTTACAATACATGTTAAATAAAGATATAAGCACCCTTTACTTTGCAAAAAAAAAAAAAAAAAAAAAAAACCTAATTCTTAAATCCATCCAACTAACCAGCGTACGTTGCCATATTTGCTGAGCATACTCGCAATTTTTTCCCCCACAAGCAGTCATATGACTACAATGAGTTTGCAACTGCATGGCTGTCTAACTTCCCAGAGATGTGCTGCAATTTTGGTTTGCTTTGCATTGACCTTAGGGGATGGGGGCGTGACGTCACGGATAGCGCCACAGGGGTTGATGGGAGAGATCGCCATACTGTGAGGCCACTTCTTATTGTTGCACGCCGAGAAGCCACAGCCGTGGGAAGAACCTGCTGTGTGGTCAGATGTAGCCAGTTTTCATTTAGCCTATACTGCATACCGATTACGACTCCGGAATTCTCACGCTTTTCTTTACTCAGGGGTTGGAAGCAATGCATGCGTTTCATGATCGTTTAAATGAAATAAGATCATTTGAGACGTCTTTAAGCAATTCCATTGCTTCCGACTCCTCCACGTACAAGGACTTAAGTTCCGCAAGAGAATCTTTTACATAGGCGTTGAATGAATAATTGCTGACTACAGTAGAGGAACGTAAATATGCCACTTAAACTTACACCGAATGCGTGGGAGTTGTCAGGTTTCCGTTATAAATGAAAACTGGCCACATCAGTGTTGAGAGTTTTCGGGGTTTCTGTAATGGTAATTTAAATGAATGACTGAAAACAGGATGTGACCAATTATTCATTTTAAGGGATTGTTTGAGCTTCCCCTATTGCCAGTTCACGAGCCGCCACTGAGTAGCCTAATAATGTATGCCTCTCTAATCACAGGTAGGTAAGCAAGCAAGATGATACACACCTTTGTGCGAACGACGCTATTTTCACAGCTCGGTGGTTTGTAGACCTCCAAATCATGGACCCAGCCATTTGTGAATTGTACATGGGCTTCCATAGATTTATAATTCCGAAATTCATCCTCGGTATATGCACTGACGCCACAGACTAAGTACACAAAAATATCGGGAAACGTCAAAGGGGGTAAGGCGGTTTCGACTGCAGTTTCTCGTAGGCATCTCATGCGGATCCAAATTTCGGTTCAACGTAATCTTATTAATGTACCATTTTCTTGCCGTTGGTAGAAGTTTGTCTCTTTATAGTAGCCTACGTTTCTGTCGTTCAATCGACTTCTTAGCATCGCTTAATCAGAGATACAAGTCTCACGCATTACGCATGAGTCTCTCCTCTTAGTGGCACTCACGAACCTGTGCCATAGTCAGCAATTATTCAATTAAAGCGCACTGAAGAAATTCACTAGCGGAATTTAAGTCATTGTGCATCAAGTTAATCAGTTTCACGTGCATTACGGTGTATTTCCCCACTAGTGACACGGAAATCGATTATGACTTGGGAATTCTCAGGCTTGTCTTTACTGAGGGATTGAAAGCAATGGAATTGCATAAAGACATTTCAAATGGTCTTATTTCATTAAAACAATTTAAACGATCATGAAACACATGCATTGTGTCCAATCCCTGAGTAAAGAGAAGCACGGGAAGTCCGGAGTCTTAATCGCTTTCCATGTTACTTGTGATGAGGTGCACCTTTACGCAAGTGAAACGGAAACTTCAATGCACAAGGATTTTAATACCGCGTGAGAATCTCATTAAACGTTCAATGAATAATTGCGGACTACGGTGAATAAGCCTAAAAAAATCGCGAGACCTCGCCCGAATCGTGAGACTTGGCATCTCAGCGCTTTCGAAAAGTTTTCACCCAGTTACTGTATCTCTGGCTCTGTTTTAATTTAGTCTCGCACGATATGGCCTCACAGTATGGCGGCGCGCTACTGTTTACGTCCCAGAATGCATTGCGTAGTGACTTCGGTTGCCAAGCCCTATAAGTCCCAAAACAGCTTGACTTTAAGTCGGCTGTTGGAAAATGGAAGGAGTGTATTTGTCTGTTTACTTTGCAAAATATGGCTTCCTTGAGAATTCCAAAATTTTGGACACTATTCACACAAATAAATTATTCTCTTCTAACTTCTGACTGTTAACCTCTGACAAGATTCCATTTGAGATTATGTAGAGAAGATAAAGCATTTAAGTTTCTCTAAAAACAGTGCTGTGACATTAGCAAAGTGTGTCCAAACTTTTGACTGGTACTGTATATATATTACGTTAATACTGTAATAATTATTATAACAGTTTAAAAATAACATAATATACACACATACACAAATAGTAGTTATATGCTACAAGCTTCCCCTTGGTGCCCTTCTCCTTTTCTCCTATAGAGGGATTATTTGTTTATCAACACGGCGGATGCGCGCGCAACTTGACTGCAGAAAGAGCAGCCCCTTTAAACTGTTTGACAGGTTGGCATGGTTATCTTGCAGTTGCGATGTTAGCTAGCTAGCGATGTTGTCAGCTTGGCCTACTACAATAATTTATCACCGAATGATAAAACAAGTTATGCTGCTAACTTAACATTAGTGAATGGGATACGTCTTAACCAGGCCCGGCGCTGGAACAGGGAATTGGGGGGGGGGGGGCACAGACACCTGTCCTGGCTAATTCTAGATGGTTTTCCTATATTAACACGTTTTCCAATTCAAGAATAATCAAGTGGCAATTGAAGACACAGATCGCATGGGGCAGAGAAGCCAACAGCAAATAATGGGCTACATTCAGCACAGAAAAATAATTTAATTATAATTAGGTCTATGCACTGGCACTCAGCGACGGTATTCTTTTTCCAGCGAGAGCGGCATTTCTGAACTCTTCAGCGAATGAAGGTAATTCTGGTGACAAGTACGTGGTTTCGTCCGTTTACATTTTCCAATCGGACAGCTGTCTATTTTTTTCAGCAAGTTGCGTGACCGTGCTGCAAGAACAGGTGTAGGTAGCCTACTTGTCGCCGAAATTACCTTCATTCGCAAAAGAGTTCTGAAATAATATAAATATGTATTAAGTGTGGGTCATTGTGAACAAGAGAAGCAACAGCATCCTGACCGCGAACTGCACCTACATGGCTGGGTATGTAAATTAGAATAATATAACGTTACAAATTTTTCTTAGCTTCCTTTGTACTTGTTGTACACATTTGCTTCCCCCCGCCTCTCATATAACTATCTTTTTGAGCTGCTGTAACGATGAAAAAACGATAAAAGTTTATCTTATCTTTCCATTGCTATGTAACCTCGTCTTCAGTCACCGTCGTTATTGTAGTAAACGTTTCACAACTCATTTGCTGCAATTATATAGCTGTGCCTGCGGGCATATCTAGCTTCATCACCATTCAAACCGATGAGTCTAACATATTATATTGCTCGAAATTAATAACAATGTTCTTTTTTCTCTCAGCTTGGGGCTGTCGGCATGCTGCAGCACTGATGCTCAAAGTCTGTAAAACTTGCGCGTTTAAGACATGGTCGCGGCGCTTCCTGCTCTCTTTCTGCAGTCGACATGCGCAGTAGAGGGGGGTGACTTGTGAAGTGACATAGCCTGATAATCCCTCTATAGGCCTATACCGTATTAGTATTGTCTAATTTATATTGGGCTTGTTTTGGAAGCTGCCGTTGCTTATTTGTTTTGCCAGAGTTGGCAACACTGCTCTCGCAGCGTTCCTTCCGCATTTCGACATTTGTCAACAAGCCAACGGGAAGTTTGTGTTGCCATGGAGCCGATTGAGTTAGTTGCACCTTTTACAGCTCAGCGGATTCTGTATCGCATGTTTATGGCAAAAAGAAGACGGCGTGCTCGTCTGATTGCTGCGGCACTTGTGACTGTTTCATGGGAAAATAAAGCTGCTTCGACGGACCTTGAAAGAATTTTTAGACGACAGATTACATTCAAAGTCAATGCAAAGACGCCAAGTCTTTGCATTGACTTTGAATGTAATCTGTCGAGCTTAAAAATTGCTTTCGGCCCAGTGTGAAAGCGCTATAAGGTCATAACAGTCTCGCGGATGCTATAGGCTAGCTACAGCAAAGATGAACGTAATGTTACATGCTTTAAAATAATGCAAAACTGATGCCCCTCACCCTCAAACTTCGCTATTTGCATATTACTCTGTCAAAAATTACACACTACTCGAACACAATTCGTATGGTAAATTTCCCTGCCACAATTCCTCCTTTTGCCAGCAGAAAAAAATGGCGGACGTGAAGTTTTTACCGAGGGAGAATGAGCAAAGCATTCTGGGCAATATCAAAGCTTGGAGGGATGTTCGTTGTTGGCTTCCTTTGAGGGATGATAATCGAGGGCTCGAGCAAATGAAAATGCGCCCTTCCCTCCGCAAAACTGGATTGGAACGACCCTACAGGTGGCAGCCATCTTACATCCGGGATTTTTTGGGGATTCCCCCCTCGATTGGAGGGCGAGTGAACACGACGAAGCAAGCATTTTTTCGGATTGGAACGCAGCCAGGATCAGTTTGAATCTTTGCGGAAGACCTTGATTTGTGGAATGCGGTGTGTATCTGCTGGTTGGAATGAAAGCCTGCACCCATACCGGCCCGAACTGGATAAGATTGAGGACCCCGAGGCAATCTGAAAACACGGAAAAATCCGTATTTGGGCACAGGAGTCAATTAGTGTAATACAGGAGCTTTAACTTGCATGCAGCTGTTACGTGTTGAAAGAGGGGGAGACCCCAAGCGCAGAGCGACAGGCAAAATAGGCAAAACGACTGGTTTATCATCATTATTCATTGCACAAAGTTTGTACAGGTACACAAGCACGCAGAAACAATGGCAATGGAAAGGCAAAATACAAGAGAAACAGGCTTACAAAACTCCAGATGGGAGAATTCAGAAACGCCCAAATAGGAAGTAAAAACTGGCAGAGACGCTGATACGCGAGCTCTGAATAAGAGTTAAATATAGAAGGGCAATTTTGCTTTTTAAATAGAGAGAATTTAGTCTACCGAAAGGGAGAAAACCGCACCAGCTTCCAGATAGGAACGTGAATGGTCTGAACGACAAAGCCAACTGCACAAAGCAGGAAGGGTGAAAACCAAGCCAATGAAAAAGACTGAACTAGTGATTGAATGATTAGTTTGAGTGGCGGGAAACTAAGCTGGCAGGCAGAGATGACGAGCTACAACTGGCGCTCGTCACAGCAGCGAGTGATGTTGACTAACAGTTTTTTTCACAGCATTTTTGAGCGGATGTTGAGATGCGCGTTTCAGTCCAATGATGGTTCTTAAGAAAGTGACCTCTGAGTGAACGGATATTTTCTACATTCTGAAGCGTTTTACGCACTGAGTCCAGTACACACTTAGATTCGATCAGATTCCTTCTATTTTTTTAATTATATTACGCAGTGTAGAGGGTCAAATGGCCTAAATCCCACCAATTTGTCTTTGGGGATTGTTGTTTTTCGAAGTGCTTGAGTATATGCTTCTGTATCGTTCGGCAAATTGGTGAGCCAGGACCCCTTTTTTTTTTTTAAACATCCTGTTGTCCAAATGTGTTAAAAGGGCAGTAGGAGAGTGATAAAACATGGAGGACCCAAGTGCAGGACGTGGAGTTTATTAATGCTAGGTTCCCAGTATCACGATTCGCGGCACGAAATCACGGTCTTAATCGTGGAGATCCTATCAGATCTTATCAGATCTTGAGGTCAGTCGTGGCAATCGTGTTGATCGTTGAAAAGTTTTGGACGGTTCAAAAATTTCCTACGATCAACACGATTAATTGTCAATCGTGATCATCGCATCACCTCGTATCTAAACCTGAAATTTTAAGCCGCTCTCACACTGGACACAAAACGAATTTTTTGCAGGGCAGATTATATTCAAAGTCAATGCAAAGACGTGATTCGCGTCTTTGCAATGACTTTGAATGTAATCTGTCGTGCGATTATTCATTTCGCCTCCGGTGTGAAAGCAGCTTCAGAGAAGTTCAATGATTAGTAACGAATGGCTAATCGTGGCGTTCGTCACGGAGCGCACGACAGTGGGAACTAAGCACTAAGAAACAAAGTGAATAAAATCACACAAAGCTGCAAAGGGGTTAACTAAAGAACAAAAAAGGAGTGCTCTCTAGAAAAAGATGTTGCGCTCTGTGAGGGTAACACAGGGTTATTTAAACTAGGGACTTGGGGGGCAGGGAGCTTAGAGAGTGTTTTGAATAGTGAAAAGCAGACTGCCCTGATTGAAGCTGACAGCGCTACACGCACTATTGATGATATCTTTTTAAAGCAACAAAGCGTAGTGAGGGGCTAGGAGCAGCAGGCAGCTGGGGAACTGGGGGCTAAGTGCAGTCCTAATAGCCTGAAATGTTTTTATTTAAATGCTAGAAGCATAAAAAATAAATTCTCAGAACTTGAGGCTATTATGATGAGTGAGGGCTATGACATAGTTGGGATTACAGAGACATGGCTTTGTGAAGAGGATGGAGATGAATATAATATAGAAGGTTATAAGCTCCTAAGGAAGGATAGATCCAATAGGAGAGGAGGGGTTGTAGCACTCTATGTGAATGAAAACTGCAATGTGGAGGAAGATCCTGAAATGGAACATTTCTTGCTCTGTGAAGACATCTAGGTCAGGCTCATTGGCAAACATGAGACAGGTCTAAACATAGGAGTGTGCTATTGACTGCCATCTTTGCACAGTATTGTCAATGAAATGCTCTATAAGAGAGGGACTATTATTATGGGAGACTTCAATTATCCTGCTATCTTTTGGGAAATGGTAAAAGGACATGGTAAAGGGGAGGAAAAATTTCAAGATGTTATAAATGACTATTTTTTTGGTGCAGTATGTTAATAAACCTACAAGAGAGAAAGCAATTTTTCATTTAGTGCTCTGTATTGACCCTGATAAAATTTGCAACATAGAGGTATTGGAGCCACTTGGGACTAGTGATCGTTCTACTGTTAGTTTTGTTGTTTTATGCCAAGTTAAAAAGTTATCTTCGAAAACCAAAATTTTCAGTTTTAGGTGAGCAAACTTTCACAGGATGCACTCATGTCTGAGCGAAATAAATTGGAAGACACTCTTTGATATGAAGTCTGTGAATGAGATGTGCGGTAGATTCAAGGGGGTTTTTCTTGACACACAATGCAAATTCATTCCAAAAGTGTGCAAAAGTAAGTTTAAAAAGCAGAATCCTTAGTGGATGACCACAGCTATTCGTAAGAGTCTGAGGGAAAAGAGGAATCTTTATAAGATGTATATAAAGGACAGTAATGACAATACTAAGGCTGAATACTGTGAAATGTGGACTATGGTCCAAAAAGAACTGAGGAATGTTGGAAGACCGTTTGAAAGGAAAATTGCGGAAGGGGCAAAAACTAATGCTCAGCGCTAATTCAACTAATTCTGAATCCTTTTTCAGTCCTGTAGTAGAAAAAGGAAAGTCAAAGATGAGGTTAAGTGCAAAAAGAATAAAGATGGATTGCTGCTGTATGAGAATAAGGATATTGCTGGTACATTAAATTGTTACTTTGTTGACAGTTTTACCTCAGAGCAGATTTTTATTAGGCCAGAGGGCATTTCCAATGCTTAAAATTATTTAGCAGAAATTGAGTTTAGGAATAATGAAGTATTAGACAAGTTGCATGAACTAAAGGCAGGTAAGGCGGTGGGCCCTGATCGCTTATACCCTCGAGTGCTCAGGGGAGTTTGTGAGATCATCTCTAAACCACTCTCAGTTATTTTCAGGCGGTCTTTGGAAACTGGAGAAATATCAAATGATTGGAAGCAGAGCAATATAATACCAATATATAAGAAAGGGGACCATACTGAGCCAGGAAATTACAGGCCAGTCAGTTTAACTTGCATTCCATGCAAAATACTGGAATCGATCAAAGAAGACGAGCTGGAATTATTTCTTGAACGTAGTGATATCTTGAAGGATAGCCAACATGGTTTCCATAAGGGGAGGTCATGCTGGACAAACCTTTTGGAATTCTTTGAAGAGGCTACCAAGACTTATGATCAGAGCAGGGCTTATGACATCATATACTTGGATTTTCAGAAAACATTTGATACATGACCGCATGAGAGACTAATTTTTAAAATGAGGTCTGTTGAAATTACAGGAGGTATTCTGGAGTGGATTCAAAACTGGTTACAGGACAGAACACAAAGAGTTGTGGTCAGTGGGATCACATCTGACCTTGGCATTGTGAGAAGTGGAGTCCCTCAGGGATTGGGGCGGGGACCCCTGCTCTTCCTCATCTACATTAGTGACCTTGATGGGAATATTGAAAGCAAGTTAGTTAAATTTGCAAATGATACTATATTGGTAGTTTGGCAAACAGTTTTGAGTCCAGTAACTGATCCAGGTTGATTTAGATAGAATGTAGGTAATAAAAACATTAGACAGGATAACTTCATGGGAGGTTTAAAACTGGAATGTGCTCCACGTGAAAAAGATCTGGCACTGATTGTTGACTAAACCCTTACAGGTTCTAGCAACTGTGCCGAAGCATTTAACAAGGCCAACAGGATGCTGGGATATATAGCCAGAAGTCTTGAGTATAAATCAAGGAGGTTACACTTCTCTTGTACAACACATTCGTCAGACCACATCTAGAGTGTTTGACAGTTCTGGGGACCATACTTCAAGAAAGATATTGAGGCTCAAAAAAAAAGTTCAGAGAAGAGCCACTAAGCTAATTCCATGTATAAAAGATGAAAGCTATGAGAAGAGGCTGAAGATCCCTAATCTCTTTAGTCTTAGGAAAAGGAGAGTTAGGGGTGATCTGATTGAGGTCTTTAAATATGTTAAAGAGATTAACTAAGTGAATTATGTGGGATCACTTTGGCCAATTTTTGTTGGTAGAACTCGAGGTAACAAATGGAGGTTGGCCAAGAGTAAATTTAGCACTGATATTAGGGATTTTTTTTTTTTCACGCAGAGAAATCTCAGGATGGAATAGCTTGCCTGACCATATTGCTGAGGCAGAAGCCTAGGGAATTTTCCAGAGCAGGCTTTATTTAGCGCTAGATTCCATTTAGTCATCGAGCATCTGAAGTGTTACATTCACTATAGTAATAAGAACATGGCGAGCCTTGTTTGGCTGAACAGCCTGTTCTCGCCACTAATGTTATGTTATGTTTCTTTATGTTATATTGAGGCTACCTGCCTGTGAAAGGGAGAACTGAGGTGTAAATAGGAGAAAAGATGATGAACTAATAGAAACTAGAAACGAGGTGTAATTAATGAGTGGGGGGATAATTGAATAATATATGGAAGGTAGCCAGAGAAAAGGAATGCCTCAAAGGGGGTGGGCATTGCAGTTTCGAGGAGGCGGGGGCCCAAATGTGCTGCAGCTGCCGGAGTCGGATGAAGCACCTGAAGCGGCCGGGTGACCGGGAGTCTGGAGCCGGGGCGACGAGCCGCTGAAGCCGGGGCAACCTGGGATGCAGGAATCTCTTAAGTCTGGGCATACAGGCCTCTCTGGAGCCTGGGGATTGCAGGAGCAGGGTGTCAGGGAATCACCCCTCACTTCCAGTGCGGGAACACTGTTGCACTCGAGTGAAGGACAGCGCACAGATGCAGGCAAGTCCAGCCTGCTGCGCGCTAACACGCCCAGCCTCCTCTGGCAGAGGAAATCCAGAGGCGGGGAACTGTGAATCGTCCTGATGGGTCCTGAGGAGTGGGGTAGCTTTTCTGTAATGTCCTGGTGCCCAAAGATGTTAAAAGGGCACCAGGAGAGTGATTAAACATAGATGGCTGAAGTGCAGGATGGGGAGTCTTTTAAATAAACAAAATTAATAAAATAACAAAGACAAAACCGCAAAGGGGTTAACCAAAGAACAAAAAGGCAGTGCTGTCAACAAAGAGGTGTTACACTCTAAGGCTACCTGCCTATAAAAGGGAGAGCTGAGGTATAAAAAGAGAAAAGAACATTAGCTAATAGAAACCAGGCGTAATTAATGAGCAGGGAGATAATTGAATAATAGAAATCAGGTAGCCGGGGAAACGGGATGCCTTTAAGGGGGAGGGCATTACATTTTTGCTCTTGAGGGACTAGGTCTTTTTTGGAGGCTCCTTAGGTTACCTGTTTAACGCCATCTCTTTTACATCTCCTTATTATTGGAGATAGTCAAAATATTACTTTGAAATATGTCCTAAAGTGCCCTAAGGCCCTAAAATGCCCTAATATGTCCAAATTATTTTGGAGTCTGTTGCAGAAATCAGATTTGAAGCAAGCATAAATGTTCAATAGGCTACTGAATTCATAAGTTGAAGCATCAAATCATGTGCTGTCGTGTTTCCCATATAGTCGAGGGCGAATGGACTCTTCAGATCACTCCTTATGGATTTTATTTGCATTTTACAAAATGCGCCGTAATTTCACATTTTTTTTTTTTTTTGGATCTGGGGTCATGTATACAAGTTCTTAGTTGAATCCTGTTTTTACTACATTGAAAAAATTATGCCTTTGCAGGAAGAGTGGTTATTTGTTGCATAATATAGCTCCTTGCAGTTCGTATTGGCTGTACAGCCATGCAGGCCTAATGTGACCTGACATCATCGCGATGAGGGTGACCAAAATGCACTTAGTTTAATTCTAATCAAACTGCAGCCAGAACTGAGTTTGACTTTCATGAACACAGTCTTCCATTTTCTATAGTGATGTGTTCTTTGCATATACTGGTGATTGCAGAACTATTAGAGCCTCTAAATGGAAATGCACAAAAAGTACTATAAAAATACGCTGCTTTGTTGAGATAAACTCTAAATGACATCATCAGAGAAACACTGTACTTTATTAATGTTCTGATGAAACCAAACAAACTTATGTATCGACTGTTCTCCAAATGAAGGTTTCACAATTAATTGCACCCCTAAATATTACAGTAAATAAAATCTGCCAAATTTGGACCAGGAATTAAATTTGAAATGAAATTTGTTGAAGTTCAGCTAAGTTTTAAGGAACTATATTGTGTTATTACATCACTGTCATCCAGCAGTATGAAGAAACCTAAAGCAATGGCAGTTAAAGAAAAACAGATGGTTGTAGACCTTGATAACTCTGATAATAGGTACAAGAGGATCCTTTTAAAATCATAAAAACCACTGACCACTGCCAGGGCAATTATTCACACATTTAGCTAGGAATTATTCAAAGAAGGTAGGAAACTGTTCAAGAAGCTTGAATGGTACGGGATAATGCCCCCCCCAGGATAAGAGAGAGGATGGTGAGAGGGGGGAAATATCCATAAAAATCTTTTTGAAAAATCGTGGCCCTTGGTGGCATCTTGGGGCTCAGAAGGTTTCAAAAAACATCCTCAGGTACCATCTCCACGACCACAGGCCCTGTGGAAGGGTTGCTTGAAGAAAGCCTTCTCTGACCCCCGAGACACGTTTGCAAAGTGACAACGGTTACTTACAAACCCAATTCCAATGAAGTTGGGACGTTGTGTAAAACGTGAATAAAAACGGAATACAATGCTTTCCAAATCCTTTTCGACTTATATTCAATTGAGTACATTACAAAGACAAGATATTTAAAGTTCAAACTGATAAACTTAATTGTTTTTTTTGGAAATATTCACTCATTTTGAATTTGATGCCTGTGACACGTTCCAAAAAAGCTGGGACAGGGGCATGTTTAACACTGTGTTACATCACCTTTCCTTTTAACAACACTTAATAAGCGTTTGGGAACTGAGGACACTAACTGTAGAAGCTTTGTGGCAAAATTCTTTCCCATTCTTGCTTGATGTACGACTTCAGTTGCTCAACAGTCTGGGGTCACTGTTGTCGTCTTTTGCGCTTCATAATGCGCCACATATTATTAATTGGAGACAGGTCTGGACTGCAGGCAGGCCAGTCTATTACCCGTACTCTTTTACTACAATGCCAAGCTGTTGTAACAGGTGCAGAGTGTGGCTTGGCATTGTCTTGCTGAAATAAGCAGGGACGTCCCTGAAAAAGACGTCGCTTGGATGGCAGCATATGTTGCTCCAAAACCTGTGTGTACCTTTCAGCATTAATGGTGCCTTTCTTAGATGTGCAAGTTACCCATGCCGTGGGCACTAACACATCCCCATACCATCACAGATGCTGGCTTTAGAACTTTGCGCTGATAACAATCTGGATGTTCCTTTTCCTCTTTAGCCCAGAGGACACAACGTCCATGATTTCCAAAAAAATTTGAAATATGGACTCGCCAGACCACAGCACACTTTTCCACTTTGCGTCAGTCCATTTCAGAGGAGCTTGGGCCTAGAGAAGCCGGCGGCATTTTTGGGTGTTGTTGATATATGGCTTTCGCTTTGCATGGTAGTGTTTTAACTTGCACTTGTTGATGTAGCGACAAACTGTGTTAACCGACAATGATTTTCCGAAGTGTTCCTGGGCCCACATGATAATATCCTTTACAGAATGATATCGGTCTTTAATGCAGTGCTGCCTGAGGGACTTAAGGTCACGGGCATTCAATGTTGGTTTTCGGCCTTGCCACTTACGTGTAGAGATTTCTCTGGATTCTTTGAATCTTTTGATGATATTATGGACTGTAGATGATGAAATCCCTAAATTCCTTGAGAAATTGAGACATTGAGAAATGTTGTTCTTAAACTGTTGGACTATTTGCTCATGCAGTTGTTCACAAAGTGGTGAATCTCGCCCCATCCTTGCCTGTGAACAACCAAGCCTTTCGGGGATGCTCCTTTTATACCTAATCATGACACTCAGCTGTTTCCAATTAACCTGTTCACCTGTGGAGGGTTCCAAACAGGTGTTTTTTGATAACGTGTTGCAGGCATCAAATTCAAACTGAGTGAATATTTAAAAAAAAAAAACAATAAAGTTTTTCAGTTTGAACATTAAATATCTTGTCTTTGTAGTGTACTCAATTGAATATAGGTCAAAAAGGATTTGCAAATCATTGTACTCTGTTTTCATTTATGTTTTACACAATGTCCCAACTTCATTGGAATTGGGGTTTGTAAGTTATGATTGGACAGAGGTGCTGCGTTCAGATGAGACCAAATTTGAACCTTTGGGTGGGATATTGCATCAGTGTGTTTGGCATTAAAACGGACACTCAAGGAATGGCAGTTCTTGCCCATGGCAAAATATAATAGTGGATCAGTGATGTTTTGGGGCTGTTTTAATTCCAGAGGACCTGAGCTACTGCTTGCAATCAATGGCCTAATCGACTCCACCAAGAATTGGGCAGTTTTGACTGATTATCTGGTTGCCTCTGCCAGAGTACTGTGACTTGGCTGTTAGTGAACTTTCTGGCAAGACCATGACCCAAAGCACACCTCAAAATCTACACAAAAGAAATGGTTCCAGGACTAAAAAAAATCAGCGTTCTGTTATGGCCATCTCCGTCACAAGACCACAATCTGATCGGAAACCTGTGGCCTGAGCTGCGGGAGGCAGTTGATCACAAGCTCAAGAATATGACTGATGATGAAGCGATTTGCTCAGAGGAATGGTTCAAAATCACCCCAAATTCGTGCCTCAGCCTTGTCAAACAGTACAGGAAACAACCACTCTTTCCAGAATGAATTAGTTGATTGATTAAAACATCCATGATTATCAGTACTTCTATTAGGACAGGGGTGTGAAACTGGTCCGTAAATGGGCCGAGGGGCGGCTGGTTTTTATTCCAACAGAGCAGAAGCACACCTTGTACAACTAATAAACTGTGCAGGCTGAGATCAGTTGAATAAATTAGTTGTATCAGGTGTTCATATTCTTGGTTGGATTGAAAACCTGCAGCCCCTTGGCCCATTTAAGGACCAGATTGACGACCCCTGTATTAAGACATTAATAAACAACAATTACTTTTGAGTTTCTCTGTAATGTTCTTATTGCTATTGTATTTTTGGTGCATTTCCAGCTCGGGATATCAGTAATTCTGGAGCCCACTGTAGATTCAGGATTCAGGCAGAGTTAAAGGTTGGCTGCTCCGGCCGGCCCCCTCTGCATCTCAGTCCACCTGGTCCAAGCTGGAAAGAGATCAGTCCAGTTTTACCAGTCCATGTTTTTGTCCTCTCACATGTGGACTACATGTCTACAAGAGCCAGTTGCTTATTTGTTTTCAGGTGCCCCACTTTTTTTCATTTTCTTTCCAGAACAAAGGAAGAAAAGAGCCTAAAGAAAGGCGAGGGGCCTTTGTGGGTATAAGAGAACTTGAATGCGTGAAAAAGGATCATCCTTTCACTCCTGTGTAAATAGATCGGCAACATCCACATTTATGTGGGTGGCTGTCTATAGAATAGGTGGAGGGCTTTGCAGTGACATGAGCCATTCGACATGCGAGAGGACAGAAGTAAGGTACAAAAATTATATTATTGTATATATGTTTTGATATTAAGGGAAAAATCTTACTTTTGGTGCCGAGTCTCTTTCCTAATTTCTTGCTAATGCAGCTGTCCTCAGACTGTTCATTATTCAGGCTGGTTAAATAGCTAGTTACTCTGTGCTTGCCTTGCCGTACTGGGATTGAATTAACGGAGGTGCACTTGGGTGCATTTTTGGCGCGTAGCTGGGCGTGCAGTTGCAGCTAAAAAAAGTTAGCGCCAATCCCATTTAGAAACCTGAATTCATATCACAGTTGTTTTATTGTTAATTTACGGGTGTATTATTAGGATTGTAATGTTATAGTAATTACTTCACGGAGCTGAAATGTTAGCACTCTTAGGTGCAGGTATCACTGCTGAAATGTTTGAGCGCAGATGTGAGATTACAGCTGCAGAAATGTTGGGTCGCAGAGCTGAAATGTTGGGTCACAGAGCTGAAATGCTGGGTCTCAGAGCTGATATGTTGGGCCACAGTTGAAGTGTTGGGTCAGAGAGCTGAAATGTGTGGTCGCAGAGCTTAAGTGTGTGCTCGCAGAGCTGAAATGTTGGGTCACAGAGCTGAAATGTTGGGTCACAGAGCTGAAATGTTGGGCCATAGAGCTGAAATGTTGGGTCAGAGAGCTGAAATGTTGGGTCTCAGAGCTGAAATGTTGAGTCACAGAGCTGAAATGTTGGGTCTCAGAGCTGAAATGTTGGGTCTCAGAGCTGAAATGTTGGGTCACAGAGCTGAAATATTGGGTCTCAGAGCTGAAATGTTGAGTCACAGAGCTGAAATGTTGGGTCGTATTCCTGTCTGTCTGGCTCTCCTCCTCTTCCAGGTTACTGCCTCTGTTCCCTGGGGAACCTGGTCTGATTTAGCAGGTCTGTTTCCATGGCGAGTCTGGGCTGCCTATCTCAGGGGTCTTTTTTCCGCGAATCCGTATCACGCTGGGCCCTGCTGTCGCCTTGTGTAATGTCTTCATTAAGCAGTGCTTGCTCTCAATGGGCTCAAACCCTTTATTTATCTCGCAGAGGTGCTATTAGTTGTTTTCTTGTCTTTTTTGGTGGATGTGGTGACATTTTTTGTTTTGTAATTGTGCTGTTTCCATGCAGGAGCTCAATCCGTGCCAGAGAAGTCCTCTAGGCTGTGCCCTTTGTGGATCTTGACCCAGCAGAACAGTGCACAAGCAATTTTATTTATAGAATCCTCACCTTTTCATGCATGATTCTCAACCTATGTTTCTTCACTTGATTTGACATCAAAAGATGAATTCTCTCAATAACTTAGACTAGCCAGTATTTAATTTGTCAATGACATGTGTGGTTCAGTAATCAGTCCCAATGCATGGGCCAGATTAATGAAAATGCAAATTTGTATTCCCTTTGTTTTCTTGTAGTATTTAATTTATGGATATATGTAGAACTATTTCGCGAAAGTTCTAACTAATTAGTCATGAAAATAATCAAGTGGTGTGTAACCATAAATGAAAAGAAAATAAAACATACTTATATGCCTCATGATTATACAGTATGTAAAAGTACTAATAAAATTCAATATTTAGTTTTATGCATCTTCCACAAAAAGAGCAATGTTTTGGTATGATTTGTGGTGTTTTGTAAATTTTGACGGGCACTTCTAGCTGCAGGCACCTTTCAAAGGTCTCATGACACCCAAAATTTTCAAAAATTTCTTTTAAACCCTTCAGCAGTGCTTTTACCTCGTGAATTTGAATCTGACCCTAGTTTTTCATACTTCTATTCATGAGAAATGTAAGATGCAAATTAAAACCTTACTCGGGAACGCCCCTTGCAAATAGCTGAGAGGCAACGTAATCCATGTAATGTCATCTCCAGAAGGACAATGCTCTGAGCAGAGTCAGGGGAGGGGGGTTTTGCATGCAATACCCTACACGTTTGTCTCGAGCTATTAAGAAATGTTCGCATTTTTATCCCCCCGGCATATAATGCGGGGGGATGTAGTCATGGGAGTGGTCGTCTGTTCATCCACCCGTCTGTCTGTGAACATTTCGTTCCCGATGCATAACCCGAAAACCGTTCAATATTTTTCCACAAAACTTGCTGTGCACATTAATCATGAACTTGCAAATCTTAGCTTCATGATTGTTCAAGTACAACAAAGAAAGCAAAAATTAACAACAAAAATCTGCAAATGAATAACGTTGATGGAAATGGAATTTCATATCAAAATGACGCATTTTCTTTCTGTAAAATTACCGAGGAAAACGCATCGAATCTGATAATGTTGAGTGTTTTTGCAGTGTGCGTAATGTTAAAATAAATTAATGATTGAAAACAGTTTAAGGCCAGTAATTATTTTCAAGGGATGTTCAGCGCTTCACCAACTTTTATTTCACAATCTGTCACTGGTGTAAAGTACTCATATGACCATGGCCATGTCTGTGGCATAGCTTGCTGCAGCTTGCTTAGATTTACAAGGTTACATTATTGACATTTCGATACCCTCATGTATGAAAGGCTTGTGTATAAAAGTGACATTTTACAAATTTTACAGGAGAGGCAAAAAACTGCTCCAGGTAAATCTCTACCATATGGATTAAAATTTCCATGGCAAATGAGTGGGTCATTAGATGATACTGAAGCCTGAAAAAGATTGATTCCAAATCATTTGCCAATGAAGAGATAATCCAGATTGTGTCACTTACGCCCTTTCAGCATGAGTCGATGAAGAGTTTAATATATGAAACATACATCCTAAAAGGGCGTATCAGCAACACTCAGCCAGCAGAAATGAAGGTGACCTAGCGAAAGTGCTAATAGTCTGTTCAATGTTCTAAATTTCTCATTTCTAAATATACATAATAGTTTCCTGTTTCCCTAATAAATGTTTTAAATGTTAGAAACATAAAAATACATGGATACGCTATGGCAGGACATACATTTTGGTTTCCATTGTCAAAATTTTGTAGTATTTTGTAAAACAGCTGGTCTATCTTTACTGCATGAAATTGCTGTCAGACTGCAAAGAACTTGAGCTTGTAAAAGTGAATCATCAGATCACAGCCCTGAGGCTGAAAACAATGCAAGGTACTTCTGAATTAAGGTCACTATGGCACCTCTGTGCTGACACTGATATCTGAAGCTATTAACAACAAATAATACATCAGAAGATAATACATTTACGCTGGGCGTATGTACAGTTTTTGGAAGTACCAACTAGGACTAGCAATATGCAAAAAAGGTGCAAATTCCAGATTTGCCTGGGCTGAAAATGCAACTTGTTTGTAAAAAGGGCAGAAGAATTCTTCTGTTTTCTTCGTGAAAACAAACAGCCACGACTTCGTGGTGCGTTTCAAGAGAAGAGACGGAGTCAGATTCGGTGGTAGAAAACACAGCTAAAAAGTAACTGAGTTTATTCGTCATCTTGACCAGCGCAGTGTCCAGTATAATTATGATCTGACTGCCTTCATTGGGATACAGCAGGGTTTAAGTATCCATTGTGAACAAAAGATATTGGCCCAGGAGTTTCGCTATGGTGCAGAAACAATAGTGCCTGATTAACTCATTGGGTCAAACACGGATGACATTGTCTCAGTGAATACAGTACATAACCCATCAGTGTGTTCCTGCTTGACTACATCAGCCCAGCAGTGGACTGAAATTGCCTTGATTAAGTAGTTGGGCGAGACAGAATAGCTGGTTGTAAAGATTTTAGATTACTGCCAACAGAACGCCATATATCACTATATGTGCTGTGAACACTAAAATCTAACAGTTTCCCCCTCTGATCATATGATCACTCATATCTATGATCAAACCATAATTACAGAGAGGTATAAACATGCAGGTTCGGAATACTAGGTGACATGTGTATTGTAAGCCATGGGAATACAAACACTGGCGGAAAAAACTGATTAAAATAAACACGGTGGAATGAAAGTACAGTCTCTGGTTCCTTGGGGGCAAGAGTCTGTTGGCGTCCACGGATGTGTAATGGGTTATATGTTTTTGAATGTCTCTCTTTGCGAACCGTGACACTTCGGCTTTAGGTGGGTACTTGTTTCCGGATCGGTCCTCTTTCCTCTGTAGCCTATCAGGGGGAGAGAGAGGTGCGGCAGTATCATCCGGAATTCAGCATTTGAAGATTTCTCTAATACATGAAATATAAGTGAGTTCAACGCCTGGAAACAAAAAGGAAAGTGGAGATCCCAGCCAAACAGAACAGAAGAAGGGAAATCGTCGGGCCAACCTCGCAATGGGCTGTCGGACCCAAAGACTCCCTTAAACAAAAGAAACATACATTTTAAACAAACCAAAACCGAAAACTGGACTACCGGCAATCTCCAAAAATAACAAACAACCATGCGTTGACTGACAATAAGCAGCCATTACTATGTTAGTGCACAGTGAACAACAGCAGAAGTGTTTTAAGAGCTGTTATAGGAGCAGATTCTCAAACACAAAACAAAAAATATTCAACATTTCAAATACAATACAAAAAAAAAATATTCCACATTTCAAGTGAAATGCTTTGTTTCTGTGATTGCATCGAGGACACATGCCTTCCAACAACTTGCACAGCTTAGGTGTATGCAACACAAACAACCTGCAGTCTAAGAAGTGCATTGCTCATGTGCCAACAACAATAAAACATCAGCATACACTTAAAAAATGCTGAACATTTTGATTACACAGAATGTACATCAACAAAACCAATCAAGCATCAACTTAATCATAGTCCTCGTTTCGAAAATGAAGGTCGGCAACAGTATGTATGAGTGGTACAATTCATATTGTTAATGTTGCTGGAAAGATTTGAGTCAACAGTCCCTCTATATGACTCATCTTTTCTATCGAGAATTTGGTTGCCTTTTCAAATTTAAATTCAGACTCCCATTTTTTCCTGCTCTTAGAGTACCCACTGTCTAATGTACGTGGTCGTCTGAGAAAGTGAGGGGGAGGTTTGCCTCTACCAAGTGACCAGCATTTGTCCGCTGTGTGGCCTTCTTTCCGACACGTTTCGCAAAACTTCTCACAGTTAACTTCGCAGTCTTTGACAAAGTGGCCGGGATTCCCGAAAACACGGCAGTTCTTTTCTCTGGGTAGAATTGTTGTTTCGTGTACTGGTGCGAGTGGGAATTTCAAAGTACAATCAGAATTGCTCTGCCTTACGGATTTATGGTTATACTGCATTTCGCCTTCGACTCATCTTTGCGTCTACGCTCTAAACTGGGTTACCGCCGCCAAATCATGGTCACATGCCTCGCTGTCACTTCTAGTCCACTCGTCATTACAAGCGGAGGGCGGAACTGACATTGCGGTCACCCTACTTCCAGGTGCCAATAACTGCCCGTTTTGCAATAATTTTATTCCATCTTTTAAAGCAGCTATTTCCGCGTTTTTCTTAGCCACTTTTGCTTTGATGCTTTTCAACTCCTCAACCAGAGCCAGAACTTCCTCTCTATCGATATTCAATTTGAAGTCACATTACACAATTAGATCATTTTCCATTACAGTGCCAAGTTGTTGTGACACATGCAGAATATGGCTTAGCATTCCCCGTTGAAATAAACAGGGACGTCCCTGAAGAATTCATAATCTCTAAAACAGCACTTCCTTCAGCTGCAATAATGCCTACACAGATGTGCAAGTTACCCTTGCCACGGCCACGCCAGTCTTACATCGCTGCCCATGATCTCTTTGTTGTTATCACTTGTCATTCTATACAGGCTGCATGTTGGTCTTGAATATTCTGTAAATAAGTTGTTTCAGTGTTAATCCTGCTAAGGAAGTGGTAACATGCTGAAAGTAATCATGCATTGACAGAAGATGGTACTGCCTATGCTGATAGTAGCTGATAGAGGCTTGGGGCTGGGGAGTATATTGCTAACCCAGATAGCTCATGTAGCTGAATAAGCTCACTAAGTAAAACCCGGAAGCCATATAAAAATAGACCCTGACTGGCTTTCAGTTCCTGTCCTGGGAATCTTCATTTTGCTAACGATGGCTGCTCATCTTTGTCGAGGGGTATGTTTCCGAAATCCCATGTTTATCACTTCAAGAAATTCAGATGGTAAACTTTGCCAAGCCAAGTGACATTTTCTCTGCTGCTTGGTCAGTAAAGCATTATCTGTGTTCTCAGGGAGTCCTTGTGGCTGAGCATGAATGAGAAGTAAGATGCTGCTTAATTTCCTTTGGCTGGGTTTACAGTCGGCTTAATTTAGTTATTCCTGTTGTTTTTTTTTTTGCACTATGTACACTAAATATCAAATCTTGCATTTGTGGTTTTTCACATTTGAGTGTCAAAGTTGATAGTCTATTGCAGGTTACAGTGAACGTATATTACAACCCCAATTCCGAAATAGTTGGGACGAAGTGTAAATTGTGAATAAAATCAAAATGCAATGACTTTCAGATCACATGAGCCAATATGTTATTTGCAATAGAACATAGATAACATTTCAAATGTTGAAACTGAGACATTTTACATTTCTATCCTCAAAATGAGCTTATTTCAAATTTTCTGGCTGCAACAGGTCTCAAAAAAGTTGGTACACAGGCAAAAAAGGGCTGAAAAAGCAATTAATATATAAGAGCATCAGCTGAAAGAACATTTAGCAAGTAATTACGTAAACTGGCATCAGGTGTGTAACATGATTGGCTATAAAAGGGATGTCTTAGAGAGGCTGAGTCTCTCAGAAGTAAAGATGGCCGGAGGCTCTCCAACCTGTGAAGGCTTGCATAAAGAAATTGTGGAATACTTTAAAAACAATGTTCCTCAATGTCAAATTGCAAAGGCTTTGAAGGTCTCATCATCGACAGTGCATAACATCATCAAAAGATTCAGAGAAACTGGAAAAATCTCTGTGCGTAAGGGACAAGGCCAAAGACCTTTACTGGATGCCCGTGATCTTTGGGCCCTCAGACGCCACTGCATCACTCACTGGCATGATTCTCTCATTGACATTACTAAATGGGCCCAGTCAGGGGCGGACTGGCCATCTGTGCGTTCTGTAGAATCACGGAACGGCCGGTACTCCAGGACGGCCGATGGCCGTCACGCAGTAATCACCAGTTTTTTTTTTTTTTTTTTTTTTCTCCCCCTGCTAATCTGTTTATTCCCAATCTAGTCCAGGGGTGGACTACACATCGGGAATACCAGGAATTTTCCCGGTAAACCGTTCCGGTCAGCGAGAAAACCTACCATAGACTCATAAATTGTACCCAAATGGCCCAGAACGCAGTGTCTAATGGCCCAAAGTGAGTTGCTTAGGAGCGCCATTGATCAGAGCTTCAAGCTTTTGCTTCCATTGTCATGGACACCTGATGAAAAAAGTCGTTACACTGACGCGCGAGGGTTAACCACACATCTAATGGCAATCTATCAACTTATAATAACAATGAGTGTCATACTTATATGACACTTTTAAGAGTTATACTTCATTATTCCGGTTGTGTTTGAGTTATGGCCTTTTTTTGTATTTATTTACACCTATATATTTGCTTTATGCTACAGGAATGACCGAAAACTGTTTTCTTGCAAATAAAAACGATTTACGGGCTTTGGCTATTCCCAATTTATTTAATTTAGTTGTTTTCGTCCTAAAGTTTAAGAAGGCAGGCTTGCTGGGAAATTTGTTTGACCAATGGCCTTGCTTGTCTTCTGCTGCAGTAACAGTCTAAAAACTCGTTTCAACGACTACATGATCACGAAAATGTCAGAAAGCAATGGAGAGGCGGGAAAGCGAACAGAATAAAGGAAGCAGACAATGGAGCCTCAGGCTTTCAAATTCAAACGAAAAACCGACCAGCTGTTTTGCCACGATGATCCTCATGCAGCAAGCAGTTTTCTTTTGCAGGGGGACATGGAAGCGGTAAGACTGACGTTAAATTAATAGGCTATCGCAAGTATGAGTTCGTTTAAAATTTGCTTGAGCTTACGTAACAACCCCAATGGACAACTTATTAGCATACTATTTGATGCATATTGATGCGTTGTTTTACGGTGCCAAATAAAATTTGTCGTAGAATATAGGACCACTTTCCAAATTTTCAATTCCAAAACCCTGTCGCTCAGAATCACCTGCCATTAAACTTGCAAACAAGTTTCTGCAGTTCTGAAGCTAGTGAGTTATTCTACGCCCATTAGAGTCTGTTAGTAAAATATGTAACTTAATTTTTAAAAAGGCTATGTATGAATCAATCCAAATAATGCAGTGGTCTTATTGGAAAAATCAATGCCTCCAAAGTCACATTTCTGTTTCACATCCAGTCATGTAAAAATAATAATATTTCTGTAAAATACATTAGTTACATGTTGACAATGGTATGTTTTTAATATAGGACAGCATCATTATATTCAGTTTATTTCAGGACATTTTTCAGGTAAATAGGATCTTTAATATAAATAGGATTGTTTGTTTTTGGGTATTACCCACCCACCCCCTGCCTACAGAATAATAAGTTCACTCACATGTACAATGTACATAAGTACATGTCTATGAGGGGGCGGGGGGAGGGGGGTGGACTAGTTGATCTGTTAACATCTGCTAAGATCACACATGCATATAGCCACTGGGCTTGTGTGTTAGATAAACACAACAATTATTTTGTTGTGGGCTAATTGGTGTTAAATAAACTCAAGAACTAATAATATCAATGTTTTATGGGAAATTTAGTCCAGTATGATGTTAAAATGCATACTTTTTTGTCAAATAATGTGAAATTTTTTTTCGGCCAGCCACTACCTCCCCATCCCCGCCGTCTGGAGAGTGGGCCGGAAGGTACGAATTCCCGGGCCACTTTTTTGCCCCAGTCCGCTCCTGGGCCCAGGAATACTTCAGGAAACCACTGTCTGTAAACACAGTCTGTTGTGCCATCCACAGATGCCACCTAAAAACTCTATCATGCAAAAAGGAAGCCACTGTTGAGCATGATCCAGAAGCGCCACTGGGTTCTGTGGGCCAAGGCTCATTTAAAATGGACAGTAGCAAAGTGGCAAAGTGTCCTGTGGTCAGACGAGTCAAAATTTGACATTCTTGTTGGAAAACATGGGCGTCGTGTCCTCCGGGCTAAAGAGGAGAAAGACCACCCCTCCTGTTATCAGCATTAAGTTCAAAAGCCAGCATCTCTGATGGTATGGGGATGCATTACTGCATATGGTGTGGGACACTTGCATGTTTTAAAAAGCATCATGAATGCTGAAAGGTATATAAAGGTTTTAGAGCAACATATGCTCCCCTCCAGATGACTTCTATTCCAGGGAAAGCCTTGTGTATTTCAGCAGAACAATGCAAAACCACATACTGCAGCTATTACAACACCATGGCTTTGTAGTAGAAGAGTCTGTGTGCTGAACTGGCCTGCCTGCAGTCCTGATCTTTCACCGGTTGAGAACATTTGGCGTGTAATTAAACGAAAAGTCTGTCAAAGGAGACCCAAAACACTCCAGCAGCTGGAAGCCTGTATTAAACAAGAGTGGCATCAAATTCCAATGGCTAAACTCAAGAAACTTGTCTCCTCAATGCCCAGATGCCTCCACGCTGTGTTAAAAAGAAGAGGGGATGCTACACCATGGTAAACAGGCCCCTGTCCCAACTTTTTTGAGACTTGTAGCAGCCATCAAATTTGAAATGAGCTCATTTTGTGGATAAAATTGTAAAATTTCTCAGTTTCAACATTTGCTATGTTATCTGTGTTCTATTGTGCATAAAATATGTGATGTGATGTAAAAGTCATTGCGTTTTGATTTTACTCACAATTTACACTTTGTCCCAACTATTTTGGAATTGGGGTTGTACAACAATAAAGATGCAGATTGTTATAGCAGTTGTATTTCTCTGATTGTATGGTTTTCATTTGGCATGCATAATTGGATGTGACATTGGGAAAAAATCCTTTTGAAAAGAAAATACTATTTTGAATTCTCTGTTTGATTTTGTTAGCAATTTGGTGAATTTTGAGTTTGTGTGAGCTTTTGGATTTCTGTTTAGAATTTGAGAAATGGAGCCAAGGTTTAAAAAAAGCCGTAAACTGTCATTAAAACTGTTTGTTTGCACCAGCTTTATTAATTTGTTTGAATTCCTTCACAAAAATAAGAGGAAAGGTGGTATTTTTTTTAGGAAAACCTTTCACAATCATGTTTTTTTGCATCAAAAGCTGCAGGAATTTATGCTGAGTCAATTTCCTTTTTTTTCCTCTTTATTATCCCCCGCCACACGAAGTGGCCGGGGGATATTGATTTGACCTCCGTCCGTCCGTCCGTGCATCCGTCCATCCGGGATAAAGGGGAACAACTTTTCACAAGAAATATTTGCGATAGGATAACCAAATTTGGTGTGTAGCTTAAGACCATAAAGACCTTGATCGAGTTCGAAAATGAGACGCGTGATTATTTTTTCCGGGGTTATTGCCCTTGATTCACTTTTTTATACTCTGTTCACGGTATATGTAAAGGGGAACAACTTTTCACGGGAAATATTCCAGATAGGATAACCAAATTTGGTTTGTAGCTTAAGACCATAAAGACCCTGATGCAGTTCGAAAATAAGAAGCGCACTATTATTTTTCCCATTGCCCTTGATTCAGTTGTTGAACCCTTTTCACGGAAATATTCAGATGGGAACCAAATTCTGTTCATAGTATCTTTAAAGAAGACATTTTGGCGGGGGATGTTGTTGGCCATGTCTACTTGTTATATTTAATGTGACTCGTCTGTAAATTCCTGTATAATGTAAAAAGTAAATTAATACATTTGTATCCTCCAGGGTTTGCTGAGTATTAACATACACATATAAACTGACTGAATTTAACATTAAATTAACGCATTGTTTCCTGGTTATTTGAACAGTTTGTGGAGTCCTGCGCACATTTAACTGTGGTTTACACTTAACTTACACAGAACTTTGTCATGAACTTATTGTAAAATTACAGTTAAATAACTGCCATAAAAGGTGCCAGTTAAATTAACTTGCAAAAAAGATGCAAGGTTATAACAGTGTAGTCAGTAAAGACCACAAACCCAGCATGTTTTCAGCATTGCTAACAGTCTTTTAGCCATGCTCTGTCAATATTGCACTTTAATACAAGTGGGTCACGTAAAGGTCAGACAGCCACTGAAAGTGTCACATCTGTGGGACATTGATTGTAATGTAATGGCTACAGTCAGGCTGCGAGGGCGCCTGGCTGTTGCAAGATTAAGTAAATTAGAATTCTCCGAATTTAATGGCGGCTTTTGTTTGGCCCTTCCTGGAATCCCCTCCCACAGGAAGACCCAATTATCTATGCACCCACCCATCCGTTATCTATCTGGCATAATACTGTTGACGGCTGTGGGTGGGGGCTATAGCCTGTTCGAGCACAGAGTTGGCGAGAGGTAGGAACGCTTTATACCCGAGGTATAAACATGCAGGTTCGGAATACTAGGTGACATGTGTATTGTAAGCCATGGGAATACAAACACTGCCTGTAAAAACTCTGATTAAAATAAACACGGTGGAATGAAAGTACAGTCTCTGGTTTCTTGGGGGCAAGAGTCTGTTGGCGTCCACAGATGTGTCATGGGTTATATGTTTTTGAATGTCTCTCTTTGCGAACCGTGACACTTCGGCTTTAGGTGGGTGCTCGTTTCCGGATCGGTCCTCTTTCCTCTGTAGCCTATCAGGGGGAGAGAGAGGTGCGGCAGTATCATCCAGAATTCAGCATTTGAAGGTTTCTCTAATACATGAAATATAAGTGAGTTCAATGCCTGGAAACAAAAAGGAAAGTGGAGATCCCAGCCAAACAGAAGAGAAGAAGGGAAATCGTCGGGCCAACCTCGCAATGGGCTGTCGGACCCAAAGACTCCCTTAAACAAAAGAAACATACATTTTAAACAAACCAAAACCGAAAACTGGACTACCGGCAATCTCCAAAAATAACAAACAACCATGCGTTGACTGACAATAAGCAGCCATTACTATGTTAGTGCACAGTGAACAACAGCAGAAGTGTTTTAAGAGCTGTTATAGGAGCAGATTCTCAATTTCAAACACAAAACAAAAAATATTCAACATTTCAAATACAATACAAAAAAAAATATTCCACATTTCAAGTGAAATGCTTTGTTTCTGTGATTGCATCGAGGACACATGCCTTCCAACAACTTGCACAGCTTAGGTGTATGCAACACAAACAACCTGCAGTCTAAGAAGTGCATTGCTCATGTGCCAACAACAATAAAACATCAGCATACACTTAAAAAATGCTGAACATTTTGATTACACAGAATGTACATCAACAAAACCAATCAAGCATCAACTTAATCATAGTCCTCGTTTCGAAAATGAAGGTCGGCAACAGTATGTATGAGTGGTACAATTCATATTGTTAATGTTGCTGGAAAGATTTGAGTCAACAGTCCCTCTATATGACTCATCTTTTCTATCGAGAATTTGGTTGCCTTTTCAAATTTAAATTCAGACTCCCATTTTTTCCTGCTCTTAGAGTACCCACTGTCTAATGTACGTGGTCGTCTGAGAAAGTAAGGGGGAGGTTTGCCTCTACCAAGTGACCAGCATTTGTCCGCTGTGTGGCCTTCTTTCCGACACGTTTCGCAAAACTTCTCACAGTTAACTTCGCAGTCTTTGACAAAGTGGCCAGGATTCCCGAAAACACGGCAGTTCTTTTCTCTGGGTGGAATCATTGTTTCGTGTACTGGTGCGAGTGGGAATTTCAAAGTACAATCAGAATTGCTCTGCCTTACGGATTTATGGTTATACTGCATTTCGCCTTCGACCCATCTCTGCGTCTACGCTCTAAACTGGGTTACCGCCGCCAAATCATGGTCACATGCCTCGCTGTCACTTCTAGTCCACTCGTCATTACAAGCGGAGGGCGGAACTGACATTGCGGTCACCCTACTTCCAGGCGCCAATAACTGCCCGTTTTGCAATAATTTGATTCCATCTTTAAAAGCAGCTATTTCCGCGTTTTTCTTAGCCACCTTTGCTTTGATGCTTTTCAACTTCTCAACCAGAGCCAGAACTTCTTCTCTCTCGATATTCAATAACGCTCAGCTTAACACTTGGTATTTACTTCTTTCCTTCTCATATGGCTGACAATTAACAAAGCCAACGGAACTTTCTCCTTCGCTGGCAGACGTTGCATTTTGCCCCATGCTCTCTTTATGTCATCTATGGACCAAACGCAATTTTCGTTACCGTTGAAACCGTATTTTAATTCAATTTTGCGCTCGTAATCGTCCAGTTTCAAAAATGATTGCAAAAAGCCCTTAGCGGTAGCCTACGCGCCTGAAGTGCCTAAGAGTTCCGAACTCTAATGACCGAACGATCAATGCAACAACCGGCCCTCTTTACACACCAAGCGTACTCAATTGTATTGTAGTAGCCTACTTATGTTTTTAGGGTAAACACAACGAAGACAAACACTTAAACGTTCACAGAAACCGAGCAGCACCACTGCTCAAAACGGACCCCGAATAGGTCTTCCACGCGTCGCGGGTTAAGCAAGTAGCGCACCGGCGCTTGAATCTCAAACGCCGCCACAGACACCCTGTTGCAGTCAAAAGTCCTCTGAAAACTTTTGACCGCGCAATGGAGGATTCTTTTAATCTACTTCTTTCAATTAAAAGAGTGTGCCTTGCTTCCCGAACTGACCAAGACCCCTGGGTTAAACAAGTAATGCACCAGCGTTAAAACATAAACACTGCCACAGACACCCTGTTGCAGTCAAAAGTCCTCTGAAAACTTTTGACCGCGCAATGGAGGATTCTTTTAATCTACTTCTTTCAATTAAAAGAGTGTGCCTTGCTTCCCGAACTGACCAAGACCCCTGGGTTAAACAAGTAATGCACCAGCGTTAAAACATGAACACTGCCACAGACACCCTATTGCAGTCAAAAGTCCTCTGAAAACTGTTGACCGCTCAATGAAGGATTCCTTTAATCTACTTTAAATTAAAGAAACGTGCCTTGTTCGCCCATACAACTTGGATCCCTGACGAATAACGTCTTATAGAATTAATATTCTAATGCTTGCCCCCAGCAAACACCCTTGCCTCCCGCAAGTAATATTAATTTCACCGAATTAACAGAATTAATATTCTAATGCTTGCCCCCAGTAAACACCCTTGCCTCCCGCAAGTAATATTAATTTCACAAATTTATGACTCACGCACGATCAACGCCCTTGCCTTACAATGTGAGTTTCACCTACTCAATATAGGCCTACTTATTCAACAAACAAACAAATAAACGAACGCGCGCTGATCACCACAACATGAGGCTTTCCTACAACCACGCCAGCCGCGATTCTATCCCTAGTGTTTTTATCGAGCGAAGGTAATTAGCACCAAGAAACTCTCAAAACTCCACCAGTACGTGCAACTTCTGGTTGTGCTAAAACTATGTAATGGAAAAACAGCTTTACTCACTCACTCTCATGGGCTGTAAACCCTTTGAGCGCTGAACATATTTTCAAGGAATTAAAAATGTAGTTATCCTGAGCTGTTGAAAACCTGTCATGTGGCAACTTGTTTAAAAGAGCTCCCGAGCTCTTTTAAACAAGTTGCCACATGATTGGTTTTCAACAGTGTCTGATTTTGATATCTTACACGGCGCTGAAAGGGTTAAGAGGCACACGTGCATTGCATCCCATGGGGGTTTGAACGGTTTCTTGCTTATTTTCAGCAAAAACCATGGTTATACCAACTGACCAAAACCAGTTACACTGCATGATGTGACCCTTTCTGAAGTCACAGGCTTGACACTTTTTGATAAGAGATCTAGCCATACACATTAACTGTGTTTACTGTTCTGGCAGTTGAGCAATTCATGCAGTAATGCAATTTATATATCCATCATCCCCCATCATGACTTTAAGAGCTAAGCTGTTGGAGGATTTTTAGCATGTCCCTCTTTTTCCCTCACTAATAATGAAGAAAAAAACAATTATCATCTCATGAACATAATCCTTTTTCATATAACTGGGACAGCGTAAGAAGACAGCAGAGATTTAGAAGTCTGCTTTGACCTGTATTAAATTGAAAACAGTCGAAGGAAAAAACAGTCAACCCTTTAAAACCTGCTGACCCATACAGGGATGTATCAAAGCAGATGTCATATTCAAACCTGTGAAACATTAAAGACCCAAAGCTTTCCAACGATCCCAAATTTGTCCAGCTGAACTACAGCGAAATGTGTATAAAATGATGTACAAGACATAGATATTTTCCATTTAATGTAATGCTGTGGCCATAAAAACATGGCGTCCTGGATTTGAATATTCCTCTCAGTGTAAGTGAGATGTACCTTCAGGGAACCGCTGCAACCAGCAGATACAGGATAGGCGTGTGACATTGTCCGACAATATGAAAAAAATGCTGACTTTGAACCTGCTAAAGGGAAAACTTAAGTAAAAAATTTAGAGTTTAAGGGGTGAATTTTTTACGTTATTAGCTTTATTTTTTTAACGCACTCATTCCAAATTTGATGTCTGCAATATGTTCCAAAAAAGTGTTTACCTCTGTTTTGCATTATCTTTCCTTTCAACAACTCTCAGTAGTAATTTGGTAACTGAACAAAAAACTATTATCTAGTTTTGAAAGCATACTTTCGTCCGTTCTGTCTTGATTTAAGTCTTCAGTTGCTCAAATGGTTGGGAGTTTTGTTTTATTTTACTCTTCATAATGTGCTACGTGTTTTCATTTGAAGTCACATTACACAATTAGATCATTTTCCATTACAGTGCCAAGTTGTTGTGACACGTGCAGAATATGGCTTAGCATTCCCCGTTGAAATAAACAGGGACGTCCCTGAAGAATTCATAATCTCTAAAACAGCACTTCCTTCAGCTGCAAAAATGCCTACACAGATGTGCAAAGTTACCCTTGCCACGGCCACGCCAGTCTTACATCGCTGCCCATGATCTCTTTGTTGTTATCACTTGTCATTCTATACAGGCTACATGTTGGTCTTGAATATTCTGTAAATAAGTTGTTTCAGTGTTAATCATGCTAAGGAAGTGGTAACATGCTGAAAGTAATCATGCATTGACAGAAGATGGTACTGCCTATGCTGATAGTAGCTGATAGAGGCTTGGGGCTGGGGAGTATATTGCTAACCCAGATAGCTCATGTAGCTGAATAAGCTCACTAAGTAAAACCCAGAAGCCATATAAAAATAGACCCTGGCTGGCTTTCAGTTCCCGTCCTGGGAAGCTTCATTTTTACTAACGATGGCTGCTCATCTTTGTCGGGGGGTATGTTTCCGAAATCCCATGTTTATCACTTCAAGAAATTCAGATGGTAAACTTTGCCAAGCCAAGTGACATTTTCTCTGCTGCTTGGTCAGTAAAGCATTATCTGTGTTCTCAGGGAGTCCTTGTGGCTGAGCATGAATGAGAAGTAAGATGCTGCTTAATTTCCTTTGGCTGGGTTTACAGTCGGCTTAATTTAGTTATTCCTGTTGTTTTTTTTGTTTTTTTTTGCACTATGTACACTAAATATCAAATCTTACATTTGTGGTTTTTCACATTTGAGTGTCAAAGTTGATAGTCTATTGCAGGTTATAGTGTACGTATATTACAACCCCAATTCCGAAATAGTTGGGACGAAGTGTAAATTGTGAATAAAATCAAAATGCAATGACTTTCAGATCACATGAGCCAATATGTTATTTGCAATAGAACATAACTGACATTTCAAATGTTGAAACTGAGACATTTTACATTTTTATCCACAAAATGAGCTCATTTCAAATTTTCTGGCTGCAACAGGTCTCAAAAAAGTTGGGACACAGGCAAAAAAGGGCTGAAAAAGCAATTAATATATAAGAGCATCAGCTGAAAGAACATTTAGCCAGTAATTAAGTTAACTGGCATCAGGTGTGTAACATGATTGGCTATAAAAGGGATGTCTTAGAGAGGCTGAGTCTCTCAGAAGTAAAGATGGCCAGAGGCTCTCCAACCTGTGAAGGCTTGCATAAAGAAATTGTGGAATACTTTAAAAACAATGTTCCTCAACGTCAAATTGCAAAGGCTTTGAAGGTCTCATCATCGACAGTGCATAACATCATCAAAAGATTCAGAGAAACTGAAAAATCTCTGTGCATAAGGGACAAGGTCAAGACCTTTACTGGATGCCCGTGATCTTCGGGCCCTCAGACACCACTGCATCACTCACTGGCATGATTCTGTCATTGACATTACTAAATGGGCCCAGGAATACTTCAGGAAACCACTGTCTGTAAACACGGTCTGCCGTGCCATCCACAGATGCCACCTAAAACTCTATCATGCAAAAAGGAAGCCATTGTTGAGCATGATCCAGAAGTGCCACCGTGTTCTGTGGGCCAAGGCTCATTTAAAATGGACTGTAGAAGTGGCAAAGTGTCCTGTGGTCAGACGAGTCCAAATTTGACATTCTTGTTGGAAAACATGGGCGTCATGTCCTCTGGGCTAAAGAGGAGAAAGACCACCCCTCCTGTTATCAGCATTAAGTTCAAAAGCCAGCATCTCTGATGGTATGGGGATGCATTAGTGCATATGGTGTGGGACACTTGCATGTTTTAAAAAGCATCATGAATGCTGAAAGGTATATAAAGGTTTTAGAGCAGCATATGCTCCCCTCCAGATGACATCTATTCCAGGGAAGGCCTTGCGTATTTCAGCAGGACAATGCAAAACCACATACTGCAGCTATATAGTAGAAGAGTCCGTGTGCTGAACTGACCTGCCTGCGGTCCTGATCTTTCACCGGTTGAGAACATTTGGCGCATAATTAAACGAAAAGTCTGTCAAAGGAGACCCAAAACTCTCCAGCAGCTGGAAGCCTGTATTAAACAAGAGTGGGATCAAATTCCAATGGCTAAACTCAAGAAACTTGTCTCCTCAATGCCCAGATGCCTCCACTCTGTGTTAAAAAGAAGAGGGGATGCTACACCATGGTAAACAGGCCCCTGTCCCAACTTTTTTGAGACTTGTAGCAGCCGTCAAATTTGAAATGAGCTCATTTTGTGGATAAAATTGTAAAATTTCTCAGTTTCAACATTTGCTATGTTATCTGTGTTCTATTGTGCATAAAATATGTGATGTGATGTAAAAGTCATTGCGTTTTGATTTTACTCACAATTTACACTTTGTCCCAACTATTTTGGAATTGGGGTTGTACAACAATAAAGATGCAGATTGTTATAGCAGTTGTATTTCTCTGATTGTATGGTTTTCATTGGCATGTATATTTGGATGTGACATTTGGAAAAAAAAAATCCTTTTGAAAAGAAAATACTATTTTGAATTCTCTGTTTGATTTTGTTAGCAATTTGGTGAATTTTGAGTTTGTGTGAGCTTTTGGATTTCTGTGCAGAATTTGAGAAATGGAGCCAAGGTTTAAAAAAAGCCATAAACTTTCATTAAAACTGTTTGTTTGCACCAGCTTTATGATTTGTTTGAATTCCTTTACAAAAATAAGAAGCAAGGTGGTATTTTTTTTAGGAAAACCTTTCGCAATCATGTTTTTTTTGCATCAAAAGCTGCAGGAATTTATGCTGAGTCAGTTTCTTTTTTTTCAGCTTTATTATATTTAATGTGGCTCGTCTGTAAATTCCTATATAATGTAAAAGGTAAATTAATACATTTGTATCCTCCAGGGTTTGCTGAGTATTAACATACACATATAAACTGACTGAATTTAACATTAAATTAATGCATTGTTTCCTGATTATTTGAACAGTTTGTGGAGTCCTGCACACATTTAACTGTGGTTTACACTTAACTGACACAGAACTTTGTCGTGAACTTATTGTAAAATGACAGTAAATAACTGCCATAAAAGGTGCCAGTTAAATTAACTGGCAAAAAAGATGCAAGGTTATAACAGTGTAGTCAGTAAAGACCACAAACCCAGCATGTTTTCAGTATTGCTAACAGTCTTTTAGCCATGCTCTGTCAATATTGCACTTTAATACAAGTGGGTCACGTAAAGGTCAGACAGCCACTGAAAGTGTCACATCTGTGGGACATTGATTGTAATGTAATGGCTACAGTCAGGATGCGAGGGTGCCTGGCTGTTGCAAGATTAAGTAAATTAGAATTCTCCGAATTTAATGGCGGCTTTTGTTTGGCCCTTCCTGGAATCCCCTCCCACAGGAAGACCCAATTATCTATGCACCCACCCATCCGTTATCTATCTGGCATAATACTGTTGACGGCTGTGGGTGGGGGCTATAGCCTGTTCGAGCACAGAGTTGGCGAGAGGTAGGAACGCTCCCGAGGCAACTGCCAGTCCATCACAGGGATCACACACGATGAGAAATTTACTGTCGATTATTGGCTTGCAGTGCCTGTCCCCGAATTGTTGCAGGACAGCAGAGTATCCTGGGAAAACCCCCTCACATTTAATCCCGGAAGACCTCCTGCCCATAATCAAATCTTCTACCTTCTCACTGTGAGGCGTCAGAGCTATTCACTGCACCTCTGTGTCCCCCCCTCAGCCGCAGCACACAGAAGTGAGACAGACCGGGCAGAGGTTTAGCCTGGGTGGTGTTCGTTTGTTGCTGTGTTTCGTAGGACTGCCCTCTGGTGGCTGATTTTGGCGTTACTGAGCATAAGCATCATACCGACTGCAGTGGCTTTACGGTCATCATCTAAAAGCAGCAAAAGGAGAGTGCTGTTTTTCTTCAGCTGATAAAACAGCCTCAAGGTTCTTTCCAAGCACATTACAGGAAATACTTAGTCGTAATAGTGACTGAATTTATTGACTGGTCGTGACAGGGTGTGCACTTGTGGGCTTTAATGTAGCTGTGTAAAATTTGCTCTCAAAGATATTCCTGATAAATACGTGCACCGAAATTTAACAAACCCCAAAGGTCAAAGGTATAAGACCAACTTGCTGTTCCTCTTTGGTGTTTAACAAAGAGGAACTTGGCAGAGACACTCCAGGTTCCTGTTTGCGTCATTACTTTCAAGAGTCATGAGCCCTATTGGCTTTAATTTCCTGTCAAGATCTGTGAGCCTTAGAAGTGCAGAATACAATGAAAAGTAGTCCTCTGTACATAAATATTAGCCAGTCATTCTTCCAATTAGTCTTAACGATTGAGTGAATCAATTGTATGATTGCTAAGCAAGCATATCAAAGAAGAGTGGTTTGAGAGTAATCTTGTGTTAGAAGGTGAGGATTCTGGCTGACCCTGAATTCAGACCTCACTGCTACAGGAGTGTACTTTGGGGAGCAGTGTGCATATTAGCCTGCAACAGTAGGAGACGGGGCTGTACCATCTCAACAGTACAGAACTCTATGCATTTTTTATTTTACCGTCATATACTGTATCTTACCAGGGTTATATCTCTGTGCTCCGCGATATCAGAGCATATGTGAATCACTCTTATTTCTGGTTCTTTCTCTCTCTCCCTCTCTTTATCTGTTCTTTTAAATGGCACTTTTTACTATTTATTTTTATACTGTTTATTTTTTACCATTTTTTTAGTTGTCTGTTTTAGCAGTTTTTATTTCAGTCTTGCATCTGCATATATTCTGTATTATTTTTTATTATTTTTCATCCTGTTTTAGCTTGGTTTAAGAAAAATCTTTCGCTAAACTTGCTGTTTTACTTATGATGCATTCTGTTATACACTGCTAAATCAGTTGGTTCAATAGATAGGACTAAAAATCAAATCAAAATCTCTCTCCCCCCTCTCTCTCTTTCTCTCTCTCCTTCTCTCTCTCCCCCGCCCCCCCTCAGATTCCGGGCGCAGCGATGGACCGCGTGAGCTTGCTGTGGCGTTTGCGACGCCGAGCTCGCCGAGGAGTGTTCTGCATGGGGCTGTTCTGCGTCGCTATGGGGCTCCTGTACGCCCTCTGTGCAGAGAACAGCGTCTCCGTCACCGATGCCATATTCGGCGTGCGCGCTCGAACCCGCGCCCAGCCCCGCACTCACGCCATCGTCAAGGTCATCCGTGCCGGAGGGGCAGAGGCCAAACCCATACTAGTCAACCCCCAAAACCACCCCGGGATCGTCCCAGGAGACCCGCACCGCCCCATCCCGGTGCTGTCCAATCACAACTCCAGCGAGGCCGAGGCTCGGACCAGGAAGAGGGAGGAGCCTGGCGGTGTGGGTGGGGCTGGGGTTCTGTCCTGGCTGGTTCCGCAGCGAATCAGGAGCCTGCTGGAGAGGGCGTGGTTCGGGGGCCGGGGGAAGGGGAGTGTTGGCATGGCGGAGAAAGACTCAGATCTTTTCGGGCCCCGCGGGACCCTGGGAGAGGTGTGGGACGAGGAGATGTCCAGCAGCATGCTGGGAAAACGGCTGAGGAAGGTGGTGCAAAACTATCAGGTGAGAGAGATATGCAGTATCCTTATATCATATCCTTACCCAGTGCCACAAATACAGGGACATTAGGGAAAAATTTTCCACTAATTTAAAATAAAGCATTGAAACTTTCAAGCTCTATCTGAGTCCCAAGTATTAAAAATCCTCCTTGAAGAGGACGGGTGCTGCGCAGATCTGGCAGCACAGTTTACAGCGGCCTGCCACAAACTGAGGGGCAGCACTGACCTTTAACCCCCACCGACTCATAGCAACATCATACACCTGCTCTAACCCCCACCAACTCATACATCAAGCACTTACAGATATACACTGCCCGGCCAAAAAAAAAGTCACGACCTGGATTTAACTAAGCAAATAGTGTGAGCTTAATCACTGCAATAATTATTATGTTTCAGCTGGCGACAAGTTATTTAACCCTGACTGATGCAGTGAGTACCTTCTCATTTCTTAAACAATAATGTTGGAAGCATAGACTGTATAAAAAGATGGACGAGGCAACTGTGACGTCACCCATTGGTTTCAGCATACCATTTAGCAAGCCTCTATTTTGGCAATTTGAAGAGCGCCATTTTGTCATTTTGACACCGGATGTGATTCCTATCGGACGAGAGCGTGAATTGAAGATCCAGGGAGGAGTGAGGGGTGGATCTATGGGTGGATCTGACCGTATCTGATGAGGACCAGAGAATAGCCAAGCCTCTAAATCATATTCTGGCTTTATCCTTTATTCTAGTCTATTTGGGCCCATAATTTACAAAAATAAACATCATGATATATCGAAGGAAACTTTTAACTTGCGATAGATACCATACAATAATGTGGAAAAAATAATAAATCAGGTGGGAAAGTAGGGTAATTTTCTCATAGACTTCTATAGCATTGAAATTCTCTCTGCAACCACCATCTGCTGGCCATTAAATAGAATTCAATTTTTATAGATTTCCGCACTGGTCTCTCTTCTCAGACCTGGGTGCTGCCTCCATTGTTTTATACAGTCTATTGTCGGAAGACTTTCAGTATCCTGAGGTGGTGAAAAAAATGCTACTCTGTCTCAGAGGGGTCAACTGTCCGACTCATTAAAACTTGGAAGGATAGTGGTGAATTGTCAACTTAACAGAAGAACTTGGTTCTTGAATCATGGATGTTCTTGATCATGAATGATCTCAATCTGAGACTGCCAGAACGCTTGGTGAAGTCTCGTTCTTGAAAATCGAGGCTAGAATTTATGGCTTTGCTGAATTGTGAACGAGCATTTCTGTGCACAATGCAAGAAGAACTCGTAGGATTTTGGGACATGCGTGGCCACGAGAAAACTGCTTGTTAGTGAGGCTAATTGAGAAAAAATAACTTCAGTTTGCTGGGAACCATAAAGATTGGACTGAGGAGCAATGGAGAAAGGTCATGTGGTCTGACGAGTCCAGATTTACCCTGTTCCAGAGCGAGGGGTGCATCGGGGTAGGAAAGGAAGTGATGCGCCCGTCATGCACAGTGCCCAATGCAAAAGCCTCTGGAGGCAGTGTTATGATCTGGGGTTGTTTCAATTTGTTAGATCTGGCCTCATCAACATTATGAAGCAATGAAATTAAGTCAGCAGGACTGGAATGTACTGAATGACCAGGTTATTCTATCGATTTTTTAAACCTCCCCCTCTCTCCCTTCCTATCTCCCCTCTCTCCATCTCCCTCTCCCCGTCTTCTCTCTCTCCTGCCTCCCGCCCTCCCTCCCTCCCTTTTTCTCCCCCCACTTTCTCTCTCCCTCTCTCTCTCTGTCCCTCCCTCTTTCACTCCTCCCTCTCTCCCTTTTTCTCTCTCTCTCCCTCTCCCTCTCTCCCCCTCTCTCTCTCTCTCTCTCTCTCTCAGGCGATGAATAAGTATGGGGTGCCCCACCAGTCTCCAGGCCGTGGGGGTGAGGGACCCCCCAAACGCAGTGGCCCTGAGCTGCTGTGTGATCTGAAGGGTAAAGTCGGGGTAACCACACTGACCTCTGAACACAAGCCCTTCGCCAGCCTGCCCTGGGCCCCCCTACTGCCCTCGCGATCCTTCACCTCTGACCTGGGGCCCTTCAGGAGCTGTGCTGTCGTGTCGTCCGCGGGGTCGATGAGAAACTCCGGGCTGGGGAAGGAAATCGGTGAGGCGCTGAGGAGGTTGTCCCTACAACATCTGCCTAACATTACTGTAATGCTCTGTCGCGAGCCTGATGTTCCTTTGGCATCTTTGAAACATTTCTGTAACATTTTCACAACATCACCCCAACATTTCTGTTACTTTCTTTCAACGGCATGCAGCATTTTTGACAACTTTGCCGTGATTGCCCCTTATGGTCCGTTTCCACCAAACACAAAGCCAAATTTCGCCTCGCTTTGCTCGCAAGATCATTTTGATTTTCTTGCTTTGAAGATTACATTCACGTCAGTTGGGATGGTTCTTCTTTGGAATCCTCTGCTAATGTTGCTATATTACAGTTTTTCACAATTGCTAAAACACAAATCCCAGCTCTCTAAACCAAATGACCGGTTCCCTAAACACATTTAATAAAACTAGCCCCAATTTGCCAAAACTATAAACACATTTCACATGTTCAGACACAATTCACAAAACTCAACCCCCCTGTTCTCATAACTCTAAACACATTTTGTCTTGCTAAAACACACGTTGCAAAAACTTCTACTCAAATTCTCAATCACTAAACACATTTTGCAACTTGAAGCTCATGTGATGTAAAATGCTAGCCTCAGTCAGCAAAACTTGAACACTATGAACACACCTGGTGTCATTGATTAAACACAAAGACTCAAAATTGAAGACACTTGTTGCAAATGATGTGAACACACATATAGGCCAGTTCAGAATGCACTGTTTGGGAGGCAGAGGCCGAGGTATAGGAATAGGAAGAGGAGTACGTGTCAGAGGAGGGAGAGGAGCAGGCTAAGGAGGGAGAGGAGCAGGCCAAGGAGGGAGAGGAGCAGGTTAAGGAGGGAGAGGAGCAGGCCAAGGAGGGAGAGGAGCAGGCTAAGGAGGGGAGAGGAGGAGGGGGGCAAGGAGGGGGAGGGAGGAGGAGGGAGAGGGCCAAGGAGGAGGAGAGGAGCAGGTTAAGGAGGGAGAGGGGGGAGGAGAGGGGGCTAAGGAGGGAGAGGAGCAGGCCAAGGAGAGGAGCAGGCTAAGGAGGGAGAGGAGCAGGCTAAGGAGGGAGAGGAGCAGGAGGAGGGAGAGGAGCAGGCCAAGGAGGGAGAGGAGCAGGCTAAGGAGGGAGAGGAGCAGGCCAAGGAGGGAGAGGAGCAGGCCAAGGAGGGAGAGGAAGGAGGGGAGGAGGAGGGGGCAAGGAGGGAGAGGAGCAGGCTAAGGAGGGAGAGGAGCAGGTTAAGGAGGGAGAGGAGGAGGGGGGCAAGGAGGGAGAGGAGCAGGCTAAGGAGGGAGAGGAGCAGGCTAAGGAGGGAGAGGAGCAGGCCAAGGAGGGAGAGGAGCAGGCTAAGGAGGGAGAGGAGCAGGCTAAGGAGGGAGAGCAAGATGACCACGCTTCATCATTACGGATGAAATGAGAGCTACAGTCACTGTCCACACCATATCAATGACTGAAGCAGGACAAAGAGTCCATCCAAGCTTTAGCAGGTTCTCAGTGGACACCATTATCCAGGCATTCAGAAAACAACAGCAGGTTCTGTATGTAGTTTTGGCCACAGTATAGTGGAGTACAATGGGTTCATCACAGTATCCTTGCTGTAAAAAGATTGCAGAACATTTCAATTGATGTTTCAATTGAATGCATGTTTTTTTTTTTTTTTTTTTTACAGAGTCCATGTACAATTCAGTAACTGTATTTTCTTCATTTTCTTACAGTAATTTACATTTTGATTCTATGAAACACACAAATCTATGAATGCCCAATACTCTGCAGTAATATATTTTGAGAACAGATAAGAAGGTTTCTAAAAATGTGTCTTGGCAGTTGTGAAAAACTGTAATAAGATCATTCTCATTTCAGTTTTTATATTGTAGTATGTAATGATGCTTTGTAGAGTTTACATTTTTGCAGGCTTTGAGAGTGGTTTTGGTGTCAAAGTTTGGTTTTGAGCATATGAGCAACTGTTATGATGTGAAAGTTTGGTTTTGAAAAGAGAATGTGAGATTTTGTGTATGTAGCTTGAGAAAAGTGTTTTGTGGTTTGAGTTTTGAGAAAATGGAGCAACGTTTCATGGAATGTGTTTTAGCAATAGTGAAAAACTGTAACTTCACAAATACCTTACTTTATGAATATGGTACCAGCTTAAGAATGAAAGTATAAGCAAAACTGATGGTTGTCACATCTGTTGTTGAGCTAGACTACTATTTTTTTTGTGAAAATTTGTTACATACAGTGCCGTGAAAAAGTATTTGGCCCCTTCCCGATTTCTTACTTTTTTTGCATATTTGTCACATTTAAATGTTTCACATCATCAAACAAATTTTAATATTAGACGAAGATAACCCGAGTAAAAACAAAATACAGTTTTTAAATGATGATTTCATTTATTAAGGAAAAAAAGCTATCCAAACCTACCTGGCCCTATGTGAAAAAGTAATCACCCCCCCCCCTGTTAAAAATTAGTTAACTGAGATGAACCACATTTTTTTAGTTATATTTCACCAGCCACACCCAGGCCTGATTACTGCCAGACCTGTTGAATCAAGAAATCACTTAAATGGAACCTGTCTGACAAAGTGAAGTAGGCTAAAAGATCTCAAAAAGCAACACATCATGCCGCGATCTAAAGAAATTCAAGAACGGATGAGAAACAAAGTCATTGAAATCTACCAGTCTGGAAAGAGTTATGAAGCCATTTCTAAGGCTTTAGGACTCAAGCGAACCACAGTGAGAGCCATTATCCACAAATGGAGAAAACTTGGAACAGTGGTGGTTACCTTCCCAGGAGTGGCCGGCCTACCCAAATAACTTCGAGAGCGCATTGACGACTCATCCAGGAAGTCACAAAACAACCCAGAACAACATCTAAAGAACTGCAGGCCTCAATTGCCTCAGTTAAAGTCAGTGTTCATGATTCAACAATAAGAAAGAGACTGGGCAAAAATGGCATCCATTGGAGAGTTCCAAGGCAAAAACCACTGCTGACCAAAAAGAACACAACGTCTTGTCTCAAATTTGCCAAAAAACATCTTGATGATCCCCAAGACTTTTGGGAAAATATTCTGTCGACTGACGAGACAAAAGTTGAACTTTTTGGAAGGTGTGCGTCCCATTACATCTGGTGTAAACTAACACAGCATTTCAGAAAAAGAACATCATATCAACAGTCAAACGTGGTGGTAGCGTGATGGTCTGGGGCTGCTTTGCTGCTTCAGGACCTGGACGACTTGCCGTAATTGATGGAACCATGAATTCTGTTCTCTACCAGAAAATTCTGAAGGAGAATGTCCGACCATCAGTTCGTGACCTCAAGCTCAAGTGCGCTTGGGTTACGCAGCAGGATAATGATCCGAAACACACCCGCAAGTCCACCTCTGAATGGCTTAAAAAAACAAAATGAAGGTTCTGGAGTGGCCTAGTCAAAGTCCAAAGTTAAATCCGATTGAGATGCTGTGGCATGACCTTGAACAGGCTGTTCATGGCTGAAAACCCTCCAATGTGACTGAAATTAAAAGAATTCTGCAAAGAAGAGTGAGCCAAAATTCCTCCACAGCGATGTGAAAGACTCATTGCCAGTTATCGCAAACGCTTGATTGCAGTTGTTGTAGCTGAGGACGACACAACCAGTTATTAGGTTTAGGCGGCAATTACTCTTTCACATAGGGCCAGGTAGGTTTGGATAGCTTTTTCCCTAAATAAGTAATATCATCATTTAAAAACTGCATTTTGTTTTTACAAGGGTTATCTTTGTACTTTTGTATAATATAAAAATTTGTTTGATGATCTGAAACATTTAAGTGTGCCAAATATGCAAAAAAATAAGAAATCAGAAAGGGGGCAAATGCTTTTTCACGGCACTGTAGGTCATTTTATACAGCTAGCCTGCTGGCTGTTCTTCTCATTATCTGAAGCCGTGTAACTGAGGTTTGAGCAATGTAGGAAGCGTAGCAAGCCAATGTAGCTGCTGGTAGCAATGATGCCATTCAGAACTCACTCGCTATTCTTGCGCAAATTTTTGCTCAAGTTGAGTTTTTTCGCTGATTTGCGCCATTTGCATCATGTCATGCCATGCATGTCACATATCTTGCACGATTCGCGTCACCTGGTGCGAAATAGTCTTGCATTTATTCGTGTCTTTGCATTGATTTATAAGTGATCGGTCCCCGCAAAAAAATTTGCTTTGCGTTTGGTGGAAATGCGCCATTATACTGTGTTTCTACCAAAGGTGAAATGAAATGTCTTGTTTCTTTACTCGCGCAAGTTTGACCGCGGGATCATTTATATTTTCTGGCTTTTAAAATTTGCGGCTCTGTTCACAACAACATTACATTCACTTCCATTGGAGCACAACTTGGTAGAGGCTTTTACACTTGATTTTACATCGCTGACCTGTAGCCATGCAATTTGAGCCTTGTTTACCCCTCAAGCGGTGGTACTTCCCTGGAATCTCTGAAAAATCTGCAACAGGATGGTGACTCTAATATTGCTGTGCTAATGTCACAAACATTTTACTTCACGAACATTGTGCCTGCTGTACAATAAAAATATTCACAAAACTGATGATGTTGTCATAGCTGATGTTGCGCTAGACCACTATTTTTTTGGTAAAACTGTTACATAGTTTACTTAATACAGCTAGCTTGCCAGCGAGCTCGCTAGCTTTCCCTTCGTCTCAACCAATGTAACTGTTGTTTGATCAGTGTAGGTAGCGTAGCTGGCTAATGTTGCTACCAGTGGCAATGATGCTATTTAGAACACAGCTATACCTGCGAAAATTTTCACACAAGTGGTATGTTTTCAGCTCGAGTGATCGACTAATTTCATGCACTCATGCCATTCGCGCCATTCAGATTGCATCTCCCGTGCTGTACGTGTCGCCTACCGTGACCTTGCATCCTTTCGTATTTATTTGCGTGTTTGCCTTGAATTTTTGTGTAATCTGTTTGTGCAAAAAATGTGCTTTGCATTTGGTGGAAACGCACCATTAGACAATATTTTCAGTGACCTACACCTAACCCTTGGTAGAAATTGACTGCAAAATGATGAATCATTTTTATGAGGCTTTTTTGCCCACCTCTGATTTTAGGGGCACTGACTTTGCCCAGTTTTCTCCTTAATGTCTTACCCTGATGAGAAGATGTCAAGGTTATGGTTAGACAGCACAATGGACTGACACACTAGGGTTGGATCGCACTGTAGGCCCTATTATGCCAAACACGTGTTATTTCACGCATTGCATGTGTTAGTACGTTTAGCATTTGCTGTGAATTTTTCCCTGGAGGTTGGCTCGGTAATAAACCTCACGCTTTACAGCTCTCTGAACCTGAGAGGTATTTAACTCGCTTCTTTTCTTTCTAGACTCCCATGATGCAGTGATGCGGTTTAACTCCGCCCCCACGGCCGGTTATGAGAAAGATGTGGGGACCAAGACGACTGTACGCCTGATTAACTCACAGGTACCTCACACACACACACACACACACTCACTCACGTGCTCGTGTAAATGGACGCAGATATACATGCTCGCAACCACTCAAGCAGACATTAACTCTCCGATACACATAAACCCACACTCAGACACAGTCAAACACAGGCACACACAGACCCAAAGAAAGCCAAATGTTACTAAATGTTTGCATGTTGTTAGTGAAATAATTTTCTGAATGTTTGTATATTTGCTGAACATTTACAGGTTGCTTTGGCGGATACTTGCGAGTGTTTGAGGAATTTTCGTAGAATGTCTGTTACATGCGTGTGGAACACATGTGGAATGTGGGGGTGAATGTTGTAAGTGGAACGTTTCCGTAATGTTTGTGCAATGTTTTTCAGGTGATGGCGTCAGATGACCACCGCTTCCTGTCCAACTCCCTGTACAGCGCTGGCATCCTGGTGGCCTGGGATCCCGCCCCCTACTCCTCTGACCTGTACGAGGTCAGTGACCATCCCTCTATCATCACACCTGTACCTCTCCTTCACTTGTAACTGTAACTCAACCTTTACCTGTAACTGCACCTCACCTATACCCACAGCTCACCTTTACCTGTATCCCACCTTTACCTGTTACTGTTACTCAACCTTTACCTGTGACTGCACCTCACCTTTACCTGCACATCACCTTTACCTGTAACTGCACCTCACCTATACCCACAGCTCATCTATACCTGTACCCCACCTTTACCTGTGACTGCACCTCACCTTTACCTGTAACTGCACCTCACCTATACCCACAGCTCACCTTTACCTGTATCCCACCTTTACCTGTTACTGTTACTCAACCTTTACCTGTGACTGCACCTCACCTTTACCTGCACATCACCTTTACCTGTAACTGCACCTCACCTATACCCACAGCTCATCTATACCTGTACCCCACCTTTACCTGTGACTGCACCTCACCTTTACCTGCACATCACCCTTACCTGTAACTGCACCTCACCTATACCCACAGCTCACCTTTACCTGTAACTGCACCTCACCTTTACCTGTAACTGCACCTTACCTTTACCCACAGCTCACCTTTACCTGTAACTGCACCTTACCTTTACCCACAGCTCACCTTTACCTGTAACTGCACCTCACCTATACCCACAGCTCACCTTTACCTGTAACTGCACCTCACCTTTACCCACAGCTCACCTTTACCTGTAACTGCACCTTACCTTTACCCACAGCTCACCTTTACCTGTAACTGCACCTCACCTTTACCTGTAATTGCACCTCACCTATACCCACAGCTCACCTTTACCTGTAACTGCACCTCACCTTTACCCACAGCTCACCTTTACCTGTAACTGCACCTTACCTTTACCCACAGCTCACCTTTACCTGTAACTGCACCTCACCTTTACCTGTAATTGCACCTTACCTTTACCCACAGCTCACCTTTACCTGTAACTGCACCTTACCTTTGCCCACAGCTCACCTTTACCTGTAACTGCACCTCACCTTTACCTGCACATCACCTTTACCTGTAACTGCACCTCACCTATACCCACAGCTCACCTTTTGCTTTACCTCACCTTTACCTGTAACTGCACCTCACCTATACCCACAGCTCACCTTTACCTGTAACTGCACCTTACCTTTACCCACAGCTCACCTTTACCTGTAACTGCACCTTACCTTTGCCCACAGCTCACCTTTACCTGTAACTGCACCTTACCTTTACCCACAGCTCACCTTTACCTGTAACTGCACCTTACCTTTACCCACAGCTCACCTTTACCTGTAACTGCACCTCACCTTTACCCACAGCTCATCTTTCCCTGTACCCCACCTTTACCTGTAACTGTAACTCAACCTTTACGTATAACTGCACCTTACCTTTACCCACAGCTCACCTTTACCTGTACCTCTCCTTTACCTGTAATTGTAACTCAACCTTTACCTGTAACTGCACCTCACCTTTACCCACAGCTCACCTTTATCTGTAACTCTCCTTTACCTGTAGCTGTTACTCAACCTTTACCTGTATCTGCACCTCACCTTTTCCCACAGCTCACCTTTACCTGTGCCTCTCCTTTACCTGTAAATGTAACTCAATCCTTACATGTAACTGCACCACACCTTTACCTGTGCATCACCATTACCTGTAACTGTGACTATCCTTTACCGAAAACTCACCTTTACCCACTGCTCACCTTTACTTGTACCTCTCCTTTACCTGTAACTGTAACTCAACTTTTACCTGTAACTGCACCACACCTTTACCCACAGCTCACCTTTACCTATTCTGTAACTCTCCTTTACCCAAAACTTGCCGTTACCTGTAACTGTACCTTACCTTTACCTGCAATGGTAACTCTCCTTTATCCACAATTTTACCTTTGCCTGTACCTCACTTTGACTTTTAACTGTAACTCAACCTTTACCTGTAACTGTACCGCACCTTTACCCACAACTCACCTTTACCTGTAACTGTACCTCACCTTTATCCACAATTTTACCTTTGCCCGTACCTCACCTTGACCTGTAACTGTAACTGACATTTACCTGCAATGGTAACTCACCTTCATCCACAATTCACCTTTACCTGTACCTCACTTTGACCTGTAACTGTAACTAACCTTTACCTGCAACTGTACCTCACGCTTATCTGTAACTGTACTTCACCTTTACCCACAACTTTACCTGCAACTCACCTTTATCTGCACATCTTTATCTGTGCCTCACCTTTACGTTCAGCAAATCTTTCCTGTATATTACATTCACCGGTAACTTACCTTTAGCCGTTCCATACCTTTACTGACAACGCACCTGTACCTGTACTTCGATTTTACCCAAAACTCACCTTTACCTGTACCTCACCTTTTTCTGCAACTTACTTTTAACTGTTACTGTAGCTCACCTTTACCCAAAACTCACTTTTACCCTGCCCACCTTTACGTGTAACAGTAGTTCGCTTTTACCTGTACTTCTCCATCACCTGTACCACATTTGTGCCTCACCTTAACCTTATCTCTGTTTATCTATTGTGCTATAAGTGGACGGACTGCCCACATTGTCAGTTCTGTTTCTCTGTGTGTCTGTAGTGCTATAAAAGGATGAACTGACTCATATTTTCAGTGCTGTTTCTCTGTGTCTGTACTGCTATAACAGGATGGACGTATCCATATTGTCAATACTGTTACTCTGTATGTCTGTGATGCTTTAACTGGAAGAACTGACTCATATCGTCAGTGCTGTTTCTCTTTGTGTCTGTAGAGCAATAACAGGATGGTCTGGTCCATATTGTTTAGAAACTGGCGAGCCTTGTTAGGCTGAATGGCCTGTTCTCGCCACTAATGTCATGTCATGTCATGTTATGTTATGTTATGCCAGTTCTGTTCCTCTTGTGTTCGTAGTGCTATAACAGGATGGACTGACCCATATTGTCAGTGCTGTTTCTCTGTGTGTCTGTAATGCTTTAACAGGACGGACTGACCCATATTTTCAGAGCTATTTCTATGTGTGTCTGTTGTGCTACAACAGGATGGACTGACCCATATTGTCAGTGCTGTTCCTCTGTGTGTCTGTACTGCTAAACCAGGATGGATTGGCCCAGTAACTGTTTCTGTCCCTCTGTGTTTGTGCAGTGGTATAACAGGACGGATTACCCCATATTCCTGCAGTATCAGAAATACCGCCAACTACATCCGCAGCAACCCTTCTACATCCTGCACCCCCGCATGGAGTGGCAGCTCTGGGACACCATACAGGCCAACATGGCTGAGGAAATCCAGAGAAACCCGCCGTCCTCCGGCTTGCTGGGTATGTGTGCGTGTGTGTGTTAAAGCTGCTTTATTCTTTCGCTCAGAGAGTTTTCCACCTCGCGCACACTGCTGTGGCGAGTGAAAGGCGTTTATACCCGTCACATGAGCATGCATGCTCTGCTGCCCTCCCCGCCAATTTCACCATATTAGAGAAAGTCAACTCATGCAAAGGTTTAATTTTCTGTCTTGCGACCCAGCACAACACTGGCCTGACTCCAACGCTGGCCGTGATTATGGCAATTTGTGATTCAGGGGAAAGTATTTTCAGTAATATTGGCCCTTTACTAATGTGTGTGTGCGTGATAATGAGTGAGTGTGTGTGTATAATAGTGCGTGTGATAGTGACAGTTTGTGTGTTGTATTGAGCGTCTGTCAAAGTGAGTTCTGTATGTAAATGTGTGTGTATCTGTGTGGGTAATAGTGTGAGTATTTGTCAGTGTCATAGTGAACTTGTGAATGTGTGTGTGTGTGTGTGTGTTTATTATAATGTATGTATTTGTGTGTGTCATTGTATGTGTGTACGTGTAAAGTAATGTATTTTTGAGTATAATAGTGAGTATGTGTGTATTTGTGTATGCAATAGTGAGTGATATATGCATAATATTGTGTGTATTTGTATATGTAATAATGAGCATGCGCACATATTTGGATAATTCCGTGCCAAATCACCAGATTTCAGAGAAATTTCCCGACTGACCATCTCAGATTTTGTTCATAATTTTTTATTTTAATATCCTTGTTACTAATAACTGCTGTGCAAAATTTTAGGCCAATATCTCTACTAGTTTTGGAGATATTAAGCCTTCAAAAAGGGGACGTGCCCCCATATTTAGCATAAAAACGAGTACTACAATCAAACATCCATAGTTTGATGGCTAATAACTTTTCAACTGTCCACACTAAATTTTCACACATGATTCTTTGATATAATCAGGCTCTGCACACAGAAGGAGAGCTTTGTATGTGACATATTTGCAGATTTATGGCATGCCAAATATGCCTTCCTGGAACGCGCATTTGTCATGTGGTATATGTAACAAAAATTATACTTACTCATATATAGGCCCCTAAAAATAGAAAAAAGCTTGTCGCGTCCGTATTTGAATGCTTATAGCAAAAATCTGACAAGGTCGACCAGAAAACAAATTAAATCAGTGAAAAGAGCAAGGTCTAATTGCTATATGGACCAAATATGAAGTTGGTGCTGAGAAGAAAACTATTTTATTCAAGCTGTTGAATATAGAAGGTTTTATGACATGCAAAAATGCCATTCACAAGATTTTTCCTGATAGTACTATAACATGTCTCATATATTAAAAAGAATCAGACATTTGGTGTCATTAAATCTGGAGATAGAGAGCCAGAAGTGCTAACCATGGACAAATGCGGTTTCCAGGAAGGCATATTTGGCATGCCATAAATCTGCAAATATGTCACATACAAAGCTCTCCTTCTGTGTGCAGAGCCTTATTATATCAAAGAATAATGTGTGAAAATTTGAACCATTTAGTGTGAACAGTTCAAAAGTTATAAGCCATCAAACTATGGATGTTTGATTGTAGTACTCGTTTTTATGCTAAATATGGGGCCACGCCCCCTTTTCGTTGGCTTAATATCTCCGAAACTAGTGGAGATATTGGCCTAAAATTTTGCACAGTAATTATTAGTAACAAGGGCATCAAAACAAAAAGTTATGAAGCAAATCTGAGATGGTCAGTCGGGAGCCTTCTGGTGATTTGGAACGGAATTATCCATGTATATAAATGTGTTTATTTGTGTATATAATAGTGAGTGTGTGTATATGTGTGTAATAATGTGTTTATTTGCGTATGTAATAATAAGTGTGTGTATATGTGAAATAATGTGGGCATATGTGTGTGATAGTGTGTGTATTTGTGTATATTATAGTAAGTGTGCATGTATATGACTACGATAACCCCTCCCCTCTGCAGGCACAGTGCTGATGATGTCAGTGTGTGAGGTCGTGCACGTGTACGAGTTCCTGCCCTCCCGGCGTAAGACGGAGCGCTGCCACTATTACCAGCACTTCAACGACGCAGCCTGCACTGTCGGAGCCTACCATCCCCTGCTGTACGAGAAGAACCTGGTGAAGAGGATGAACCAGGGACCCGACCGAGACATCTTCAGCCACGGCCGAGTCACCCTGCCCGGATTCAGCAGCTTCAGCTGCTCCCAGCGAGCCGTGCACTGACGCAGCACAGGCAGCACTGACCATTTACTGACTGAACCAGTGATAACCATTCACCGACTAATACAACACTGACAATAAACTCACTGACCCAGTACTGATCGTGTACTGACCCAGTACTCGCCATTTACTGACTGAACCAGTACTCACCAAATAAAGACCCAGTACTGACTATATAATGACTGACCCAGTGCTAAACTTATACTGACTGACATAGGCCTGACAATGTACGCTTTGATCCAGAACTGATGATGTACTGACCCAGTACTCACCATTTACTGACTGGCCCAGTACTCACCAAATGAAGACCCAGTATTGACCATATACTGACCGCACACTGACTCAACTGCTTGCATTAGTCTGTGCACTGACCCAGTACTGACCATATACTAACTGGTCCACTATTGACTATATGCAGTCTGATCCAGTACTGAACACATACTGACCATATACTGATTTATCCAGGACTTACCGTCTACTAAAAAATGTGGTACTGACCACATTCTGACTGACCCAGCACTGACCACACACTGACTGACTCGGTACTGACTACACAGTGATATACAGTGGGCTCCAGAATTTATGGCACCCCTGACTGGCAATGCACAAACAATTTACTTTAAAAATTTCTCAAAAATATATTTCTTGAGAAACTCTAAATAACAACATGTGAGAAACGTTGCATGATACTAATATTCTAATGGAACCAACCAAAATAATTTACTGATTTATTTGAAAATCACTTTCCATCAAAGCAAGGTTTCATAATTAATGGCACTTTGAAAGATTATTGTAAAAAACATCTACCAAAATTGAACAAGGTGTTAAATTCCACTAAAGTAAGTTTTATCTAAGTGTAAAGGAACTATATTGAGCCATTCCATCACTTCCTGTTTTACTAGGGTATAAAAATGAGGGAACACACCTGCGATATCCCTCTGTCATCCAACACCATGAAGGAAACAAAACAACTGTCAGTTCAAAAGAGGCAGATGGTCATAGACCTTCATAAATCTGGTAATGGCTACAAGAATATATACAAGAAGATTCACAAACTGCTCAATATGCCGCTGAGCATGGTCAGGGAAATTATTTAAAAATTTCAAAGATATTGAACCGTTGAAAACCTCAAGAGTAGAGGACGCGACTACATTTTGCCCCCTAAGATACTGAGGAGGATGGTGAGAGAAGCAACTAAATCCCCAAGAATCACTGTGAAGGAATTGCAGGCCTTGGTGGCATCTCGGGGTCACCAGGTTTCAAAAAGCACCATCAGGCGCCACCTCCACAACCACAGGCTCTTTGGAGGGTTGCCAGAAGAAAGCCTTTTCTGATCAGAAGACACAGAAGCAAGCGCTTGGAGTTTGCCAAACATCATTTAAATTATGATTGAAAAAAAGGTGCTTTAGTCAGATGAGACCAACATTGCACGTTTCGGTCTGATGCAGCATCAACATGTTTCGCGGCGAAACACAGATGCATACAAGAAGCACCTCATACCCACGGTGAAATATGATGAAGGGTCAGTCATGTTTTGGGGCCATTTTAATCCAAGAGGTCCAGGGGCACTGGTTAAGATTAATGGCTTAATGAATTCCACAAAGTATCAGGATATTTTGGCTGACAATCTAGTTGCCTCCGCCAGAAGGCTGGGATTTGGCCGTAGGTTGACTTTCTAACAAGACAATGATCCAAAGCATACCTCAAGATCCACACAGAAATGGTTCTGTGACAGCAAAATCAACATTCTGCAATGGCCATCTCAGATGCCAGACCTCAATCCAACTGAAAACCTGAGGGCTGAGCTGAAGAGGGCAGTTGATAAATGCGAAATGAAGAATGTGCAGGATCTTGAAAGGATCTGCTGTGAGGAATGGCCCAAAATCCCCCCAAACGTGTGCCTTAACCTTGTCAAAAATTACAGGAAGAGACTCCATGCTGTTTGTTATCCTTGCCAGAGGTGCTTGTACTAAGTACTAAATGAAGGGTGCCAATTATTATGAAACCTTGATTTTGTTGAAATTTATTTTGTATTAATGAACTCTGGACCGCTCCCAAAGTGGAGGAGGGTATTCGGTGGAACGATGGATAGGGGATCGGGGTGAAGGCGATTTTGTATGGTCTTGGTCTGTGATTGTGCGAACATTGGGAGCCCGGGAGGCGAGACTCAGGGTGAGGCTCGCATCTCTTGTCGGAGTCCGTGTGGCTCCTAAGCGCCCCGGGGTCCCAGGTGGTGGCTGTTTCTTGCTTCCTTCTTGGAGAGAGGAAGGGAGGGAGGGACGTAGAATCGAGACGAGCGGGGTTTGTGGGAATGAAGGTGGTATATATAGGCGTGCGGACGAATAGGAAGGCACATTGGGAGTGGTCTTGTTCATTAACCTTTGTTATCGGGAATACCCTTTAAATGATTGTTATGATTTTGGTTGATTCCATCGAAGCATAAATTTTCACGCATGTTGGTATATTGTTTCTCTGTCATGATGTTGTCTATAGTTTTTGTATTGTTTGTGCATTGCCAGTCAGGGGTGCCGGTAATTTTGGAGCCCACTGTATGCTACCACATAGTACTGACCATATGGTCACAAAATGGTGATTCTGCTTGGACCATGTAGTGACTGACCAAATACCGACCACTTACTGAGCACATATTCACTGACCAAGTACTGACCATATGCTAACTGACAAACATGCACTTTCATTGATTGGCGCAGGCTGAAGTGACTGACTATAGTCATTGATAAAATGGAATACCAATGCTACGGCCTTGGGTTTATTCAGAGTGTTTTACGTTTATTTTTTTATACATACAATATGTACGGACTACTGTATATACGCATAAACGAGCTTACTGTACTTCGACAAAAACACACAAGTGCATTACACACACTGTATATATGTAAAAACTCTCTTACTGGATAACCAGTGCATGCATGTACAGAACATACTATGCACTGAAACTCTTGCATACACTTTGTGTGATGTTTTACATACAATAAAATATTATTAACTTGATGCTTTTATCCAAAGCGTCATTCAGTCGTCATTAAATTTACAGTAACTGGGGCCAATCTCCCCTGCCATTGTGACCAATGTGAGGCCCTACTTACTGCCTGACCAACACCAAACAAACATATAGACAGTTTCCACTGACTGACAGACATATGTACAAATTGACAGACCTGCATGTACAGATAGCCATACAGACGGATTGTTGGTTGTTTTTTATTGCCGTATACTGCACTGTAATGGCGCGGCCACTGCAAGCTTTATCCACTGGAATTTAGCCGCACATGTACCCTCCTCTTCAGTCCTACGTATCAATATACCAAACGCAGCCTACACTGTGACTACTGACGCAAATCAGAGCCAGAGGCGGACATGCTGTACAGAAGCCTTAGGCCCAGTAATACTCGATCTTACTGAATGTTTTCTGCATGCTAATCGTAGCTTAAAGCACTGCACATCTGGGGTTTGACCTGTAGGGGCGGTGTTGCGTCTGATTAAAATGTCTGATTGAATTATAAAAAAATGAAGCTTGCAAATGACTGAACGAAGGAAGGTTTCAAAGATGTTCTGAACGAGCATGTTGTGCAATGCATAAATTTTACCTGTAAATATAATTTCAGCTTTTAAAATCAGACCAAAATGTTACATCACTAAGGAAAGCGAGTATTCTGAGTCGAGTATAGCGAGAGAGGTTTGACCAGAATGAGAAGAATCCAGGTTTCTATGGCATGGTCATGTTAACTGCTCCCTGAGTGGAATTTTCTGAACCTGAGGACTTTGTTAGATGTACCTTGGCCAAACATCAAGTTCAGATACTCGAATTATTAGTAAGCATGGACTTCCATAAAGCTGTAAACAAGACGCATTTTCACCAATATTCAGCGACGGATTTCTTTATCCTGTCGTGTGGCCATATGTTTTGGACAGAACTTAGCTGGAAATTTTGAGCAGTCCATAGGAGTATGGCCATTCTCACTTGGCATGGAAAGAGTAAAATCATTTCGGGTGATGATTTTGGCGCAGGTAAGATCTAGTGTTTGGTGGCGTCACGATATTCTCACTGTCTCCTCTTTATTTTTCATTGATGAAACCAATGCAACATTAAACGAACTATTATTTTTGTATCTGTTTTTTTTTTCATCATTGAGGATTCCATTTGAGTAAAGACTGGAACATTAAAAAAAAACTTTTGCATTCTTAACTTCCTGCTCAAACTGGGACTAATATTTTTTTTTATTAAGAATAATTCTTTAAGTTGAATTTTCTGTGATTAATACCTTATTTAATCATAGTCAAAAGAAAGAAACCTGTTTATGCATTTACTTCTTATTTGTGTGTCAAATCTCATACATCTGTCCACCTGCAGTTTTCCTTATGGCCACTAGGTGGCAGCTTGAGTATTTTAGTTCGGATGGTGTGCCTGTAGTGTTACCTTGACTTTCGAACATCTGCCCCCGTGCTGGTTTTCGTGCCAACCGCAATCACATAATAATTCTGTAAAACCACTTTAATGTTTACTAAATTAGGTGCTTTCATATTTATTTACCCTCCTAAGCCATGTTACTCTCTTAAGATACAACTATACCAAAAATTGTGCTTCAGTAAAAAAAATAAATTGGGTACATGCTATTTTCGTTAGACTAAATTAAGGACTGTGGTGAATAAACGGAGTCCTTTATAGGATGCTGAAGATCTGATATTCCCTACTTTTTCCTGTAACGTAAAGCAATGCAGTTTTGATTGTTTATCAGTTGTCTTTGAGTTTGTCAATACCTCACGAATGGCCAATTACAGTGGCTACTTCTCAACTCTTTCACCAGTGTGGAACCAGCTGATCCATATCAGCCTTTAAAGTGATCAGTCAAATATTGTACGTCCCAAGAATAACAAAAGGTCGCAAGTGACATTCCTGATGAAACCTGTTTTTCTGCACCACAAAGTACTTTGTGGTGCAGAAAAACAGGTTTCATCGGGATGTCACTTGCGACCTTTTGTTATTCATGGGACGTGTTCTCCTCTCTTTATCAGGAATCATGATGATTAGTGCATCATGAGTGGGTGTGTATTTTACCCGTCAAAGCAAACGAGCAAACTGGACTGGAATGTGGAACTGCTGCTGCGGTCGAAATGCGTTGGTTCGCTAAATGGCGATTGATTCTGTGGTTCCTGAACAGGGGTTCATTTTCCAAATTCTTATCTGCTTACTGTGTTACCTGTGATAGCAACTTACATAGTTTGAACCATAGCCATGTAGAGTGAAGTATGTAAGTTGCTAACATAATAAGCAACCACAACTGACACCCCAATGGGAACCTCGCTGGTCTCTGGTAGTTGAAAAGCTCTAACAGAGGTCCACAGGATGGAGCTTGGGAACCGTGGCACTACCTCCATGGTTTCATCCCAAAACTCAGAGAGAATATCTGCCTTTCCTTCACTCATCTCCTCCTATCCTTCTAAATTGGAGAAGGAGACCAGTGCAGTAAGGAAGGATACATTTTTTCCCCAAGTACTGGGACGCACTTTGGTCGACTGAGGTTCTTGCACCTGGCTGGTCATTCGACCAGCTCACCTATGTACAACAGTGGGCTGGTTCCAGTCGCTTACTGTGATTATATATCCTATCCTCCTTTACTGGCTCCTTGAAAGACCTGAGATCATTCAAAGTACGCTATCTTTTAGGGCAACCCAATCCTTTAGATGTTACCTGAAGGATTTCTCAAGCAAGGAAACATGACCACATCCTTTAAGGAGTGAATTTTTTCAGAATGTGTGTCGTCGTAAATGATAGACCTGTAGCCCTGCCTATTCCCATATACCTTAGAACTGTAACCATCATTGCTTTAGAGTGACATTCAATGGAACAAGGACTTTCCATTTGCCAAATTGTTGTATGAGTTTCCCTACCTTCAAGATCTTTACTCACATCCTTCCCTTGCCTGCTCCAATGGGTGGAGCTAGGAGTAAGGAAAGGAGGCAAGGGAAGGAAGAATGAGGTTAAACTAGAGCAGGCGTTCCCAAACTCGGTCCTGGGGCCTCCCTGTGTATGCTGGTTCTTGCTCTACCCTGGTTTGCAATCATAGGATTTTAGCAAGCTGTTAATTTGTCTTAATTAGGTGCATTTTTGTTCAGAGCAGCAATTTATCCTCTCTTGACAAACAGTATTTTGACAGATTTGCATACAAACAGTGAGGAATAAATTCCACATCCACATTGCAATATATGAATAACAACTGCATTAGAGGAGGGAAAAAAAAAAAAATCAGTGGGTTCCTAATTGGTGAAACTGGGCACATGTTTGCAAAAACTAACAATTTACTAAACAAGCAAATGACAGAGTCAAACCTGTTTTGTTATGTTTTTGTAATTGAGTGCAAGCAAATTAATTGCTTGCAACACGAAAAAAAAAACCCTTTATATGCAAGGGTCTTTTATTTGGTCTTATATTCTTCATGGCACAAATGGATATTTCTATTAAAATTTGACTTAAAACGGCAAATAACATATTCAAACACAAAATGCACCCAAGTTGGACAAATTAACAGCTTGTTAAAGTCAGTGGCGTCGCCGAGGGGGGCAGGGGGCACATGCCCCCCACAGACATCTCGTGCCCCCCCATGTAAGATATGTAAATAAACGAAGAGTATGTCGCGCGCCCCCTCCCCCGCTCGACAAAATGAAGACAACCCGTTAACCCGCCCGGTCACCAAAGTAAACGAAACGCAAACCCCCCGGTCAACAAAGTAAAGGCAAAACAAATTTTGTGCGTGCCCCCTCATCAAACTGCTGTGCCCCCCTTGTGCACCCCCAGAGGAAAAAGTATGGTGATGCCACTGGTTAAAGTCCTATGATGGCAATTATGGTTGGGACAAAAACCAGCATACACAGGGAGGCCCCAGGACCGAGTTTGGGAACGCCTGAACTAGAGGACACTTGGTAGAGTGCTTACCTCTGCTGTGCCATATATCTGTTCTTTTGGTTACAGAATGTTCTGGATCACTTCCAAAATTAAATCAACTCTTCCTTGGACTACCACCCATCATCCTGCCAAATTTCATGCCAAACCATTCATAATTTGAGTTATCCAGTCAGAAATATCACAGACCCGCGTTAGATATATTTTAATTCTTCCAGTTCCAGAATCCAGAACATGTTCCAGAACACTTCTAAAATTAAATCAACTCATCCTTGGACTACCACCTGTTATCCTACCAAATTTTGTGCCAAACTGTTCATTACTTTTTTGGGTTCTCATTAACAGATAGACATACAAACAAACGAGTGAAAACATAACCTCCTTGGCGGAGGTAATGATAAATTTGGGTACTGAGGGCAGCTGATATCTTACTGTCTCCTTTCTCCTCTGTTCCTATAAACCTGTTGTGGCCAAATCCAGTCCAGGAGCTCCAGTGCATTTGCTGGTCATTGTTTCCATCGGTTACCATGACGAAATGGGCTAACTGGCTGTTTGCATCTACAGTAGTTCACTCATGCATCATATCAAAGTTACTGGTTTCCCAATAGAACAGTCTTTGGCCACCATTTACGTGCTTACTGAGAAACATAACTGAAGTGATTGGTCAATGTAAATGGTGTGGCTAATTAACTAATTAAAGCCTCGAAAACCAGAAACTGATCTGGGGTCCTATTCACAAAGCGCTCTTAAATTTGCTCATTAAGAACGACTTAAGGAAGAATTACGAGGACTTTGAGAGCCCACCAAGTGGTGTTCATGAAGCCCTCAAACCATACTCTCACCGCGATCTTAATTTTACATGCTCATTAAATAAGATTTGGTGGTCGGCGGCATTGATTCGCTGACGGTGTTACGCAAGCCATGAGTTATCTAAGCTGAAAGACTCCTGTTGCAAAGTACTGAGGTGCACAACAAACTTGCAGTGTAGCTGGTACACTCTCAGAAATAGGGGTACAGCAGGAGTCCATTTCTGTTCCCCAAGGTACATTCAGCACTTGTGTACCCCCTAGGGCTAATTATAGGACCTCAAGGTACCTGTGTGAACCTTTTCAGGGTCTAAAAGGTACTTTTACGTTCCAAAACAAATAAGAACCCACTTCTCAGGGTACAACAGCAGTACCTTTGAGGGTACTGCCCCAGTGACAAGCCTGGGTTCTCACTGAGGCAGTACCCTCAAAGGTACTGCTGTTGTATCCTTAGAAGTCGATTCTTATTTGCTTTGGAACATAAGAGTACCTTTTAGACCCTAAAAAGGTTCACACAGGTACCTTGAGGTCCTATAATTAGCCCTAGCAGGTACATAAGTGCTGAATGTACCTTGGGGAACAGAAATGGACTCCTGCTGTACCCCTATTTCTGAGAGTGTACGGTGTGTGACCTCCTGGCGGGTGTAGGGTTAAGCCGCTTTCACACTGGACGCGAAACGAATTTTTCGCAGGACAGATTACATTCAAAGTCAATGTAAATATGCGAATATCGCGTCTTTGCATTGACTTTGAATATACTCTGTCGTGTGAAAAATTCGTTTCGCGTCCGGTGTGAAAGCAGCTTCAGGGTTCTCAAACCTCTTCTGTCTTTCCGCGCTTTCGGGGTGGGGGTGGGGGTGGTTAGGGGGTTTAATTGAAGCCCCACCTGTCTCTCATCGACCCAACAAAATGGTAATGAAATAGGGTAGGTTTGAAATGTATTAAAATGACAACAAGTTATGAATCAAGTAATAACATCGAACAACAAATAAGACCAAAATAGAGGAAATAATACGTTTGTACGTTACCTGAACATTTGTCTGTTTCTTGCGCCTGTGTTCTGCTGTCTGTGTCCGAGAGTCTGAATAACAAGCGCACTCAGAGCGATTTAGAGGTGGACTTGCTTGTCTGCTTCTCTTGAACGGCTGTGCCTCTGCCTGCTATGCCGGCAGATCTGCACCCCACCATGCTGAAGGGTCGTTTAGAGTCATCGGAGTCATCGCCAAGAGATAATACTGAATTTATTCAATCTTCAGTAAATCTTTTCAACTTTAATTCCTGCGAACTAGAATTAGTTTGATGATATGAAACATTCAAGTGTGACAAATATGCTAAAATAAAATAAATTGGGAAGGAGGAAAATATTTGTTTCGGAGCCCAGTCGATCTTTGCACAAAGCGGCTGTGTGGCCTGCTTTCAGACTTCTTAAATAATAAACAATGGCTCCACTCTCATAACTAAGCTCACTGGAGCATAATTACAGATGGCGGTATTACCTCCCAAGAGGGGCGGTCACAGCCCCGAGCGATGGCGCGTGGAGTTGTGAGAAGTAATCTCACGCTGCGCAGCTGACAGAATTGCAGTGTGGTGCCTTGTGGGGTTTGGAGTCCTTTCTCGAGACAGCCCAGATCCAGACTGGTGTATACGTAAATAGTCCATATCACTGCGGCTACTGCACCATAAAAACCAAACTGTATGGAGACCTTTTTGTCCGGGGTAATTTGACCACAAAATCTGAGGGTGTCCATCCTGTCCAGACTGATCTTTTTGTCAGTGGATGGTGATAGCGCCCGTATTTGTTCTGTCGTTTTTTTTTGTAGGTCCCCTGATGCCGGTAAATTCACGTATGGTCTGTCAACGCATGTCCAGCACTGTTACAGTCATAAAATCCTTACAAATGACCGCTGTTATTCACAGCTGTGGTTTACTCTGAAGAACAGAGGTCTCTTGTGATCTGGAGAAGCCCAGTATGTATGTCACTTTTGGGAGAAACTGAGTTTGACCCTATTTGCAGTAACTAAGAGTGGTGAAAATCGTAGTGTTATTTGAACTGTCAAAATCAAGTTTCTATTATTGTTTTCAGTTAGAAGTCCAGAATCCTAAGTTTTTTGTTCAGTTGTGAGAATCCTTGCCACTGATAAATTCACTACGTTTTTACAGATCACAGGAGAGGTGGAGAGACCAGGACTCAGAAAGAAGCTGTATAGTCCTGTCCTGCACTTCTTCCTCCTCTAATTTTTTGGTTTTTTTTTTTTTTTGCTAATATCTATGCCTATTGGCTGACGAGTTGAGCTCATTAGCAAATCTAGGTGATCAGAATAAACTACAGGGCACAACGTCAGCTTTTCTACCTCTTCATGGGAATGAGTTTATGAGGCAAGGATCTGGATTAGTGTCGGCCAGAGTCTCCTTACCCTGGCCCTGCAGTACCTCTGCCCTGCATATCTTATAACGTCTTTCTGATCTAATGCACTTTATTCATCTAATCAGCTCTTAAGTGGTATATTTGATGAACTGCCCTGTATGTGTAAGATCATAAGTGTATTACTCCTAGAAGCGAACAGCGGCGACTAAGATTGGGTAGACGGCAATGGTGATCCGCAGCCAAGCATAACACATGATGTGACGTCTGATACATGATCTGCGTGGTAAATTCTCGAAATTCGTCACTTTGAGCAGAGAAGCCCACCGTCAGAGAAATTTGTTAATTGTCGGTAATTCCCCACGGCTTCATTAACATAAAACACGCTGAATTGTGGGAGATAAAATTATGCTGGTTTGTTTTGGGAAAAAATCCCATGATTCCATGTGCTTTATAGCTGGACTGGTTTGTGGACAGCCTGCACTCGCCTGCACTGCATTCGCGGAGAGCTGTGGCGATTCGGTTCGAACATGATTGCCTCCCCTGACAGTTTCCGGATTCACCGCTAGAGGCGCCCAAACTCACAGGTCATTCCGTGTCAAATCACCGAATGGCTCCCGCATGACCCCCTCAGATTTTCTTGAAAAAAAATCATGTTGGTGGATTCACTTCTTAATAGAATAATCCCAAAATTGTAGGTCTCTACTGTCAATAGTTTGGCCACAAAAAATTAAATTAAAAGGACAAAGGTTTGGGTGATTTTTAACCTTTTTTTTCAGCATTGCCTTCTGAAGTTCTAATTTTGAGCTGGAATATCTTAAAAAGTACTTCAGCTAGGACCTCCAAAGTTTGTATGTCAAATATCTGGTGCTACATCTGTACATAATATAATTTTCAGCAGTCTAGCTCATGTGTAACATCCAGTAATAGGCCCCTAGATTCTGTCGAAAATTTCTTTTCGCAAGCTGTGGCAGCACTTTTAAGGGCCTGTAAACTCATCAGTTTTTATGATAGGGGCTGATATTTTGTAGGGGGTGTCTTTTGGACTGGGTACATGGTTTTCTGAAAAATTACCAATGTGAAGTAAATATCATCTGAGATATTGCCGATCAAATATGAGAAAAAACACATTTTCCTGCAACTTTGAAGCTATATTCCTGTTGAATGACACAATGTATCAAATCCAAATCAAGTTCACCTTAAAGAGCAGGTTTTTGTTAATGATATATCCAAAAATTGTGATGGTGTTCTTTCTCATTTTCCCAATATGAATTTTTAAAATTATGTTTGATATTGGAATGCTAATTCTCGATTATAGCTTCATGGTCTTGTGGACAGCTCTGTAATTATGTCAGAGATCTCAAATTTTGTACAGTGCCTCTTATAAATCATTTGACATTAACTTTTAATACATATTAGTGCCATTCACACTAGTATATGGAAAGATATTGAAGCTTGAAAATGGAAATCAAAATAAGCTTTATTGCAGTTCGAAATCGAGCATTTTAAGCATGTGACAGTACACAATTGTACAAAAAGTATTGTCAAAATTATTTAAAAGTAAGGTAGCATCTAGTCTGCAATTAGTTCTAAGAAAACAAATGTTGCAGATAACCATACCCTTGAAGCTAACCTACTCACACACATATACTTTTCAACTATATTGTGATAATGATAAATGTTCTGCAGCATACAAAAGTACAGACAAAACTTATCAGTTCTAATGAATAACACAGAATGAATATGATAGAATATGTTCTGCCAATTTAAAGAATCACTTGAAGTCCTTCATGAAAACATCTGCAGCTCTAATATCTTCCTCTTCTAGCACATATCTACGGCCTGTGGTGGTAGAAGGAGCTTTCACCTTTTGAATTATGTGCTGTTTTGGCACCCAGCATACGTCTTCTCTTCTGGGCCAATAAAAGCTCCTGGCTGGTCCATGGGGGTGCATGGGGGTTCCATTTTCAAGCTTCAATTTCTTTCCATATACTAGTGTGAATGTGACTAATATGTATTTAAAGTTAATGTCAAATGGTTTATAAGAGGCACTGTACAAAATTTGAGATCTCTGACATAATTACAGAGCTGTCCACAAGACTACAAAGCTATAATCGAGAATTAGGATTCCAATATATAACATAATTTTAAAAATTATGAAAAAAATTTAAAAAATAACAAGGGCATTCACGAATTCTTACCATTAGCGAACTTGAATGGCATTTCAAAACCAAATTAAGTTAGATCGTTCAAACTTATGAAGTTGGAATGAAATACGACGGTTGCTCATTTATTTCTTCTGCCTGCATCATTGGGAAGAGAAACGATGGATAGCGTGTTCCTATTATTTCACCCTGTTGCTGCTTAAGGTTTCGGGATTAACAGCATGGACAACAACGCAAGATACGTTACACATTTATTTTCAGTATGTGATCTTAACTCAGTACGAGATCATAGCAATCAGGCTATATTCCTTTCCTCCACTAAAAACGATTAGACCTAAATGACAGTAATAGCATTACTGAGCATAGAACACAAGCATTTTTTCAGTTTTAAATTTTTATTTATGGTTTCCCGCAGTCCATACTATATTTCTGTGTTGCCATATGTTTCGTGAGCGCTGCTGAGGGAGATGCAGGTCTTGAACGAAGTTGATTTTCTCCTGATCTGTTGGTCTTAAATTACAGTGACGTAATCGCGTGGCTCTGATTTGGCTCCTCGGCGATGGAAAAGCAAACAGGTTCTTTGGAGGTTCACGGGTTGAACCAACTAAGCACTGGCTCTAGCACCAGCACGGCACTAGCACCAGGTTCTTTTTGGTGGAAAAGAGGTAAATGAGTCCTTGCACACTTCTAGGAGTAATAGACTTCTGGTAAGATCAAAGAGACACTTAAAATGTGCGGGACAGGAGCAGGGTTAGGAAACGTGTAGATTGCAGCTCTACGTGGAAGGTGGCGCTCGAGGGAAAATACGTCACGGCTCATACTCGCCGGAGGTAAATCTCATCTGGGCAGCTTGGGCTTTAAATAATGTTAGTCATGTTCAGATTTCACACAACGAGCGGCTTTCAAACGAAAACAATCACGGCCGTTCATGCGTGTGGCTGAACGTAACGTGAGCCGCTCTTGGGTAAGATTGGAAGGAGGCCCAAAATTGGCAGACACCAGTTTGGGCCTCAGATCAAGCGAATGAGTCCCAGGTCAGGGATTGGTTTACAGGGGGAAGAGGTCGGCCCTGTGTCAGATCAGGCGAAGTTCATACCCAAAATGTCCGGATGCTGGACCCTCTTAGGGTCAGAACTTAACTCTGGTCTGGAACATTCTCTAAGGAACGCAAAATAACTTCAGTGAGGAGGGACAGTGCCAAAATGTGAACACATCTACACCAGAGAACTTGGAGCGTGCTTGTATTGGTACACTTTACCTGGGACGAATTCAGAGGAGCAGCATGGATTGGGATTCTGATGCAGATGAGAGTCATCACAATGCAGGTAGCCATGGCATTCCATTCTGTAGTCTTTGATTGGTCACATTACATAGTCACAGAGAAAAACCTTTCTTTGATCCTTTATTTGATTGTTTCAGTATACTTTTGAAATGCTTCTGAAAGCATTCGTTCTGCATAAACCTTGTGGACCTCTTACGTGACGGCATTTAAAACTCAACAATGGAGTGACTACTTAAGAGGAATTCTGATACTCTAGTGTTTGATGAAAACTGATCCAATCTAGTCCAGAGACTATTGTGAAGTGATTTCCAAGCCTGAGCTCTTGATATACAGTATTTAAAGCGATCCTGCAAAAGAAATATTTCGTAAATACAATGACTGACACCATGTAGAATGAAGGGACGAACTTGCTTGAGAAGAAAAAGGAGTTAGGCTGTAACAAAGGTCTCTGTTTCAGCTGGACACTTATGGTTCAAAGGGGCAACTGCATTTCAAACTTAACCATTCTTACAGCAGAAACATTTTGTCGGTGTATGTTTTTGTATTTCTCTTTTTTTCTGCAATAAATAAGTAGTCAGTTTTCTAACTAACTTTCCAACTGAAATGGGCAATTCACAGATGCCACTCATTTTGAATATGTATGTATTTATTTATTTATTATTTCCCACGACAAACCAAGCACTAAAACCCAGAAAGTTGAAGAAGAAAATTGTGTGATGTCACGCTCGTCTGTTGCATCCGCTCGATCTCCACACTTAGGGTGTGATGAAATCACACTGTTATAAATTGAATTAATTTAACGGTTAAATTAACCCATTGTCTCCTTGTTATTTTAACTGTAAGTAAAGTCCTGCGCGCATTTAACTGTGGTTTACAGTTAACATACACGGAACCTCTGTTGTAAACTTTTTGTGAAATTACAGTTAAAATAACTGGCAAAACAATGCAGGGGATGGGACACTACTCATATTTTATTATTTGTTAGCAAAACAAATAACTCTATTAGGAGGACACCTATGTTTTTGTGCTAGATATTTGGGGTATCGTTGGATATTTACTGAATATTTTAAAAGCCATTTTAAGAAAAAACTATGTCATTTTTCTCATGTTTTTGTTCCAAAATTCTTCACTCTTCTAGAACTGTATCTGTTTGAGCATTTACTTTTAGGAATGCCTCTTCAACACTCTATATTCTAAACCAATGTTACTTTGAGTTTCTGCTGTTTATTATTAAACTTGATCCCAGCGGGGGGAGGTTGCATATAGCGGGTAACAAAGGACCCAAAGTGTGCATTTAAGGGCCAAACTAATACTATTGCTACAGTTAATAAGGGTTACGTTGATGCTTTATTGTTATTTACACAACTGTGGCTGGTATCTTTTTTTTGTCATAATATTATTTATATTATTTAACCTTCATTTAACCAGGGAAGTCCCATAGAGATTTAAATCTCTTTTTCAAGGGAGCCCTGGGGGTTGAGATAGGGAGGGAGAGGACAAGTTGCACAGCCAATAAGATCAGGGGATGATTAGGTGGCAGGTAGAAAGAGCCAGGTTGGGAATTTAGCCCTGACACTGGGGAACTTCCTACTCTCACCAAAGAGTGTCATCTTTAATGACCATAGTGAGTCAGGACCTTGGTTTAACGTCTCATCCGATAGACGACATTTCCTTCAGTACAGTGTGCCCATCACTGCACTGGGGCATTGGGGATTATTCCACCAGAGGGAAGATCACAACCTACTGGCCCACCAACACCATTTCCAGCAGCAACCCGGTTTTTCCCAGGTGGTCTCCCATCCGAGTACTAACCAAGCCCACACCTGCTTAGCTGCAGCCACACAGCTGGAGCAAATTGAGCGGTGGTACGGCTACTTTTTTTTCCAAGAAAAAAATGTGTCAGGAGAAGTCAGGTAAATTGGGCCACTTTTTGGCAAAATTTTGAAAGACCCTATAAGGAATGGCTCAGTCCATCTTAGCAACCTCAGACCAATCAAAACAGTTAAAATACATCAAGTTCCATCGTAGCAACAATTGAAGTTTATTAACAGTGATTGGCTATTAAGATTTAAAGAGACTATGACACTCCAACCTTATCTGGCCCATTTTAGCTGAAAGCCCAATTTACCTGTCTTCACCCTGATTTGCATTGCATGCCCTGTTTGTGTAAAGAAGATTCTTCAGGTTTAATGCTGCGTTCCATTTACCGCGGAAGTCGGAAGTCGGAGCTGGGAATGACGTCACAGCCGAGTAATCAGCATTCCAGTTACAAAGTCGGAAAAAAGTTGCCAACCGCCATAAACCGGGAGGAATAGTAGTAAAACAAGATGCTCACGTCTACGTAAGCTATTCTCGCATTTGTCTTGTCCGAATATAAGCAACTTCTGGACAAATATGCGGTCCTTCTGCAACCTTCAAACACGGTGGATTTCCATATATATACGTCAAACAATGTATACGGCTGATTTAGTGCGACAAACACAAGTCAGAAGTAATAAACGGAATATTACAGGAGCTTCTAATTATTGTTTACACCTGGGGCAGCCATCTTTGAATATTGACTCGGGGGTAGTGAAGATTTTCCGACTTTCCGAGTCAAAAATCCGACCTCGGGGGGCATTCCAGTTGAAACTTCCGACTCGGAACTCGGAAATTCCGACTTCCGAGTACAAATGGAACGCAGCATAAGTAAACAGGAGGATGACTCCATTCTATCAGTCATGGCCCTGAGGCGTGTGGTGAATTGTGGGTAAGGTGGTAAACAAAAATGCTATCAAAAGCATACCCACAATGCAGTGGCATGTCACCGGGTGTACAGAGATGTACACCCTTTAGCGTGTGATTGCTCTCAAGCTGTTCCCGTTTAAGTTCGCCTGATTGACAATCAAACAATTTATTTACCGATGGCTTTTAATGATTAGGAAATGATAATGATTAAGTGATTGACAATTGGCCACATTTATGTAATTGATCAGACATTGCTAGGATGGCTATAATCTCAATAAAAGCAAAAAAAAAAAAAACTAAAACATTCGCCTACTGCCATCTCTCATTTTAGCGTTTTTTTTGCAGTGTGCGTCAGGCCTAACAACGCCCTTCAGCCATAACTATATTCAGAATATAGCACAGCCTCATACCTTATCGCTTAACAAGCCTCACGCACTAATTTACCCAAATCTGTGTCGTTTTGCGAGTTTATGAGTTCAGAATATTCAAAAGACATATTGATGAATGCCTCATAACTTTGTGATGCAAAGTCCAATAGCCTAATGCTATCGAAAATAAATTCAATTATAAACAGCCATTCTACCAATTAGTATTCGCAACTGTTGCCGATCACGCAAAGTAAACGGCAATGGGATCTGGTAATTAAGCATCGAAAGGTGAGGTTTATGGAAGCCCTTTGTTACCACTGATGGCCTGTCACAACCACAACAGCAGATTGAATTCATACTAGTTTGTCTGGGTCTAAATGGCTTGTCCAAGCCCCCCACCCCTCCCCCTCTCAGACAGATATACTCCAGCCAATATGGAACGGGACGTTTGGGTGGGGGTGGTATCTGTTTATAAAATACACAAAAGAGGACATCCAATCCTGCCTTGCTCAGACCACTCACAGAAGACCCCAAGAGACTGAGGAAGGAGATGGCGAATGAAACCTGAGTGTGGTGATGGATGGGATTTGATGCCAGGGTGGGAGAGGGGTGGGGTCAGAGATGAGGGGTCACGCGAGGTCATATGGTTTATCCTGGACCTCTGCCATGAGATGCGTTAGCTGGATCTCCCTTGCAAGGGTTCAGAGGCATTGTTTAACCATCCCTCCTTCAATTGCTAACAGCAAACACATAATTGAAATGAACATTAGCCAACAAACCACTCTGCCATTGAAAAATGTCATACTGGTAGCCAAGTGATTGGCTGTTTGAAAAAAAAATCTTACAAACTATCAATCCTCATACAACGTCTTTCATTTTAAGAGCACTGAAATATGAACTCATGAATCCAAATGAATACAAGCAGTAGATTGCTGTGGCAATTGACAGATGATCAGCAAATGTTGCCTTTGCACTGGATTTTTGATGCTAGCTGAAGATTGCTTGGTGTTTCAGCTGAACTACATACGTATGTAATATCCAAACTGCCAATAGAACAGGGGCTCAAACTTCACTTCTGAGGAAACAGTCTCTTTTTATTTTTTATTTTTATTTAAATCAGCATTAATTACTCATTACCACTGTAGGCCAATATTTGTCCAGACTCCATTACTGCAATTGTTGGACAAGATTGCATGCACACCCTTCTTTTCATATAAGAACCTTTTTCATAGGAACCTTGAGGCTGAAAAATATCTGAAATTAAGATAATGTAAAGAACATCCCCTGGCTGCTAAACAGTATTAAAGTAAGGAACGTGTATTGAGATAATAGAATGGAGACTTGTCGCTTAACTATAATGGTCTTGAGAATGCTTATCAGTTGCTTAAAATGTTAATTACACACATGCATGCACGCGCACACACACACACACACACACACACACAGACAAGACAATGTCTTAAGCCATTATTAATGAAAAGCAATATCTTTAAACAGATATTTCTGAGCTGGAAAAATAAGAATAGGTAGTTTGGCTATAGGGGTTGGTTGGCACACCCTTGTTTTCTGGCCTCCTGTTGGACTCAGACTCCCAAATATGATATCAAAATGATCATCTTTTTATTCTGCACTCATCTCTTTTGTTAAAACATCTGAAACTCACTCACTTTTTTGGTGAGGGCAAAATATCAGTTTTTTAGTACGAAAAGTAAATAAATGCCCCCACACTTAAAGTGTTATAAAATTGTTTTGAATGGAGGTATTGGAAATGTGTTACTTCCAGTTTATAGAAATAGGAGTCAGCTACAATTTGATATGGAATTTGAAAGTCATTGATGAGTGATGTTAGCTGGGAAATATTATATGTTCACAAAGGTCAGTTGGGGTTGGTTGGCACCTGTGAAAAGAGCTCTGGAGGAGCAAAAGTTTGTAAAGAGGCTCTTCAGCACAGCCAAAGCCAAAGCCAAAGCTCCAGCAAAAGCTCTCCCTATCAAAGGTAGAGGTTCTAGGAGATCATCTGAGTCAGAAGAGGAGGAGTACTTCTGCCTTGTGTGATTGGAGCCATTCTCCAACAGCCGACCAGGGGAAGTCTGGGGTCAGTGCACTCAGTGCAACAAGTGGGCACATGAGTTATGCACTGAAATGGGCCACAAAGCCTACACATGCCAGAACTGTGACTCTAGCGATTCTGATGAGGGCTAATGTAAATAACCCCCACCCACCCCAAGTCAAATCTAAGACAAGGTGAGATGGGGAGAGACAAAAATAAAATGAGATGGCAGGCTATATTTGATAATACATTACATACATGATAATTTACATTAACGAATATTTTCTCTTAAAAAAAAATCAAATGCTCAGATCATTTCCTGTTTTTTGATGTTCTAACTGTGTGTGTTTTATCTTGTTCATGGCCTTAAACCCCCTGTTATACATGCAAATATATACATGCATATACATGGAATGTTCTTATTTCTCTTTATTGTTAAAATTCTATCTTTAATTTATTGTATTGGTTGCTTCATCCATTCATTTTTAAATTGTGCCAACCAACCCCATGAGGTGTGCCAACCAACCCCATGTCGGGGCTGGTTGGCACAAGTGCGCAATGTGACTTTACTCGTAAATCAGTTGATTTTAGAAAATGAGTGTGGACATTAAAATATGTTTAATTAACGCTGAGACCTTAACCTTTCATTTGATGCTGGTTTGAATATTCTCACATAAATTAGTCCGGAGTGCTAAAGCTGAAAGTGAAAAGTGTGCCAACCAACACTGGTCTCCCCTATTTTATAAACATTTGAGGCTGAAATCTTAAAAAATTATAATTTTCAGGCTAAGGCCCAAAGATAGAAGTTTTTATAACAAAAAGTTTAGATTGCTTTGAAAGTCCAGCAAGAAGTTTGACCAGATGTGAAATTGCAGACTTATAAGGGTAAATTAAAAATATGCACCAATTTTCCGAATTAGCCAGTGGGTGTTGACAGATGATTCATATATGAATTTTTTCCCCAAGTGAAACAGGTTTATATATTGGGTAAATAAGCATCTTATTAAATAACTGCAGGCAACTGATCATTTAGGATAGGTATTTTAGGCAGTATGTTCATTTCAATTTTTTTGCGTTGGGTTGATTATTGAGTTTGGTCATATTTGGTAAGTTTTTTAATGAAATAACAGTTCTGAAAAGGAGCGTAACGCTTTCACTATTAGGTCATAGCGACGACAGGGAGATTTCTGCGACTGCCGCATGGTTTGGTAACTACAGAGCAGGCGACAGTTTGCATGTAAAACACATATCCAAGGCCTTTAAGTGGCCTCAAATAAACGATATTGACTATATCCTTACAATCGCATTTCCTGGCGCAAATGATGAGCCATTGTTACCTGGATGGATGGTATTAAATGAAGGGTCCAAAAGCACGTGCGCGCGCTCGCGCGCTCATTGAGGGGAAGGCGGACCGGCGGGAGTCACTAAACCGGCCAGTGCGCGAGGGGCGTCTGAGTGCGTTGACAGCGCGACTGCGACATCCGCGGAACAAAGCGGCGGCTGGATTTATACGCAGCGATATGAGCGCTCCTCTGGCGCGCCGCTGCATTCGTTTTGATCATTTTCTATATTCATGAATGGTAATAACTGACCCCGCTGCAGCTAGTGAACTCAATTAAAGGAACACTGTGTTTTGTAGACGAGGACCCACAAAACCCTTTCTCAAATTGAGGTGTAGCTAGGCGGTAGCAACACTGACAAAGGTAAGAGGAATTCGCGATTGATCTCTCAATTTTATTCATTTTTATTTCACCGGCCATATGCACGTTTTATATGTCGATCTCTCACATGGGCATGGAAATGAGTTTTATTCTAAATGTCTCGCAGATTTCCCTTTCGTGATTAAACGCCTGAATTTCGCGTTGTAAGATCCCATTCAAATTAGTCCTGAATGGAAAAGCTGTCTGTGATGCTGTCAATATTCCTGCAAGATAGACATATGCTTCCTCAGGCTAACGGCAGAGCATGCAATCATGTTTCTTCGGATATTTTCTCTTAATTATTGAGCAAAATTCATTTCTAGAATTCATCAGAGAACCATGAGGTCCACGTCTACATGCGCTCATCTACACGCATTTCTCTAAAATTTGCATCTGTAGCCTAACCATTGTACACGCAGCTATTCTTAGTTATTGATTGAAAAAATCAGGCGTGTTCTTTGCATCTGTTCTTGCAAGAATTGGTCATGAACTGAAGTGCATAGACACGCTATGTAAAATTTATATTATTGAAGTAGTTCTTCATTTCTTACTAATGAAGCCTTTATTTTATTGAGTCATCAATAAAAGGACAAAACCCTCCGCATTTCATCAAGCATTTTAAGCCAGCACAGTTTGACCTCTGGCATTTTAATTGTGTAGCTTAATCTTTCTAATCAGGTTGAACCACTTTAATGTAATAAATTAATTAATATATTAATAAACGCTCAGCTAGAAGTAGGCTATATGTGGACCGGGAAGAAAGAAATTCATCGCCAAACCTTTGATCACATTGTTTCATGATAATATTTTACTTATGTCTGTCACCTAATTAACAAAATCACATTTGCTCACTGGGAAAGGAAACTTCCCATTTAGGTGAGGCATGAAAAAGTAATTTGTAGGTATGTATGCCATATTTATAACGCTTTGTTTTGCGCCACACGCGCATAGGCAATTGAAACTGCCCATTCAGGATGTCTTTGTTATGGACTGAGCCGAACATCGCGGCGCATGTTGCTGGAAATGAAAAAAAAAGAAATTAAGCATTAGATTAACTTTCGATACATGGAGAATGTAGGGAGACAAAAATAAGTCAACATCTGCTGCTGACAAATACATACAACGGCGTAATCTAAGTTGTTGAGTAAATAGTTTATTCTGAGCTTTGGTGCAAATCTTTCTGCATAAATATGCAAGAAGAGATTATAAAATAGTCTTCATCTTTATGGTACCTCCTCTGATATAAGGCTCTTAGCTCTCTGATGCATACAATAAACCTGCATTTTATATCTAAACCATGCACCGGCCGTCATCTGCGTTTAACTGGCCATTTTCATGTTCTTGTTCTTACTGAATTAGCTCTTCCACATTATGCAGCGTTGGAAAACAACTTTTTTTTAACTTCCGAAAAACAAACGGACACAAACATATGCGATTATTTAAAGATTATCCCTTGAGTCTATGCAGTCTTCCACATGTCCAAACAGATACTAGCCTGCGGGAATATTAACTCATATAAATACAGAATTTCAGTAGCATCATTAAAAGGTGCTAAATACTATTATAACAGGGACAAGTCTTGCCGTAATTGCTGTTTTTATGTCTACATGTTACAGCAATGTTTGGTAAAGTAGCCTGTCTGTAAATCTTAGACAGTGCTAATAAAGCAGAAACAGTGCTGAGATTTTTTCCTCTGGGAAATCTTACACAAGTGGATGTCTCACATTTAATGAACTCTTGCAGTGTACCAGTGGTCCCTATCTACACTCAAAAAAATGAAACCCTATGAAATGTTAGATTTACTTAATAATGTTATGTCAACTGGTTCCACGCAATAGCTTTGCGTAACCTTTATTTGACTTCTAACATTTTTGGCCAGTTTGATTAATTGCATTGAGTGGAATTTACTTGACTCAGTTTTGTGGAACCAGTTGACATAACATTATTAAGTAAATCTAACATTTCATAGGGTTTCATTTTTTTGAGTGTACGTACTCTGTTAGAGTTGGATTAGCACTGGACATTAAACGATGCAGGAGCAACAAATTGCTGAGTAGTGGTTGAGTATTCAGACAGGAGTCAGTGAGTAATATATGAGTTGTAGGTGAGCAGTAGTTGTGTAGTTGGGTTGAGGAGTAAGTCCAATATACACTGTGAAACTGTGGAACATGTGACATGTTTATAATCTAAACACCATTGTGTAAAAGCTAAATGCCTGGTGATTATTTTTGTAAATAGGTGTTCTCATTCAAAACTCTGATGTTTATTGGATGTTGCAATCAAGGTTTTTCAGATTTGATGATTACACTGCAAAACTGAATCTAAACACTGTGACATGTTTAAAAAGTGTTACAAAAAAGTGTTTAGCACATGTTCAGAACTTAAACACTTGGTTTACAGTGTAGGTGTCACTATTGCTATCTGCACTCCGAAGTAACCCTGGATTCAAGGTTTTCATGTCACCAGCAGATGCCTGTGTTTAGGTGACTTTTGGGCCAGAGACAAGCTGAAACAGGCAATATTTTGTTTTCAATATACTTATGGGTTTCGAGATGAACTTCAGAAGCTGGATTGCCTCTGTCGTAATGGGCAATTGAGCCGTTCACATTGTGGAAGCTATTTCATGCTCCACTCATTAACTGTGAATTGTTGCAGAGAAGAAAATGGGAAAAATAAGAGTGATCTCTCTTAGCAGCGAATACATTCATTTATTTTTTATGCTTGAGACATGAGACGGAGTTTGTTCAGTGTTAGAGATACTCAGGGGCTGTTTAAAGGATGATGAATAAGTGGCATGAAAGCGATAGCAGACAGACCACAAATATCTCCCCCGTGAGTTGGGTTTTTACGCTGTGGGGCCATGCTGGAAAAGAATAACATGACATGTCGAGTTTTATTTGCAGTGTGAAAACCAAGGATATTATCCCTTCTGGTGTCAGGCATAAATGCAGTTTTTCACCACAGACTGGCTTTTCAGTTGACTTTTTTCCGCTCTGCCTTACAGTTTTACGAGTTTATTGTGATCTGAGCAGGATCCAGCGTAAAAACCAAAAATATTTTGTAATTTATAGCTGTTATGTTCTTTTTTCATTCTTTGAATAATCAGTATGATTCACATTTAAGGTGGAAATGAGGTATCTTTAAAGGCACTTTTGGTGGTTGGATTTTTAGGTCGTATCTCCTCTTCCAATTATTCAAGTGAATGGTGGAATTCGCTGAGCAGACTGTAGTATTCTTCACATTTGTTGCTCTCTGAATTATCAATGTCATTTCAAGACTAAATTTTCTCCCATTTGATTGTAACACTGATTGTAATGCTCTCCCAACTGTAAACCCAGATTTTGTTTCTGATTAAACTTTTGAGTTGTCATTACTTCGTTTTTTATGTTTTGTAAAAAAAGGTCGCCATTACTAAATCGAATTAGTTGATTGTAATAATCAGCTGAAATATGAAATGCAATTGATCATGTTAAGCAAAGATAACTTAATATGTTTAGTTTTGCCTGGAGTTTGTCCTTGCGCATTACCCACAATGCCAAGCACACACAATTTACAGTTTTTGTTGTTGAATAACTGCTCATTTACGTGTTTGTTCATTGGTTATACATATTAGTTATCTTATTTAGGTGCTTTTCCTTTCATGGTCCATGTTTGTTTGGGTTCAGTAGGGTGCCACCGTTAAGTGGATCATGTTGCTGTTTGTTGCCTTCCTTTCCTGTTCACATAATATTTAACATATCAAATTATATAATTATATGAGAAAAACACAAAAGTTTGCATAGCTGTGCGTAATTTTGAGAAGGTAGAGGGACATTACCCTAATTTACTGCCAGTGCTTGAAAGGGAAAACCATAGCATTTGAAAAGAAGTTAATCAACCATGATATTGCCCAGTGACTTACTGAAAATAATACTGCCCTTTACTCTCCCGGAAGTTGTTTTATTGAAGGAAAGATTTTGAGTAAATGCTGCTAATATAAACATAATGTGGTAACCGCATGCATTTAAGGTTGTATGTTAGTATAACTTGACCTGTTTAGTTTCAGCTTTTGTAAAAACTAATGCAGTTTAAGGCAACGGGTTTCCACGCTATTGTTTAGTAAAGTCAACTAATTCGAATTTGCTGCTCTAAATTCTGCCCTGGGGATTGTGGCTATTTCCGTGGTTGTGGTGCTGTGGAGTTAGCAGAATAAAGATTTTGTACCTGAGTGAAGCCAGGTTGCTCTGGCAAAATTAATGTTGACTGACTCTAGTCTAATGTGCTATTCTGATTTGATGACCTATTTCCCTTGAATCCTTCCACATGAGGTTAAAATGACGCAGTCATACTTGACATAACAGCCGTCTCGAGATGGCACAACTGAGTGTGCCCGTTTACGTCACATTAAATAACGCTGTCCTCCGTGTAAATGACAAATGCCATTATCTTAACCTGGTAATTATAGTACGTCAGATATGCAATATACCCTGTACACTGATGAGCCAAAACATTATGACCACCTGCTGAGTCACTCTGTTGATCCTTCGCACGCCACTGAAGCAGCTCTGTAAAATTGGTGTTCATGTGAATAATCCGGATCCAGGGTTTCCCAGCAAAACATTTCTCAGAGCATCACACTCCCTCCGCTGCCTCGTCCTCTTCCACAGTGGCATCCTGGTGCCATCTCTTCCCGGGTAAATGGCGCACACACCTGGCCGATGCACATGATACAAAATAAACTGAACTCACTGAACCAGTTGACCCTCTTCCATTGTTTTGAGGTCCATTGCTGATGCTTGCATGCCCATTTCAGGCACCATTGACAGTGTGCAGGGGTCAGAATGGGTGTGCTCACTGGTCAGTAGCTACAAAGCACTATACGCAGCAGGGTGCGATACACTGTATGTTGTAGTACATTCCTCCAGTAACCACTGGGGCCTGAACCAACAACCTTTTGGGCCCAAGTCCAGCACCTTAACCACAGAGACAGAGGTTGATGTTATTTTCTGTGGGGCTCCCTGCAGTTTTTCTGGCAGAAATTAATACTGGAGCTGCATCCTGAGCCAGAGGACGAGGTGCATGCTCCATATGTCAAGCACTGTGTATAGAATATGGCATTAAGCTGTAGATACAGAGCATATTGATTTATTTAATATCACAGCGGATTTAAGTTTAGCCGTCAATCGGCCTGTCTGATTGGTTTGAGGGATTTGGATGAGTTTAAGCACTGAGGTCTATGGCAGTGACGGAGGAGTTTAAGTATTAGAATATTTCCATGATTAAATTGATCGAAAGTATACAGTTGTTTTTCTGCAAAAAATAAATGAATAAATAAAACAATAATAGTATTTAACCTCTTTAGGTGCTGAAGGCATTATGGAAAATTGCTTTTTAAAAATATCATTATCAGGCTAAAAATGATTTTTTAGACAACTGGAACAAATAAAATACAAACAGAAACTACATCATGAAAGGTAGAAAAACTGAAATGTCTGTTTTATGAAGCAAATATGATGTAAACTTTACAGCTGCTAAGACTGAAGGAATGCAAGTTTTCAGAGCAATAAAAAAACTGCTAATTATTTCAGAAGAGGTAACTTATGAGCGTGTTGGACTTTCCTGAACAAATTTAAATAAGTCTGAATGCAACTTAAAAAGTAATTGAACACAGTTACAATTCAGACTGATTGCAGTTGTAGGGCCGTGTTTATGAACAGTGTGTACGCTCAGAAATGACGCATACGCCACTTTCTTTGCGGATTTCGGATTCAAAGCCTAAGAATTCCAAGCTAATCCTGTTCACCTAATGACTTATAAATTAGGATATTTGTTATAATGTGCCATTACTCTTTATTTGAGCATACGCAATATTTAAGAGTTAAATCCACTCAAATTTTTAATTAATAAGACATTTGGTCACACCCAGTCTGTGATGTCATTTCGGGTATGTTGCCTTACCAACCAATAATAAGCTGCATGCCTTCAAATCGCTGATCGATGTGTGGCCAGCATTGTAACTTCAGTTGAAAATGTCAATCCACCGGGAGATCTACAGCTGCTTATTTCAGCCATGAGCTGATCTGTTTTTAAAATTCTCATTGACAAAGGAGGTTCAAAATCTATGTCTCAATGTCATGTAGAATGACAGCAATTCTTAACCTCAAATGTACAGAGAAATTAACCATAACTTTTCATTCAAATTTAAGAAGAAAATCAGGTAATTGGGTTCAGTCTCGGTGACAAGGTTAACTCATATAAAGAGAGACGCAGGATAACAGCCCAGTATAACATATTTACAAGCCCTCGTTCAACAGATCATTTTTTAATGAGAATTTTTTTTATTAATAAGAGCCTATTGTTTTGGCGACATAACTCAGTGGTTCTCAAAATGGGGGCCGCAGAGTAACTGTAGAGGTGTGTGGATGTTGAACACACCTGAACTTACATGAATGTGACTCGCGAGGTGACATAAACCAATAAAAGTGCCATGATGCTCAAAGGCTATTTTGACTCACCTGAATCTTGTGTTTACTTCAATACGCAGAATTGTTAATTATTAATAAAAGTGAAATCCACTTTTGCTGGGGTGGGGGGGCATGGAATTTTTTTGGGTTTTAAAGGCGGGCGTGACAGAAAAAGTTTGAGAACCGCTGGCATAACCTTAGACCGGGCAAAAATTATGGACCAAGTGACTGTGACCTCTGCCACAGGCTCTCCTCAGACTCGGGGAAAGCATTTCTGTGCACTGATGAGAGATTTTAATTACGGCCATTTTGTACAGCACAGCGGCCGAGTCCGCAGTGAAGCTACGGTGCTTCTGTTCTGCCCACAAAACTTGTCTCTGAGGTCTAATTAGCACGGCTGCTTCATAACTCAGCACTCGGTCGGACTATTAGACAAGAAAGAAACGCGAGCTGATTGCGCATTTCCTTGCGGTAAAAAAAAAAAAAATGGACATTGCCTCTAAACCTTTGACGCATGTCTCTCTTATTCGTTTTATCTCACTTATGCTGTCCTGCCCTATTACGCTAGAAACAATAAAAGCAAGCAAATCATATTTAAATGACTTTTTAATAGCCAGTGAATTTCTCCTGTGTGCAGTGCGGTTAGCTGTGCAACTCCCAGAACAGTCATCTCCGGCCATTATTGATGCTCTGTCAACTCTGTCAAGAGAGCAATAGAGCGGCTGTATTACAAACAGGTGGCGAGGTTGTCATATTTTTATTGAATGACTGACAAAAGCCGGCTTCCTTATGCCTGTATTTGTAATGGATGCATTTAAATGCATGCTAATGCTCCAATCTCACCATGTTTATGCCATTATTTAATGTGTAAGATTTACAGAATAAGCCCAGCTTCAAAACTGCTAATTATTTCATTATGATGCCATTAATCAGGCAAGTTTTCCTTTTTAACAAATACAGTAAGCATTTGTTTGTCATGCTTCCTATCTCAGATGTGTATTAAATCACCGTTTGAGTCCAGGTAATGACCAGCTTTCTCTCCCAGACAGGAAACTGAAGCAATCTTCAGGAATTATGGACTGATAGCACAGTGCAGAAGCCATCACACATGGAGTCCTTTGTATGTGCTGTAAATACATTTCTCGCTCAGAGTCGAATCTACTGAGCGATGAAGCAGATTAAAGCGTGTTGCAGAATAGATTGCAGATAAATTATACAGGATAAAGCCTGAAGATCAAAGCCTTGCATATAAACATGGACGTTGAAGACCAGGGAATGCGAGAGAACACTGGCTGACCAGAAGACCTCTTATTCTCAAACAATTTTCCCTTTGGAGCTGAAAATATCCTCCCTAACAGGGTTTCTAAATGCGATAAAATGTCCTGTTAGGCTTGGCCAGCTCCATCGCACAAATATAAACAAACAGTCCAGCGTTTCACTCATAATGCCCACCTTCTTGTTTGGAAATCAAATAAATATGTGGTCACCTGGATCTTGACACATCGTGATGTTGCGTAGTTGGCTAGGTCAGGAGGGTGGTGCAGAGGGTAGCACTGTCATCTCACAGTAAGAAGGTCCTGGGTATAGAGTCTAAAAACGTGTAGATTATCTTCACTGGGCGCTCAGAATTATTCACAGATATGAGTGTTTGAATGACATGTGCCCGGCGATGGAATGCTGATCTATCCAGGGTGTATTCCTGAATTCTAATGCTTAACTTGAAAGATGCTAAAATAATCTTCAGCCCTGGGACCAACTGACAAAGAATAAGCAGGATTCATGACATGTGGGCATGCTTGGTTGCTTGCATAACTAATCTCATTGGGTCTCAGTCATGAAACATCAGTTAATTTATGGGTAAATTTACACATAAAATCCCTTGGTACCAAAAACCTACACCGGATTCATGAAGGCTGCGGAAAACTCAGATTTGATCATAAGTATATACATGTGTTGTTGACGAATGCCAATCAAACGTAAATTGACAGTGCGCCCCCGCGATTCCTAAATTAGCATACATCTCTGCCCCTGAATAGCCAATGACCACCATATAAGGAGATGATTTAACTAGCCTATGCATAGGTGCATTACGTGGCCCGCAAGCATGGTGCAAACAAAGAACGAGAGAGAGAGAGAGAGAGAGAGAGAGAGAGAGGAGAAATTCGCTGGGGCTGAAATAGAAGTAATTTCAGTTGAAGTAGAGACTAGAAAAAAAAACGGGATTCAACATGTAGAAAATCCATCTATGAAGTCGATTTAAATACACCCCCGATTCTGAAATAGTTGGGACGAAGTGTAAATTGTGAATAAAATCAAAATGCAATGACTCTCAGATCACGAGCCAATATGTTACATACAATAGAACATAGATAACATTTCAAATGTTGAAACTGAGACATTTTACATTTTTCTCCACAAAATGAGCTCATTTCAAATTTTCTGGCAGCAACAGGTCTCAAAAATGTTGGGACACAGGCAAAAAAGGGCTGAAAAAGCAATTAATATATAAGAGAATCAGCTGAAAGAACATTTAGCAGTAATTAAGTTAACTGTCATCAGGTGTGCAACATGATTGGCTATAAAAGGGATGTCTTAGAGAGGCTGAGTCTCTCAGAAGTAAAGATGGCCAGAGGCTCTCCAACCTGTGAAGGCTTGCGTAAAAAAATTGTGGAATACTTTAAAAACAATGTTCCTCAATGTCAAACTGCAAAGGCTTTGAAGGTCTCATCATCAACAGTGCATAACATCATCAAAAGATTAAGAGAAAGTGGAAAAATCTCTGTGCGTAAGGGACAATGCCGAAGACCTTTACTGGATGCCCATGATCTTCGGGCCCTCAGACGCCACTGCATCACTCACCGGCATAATTCTGTCATTGACATTACTAAATGGGCCCAGGAATATTTCAAGAAACCACTGTCTGTAAACACAGTCCGCCGTGCCATCCACAGATGCCACCTAAAATTCTATCATGCAAAAAGGAAGCCATTGTTGAGCATGATCCAGAGGCCCCGCCGTGTTCTGTGGGCCAAGGCTCATTTAAAATGGACTGTAGCAAAGTGGCAAAGTGTCCTGTGGTCAGGAGAGTCCAAATTTGACATTCTTGTTGGAAATCATGGGCGTTGTGTCCTCCAGGCTAAAGAGGAGAAAGACCGCTGCTCCTGTTATCAGCGTTCAGTTCAAAAGCCAGCGTCTCTGATGGCATGGGGATGCATTAGTGCATATGGTGTGGGACACTTGCATGTTTTAAAAAGCACCATGAATGCTGAAAGGTATATAAAAGTTTTACAGCAACATATGCTCCCCTCCAGACAACATCTATTCCAGGGAAGGCCTTGTGTATTTCAGCAGGACAATGGAAAACCACATACTGCAGCTATTAGAACAGCATGGCTTCGTAGTAGAAGAGTCCGTGTGCTGAACTGGCCTGCCTGCAGTCCTGATCTTTCATCGATTGAGAACATTTGGCGCATAATTAAACGAAAAGTCCGTCAAAGGGGACCCAAAACTCTCCAGCAGCTGGAAGCCTGTATTAAACAAGAGGGGGATCAAATTCCAATGGGTAAACTCAAGAAACTTGTCTCCTCAATGCCCAGACGCCTCCACTCTGTGTTAAAAAGAAGAGGGGATGCTACACCATGGTAAATAGGCCCCTGTCCCAACTTTTTTGAGACCTGTGGCAGCCATCAAATTTGAAATGAGCTCATTTTGTGGGTAAAATTGTAAAATTTCTCATTTTCAACATTTGCTATGTTATCTCTGTTCTGTTGTGAATAAAATACTGGCTGGTGTGATTTGAAAGTCATTGCATTTTGATTTTATTCACAATTTACACTTTGTCCCAACCATTTCAGAATTGGGATTGTAACTCATTCACCTTTGTTAATAAACATAGTTTAAAGCTTAAACTTGCTAAGTGCCAACTAAAGTAGCAAAATATGTTAAATTTTTAATATATTCTCATATTTGTGTCTTTCCATAGCATCTGCGTATTGTGACCAAAACCAAGCATAAAAATTGAAGTTTGTAACAATGACATACAGTATTTACAGTACGTGCATTCGTTATTTACACAAGGACTATTTGTGGTCAGCAGCAGGTGCAGATTTTAAGAGTAGCGATGAAAAGATCGGCGCTGCTAAAATATTGATGAATACCGAAATCCATGTAAATTTCCTTCTGCGAACAGTTCACGCACAATTTGTTCTGCTCACGTTACATGAATGAGACCCATTGTCATTCCACTCTTCCAAAGGCATTTTTTTACGCAGACGACATGTTAATTAAATACTGACAATGTACAGAAGAGCCGGTTTATCAAATGGAAATAACTTACTGTTCATTCAGCATCAGGCATCCATTTTTGCAATGATCATTTTTATTTGCTAGAGCTAAACAATTATTTCTAATGTTTCCTTGGACACTGAAATAACTGAAAAGCCAAACAGGCCAATTTCTACAGTTACAATTGAATTTTACTCGCAGTTTTTGGTTGGTTAGGTGTTTAAATCATTTATTAATATGAGATGTACAGTGCTCAGCATAAATGAGCTCACCCCTTCAGATTCCTCAGAAAAACAACTATTTCCCTTTAGAACTCATACTTCAGTCAGGATACTTACGTCAGATTTAACCATTTATTACAGGACGTCCTGCATTTGAGTCTAGCGGTGACTCTGCTCGAGTGATGCTCTGGAACAATCTGCGCAAGCATGACACAGACAGTCCCTGAGATCAAAAACCCCCCAGTAAAGCCTGAGATTAAACATTTAAGTCATTGAACATGATATGAACAAGTGCTACTTAAGATGAATAATGAAATTATAACAGAGGAGGCTGCGGAGGTGGAGAGAGATGAGAAAAATATTTCTTAGTAACTCAAGTACGAACGGTGTAGAGGGCACAGCGCCTGAGAAATGAGGGAACACTGCCTTGGTTTTAAAAGCTCACCAATCAGGTGTTAGGAGCTAAAGTTAAGAATGATTGGACAGAAATAGGCTTGTGACCAGCCTGACTACCATGCCTGACTGAACTAACGCCATAAAGCTCTACTTTCTATGGGATCCTATACACAAGATATTCTCGCAAATCTGGTTTATTGGTTTTAAATGAGTTTTTTCGGAGCCAAAAGTAAAATTGGAACTCTTCTCACTAAATTATTTATGAGCATGGTACAGAAATGAGTACACCCCAATATATGTCCGATGACTAAAACCTGATGAAATTCTGATTAACAGGAATTCAGCAACAGATAAGTATAATCAATCATAACACAGGTGGCCACCAGATAATGGACCATTAAAGGTGCTATTTCAGCCGGAAAATCCACTCCCATTCAATGCTGACAAAAATGGCACCACATGGAAATGTCACAAGACTTGGAAAGAAAATAATTTCTTTATACAAAAAAGGTCAAGGCTTGCTAGAAAATTTGTAAAGTGTTGCTAATAAGTCGGAATACAGTAAGTGATCCAAATATTGAATACAGTAAGCGATTCAAAAATTGACTACAGTTAGAGATCCAAAAGTCATCCAAAGATTCGAGAAGGATGGACTTGTGAGAAGCTCGCCGAGACGTCCAGGCTGTCCACGGAAACACCCCGACACGAGCGTTTTGTGATAAGAAGAGTTGAAGAAAATTGGTTTGCACGTCCATCAGAGTTAGCTAAAGCATTAAAAAGCCAGACTGAGGTGAGTGTTTCCAGTGACACAATACGACGTACACTGCAGAGGACTGGCATACATGGGTGTCGTCCTTGAAGGAAGCCAATGCTGATGCCCTTGGCCATAAAATCTAGTCTCGAATTTGCCCGGGCACATGTTGACAAAGGCAAAGACTACTGGGACTCCATACTCAGGAGTGATGAGACAAATATAAATCTTTTGGCACTGATGGGTTTCAAACTGTATAGTGTCGCAAGGGCGAGGAGTACAATGAAAGACGCATGGTACCCACAGTAAAGCATGGTGGTGGCAATGTTCTTCTGTGGGGTTGCATGAGTGCTCCAGGTGTCGGGGAGTTGCATTTCATTGAGGGCATCATGAATTCACAGATGCACTGCGAAATACAGGAAGAGAAGATGCTACCATCACTCCGTGCCCTCAGTCGCTGGGCACTTTTTCAACATGATACCGACCCAAACAGCATCCAGGATCTGAAAGAGTTCATTCTCCAAGAATGGAGAAAGATAGATGTTGCAGTATGTCACCAACTTGTTCATTCAATGTCAAGCAAAGTTGGAGCTGTTCTTAAAAATCAGGAGCCCATACAAAATATTAGATTTCGTAGAGTTTGTTGTAGGGTGTAATCATTTTTGTAACACCTCATTTGAAAAAACAGATTTTTTTAAATCATAATATTATTAGGTGATAACACTTTTATGTTAATACAACAAATGTTTAATGAAACTCAGTCTTGTCAAGATGCAGCAAATTCTTCTCATATTCACTGAGAAATAGAGAACAGTTTTAATTTTGAAAGGAGGTGCACTTATTTATGTTCGGCATAATAAATATTGGTAGAACAGCTTTGCTATCTGCACAAGGCTAAACTGTATATTTTTAGTTTTTTGTGTTTGTTCTGTGGCAGATGTTTGATAGCTACGGCAGCCTCAGAGTTCATAACTGTTCTCCTGAACTTGTGCTCCCAATGCAGTTTGCTTGGCTGTTCTGTTCTGGGAATGATGGAGGTTTAAGCTGCGGTACGAGAACTGACCATTCCTGTGATGATTAATTAATTTATCACCTCATTAAGCCGTACTCAGGTATCACGGTGTCGCTGACTTCCACATCATCTTCACTGCCTCTCGCTGAGGAGAACGGAGGTCTAATCGCTCGGGGTTTAACCCTGGCCCACTGGGAAAAAACGCATGAGAGCCATATGCCTCCACTGTGGCTGGTGGCCTTTATTATTTCAGATTAAACACTCTCTCTCTCTCTCTCTCTCTCTCTCTCTCTCTTTCTCTCTCTTTCTTTCTCTCCTCCATGGAGGGCAGCATGTTGTGGACATGTTGGCACAGTGCTGAATCTTAAACAAAACTAAAAAAAAACCCAATAATTATTATTGGCTATAGTTGTAGCAGTTACAGTGGCAGCACTAGTAGGTTAACAGTACTAGAAGTTTGACATCATATTTGTATCATTACCCACAGAATCTCTTGCCCTGCCTGTTCAATACAAAATTGACAAATTTCTCTGTAGTGACCTTTGTTGCCTCAACTTGCAACGCATTGTGTAAACATTGGTTTAGCGGTCTGTCATTCTGTCTGTCTGTCCGTCTGCGTGTCTGACGTTCTGTGTGTGTTTCTGTCTTTCCATCTGTCTGTCTTCCAGTCTGTATCAGTCTCTGTCTGTCTGTCTGTCTACAGTCTGTCTGAGTCGTGCCCAAGCACAACAGCCTTAGTGAGCTGTGTCTCTAAGGGTGACCAGGAAATAAATAATAATTGGGTACACTTCAAGCAGGAAGCCTGCGGCTAACTCGCTGCCCAGAAAAATCATCTCAGGGATAGCACTGCTGGCTGAATTCTACTTCTCTGCGGTGATAGCCACAGACCGTCATGCTAACCAGAGTCAGCAGCAGGATTCGGTGTCGGTCTGCATGAAATTGCACTGCTGTGAAGTGAAACATGATGCATTAGCATTGGAGAGCCGCGCTACATCACCTTCATAATCCGGCTCAGTGGCTGCTTTTGAATATTTTCAGTTGCACATGCCATTAAAATGTGAATCAATATCTCCAGCAACATGCTTAATGGGAAAGAGCATCATATTTACTAAACAAAGAGTATGTAAGACAACAACATAACAATGGGGAATTAGACGGCCCGGTAAAAATAAATGATTTATTTATTTTTAAAGAGCCAATGAATAATGCATTTGATGATGAAAGTTTGAATTAATTATTCATTTTTCTTTTATTTTAAACTGCTGTTTGCAAATGCTGATCACTTGAAGTATAATGTTATAGTCCAACATTTAATTGCACACATCTATTTTTATTTAGGTGATTCAGTTTTAATTGACTTTTCAGCGCAAATGAAATTCACTACTGTGGTCCATTAATCAGGAAACAATCAAAGCTCTTTGAGGTCCCCTATCATGTCACTGGGTGCACAGCCGATTAGCCATTACAAGCCATTTCAAAATCTGTCCTTTGTGATATCACAAGGGGGAGAAACCAGCCCAGAATGATGAACTGATTGACTGATTGGCTGAAGTTGATCAGTCCTTTCTGCCTGTGAGCAGTTACTTCCCCATGCGATGTCAGAAAGGAACAGAAATCAAAATGACTTGTATTGACTGAGATTCTGTCTGTCTGTTTGTACTTGTTTATGTGCAGTAATGTCCAGAAGGCAATGACCAGTTGAGCGAATTCAATGTAGGATTCAGGTATACTGGGCTTATTCCAGTTGCTTATTTTTACATCCATCATTCCTTAATTGCACCAGACCCTGAAATTGATCAGTGTCTGCCATCGTCGGGGAGATTTCAATCAGTTTCGCAATGAAAAAATCAAACCTTGCTAAAGGCATCTTAAACACGTGAAGATGGATCTATCCTTTGCGGATCCATTTTGTCCAGAATGTGAGACGTAAAAATGACGATCCTGTGGAACTACCTCTCTCTGTCTGCTGGGCCTGTAACAGAAGATCGAAGGGGCATTTTAATTTAATTTGGCTAATTTTAATGTAGCTTATCCTTGTTCCTTAGATTCCCCCACCTCTGCTTCCTTTTCCTCATCTCCCTGATTGGTGGAGCCTTCTGCAAGAACAGGAAGGAAGCAAAGGGGGGAAGCTGGTGAAAAATAACAGATTAAGATGAGGATGTTGGCTGAGATGCTAATGATGCCAATAAGTATGCTATTCAAGGCAATTACAGCTGCTACTGCAACCTGATCAAATCAAGTCACGCACCTCCTGCTGTGCTTCCACGTCATGAGCCATATTCTAGCTTATTCCTCAGGGTTTGTCAGAATGCCCCTCTGAAGGCTTAACACCAGCTGTGTGGCTGCCAATTAATTTGGTTTGGATATTTGGCATGCTGGGGTGGTCGTCACTGGAATCCATTTGCAGAAATGAGCTTGACATGCTCTGACTCTTCGTGAAGCAGGCATAATTGCGTCGGTGCTGAAACTGAGTTAAGGTTGCTTACACATAGTCAGTAAACTAGATAATATAATAGTTGCCATTCTGCATCGCGCTTTTTAAAAAACCACTGTCCATGAACTTTAGCTTTTGATAGTTTTGACATGTGAACTGCCAGCAGCCATACCACTATTCAATCTGCTCCAGCTGCGTGGCTGAAGCTAAGCAGGTGTGGGCTTGGTTAGTGCGTGGATGGGAGACCACCTGGGAAAACCAAGTTGCTGCTGGAAGAGGTGTTGGTGGCCAGTAGGTTGTGATCTTCCCTCTGGTGGAATAATCTCCAATGCCCCAGTGCAGTGACGGGGACACTGTACTGAAGGAGATGCCGTCTTTCGGATGAGATGCTAAACCGAGGTCTTGACTCTCTGTGGTCATTGAAGATCCTATAACACTCTTCGATAAGACTAGGGGGTTCCCGGTGTCATGGCTAAAGTCCCAACCTGGCTCTTTCGACCTGCCACCTAATCATCCCCTGATCTAATTGGCTGTGCAGTTGCCCTCTCCCTCCCCACCTCAACCCCCAGGGCTCCCTTGAAAAAGAGATTTAAATCTCTATGGGACTTCCCTGGTTAAATAAGGGTTAAATGAATAAAATAACTGCCCCTTATCTTACATTCCATGGTCGTTCCAGCGACCGTCGTTGCACGTCGATTTGGATATAAGCATCAGCCAAATAAATGCAATGTGATGTAACGTCTCAAGACATAAATGCTCAGAGGGAGCAAAAGGTTGCAATATTTGCAATTTAGCCTCGTGACAGACAGACTTCCCAGCATGCACTGCTCCATTGGTTGCTTGGAGATAAGAATTTTGGCTCTGTGGGGAGAACAGGAATGCATGCATTCGACGAGCAAGCACACGCAGCCATTGATCATTTGATGCAAGTTTATCTCTAATTGCTATTGGTTCGCTTGAGAGTTGCATCGTCCCAATGCACCATCCCGTGGACTTCAGCAACTGGTAGTTTTCTCCTGCAATTCTTAGCCTGTTCCTTGTGCTACTTCCCTGGGTATCTTTTTTGTTACAGTCATTCTTTTGGTGGTTTTTACCCTCCACTATTTTCAACTTAACTGTGAAAAATGGAGCACTTTGTCTAAAGTTTGATATCTGAACACATGAGCCAATAATTCGATATACCCGCCCTTATTGGTGCTGAAATATTAGCACTGATTGGACAAACAAACAGCCTTTTCCGCCCAGATGCAAACAATATCACCATTTAAAGTGAAGCCTATTTGGACCCCACCTGCAGGCCTCCTCTTCCCTGCTCATTCAGAACGTTTCATTCTTCTGTTTTGGGGAGCTAAAGAGAATCTGGTTGGTTCTTTTCCTGTGGGGACAGGGGTAAGTAGGACACCTGGGTCTCCTTACTCCTCTCCAAGCAGCCGGTTACCCTAGTCCTGCACTTTCCCTGCGTGCAACCCTACTTTCACTTCAACCCTAATCCTAGCGCTCAGCCCAATCCCAGCCCTAACTTAACCCTGAGTCCAGAATGAATGCAACCCTAAGCCCAGCGACAGGTGCCCAGCTGACCCTCAACAACGCTGGTAGACAGGAGATATACAGGCTCCTCTCAAGTAGAGAACGGAGTCAGAGTATAATCCTGCTCAGAGATCCCAGCTTTAGCTCTCGAGCGACCGCCGGCAATCTCACAATAAAACTCGATGACGGCGCTTGTATCGAGTGCACCTGGTAACCCGGGGCAACTTAACCCCGGCGATACAGGGACTGCCTGTCCCATAAGGGCTCGCTTATCCCATCAAAGCACCGCGGCGGATTTCTGTGGCAGTTTTTGTGATGCAGATGGAGCATTGCCTCGGCACTTTCTCAGGGCCTCCGCTGTGATCACTGTGCCCAGGTCACACAATCGCCTCGTTATGTGGAGCTCTGTCCATCCACACCCTTGTACCCAGCGAACCACAGCACTGACCGCAGGTCAGTTTATAAAGAAAATGAACTGAATGATAAACTTTTGGGAACAAATTACTTTTTTTTTTCCTATTTCACACTAAGAATCATTTTTTGATTACCTTATTCAAGAGCTACTGGATGTTAACTCTGATGGCTGGTGAACTGAGACTAGGATGCACAGAACATCCCTTTAAATTCATGATTAGTCTGCAAAGGAAGTTATGCCTGACACGTCCCTTTTTCATACTTCAAAACACTATTTAAAACCCTACTTATAGCGCTAGACTTCATTCGTTATTTGTATGATGGTGAAATGTTGTTGTTATTATTGTTAAGTAATATTGCACTTATTATTCCACCCATTTTTCAAGATTTTGCTCTCTCATCCACCATTAGGTGGGGACATTTGACGATTTTGATAATTTCCTGTTATTGCAGATATTGGAAAGAGGTTCCAATTCTGTTAGCTGATATTTCAGACACAGTTGTACCGCCGAACAGTTACTCTTGTATTTTCCCGCACAAACACAAAGTGCCATAAAATAACACTCACTGGTGTAAATTGCTTGTTGTGATTCCCATATAGTTGAATGCTTAACAACACCAAACTTGACAGACTGATGCAATTACTACCGGAACACTGCAACACAGAAGAATACAAATCTCAGGCAAAATAGCAAGCTGTGGCCTGTGCAAGACAGCCATGACATCTCCATTACCCAGAGGTGTTACCTTACACTGAGATGCCCTTAATACTCCCAGCAACAGGGTTTGAATGGGAGGTTTGAACCCTATTTACCAAAACAGAAACTCACCATAATCATCAGAACTGCAATCTCAGGTGGGGTTGAAGGCACCTGACAATTATATTTTGAAACTTTTTAAATATTTTAAAATGTAGACATAACATTCGTATAAGACCAGCTCCAGAAGAGCATGATTCAGATTTTTCATTTCTAAATTTCTATTAACTCAAATTCAATTGGAAACGGGCTGTTTCCTATATTTAGTTGCATACTGCAAAATAGTTAGACTAAAAAGCCATTTTTTTCCGGGCCAAGAATGTCCCACAAACCCTCCCCGAACCCTAAAGAAATTGCCGTCACCAGTTCAAACGGCAGCCTGGGGCTCTGTATTTGTGTCTGCTCTTGAGAACTTTGAAAATGAGCGATGGCGGGTCGCCCTGATGCACGTTGATTACTATACGATCATGAAAGCAATGGTAGCTTAGATAAGAGATTAGTGCTGGAGAATGAAAGTAATGCCTCTGAAGATTTATTGACACAGACACAGTATTATAATATAATATAATATAATGAAAGGTCATGTCATTCTCTGATAGTTTGCAGTTCAGTGGGAACTGACTTTAACATTTACTGAGCCTGTCATAATTGACTGCACAGTACAAGTGGGAGCAGTGATTCAAAAATATAGGGACATTTATGTCGACTAGTTTTTAACCTATTGGAAAATGTTTGTTCTGCAGTCACCACTGGCACAGAGAGTGTATCATTGCAATACTTTAATTGGGTTAAAGGATTAAAAGAATTTGCTGTGCTTTTCTCATTGAAATCTGCCTAGAGGTTGAATTTCTTCCTTTTTGTGTTGAATAGAGCTCCACACCGCGTCTCCCGAAGTTTCTCTTCCTCCGTGGGATGGGTTGTCTCTCCCTCACCCTCTCCTCCTCTCCTCCTCTCTCATTCTCAGGGGAGCGGCGCAGGATGTCTCGGAAGAAGGCCTTCCTGGTCCTGCTAGCCGTTAGCAGCGTTAGCCTCCTGCTCCACCGTGGAGGTCACCTTTTCTGGTGAGAGCCTTATGGATCGAACCTGCCTTCATCATCTCATTTTATTCCTATTATATACAAGATTTAAATGGGTAACATTTTAAGGTACCTGTATCGGTAGCATCAAATCATGCGAGTATCCAATTTAAAATTATTCTTTTTTTCAGTGCAGGGCCTCTTGGTTGATACTAAATTGGGTGAGAGCTTAAAATTTGGGTCACACATTAAAATAATGTCTGGGAGACGCGATAGCACAGTGGTCAAGTAGGCTGGACATGAGATCGTAAGGTCCTGAGTTCAAGCTCCGGCCATGACCTTCGCGGTGTGTTCTTGGGCAAAACACTTCACTCCCACACTCCACGCCTCACTCCACCCAGGTGTATAAATGGGTACCAGCAAATAGTCAGGGAAACTTGACTAAGAGCTGGGGGAGTACCTGCGATGGACTGGCATCCCATCCAGGGGGAGTAGTAATACTCCTAGTCGCTTCATGCCATGGAAACCGGGGTTAAGCACTGGCCCGATGGGCCACTAGGCTCGTAAAAGGCTTTCGTTCTTAAAATAATGTCCACGCGAGTTTGAATTTACTCATTAACATCATTAACTTACTACTAAAAAGTTATTGATGTAGTTGCTTGTGGATATGAATTAATTCCTGCGCAGCATTAATTCATATCCACAGCTGCATCAGTCAATGAACACATTTTGTATGGGACCATACGGCATTTATTATTAATGTATGAATGTAAGAGTTTATATATGAATTAAAGACAGCTAATTTATTTGTTCATGGATAACTATTCTGAAGTTTGTCCAGTGCTTTACTAGTGTAGAGTGTACAATTATCAGTTATGAAACACATAAACTAATGATATCTTATCTTCATGCTTAATTAATGTGTTTGTATATGATGAACCTGTGTTAACATCTAAATTATTTAATGGTGATTCTTTTAATCTTGTTGGTAAGTTTCTCCTAAAATGCATAGTGTAAAGCATCTGTCTCTGCCTTTTATCTAAATGGATGTAAAATGTGTGTTTGCCTCTCTACTGTGACCTAAATGAATGTAAAATGTGTTTGTCTCTACTGTGACTTAAATGAATGTAAAATATGTGTTTGTCTGTACTGTGACCTAAATGAATGTTTAATGTGTTTGTCTCTCTGCTGCAGGACAGTGAAGGTGCTCCATGATGACTGCCCGTGGCTGTCCTCGCCCCCATCCCTCTCCTCAAAGCCCAAGCACACCAGCGTGGCCTTCCTGAAGACGCACAAGACAGCCAGCAGCACTGTGCAGAACATGCTCTTCCGCTTCGCCGAGAGGCACAACGTCACAGTGGCATTGCCCTTCCAGACCTGCGACCACCAGTTCTGCTACCCGCGGCCTTTCAACACCCGATTCGTCCATCCGCACACCCTGCCGCCGCGAATCATCACCAACCACATGCGCTTCAACCTGTCCGAACTGCGCCGCCTCATGCCCAACGACACCGTCTACGTCACCATCCTCCGTGAACCGGCCGCCATGTTCGAGTCGCTCTTCAGCTACTACAACCAGTACTGCCAGACCTTCAAGCGCGTCCCCAATGGCTCCCTGGAGGCCTTTCTGGCCGACCCCTGGCGCTACTACCGCCCGGACGAGTTGGACTCAATGTACGCACGAAACACGCTGACCTTTGACCTGGGCGGGGACAAGGACAGGCCGTCGTGGGATGCAGAGTACGCCAGCCGCTTTGTGGTGGGGATCGAGCGCACGTTCTCGCTGGTGATGATTGCGGAGTACTTCGACGAGTCACTGGTGCTCTTGCGACACCTGCTGGCGTGGGACCTGGAGGACGTGCTGTATGTGAAGCTGAACATGCGGGCTTCTGGGTCCAAACAGAACCTGAGCCGCGAGCTGCCGGGGCGGATCCACGCCTGGAACGCGCTGGACGCGCGGCTCTACGACCACTTCAACGCGTCACTGTGGCGCCGGCTGGATGCTCTGGGGTCCGGATGTGTGGCCCGGGAGGTGGCCCTGCTCCGGGCCGCGAGGGACAAGATGGTGAAGGGCTGTTTTGGGGGCCGATTCCCCGAGCTCCGCCCTGCCTCCCTCATCAAGAACAAAGACCTGCGGCCCTGGCAGCCCAGCGCCAAGGTGCACATCGTGGGGTATGAGCTGCCGCTCAACATCTCTCACGCCGCGGCGGGGGGTGCCGGGGGCGACGGCAAGACGTCCCGGGACGTTTGCCTGAATCTCATCATGCCGGAGGTTCAGTACACTCGCCTGCTGCTCCGATCGCAGTCCCTCCGCTTCCGGAAAAACTACGCTCAACGCTTACGCGCCTCTGGGTCGCGCCGCCTTTCCCCTCCTTCTCCCCCCACTCGAAATCCCTCCATCCATACCCACTCCACCCCTTCTCCTGCTGGCACCCTGATCCCTCCCTCCCAGGACAAGCCCATCCTTTCACCTAAGCAGCCATCTTAGGGCTTGGGCTGGTTGCTGTACCACCATTGACCTCCTGCGATGGAGAGCTAATTGGCCTCGAATCGTAAGCACTATGACCTTTGCTGGTGGATGCTGCCAGGCTGGTCTTGTTCGCTGGTTGCCAAAGTTCACTCTGAGGCACTGTTGTGGCTGTGCGCTGTGGTATCCTCAAGGCATACGTCACTATTACTGCCTCTAGCCTCAGCTCTCTGATGCTACCGGAGGACTGGAGCTATCCTTATCACTAGTGACATATCCCAGAATTCTGAGCTCTTCTCACCCCTCCTATGTTAAAGACCACTCAGGGAGCAGTGGATCGAGTGAATCGTGTCCATGTCAGCGCCTCCAACAAGTTTAGAGTCAGAAAGTAGTCTGCAGGACTGTAGTACAGCGACTGCATGAATGCACAGCCTCGCTGTGTTCGCTCCTCTAAGCAAGGGCCACCAAAGCCCTCCTGGACATGACAAAACTGGAGTTATTTTCCTTAGGTAGGCAGCTGCTAGACCGTAAGACCCTTCCACACCAAGACCTTTAACTGTAAGTGACAGCAATAACGAGGCAAGTATCCACGCTGATAATCCATGACCTTCTGTAAATGGTCTCGCCTCTTTGTCATCTGTTATTTTTAAACGTGATGCCCTTCAAATTAGGATGGGTTTCAATCGGCTGTCAGTGTTTCTATCGTTTTCGCACGAAAAATCACTGTGATAGAGATTCCAACTGTATCATTTGTCACTGTCGCTATATTTGGGGTGTGGACTTCGTCGTCAACTTGATTTAGATTTTTTAATTGTCTATTTATTGTTATCTTTATAGTTAATGCTCTTTTGGCAGATGGGCCTCATTAGTTTTGCGAACCATGTTTCGCAGTCTAGCAAGAGGCGAAATTAATCAACTGAATGAGTGTTAGTAATTTTGGCCAATGATGATGCGGGGAAAATGTCTGTGATTCGCAGAGCTTGGTGGCCTCATGGTGACTTGGGAACTTAGGATGTCTTAACTACCTCCCATCTTGCTTGGTTACGAGTGCAGCCATTCAGCAGAGTGTGGCTGATCATGAATATATGTACAATATAAATTAATGAGTTTGATTTGCATATGATGGAGGATCTCAACATTATGAGGCCAGTGGTAGCTTGTCTGTCTGTTACCCAGTGCTGCCCAGAACAGAATCAATAAGCATAAAAAATTAATATATATCATAGGTCATGGCTGTCCATCAAAGCAACAACAAAAAAAACAGCAGATTATGATTTCCTTTCTAATGCATTGCCTGCTTTTTATTTCTTTGACTGTGGAAAAATACTGGTCATAAAACGACCGTAAATTAATTAACTGTGATCAGGAGTCTGATATTTAGACTCTTCGGGAGACGGATTCAGGATCATCCAAAGTAAATAAGCGTACTTGTCTCCTGACTTTATTGAAATGATCGGGGTAATACGGTGATACGCCTTTAATTTTTTCTTTTTTTTTTTTACAATTGAGTGCACGAAAAGGTACCCACTCTGATCCTGGTAATCCTTCAGTCTATTTCACACTTTATAGCGTGTACTTCTGGGAAGCCTATTGCTGGGTCACCTCTCAATGGCAATCATCAGTTGAAATGGTGGCTAGCTGTATTCATTAGCATCCATACCAGAAAACTCTTTACTTTAGAGCTTGTGGCTAACACACTGGCCAGTCAGCATTCATCTTCAGTAAGTACTGAGAGAGCACAGCAGAAATTTGATTTTTTTATCACTGGAAATGAGTCCAAAGAAAAAGATGCGTATAACTTAAATAATAATATATTGGTGAGTACAACCCCATTTACAAAAAAGTCGGGACACAGTGTAAAAAGTAAATAACTGAATACAATTATTTTCAAATCATTTGAACTTTATATTTACATAAAAATAGTACAAAGACAATGTATCAGATGTTGAAACTGATAACTTTTATAGTTTTTTTTGAAAAATATTGCCTCATTTTGAATTTGATGACAGCAACATGTTCTTAAAAAGTTGGGAAGGGACAGTAAAAGACTGGAAAAGTTGCATGACGCTAAAAAAAGACAACCAAGAACATCTCACAGCAAATTAGATTATTTATCAACAGGTCAGTAACATGATTGAGTATATCAAGTCTTTCATAAGTGAATATGGTGAGGGTTTAACCACTCTATGAAAGGCTGCTTGGGAAAATAGTTCAACAATTTAATGTTTTCACCTTAAAATTCCAAAGAATTTGGAGATTTTGTCCTGTACGATACATAATATCATTTAAAGATTCTGAGAATCCAGAAAAATCTCTGTACCTCTGAGACAAGGCCAAAATCCAGTTTTGAAGGGCTGTGATTTTCAGGTCCTCAGGCGGCACTCCATTAAGAACAGACAGGATTCTGTTCTGGAAATCACTGCGTGGACTCAGGAACACTTCTGTAAACCATTGTCAATAAACACGGTTTGTTACTGCATTTATAAATGCAAGTTAAAACTCTGCCATGTAGAGATTAAACCATATATAAACAAGATCCAGAAACAGTGCCTGCTTCTCATGGCCCAAGCTCATTTAAAATGTACTGATGCGAAGTGGAAAACTGCCCAGTGGTTCGACTAATCTAAATGTGAAATTCTTTTTGGAAATCATGGAGGCCACGTCCTCTGGGCTAAAGAGGAGAGGGGCCATCCTGCTTGTTATCAGCACACAATTCAAAAGCCAGCATCAAGATTGTATGGAGATGCATTAGTACGCATGGCATGGGTAACTGACACATCCGTGAAGACACCATTAATGGTGAATGATATATACAGGTTTTGGAGCAACATTTACTGCCATCCAGATGCCTTTTTATGGGAAGGCCTTTCTCATTTCAGTAAAACCATGCCAAATACCATACACCGCACATATTACAACAACCTGTCTCTGTAGTAAAAGAGTCTGGGTGCTAAAGTGGTCCGCCTGCAGTCCAGACCTGTCACCCACTGACAATATTTGGCACATTATGAAATGAAAAGTATGACAAAGGAGGCTGCAAAGTATTGAGCGGCTGAAATCCTACATAGAGCAAGAATGGGAAAACATTATTCTTTCAAAACTTCAGCAGTTGGACTCCTTAGTTCCCAAACGCTTACTGAGTATTGATTGAAGAAGATGTGATACAATACAGTGGTAAACATGCCCTTGTGTCAACTTTTTTGAAATGTGTTGCTGACATCAAATTAAAAATGAGCAAATATTTTCCAAAACCAATAAAATATCTCAGTTTCAACATCTGATATATCGTCTTTGTACTATTTTCAAATAAATATAAAGTTCAAATGATTTGAAAATCATTGCATTCTGTTTTTATTTACATTTTACACAGCATCCGTACTTCTTTGGAAATGGGGTTGTACATGCTAATGGGTGTCATTACCATTGTAGCTCAATTTTAATGGTACAATTGCTGTTTAGACTCTCATACATTTGTACTGGAACATTTTAAAATATATTTTATGGTGATTGTTGTTATAGTGTAAAGTGTTTGATGTAGCTTTAATGTTTTAATTTTTAGCGTTAAATAAGCAACTTTCCCTGTGGAAATGGGCCTTGATTGGAGGGTTTATCAGCAGGGGCAATGACGTAGAAACATCATTATTCCCTAATTAACTAAACCCTGAGCAATAATGATCCTGTGCACAGCAGAGAGGCCATTTTCTCTGTTGGAGGTGTGCGTTTGAATGAGCCTCAGTCAAGGAGGGAATAAGGCCTGTTTAGGTCATTACTGGAAATAAATCCCTGAAGTGAATGCTGTCGCTCTGTCATTGAAGCAATATTTTCTTTGGTACCTCAACTCTTGACAGAGTTCATAATCAAAAATGGATTAAAGAGCAAAATGTACAGTGTCCATACCATTGAATGATATACACTCAATGGTTAATACTGATTTTTTTTTTCTGGTCGTGAAGGTGTGTGTCTGTGTTTGTGGGCATTGTGGGATTGAGGAGGAACAAACTCTCACTGCAGAGGTTAGTGGACAGCTGCTATGCTTTCTGGAGCAGGGACCAGATCCTGAGGTAGCCGGTAACACTTTACAATAAGGGTACATTAGTTAATGCAGTAATAAGCATTAACTACCAATTAATTAATAGTTAACTAATACACCAGAGAGCTAAATAAGCATTAGGTAACCTTAACTAACCATTTATTTATGCTCTTTGACATCCTTATTATGAAGTTGAAAACATCCCTTAAGAATCCCTTAAGTAACACCTCAAACTATCAAACTATTCAATAATGTATAAATTAATACCTTAGTTAACATGAACACCATTAGTAAATGATTAGTTTACTGTTAGACCCATTAGTTTACTGTTAACTGATAGTTAATGCTTCTTACTGCATTAGCTAATGTTAATTAATGTACCCTTATTGTAAAGTATTACCAGGTAGCCTACTACACTAGTGTTAGCGCAGGGTCTCTGTCTCAAATTTTGGTTAAGGGTCTTGCCCAAGGGTGTAACAGCTGCCCTGATCTGATTTTGGCCAGAGTCGAGCCCATATTTTGAGCCGGAGAGAGTTTAATGATCACACTTTCTTTTTGAATATTGAAAGTTTTCAGACTATATATTCGGCTACCAAAGTCAGAAACAATCTGGTGGTTCACATTTCATGCCAAAATCATCTGAGATTTCACACAGATTTTTACATAAAATTATTGATGCTGCAATTCAGCGAAAACTTGTTGGGCATTGTTCTTGACTTGTGTAACATTTCGGATATCACCTATAATCAAATTTTTGCTTTTTGTCTGGATGAAGATATTGCTTCCCCCCACATTTTTCCCTGAATTGTATGTGCCATATAAGAGCTGTATTTGGACCCATCCTGTTAAAATAGCATAAGGTTGTATTTATCAGGTTTGAAACATCGCTGTTGACAATCGAATTGTGAGGTCTCTTGAAGCCTTTATTCTGAAGTTTGTTGTGTGAAATTTCACACTGGCAGTTGCTGCAGTTTCATAATTTGCCAAATTTACCTACCTCCTGAAGGAGCACAGTTCTCATTTTCCTCAGTAAGAAGTGTTAAATCAACTCTTAAAGAGCACAGCTGATCCCAGTTAGGGTCAAGTGTTGTCATGTAGAGTTGATTTCAGACTGGTCAATTTTAAAATATAATATTTGCATGTTTGAAAGAAGAATATTCACGTGCTCACAAATGTTCAGAAAAGCTGCCACAACCTGGCTGGGGTCCTCAATCTTACCCAGAAAGGGCTGGAGTGTGTGCAGGCTTTCATTCCAACCAAGCAGTTACCCACCTAATTCTACTAATTGACCTTTAAGTCTATGCTAAAGACCTTGCTTAGCAGTATCAGGTGTGTAACTGCTAGGGTACAATGAAAGTTCTGCACCCCCACCGGCCCTTTCTGGGTGTGACTGAGGACCACTGCAACATGAGGTTTCCACAAAATGGCTGCCCTGGTAATACATGTAAAACAGAGAGACAGAAAATACTTTGAATGTGTTAAAGAGACTGCATAATCAAGAGTAATGTACTGCTCAACTGTGAATTTGGGGGTCATTTTGGCAATTTTGCATTGAAAAATTGACATGAGTTTTAATTTTGAACAGTTTAGTTATTTTTAATGAAGGTGTACCCATACATCAGAATGCAACCAAGAAGGAATAATAAAAAAAAAAGTGCTTCTAAATCCATGCGTGTCTGTCTCTAGTTGTTTGCAAAAATAATTAGTCTCGTTGTCACTGGGAGCTGAGCTTAAGCAGGGTTTGTGCTGTGTTAGCACTCTAGCGTTAGGCTGTAGCTGCTTGAGAGTACTTGTAGTCAATACAAGATACTGCTCTGACACCAGTCCTCCCATTGTATCCTGTAGTGAGAAAACCAGTCATTGAATGAATGATTCGGCCATTGGTGTTTTTTGTTTGTGTAATACCGATTCCTTTGATGGGCACCGACAATGTTCTCTGCAAGGTAAGTAGCATGAATTGCTTCAGTGAATTGATTCTATGTAAAAATTAAAGAAGGATGGGTTGTGTGGTGGAGCGGCAGGCAGTATGAATATCGCTGGCTCAAATCCGGCCTGGGGCCTCTCTGTGTGGAGTTTCCATGTTCTCCTCGTGTTCAGGTGGGTTTTTCCAGATACTCTGGTTTCAGTCCAAAGACATGCATGTTAAGCCAATTGGATACTCAAAAAATTGGCTGATTGGGAATATGCGGAATAGATAATGGGTGATTGAAGCAAAGTCTCTGGGATAAACAGCAATAATGCGATGTGATATTATCACTGGTGACCTGATCAAATTATGATTTCACTATAGGGATGGTGCACATTCCTTGACACACTGCCTTCAAACTGCTCATCTGCACAGATTAGTATTGATGTATGGAATGATGTATGTATGAACCATGGTTTTATCAAAGAGTTTCATCACAGCAGAGGTTCGATGATTGGAGGAAGCAGTCAGTGAAATTAGCCAATCGCTAAAATATTTATAGTAGCCGAGCCACATTCTGAGAAACCGGCCGCTGTACTCCATGAGTGTCGGCAGTGTTTTTAATCCACATTACATGGATGAAAATTCTGCAAGACAGAAATGTGGTCAAAACTATATAGTATACTATACTGACATTCAAGCGGATGCAAAATGAGCTTAATATTGCATTGTATACAGGAGTAGAAAAACAAGATTTAAGTATAAATCCAGGGTTTTTAATACAACTATATTTGGGGGTTAATTTAATTAACCACATTTGTTCTGTGGTTTTAAACATTACGCAAAGAGTTTTACAGAACAGGAACTTATTTGATGTCCTGTTCCTCATTTAGAACAAGATCCTTACCAAATCGGCAAATATGATTAAAACATCACCACAAACTAATTAATTCCCCACTCTATTTCTAAAATTAAAAATAAAGAAATCTATCACAAATTTATCTCCTCTAGGTTCTAGTCACCTCCACTGCACCACCAGGGTAAGCTAGGTTAGACTCACATGCGCAGTACACTGTTATAAACTGGCACCTTTTTTGCCAGTTATTTTAACTATAATTTACAATCAGTTCATGACAGATGTTCCATGTATGTTAACTGTAAACCATAGTTAAATGCGCGCAGGACACTACTCACAGTTAAAATTTAACTGTAAAATTCAGTCAGTTTATAACAGTGTAGCCTCAGGCACAGTGAAAAAGCAAGCTTAGAGTTTATTTTTATCTCAGATCTACAAGCATGTAGAGAAGTCCGTGCTTCGTGTCAGAATACATAAACACTTGCAGTTCGGAAAGAGGTTCACTGTTGGGAAACTGGAAGCAGATATTCACATGTACACACACACACACACACACACACACACACAAATGCATGCATGCACACACAGACACACACATCCACACACAAACGCACACCACACGTATGCACACACATACACACACACACACACACACACACACACATACACATAGAAAAGAGATGGAGAGAGAGAGAGAGAGACAGACAGACCAAATTACTCGAGACTTGGGCGTCTGTCGTGGTTTTCATTCAGACATATTTTCATATTATGAGGTTCCCCCATCCTCTAGCAATTGGAGAGAGACAGATTCTTCAGAAAATTATGCTTTATTGAGGCATATTGATAAATATAAAGCCGAGTTCTTTTTGCGCAATAAGAACTGACATTTTACTTTTCACACCCAGTTTTTATACCTTCATCACAGGAAATATCTTCCAAATATGGTCTTTCCGCCTTCTCATTCTCACGCTACAACAGGACAGGCAAACCAAAACACTGCCAACTTCCCTGAACTGCAACCAAAAGATAAGCATGCATAACACTAAAAAGGAGAGGAAAATTACACACTTAGATCCTTCGAACCTCTCTCTCCCAGAGCGCAGTCCCAGGCTAGAGCCCTTCCCACAGAGATCTTCGCCCGAGCTCCCCCAGGTTGAGAACTCTGCCTTCTGCTTCCCGGTGTCTTCTTTTCAAAGCTCACCGATCACAGAAGCACCACTCGCCGACTGACGCATTCGCTTTTGGCTTGTGGTGGCCTGACTGTACAGTGAGCCGAGCGCGGCGGCCAACTTAAGGGTCTTACTGCCATACGCGACCCGACCGGCCGGTGACCCAGTCGATAGCGATCCCCAAATCCTGTAGTGGTTACCAGCCACCGAGGTGGGAACCGACGGTCTGATCCCTACCCCACTTCGCTATGGGAATAGAAACTTTGACCGTTTACACCAGCCTCGCCTGTTCACAGAGGTCGTCTCCAACGCCCCTCTGCTAGGTGTGGGCTGTCGCCCACGTACCACGTGTTGCCCTCAACTTACATGCGACAAACATGCCGACTAGACGGTACCATGGCAGTATGTCAATTCATACTTCACTGGAAACGGGGGCCTTCAGTCCTCTCCCCTGCACTATACACCATCTTTAACGTGCGCTCGGAGCTTTGCAGTCCCGCCGCCGCCTGTTCCTGACCAGGTTCGGGGGGCCTAATCCCCTCCCTAGTCAAGAGAGGAAAAATACAGTCAAAGGAATAGGATACAAGTAGATACATAAATGATTCAACTTATTACGTTTTTTTCAGTAACAACTGATGATTTTACTGAACAAATATTGATCACAGCTACAAAAATCACATACATCACCTGATTATGTTTTCGAATCAACTAAACAGAAGCCTGCTTACTAATCAAAGCTACAGAAGCCCTCTGCTTATGTGTGAACTGCTTGTGTGTGTGTGTGTGTGTGTGTGTGTGTGCATGTGTCTGTGTGCACTGCTCATGCGTGTGTGAACTGCTTGTATATGTGTGTGTGTGTGTGTGTGTGTGCATGTGTCTGTGTGCACTGCTCATGCGTGTGTGAACTGCTTGTATGTGTGTGTGTGTGTGTGTGTGTGTACATGTGTCTGTGTGCACTGCTCATGCGTGTGTGAACTGCTTGTATGTGTGTGTGTGTGTATGTGTGTTTGTTTTATGTGTGTGTGTGTGTGTGTGTGTGTGTGTGTGTGTATGTGTGTTGCTGCTGCTTACATAATATGATTACTGATTATGATTCTTGATTATGGTTATTGATTTACTGATGAATATGATGAAAGATTTTGAAATATGATCCTCAACACGTCTTGTACGGCACTACACATTTACAGAGTTACTGTGATATTTACAAGGCGTATTTGTGTGTGCGTGTGTGACCCACTCAAGCGTCACCACAGACAAACGTTCTCAAGATCTCCATCTAGGCATCCAGTGCACATTGGCAATGGTCCATCTGCATTTAACCAAATTACCATTGATTTAGTCTGAAGGGGACTCAGAGTGAGAGTGTTTGGGTGGAGGGGGCGGCTGTAATGGACGGGACTCCTGTGTGCCACAGAGTCGCCTGAACAAAGCTCTCACTCAAGTGCCCCCATCTCACTCAGGCCCCGAGAGAGAGAGAGAGGGAGAGAGAGAGAGAGAGAGAGTCTGGCTCTGGGAGTCTCTCGCTCAACACAAAGAAAGCGACCTTGCTGTCGATAACGCCAATACGGCTCCCCGTCTGAGGGGTCCCAGCTAAGTGTTCCAGCCGGACACTGGCCGGTTTTCAGAGTCTCGAATCGCTCAATCGCTCTCCTTCTCTTCCTGGTCAAGCTGCTATCACTCCACAGGGTTCTGGTTACCAGAAGCACACACACAAAGAAGAGTAAGTATCAATATTGAGTTGTTGGGTCAGGGATAATTTGCACACTGAGCGGGTAATAAAAGTGAGCTCGAGAGGCGACGCTGGTGTTCGTGTATGTCGGCGTGTAATCTGACTCTCTCCCTCTCACTTTAATGGACTCTTTCACTTTCTCTACACTCAATCCATCCATTATTGGTGCTTTTCTTTTTGCAGCCGGTCCCTAGAGTGATTTAAATGTAGATATTCCAGTTTGAATGGGCAGAGCCCCGTCGTAACGTCTTATAAATGTCTGTCTCTGTCTCCTGGAGTTACAATAGCACCCCCAGCGCAGTTGAATGAAATGTTCTGTTTGTGGGACGAGAGAAGACATATCAAAGATGGCGCATCTTTTGAAAAGATCTTTAGCTCTGGCAGCACGGCTCGGCCATGTTCTTTGCCAAGACGTTACCGGCTGCATTTGATGTCCTGTGCAGTTCTCAGGACAGGCAATCAGCCTCCTCTGCAGAATGATTGGCTGATTTTCACTGCTAAACAATTAAAAAAGGGAACTTCTTAGCTGAAAAAAGTCCATGTTGCCTGAAGATGGAGTCAGCCCAAATGTGAACGCATCAAGGAAAAATGGACATTTCATGACACTGTGATTTTTGGCACTTTTTACTTGATCTGCAGTAGCAGTTTACTTGTTACATGATTCCATTGAAACTAATAGGTGAATCACTCTAATTTTTTAGAGAAATCACTCTAATTTTTTGTAGGTACACAAAGTAAACTATAGAAAAAAGACAACAAAAAAAAGTCCAAGTGTCGTGAAATGTCAAGATTTCCTCGATGCATTCAAAAATGCTCACTTTGTTAAGTTGAAGAGTTGCAGTTTCACTGCTGCAGTAATTTCACTGCTGTAGCCCAGTCAAAACCTTCTAATCACTCAACTCAATTAACCCACTTTCTTGTTGGCGCATTACATCTGATTTTGAGGGCAAAGCATGAACAAGCAAACAACTGCTCTCTGTGAGCAAGGATAAAGGTCAGTTTTCTGGATCACACGTCACCCTGGACACACACAAATGTAACACATGAACAAATGAGGTCAGGTTTAACCCTGAGATACATGGATGTTTTCCCCATGCATCTAAATATTCGTACATACCTTGGGTCTCTACACACTGTTATTTATGAAACACAGATTGAGCTAAAGAATATTTATCGCAAAATTTAACAGAATATACTATTAACATTATAACCCCATAAAAATGTACTTTTAGAAAAAAAAAAAAAACATTTGGCGAGGGGCATTCAACCTTTTCCAGACAGGGTTAGTCAGGGTGCAGGCAATTATTCTACCCAATCAGTCACACACCTAATTACACTAATCAAGGTTTTCAGCAAAGAATTTAGATTATCAGAAAATACTCCAATTCTTGATTTCATGAGCTCTAAAATATTCATATTTTATAAAATTTATCAGTTATTAGCTGTCATTATTAGGCCCACTAAATCAACATTTTTACCTCCTCTGACTGGCATGCATTTGTTATCAACTAGCTTGAACAAGGTGCGCATGTGTGCTTGCGTTCAGGTGTGTGTGCGTGCGTGTGTGTGTGTGTGCGCGCGCGTGCACGTGCGCAGTCTCTTGTGAGCAGATGACTTCAAGGATACCAATCAGAGACGAGATATGAAGTCAGTCCTAATTACCGGAGAGGAAAGGGCAGAGAGTAGTCTTCCCTACTGCACCAGGCCCGCCAGCGAATTTTTTTTTTTTTTGCAACCGAGTTGAGGACCAGAGGACTTTCCTCATTAGCATACAGCCAATCGCATTGTCCCAACTCTCATAGAGCCGATCAACCACGTGAAGTTTGTTTACATTTTAAAATGCGGTTTTGTCGACATTTCATTTCGCGTATAGCGGCATTCTATGGGGAATTCCAAATACATGGCAATTTTAAGAGACTTTCACAGCATTTTAAACCTCGAACTATACAAAGTAAATAACAAGATATTTCCACATATAAAATTTCCTTCGTTTATTTAACTGCTATCAAAACCGTTTAATTTTGCAGTATATTGCAAAACATCGGTATGTTCAATCACACATATTTTTAGGATAATGATTAGAACGAAAAGATTTCATCTTCATGGATATTCTTTTGCTTTAAATCGTAGTTTTATACTAAGTCACTAGTAATAAACTACAATGTGGGGGTAAAGAGCTGATTATTTCAGATCAAGACATATAGTAGCATCTGGTAGCCATACCACTATTCGATCTGCTCCAGCCGCGAGGCTGAAGCTAAGCAGGTGTGGGCTAGGGAGACCACCTGGGAAAACCAAGTTGCTGCTGGAAGAGGTGTTGGTGGCCAGTAGGTTGCGATCTTCCCTCTGGTGGAATAATCCCCAATGCCCCAGTGCAGTGACGGGGACACTGTACTGAAGGAGATGCCGTCGTTCGGATGAGACATTAAACCGAGGTCCTGACACACTGTGATTATTAAAAATCCTATGACATTTATCGACAAGAGTAGGGGGTTCCCCGGTGTCACGGCTAAAGTCCCAACCTGGCTCTCTCAACCTGCCATCTAATCATCCCCTGATCTAATTGGCTGTGCAACTTGTCCTCTCCCTCTCCTCCTCAACCCCCAGGGCTCCCTTGAAAAAGAGATTTCAATCTCAATGGGACTTCCCTGGTGAAATAAATAAATAAATTCCCTTACATGTACAATAGGCCCTCACGCATAGCAGTTTTCTGGCGAATCCTCTGCAAAACATTCTGCCTTTGCCCTCAGCGAGCCTTTTTCCAGCAAAGACATTTGATGCATAAAAATAAAAGAAATTGACCATAGGACTGCATAGGCCGATGAGCTTCCTTGTGTCACTCAGAAATAAATGCACAAAAAAATTTTTGCTCACGTATTCAGGCAGAAATGGCTGAAATAAAATGAAAAAAGATGAACGGTTGATGGCAGTAATTTGCAACAGACAGCATTTCTTTCGAAAGAAAATTCTTTAAAAGGGAAATTTAAAGAATTTAAATTCTTTAAAATTGAAACGGAATGGCCATTTTGTGAACACAGAGAACGAACAAAAACAATGGGATTAGACTGGCTGTATGCTGATAACGAATGTCCTCTATTCCGCAAATCGATTGCAAAAAAAAATTTCGCGGCCCGCCACCAGATGGCTCCCCCCCAAAACCACAGGGTCTGTGGAAACGGTAAAGACCGTTATCTCAATTTATTCATTAACAAGGATGCCGCTGAATCGCTTATTTTGCGATAAAAGGGTTATGTCAAACTTTTTCTGAACACGCACATGATCCCCAGCCCACTCAGAACCAAACGTGAAGTTCATGGTCAGGACCCAGAAGCAAGGGAATGAGCCAGCGCAGCGGCCCTCAGTGACCTGGATACGGGTTATGTTTTTCCCAGCACCACGGGTATGTATGTCCCTGTTTCAAGAAACAAACAAACGCAAATGAGCTTCTTTACAGCACTTCAGAAACAGACTCACCACAGCCCAAATTTTTCCAGGGAAATTGAGCTTTAGAATTGATCATATCATTAAATACGTCACCAGAGGTATTTTATTTTAAATATTTTCATGGCAGCGATGACACATCTTGCCCAAAATGACTTGCAAATGAGAATGCGCTTTCGTTGAATCTGCAGAGAAGAAATTTACACACTCATGACATCTAGTGGCAGGAACGTGATGCATTTACAAAACAAATAATTTTGAGACGATATGCCCGGGTAGACGGGGCGCAAACGTACTTCGCTGAAAAGCATATTCACGAAGAACACTACAGCTTTACTGACAGAGAGAAATTTTCTGGTGCGACGAACAGAAATGTCTTACCTCACTTAAGAAACCGCATGGAATTGCCCCGTTTAACACCCGGTATTGAATAAGGGTATCAAATGCTTATTTTCTTGGGTAGCCGATGAGCCAAGTAATGTTAAATCTGCATGTTTTCAGATTTTTATACATTTTTAGAATTTTTGTGGTTATTTATTTCATTTTTTTTTAGCTAACTACTTATACCTACTTACACTGAATGAATGAATGAATGAATGGACATAACATTCAATCATTACAAAGAAATTAATCGTTTTATCAAAAGCAAATTATTCGCGCATGATCAACATTTAGCAACCAATAGTTCATTCGTTTAATTTTTATGGTCAGTGGAAGTATGGAATGACAATATTTCTTGGTGTAAAAAAAAATGTATGTTCCATATCATAGGGGAAAACTATTCGCGCGCGCCGCAAACCTTTTACGCATATGGAAATGTTAACAGCAACTTGAAAATCATATTCTTGCGAGAACTCGAGAGGAGAGGATTGCCAGCGCGATGTCCGCAAAATTTGAAACCAGCAATTTTTGGACCTTTGAAAGCGTCTCACATTGGATCGAAGTTTTTAATGATTCTTACAGCTTTTTCAAGATTTTTGATTATGATTTTCCGCAAGATAAAAAGCAAATTTCACAAAGTAATTTTTTTCCGCGAAGGTCTAGAAATTTAATTATGTTAACTTACACAAACAGTACCAAAAATTAAACGGAATGGGGACATTGTGTATTGTTCTTATCACGGCGATACATTCAAAAGTGTAGATATTTCATGGGGAAATTTAAAATATGGATAGTTTCAAACAAGGATGCAATTAAATATTATAAGCGTATGACCACGCTATTTTAAAGTACAACCCCAATTCCGAAATAGTTGGGACAAAGTGTAAATTGTGAATAAAATCAAAACGCAATGACTTTCAAATCACACCAGCCAGTATTTTATTCAGAATAGAACTGAGATAACATAGCAAATGTTGAAACTGAGAAATTTTACAGTTTTATCAACAAAATGAGCTCATTTCAAATTTGATGGCTGCTACAGGTCTCAAAAAAGTTGGGACAGGGGCCTGTTTGCCATAGTGTAGCATCCCCTCTTCTTTTTAACACAGAGTGGAGGCGTTTGGGCATTGAGGAGACAAGTTTCTTGAGTTTAGCCATTGGAATTTGATCCCACTCTTGTTTAATACAGGCTTCCAGCTGCTGGAGAGTTTTGGCTCTCCTTTGACGGACTTTTCTTTTAATTATGCGCCAAATGTTCTCAATCGGTGAAAAATCAGGACTGCAGGCAGGCCAGTTCAGCACACAGACTCTTATACTACGAAGCCATGCTGTTGAAATAGGTGCAGTATGTGGTTTTGCATTGTCCTGCTGAAATACACAAGGCCTTCCCTGGAATAGATGTCGTCTGGAGGGGAGCATATGTTGCTCTAAAACCTTTATATACCTTTCAGCATTCATGGTGCTTTTTAAAACATGCAAGTGTCCCACACCATATGTACTAATGCATCCCCATACCATCAGAGATGCTGGCTTTTGAACTGAACGCTGATAACAGGAGGGGTGGTCTTTCTCCTCTTTAGCCTGGAGGACACGACGCCCATGATTTCCAACAAGAATGTCAAATTTGGACTTGTCTGACCACAGGACACTTTGCCACTTTGTTACAGTCCATTTCAAATGAGCCTTGGCCCACAGAACAAGGCGGCGCTTCTGGATCATGCTCAACAATGGCTTTCTTTTTGGATGATAGAGTTTTAGGTGGCATCTGTGGATGGCACTGCAGACTGTGTTTACAGACAGTGGTTTATTGAAGTATTCCTGGGCCCATTTAGTAATGTCAATGACAGAATCATGCCGGTGAGTGATGCAGTGGCGTCTGAGGGCCCGAAGATCACGGGCATCCAGTAAAGGTCTTCGGCCTTGTCCCTTACGCACAGCGATTTTTCCAGTTTCTCTGAATCTTTTGATGATGTCATGCACTGTTGATGATGAGACCTTCAAAGCCTTTGCAATTTGATGTTGAAGAACATTGTTTTTAAAGTATTCCACAATTTTTTTTATGCAAGCCTTCACAGGTTGGAGAGCCTCTCGCCATCTTTACTTCTGAGACTCAGCCTCTCTAAGACATCCCTTTTATAGCCAATCATGTTACACACCTGATGCCAGTTAACTTAATTACTTGCTAAATGTTCTTTCAGCTGATTCTCTTAAACATAAATTGCTTTTTCAGCCCTTTTTTGCCTGTGTCCTAACTTTTTTGAGACCTGTTGCAGCCAGAAAATTTGAAATAAGCTAATTTTATGGATAAAAATGTAAAATGTCTCAGTTTCAACATTTGAAATGTTATCTATGTTCTATTGTAAATAACATATTGGCTCATGTGATCTGAAAGTCATTGCATTTTGATTTTATTCACAATTTACACTTCGTCCCAACAATTTCGGAATTGGGGTTGTAGATAGTTCGCACTGCCGCAAACACAAATGGGGTATTCTGTAATGCATTTAGAATACTTCCCATATTTATTATTCAGACTGCGTAAAAAAGTAAACTTGGGGATTGTAAACACTATTACTGACAATCATCGGAGCTCAATTAGTCATAAGTAGGCTACATAGATAAGTATGGCGGTACAATTTTCCATAAGAGTTGGTACCTATTGTTAAAGTATTGAAATACATTCGAGAAAACGTGGTGATACAAGCATCTTGAGGGATTATCCTGTAATATTAGATACTTTTTTTTTCAATTTTTAAAAAATGTTATTTCACATACAGTAATGTGCAAATGTTTCACGCACCCTCAAATGTTTATTTTTTGTTTTGCTCGTCAATGCTTCTGTTGATAAAAAGCACATTTGAGATACCAAATGTTCATTTTAAAAAATTAAAATTTTTTTCATTTTGTTAAAGGCAGTTGATGCAAACAATTGTAACATCCTGCCCCTGAGTCAATTAGTTTTTCCCACAGTCTGGCTGTCCATTTCTATTTCAGTTTGTCTCTTTAATTAATCGCAGTTATTCAACAACAGTCTAATGGCTCCTCCATGAAGGTTCTCCCATGGTTGGGGTCACCAGGTGCTGCCTTCCACACCAGATCCTCATTGTTAATTGGCACTGTATTTAAGTTCCTGGTTTTCGTCTTTCCCTTGCCAGACTGTTCCGTGACCTTACATCATGTAGTGCTTTTTTTTTTTTTTTTTAATCTGTCAGAAAATAGAAACTTCTGGTTGTTCCAGTCTGCTGTTTGGCTCCACTCTTTCATGACCTCATGAAAGATAATACAACCTTGACAGAACCTTAATCTCAACATGAAGGCTGTCTGGGATTACCTGGAGAGACAGACACGAGTGAGACTGTGAACCTGCAGGAAAAACGGTGGCATGTTCTCTAATATGCTCAGAACAACCAAATAGCCTTATTTTTTATTAAACTGCGGGACCAGTTTCTGAATTTTTAGGGCAAAAGGTTGTCACACCAAATTTTGATTGCATTTTTACAGTTAACAGATCTTTACAATACATTTTTCACAATTCAGAAACCTTTCTTCTCATGATTTTGACAGCATCTTCACATCACTGAATGGTTTCAACCCCTTTTCGCAGAAGCTAAATATGGCATTACCCTATTTACGGCTCCATAATTTAAGATTTGAGCTTCACAGAAAGAGGAACAATAGCTTTAATGAAGCAAGACACCTGTAGCATTTACAATTCCATTCTATTTCAGTTTCTTTTCTTAATCTTCGTTCAGAGTAATTGCCACAAACACAAAAAAAAGTTTTCATGAAAATACAGCAATTAAATCATTTTAAAAAATACTGAGATTTGAAAAATGGCTGGGGGTCAAAACAATACATTTCTGGGATCATAAACTCCTAGACCACAAGTGTACTTCATCTGAGAGTGATTTCTTTTTAAAATTATGTACCATTTATGAGCCAAATAAGATAGCTCTCCAGGTGGCTCCGCAAGCTGTCAGAGCCCTCAAAATTACATACCGTCAAATCATAAAATAATCATATGTTTAACACAAATCAACTTTTGACTCAGGTAATTCAACTTGAATTATAGCTGCTGCGCAGCAATGGTCGGGCCTTGCAATTTTAGGCTAAATTAGGCAATTCTGGGCATCAAGCAGAGTGTTGGAAGATGAAAAAAAGGTGGCATTCTCATGAGCATTTTACATCAGTTGAGGCTTGAACTCACAATTTCTGGCAAAAGAGATTATGCTCTATCTCACTGAGCTAACTGGCAAATGGAAATATCACATGTAGCTTCACAAATTGACTAAGCCAGTCACCTGTGTGGAAGACAGCAGCTATTAGCGTGTAAAGACAGATTTCAAACGGCTGTCAAAAATTCAGTTATTAAAAAAAAAATCTGAAAGTACACAAATTGCATCTAGACAGCATGGAGATGTGGGTAATTTGTTTTTAACAATGATTTATTGGCTCCATAAGTGAAAAACTGATGTTTAAAAATGCCATTTTTGAATTGACTCCAATTGTTCGCATGAGAGCAAAATTCAAAATGCTGTAAAAAATTCAGTTTTTGAGATAAAATTCTGATATTTTCTAAAACATCATCTACCATGACTCCAAAATTTTGAAAATTTTTTTAAATGAACATTGAAAATGTATCTAGCAAGAATTTGCAAGTATATGTTTACAATACCATTTACAGTCAAACATTTTGATGTACTGTAGGCTCAATATTCGATAAATCATAAATCTGTGTGGATTGTTTGTGTAGGACAGTCTGAAGATGCTCTGTAGCAAGTTTGGTGTCAATTGACCAAAAACTGTGGGAGGAAATAGGTTTAATAAGTTTTACAGTTTTTGAAAAAAACAGTGATGGACTTCATAATTTGCAACAGATTTAAATGAACAAAAGTTTCTTCAATATTGGGGCTACATCTTGGTGAAAATTGCAAATCTGTAGCACATATGGTTGATTTGTTGTGAATTTTCAAAATTTTGAACTTTAGAGGCTTGCTGTAGCGCCACCATCAGGACCTTTGGCCTGTTTTTGCAGTTGAGGTAATCTGGCATGGGACTGGACCTTTGTGCAAAGTTTGGTGATTTTTTGCGCTTGGGAAGTAGGATTTCCTCGGAAGAAGAAGAAAGAAGAACATGCAGGATAACAATAGGGTCCTGGCAGCTTGGGCAGCCCGGCCCCTAATTAATGATTTCCTAGTGAAATTTAGCATGAGTTTATCAATATAGGCGCGGATGGACATCAATAGTCACCAGTAACCCTTCCTAACCAAAAACATGCCTTTTCCCCATGATAAAGTTCAGAGTTTTGTCTATTTTTCTACAAAGCCAAATCAGCAAGCACACGTACCCATTAAAGGAATTGCTTATTTTACAGTCAGAATGTTCAACCTGCAACGAAAAGCTTGCTATTTACAATTCTGATCATCCAAGCAAATGTAACGCACTAATATATCTGAAATATACCTCATTTTAACAAAATAGATATTCCACAATCAGGAAAAAGCAGGCAAAATGCTACTCTAGATTGAATAGAATCAGAGCAATGAACATAGCAGGGGTCTTACCGAAGTCCTGGAACTGTTCTCATTTTAAATGAACAAAAACCTAAGCAATCAATTTCATTGAATGCGGTATAAATTCTAAAATATCACTCCATTGAGCAAAATTCCGCCACATACAGTATTATTAGCAAAGGATAACGGTTATTCATACACATGGTAAACCAAAAATGAATTAAAAAACAGCTAGCCAGCTAGCTAGCTAGCCATATGAATTCCACATTATTCCATTCCACTTACTCAAAATGAAGCAAAACTGGACATCATTGAAGTCCTCCTCCAGATAAACAGAGCAACAGAGCCTTCCAGTACGAGGAACCCTCCAGTACTGTTCCATTCAGAATAAGTGCCATTATCCACGTCAGTATTAAATTGCCACCGCGTAAATGTCACCTAGGCACTTCTAGGTTGGTTTTGGAAGTCTTTTTTTTCTTTGTACTCACATCATTCAGCTGCACAAAGTTCAGAGAATACAACCTAACTTGCTGTTATGCAAGGGTTTAAATACTTTTCTGAGGGTCCAGTCAAAGTCTTTCATAGTTCAGGTGGTCAGGTGGATTATAGTTCAGGTGGTCGTGAACTATAACTGTGCTTTACGCAGATAAGCCTGACAAGCATTATAGAGACTGGATATCAGTGAGGCATAGTATGAAGTTGCAAGGAATCACTGAATTTGTCGAGGGATGAATCTTTGCGTAATTCAGTGGTAGGGAATCAAGCGTTTTCAATATCTGATGACAATAATTGATTGTAGAATTATATAGTATCAATACCATGTTGTAATTTGATGAATACTCAATTGAGATACCTTTGGCCTATTGTAGCTGAACTGGTTGCAACAAAGGATGACAATTTTTTTTGTCAGAAGAGATCAGTTTCATTAACTGCTGGATAAATGTAATGGCAGGGTTTCCCACACATAGACCATTGTGTGGCGGGCCGCCACAGAATCAACTTGGACTGCCACAAATTGATTCTGCTCCAACGCAATTTTCTCTATCGCATTCTCATCTACGTGCGGGCAAAAAAAAAAAAAACTGGTAAAATGAAAAGTAATGGAAGACGCGTAATGTGTGCAATATTTCCACACCCCCCCCCGCTCAACAAAGTAAGAAGTAGCAAACCCCCCCCCTGCTCAACAAAAAAAAAAGCATGTACCCTCCCCTCCGGTCTGCCACCACACATTGCTTCCTGCTATGTGGGAAACACTGTATGGGCAAGTATATAAGGCAGTTTGCACATCAGGCATGGTTGTTTAATTCATACTATTCCTGGGAAACAGGGATGGGACTTAACTGGTTCATATCCTAAATCGGTAACTGCCTGGGCTGTTTTGTGAGTATTCAATGACTGTTTCGGGTGTGCCACCTACTGATAGAATAGTGTAACTGCATGCATAAATAGAGCAGCTCCAAGTACTCAGGCATCTACATCTGCGCTGATGGGTTAAAGTTTGGGGGGGGAGAATGTCCCATTAAAACATTCATTAGGTCCTGATTTGTTCTCAGTCATTTCTTTACGTCTCAGTCAGACTTAGAAAAGGAGAAGACAAAGGCTTGACCCAAGCTATATAATGGGAAAAGATAACAGGAGGAGAACTCAAATCAGGTGCGTATGAACAGGGAAGCGTGAGTAGGGGCAAGGCTACAAACAAGGGAATGAATAGAAACAATTATCAAACAGGATGAGAGGTGCGGAAGTGCAGTGAAAAAGATAAGTGTAACAGAAATAGGGAAAAGAAATCATGAGAAAATTAATGCAATAAATTAAATAGCAACAATAATAATGAATAAACGTAGAAAACAAGAAATAAACGGAGAAACAACAGAGACAGATTTTCATATACTGATCGCATGTTGCATAGTGTGTGCCTATTTAACTGAAAGTAGTTGCCCTTTACGCATCAAAAATTGCTCACCGGTGCTTTTTGCTTACTTTTTTGGAGAGCATCAGCTATTACATTTCCTCTCTGTCGCTGTCTCACTCCAATGTGATGCTGCTTAAAAAAAGGGTAGCGAAACTACCAATTTCACAAAATGTAAAGTTGATGTCACCAGTTTCATCCGGAGCCGAAATACATGATTAGGTAAGAGCATCAGCTGATATTCTTGGCAGTTTTAAGAATCATGTTACAAACCTGGTAAAGCATCCCAGTATATTATGCGCTGTTAAATATCATAAAGACATTCACTTGGGGTACTTTGTTACCCCAATAAGATTAATCCTAAGCATCAAATAAACAGGTGCTGAATGTGGAATAAGGCCCAATACAAGGTTTTCAGAGACCGACATTCACCTAACAAGCATCAGTGCAGTTTACAAGTGAAGGACATAGTTGGAAGATGGTTTCCTTATTGCAAAACATGGCAAGATTTCTAACTGACATCCATGAATTCATTACCTTGCCCATTAACTCCTGGTTAGGGTGGCAGGGAGATTAGAGGCTTCTAAAATGGACGAGAGGCAGGAACACACCCTGGACAGTTTACTGATCCATCGTTGGGATCACACACCATTCACTCACACACTCATACCGACGGACATTTTAAAGTCTAAGACTAGCCTGGCATGTATGTCTTCGGACCAAAGGCAGAAACAGGAGTGCCCAGAGGAACATGGGAACTCCTTACGCTACCCACTGTGACCCTGTGCCACCTAATCGTAATTGCTTTGACGCAGACATCCATCCATTATCTTTACTGCATCTTCCTCATTAGGGTTGCGGGGGAGCTGTAGCCATTTCTAGCTGACTATGGGCAAAAGGCAGGGACACACTTGAAGGGCCAAAGCTTCACAGGGTACGCACGCCATTCATACCCACACCAATGGGCAATTAAAAGTCTCCAATTTGACATGCGTGTCAGTGGACTGTGAACGAAAACCTGAGAACCTGGAGGAAATCCACGCAAACACTAGAAGAGCACGCAAACTCCCATACCAAAATTGAATACACAACCTTCTTACTGTCAGGCAGCTGTGCTACGCACTGTGCACACCATGCAGCCCACATGACTAATTTCCAATGTTATGGCCCCAATTTGTTATGGCGTCACGGACAGCACGGGATGACAGACAAAATCCTTTAAGTTCAACAGATTTAATTAAACAAACACATAGAACTAATCTACACCCAACACTACTGACCAAGATTGAAAAGAAAATAAAAAATGAGATATTTACAATTCCCGGTAATGGAGATGGGCTGCTATGTTGTGATGTCCTGGGACAGGAAAATGCTCCAACACAGGCAAAAATCCACAAAAAGCTGAACAGGTCTTGAAGAGAGTGACAGGTCTGGTCAAATGTATCCTTCTTGCAATTTCTCCTACCACTCCAAACTCTCGATTTTTCTCCTTATATACTCTTGTCCAGCCCCCTCCCATTTCTGGGACTTTCCCCTCTGGGCATGCCCTGGACATGCCCAACCTAGCTTAAGACTGGGCTTCACAAAAAAAAAGTCAATACTGCCATCTAGTGGCTATATACCACATTACACCTCCATTCCAAAAGGGAAAAATTTTGACTCATAAAGGCAAAATTTTTCTTTTCAATACAACAATGGTTAAGTTGAAACTTGTATATACATACATATAATACAATATGCTAATAAACACAGGTGATATATATACACATATTCAAACACGGGATAAGCAATCGGCAATTACATTGTCAGCACCCTTTACATGCTTAATTTCCAAGTCAAACTCTTGTAAAATCAAACTCCAATTCAACAATCTCCGATTTTTGTTTTTCATCTTACTCAAAAAAACATTAACGGATTGTGGTCAGTATATACAATCATTGGCTTTTTTGCCCTGCACAAACATAGACCTCAAAGTGTTGTAAGGATAGAACCAGAGCCAACAGCTCCTTCTCAATTGTTGAATAGTTCTTTTGGTGGCGATTGAACTTCCTGGAGAAGTATGCCACAGGATGCTCAATGTCATCAGAGTCACTTCTCTGTAGGGCGCAAGAGATCCACAAGCTTGGTCGCTAGCATCGACCGCTATGGAGAACGGTTTGTTGAAGTCAGGAGATTTGAGCACGGGAAGTGACACAGCAGAGACTTCAGGCGATCGAAGGCTCTTTGGCACGCTTCATCCCAAGTGAACTTCACGCCTTTCTTCAGTTGGTTGGTGAGACTGAGAGCAATCTCAGCAAAGTTCTTGCAGAACTTGCGGTAGTACCCGATCATTCCAAGGAAGCGGGGCAAAGCTTTTTTGTTGTCAGGAACTGGAAAGTCCATGATGGCTTGGACTTTAGCATTTATGGGTGCCACCTTACCCTGGCTTATGACGTAGCCAAGATACGTGACAGTAGCACAACCAAAGTCACTCTTGTTCAGGTTAACAGTCAGGTTAGCCTGGGTCAAGCGCTGGAACAATTTCTCTACATCTTTCAGATGTTCTTCCCAGGAGTCACTCCATGTGATCAGGTCGTCGATGTACGCACCCGTGTGTGGCAATCCGGCGATTGTAGACTGTATCATCCTTTGGAACGTGGCTGGGGCATTTTTCATGCCAAAGGGTAGGACTTCATACTGGTATAACCCAGATGGTGTGGCAAAAGCAGAGATGCTCTTGGCCCTCTCAGTTAAAGGCACACACCAATAACCCTTCAATAAATCAATCTTGGTCAGAAACTTTGCCTGCCCTACTCTATCAATACAATCATCAATCCTAGGTATTGGAAACACATCAGTTCTAGTTACAGCATTGTCTATGCGATAATCTGTACAGAATCTAGTACTTCCATCAGGTTTTGGAACTAGAACACAGGATGAACTCCAATCTGAGTTAGAGGGTCTGATAATATCATGTTCTAACATGTACTCAACCTCTTTCTCAGCAATCTTTCTCTTTTCAGGATTCATCCGGTATGGATGCTGTTTTATTGGTTTGGCATCACCAACATCTACATCATGAGAGGCTATAGAAACTCTCTTTGGAACATCAGGAAATAGATCTTTATATTTCTTGATCAACCTCTCAAACTGATCTTTCTGTGAGGGTTCTAAGTGCTGGAGTTTTACATCAAGATTTTGCAACACTTCAGAATTTGACAATTTACATGAAAGAACTTCAGCTTTAATTCTAGGTTCATCATCTTGAAACTCCCCCTCATCTTCACAAGTCTCGGCCATAGGAGGATCTGAAGTGACAGCTGCAACCCTAGCATTCCTATCATGATAAGGCTTCAGCATGTTAATGTGACACAACTGTTTTGGCTTTCTCCTATATGGAGTCTTCACAATGTAATTGAGATCATTGAGTTTTGTCAGAATTTCATAAGGACCATGAAATCTAGCCTGCAATGGATTGGACTGTAAGGGAAACAACACAAGGACCTTGTCTCCTGGTTTAAACTCACGGCTTCTAGCCTTATGATCATACCAAGTTTTCATTTTTCCCTGACTTGATTTCAAGTTCTCTTTGGCTAGGTCACAAACTGCACGCAGTCTTTCCTTGAACTTGCTAACATAGTCTAACAGACTGATATGCGGCTCTTTCTCTTGCCATTGTTCACTCAACAATAGCAAAGGTCCTCTCACTTCATGGCCAAACACTAGCTCAAACGGACTGAATCCAGTAGACTCCTGCACTGCTTCCCTAGCTGCAAACAACAGCAAATGAACACCTTCATCCCAGTCTTTCTCATGGTCATAACAATAAGTCCTCATCATTGTCTTGAGAGTGGAATGAAACCGCTCTAAGGCACCCTGACTCTCTGGATGATAGGCACTGGAAAGAATCTGCTTCGCACCTAGTTCATAGACAACCTGCTGAAACAATCCGAAGTGAAATTGCTACCTTGATCTGACTGAATTTCCCTGGGAAGGCCAAACAACGTGAAGAACTTTATCAAAGCCTTTGAAATTGCAGTTGCCTTGATGTTGCGTAGAGGGATGGCTTCAGGGAATCTGGTAGATGCACACATGATTGTCAACAAGTACTGATTTCCAGATCTAGTCTTGGGTAATGGACCAACACAATCAACAATGACCCTGGAGAAGGGCTCCCCAAATGCTGGGATAGGCTGCAATGGAGCTACGGGTGGGTCTAACTGGTGTTTTCCAACTACCTGACAAGTGTGACAGGTTTTGCAAAAGTTGGAAACATCTTTCCGAAGTCCAGGCCAGAAGAAGTGTTTCATGATCTTGTCAACAGTCTTGTTAACACCAAGATGACCTCCTAAAGGCAAACTATGCGCCATTGTTAAGATCTCATTCCTGTAGACCTTCGAACAACAATTTGCTTGACCACTGCCCAATCTGCATTGGCAGGGATATCAGGAGGGCGCCACTTCGCATCAACACTCCATCCTTGAGATAATACCCAACTGGAACTGTGTCTATTTCTTCATCAGGAAGGGCTCTCTTCTTTAGTACACAAATTTCAGGATCATTGGTTTGCTCCTGAATCAACCGCTTTCTGGACAGAGACAAGTCTCCAGACACATCAGAATCACCAGACCCATCTGGCTGGCTGAATAGAGAACTGATAAAAGTGTCTGATAAGTCCTCAAATGGAGAAACCATAGTAGGCTGAACAGAGTCATGAGGCGAACCACCTGAGTCATGACTATTCAAGGTGCTGAACGGCACCACATCATCTTCTTCTTGAGCCTTCTTGGCCATAGCACGAGTCACTGCACAGGAAGGATACAGAGATGGGTCTTCATCGCCATCTTCAGTGCTCGGCTGTGAAGTAAGATGAACAATGGGAACTACATTGCCCCCAGCCAGGTCATTGCCTAGCAACAGAGAAACACCTTTGATAGGTAGACTTGACATAAGTCCCACCTTTACCTGTCCTGTAACTAAATCTGACTTCAAGAATACAGAGCACAGGGGTACAGATACAGTCCTCCCTTCAATACCTTGTACAAGTATGAAATCCCCAGAAGCGGTCTCATCACGTAACTCCAAGGAGTCCATCAACAAAAGTGACTGAAAAGCTCCGGTATCCCTTAGGATATATATGGGGACAGGAGGAGAATGCTCATTCAGAGCCACAAATCCCTCTGACACAAATGGAAGAAATTCCTCCCTCACAAAGTCAGCAGTATCAGGCTTCTTAGCCTCACAAGGAGCAGGCAATTTAGCAGATCGGTCATCTACTACAGGGGTTTCTAACCTTGTCTTCACAAAGGCATTGGGTTTGGTATCCTTTTCTTGTTCTTTCTTAGCTTTAAGGAACCAACAGTTAGTTGTAACATGACCAGATTTCTTGCAATAATTGCAAACTAGACCACTTTTGTCACTGTCAGCTTTCACACTTTGTTCAGACCTTTTACTGGATTTCTGAGCACCATCACCAGATTTGTCTTTGTATTTGGGTGAGGAATCTTGGGTATCACCGTTACCTTTCTTCTGAAATTGGGACCATCTATTGTTACTGCTAGACTGAAATTTGGACTTATGTGTTAGAACATATTCGTCTGCAAACTTGGCAGCTGATTGCAAATTCAGTGCTTGCTTCTCATTAAGGTAGGTCTTAATATCATCCTTGACACAGTTCTTGAATTCTTCAACTAACACCATCTCTTTTAGTGAGTTGAAATCATCCTTGACCTCCATAGAAGTACACCAGCGCTCAAAAGCAAACCTTCTTCTCGTTAGCAAATTCAACATAAGTCTGATTGTCAGATTTCTTCAGACCTCTGAATTTCTGTCGGTAAGCCTCTGGAACCAACTCATAAGCTGTCAAAATAACCTTTTTGACAACTTCATAATCAGAGGAATCATCTGCAGACAAAGCCGAATAGGCTTGTTGAGCTTACCCTTGAGGACAGTTTGCAACATCAGAGGCCAGTGTTCCTTTGGCCACTGACAACTCTTAGCTACCTTCTCGAAGCACTGGAAATACTTATCAACCTCCTTCTCTGAAAATGGAGGCACCAGCTTTACCTCCTGGCTAGCCCGAAATTTGTTTTCGGCTTCTATTTTAATTTTTAGTTGCTCCATTTGGAGCCTTTCTTCTCTGTCTAATTTTTCTAAATCGAAATCTCTCTGTCTCTGTCTCTCTCTTTCTGCTCTTTCCTCTTCTCTTGCTAATTTTTCTAACTCAAACTGCCTTTCTTTCTCTCTTTCTGCTCTCTCGAACTCTCTTTTGTTTTTTCTTTTTCCTCAATTTCTTTTCTCTTTTTTCTCTTCTCTTGCTAATTTTTCTAACTCAAACTGCCTTTGTTTTTTTTTTTTTTTCTTCTATTTCTAGCATTTTTAATTTAAGTTCCAATTCTACATTTGGATTTTCCACCGGAAACTGTTCCAGATCTCCTGGTGCAAACACATTTTCATCAATGTAATATTCAACAATCTCTCTCGCCAGTCTTGCTTTTCGCATGGCTGGTTTTACATCTGTCAGCTCTAACTGTCTGCATATTTCTAGCAGTTCTGTCTTTTTAAAAGACTTCAAAACCTCTACGGTTGGTGATGCCAAGAAATCATCCATTGCTGTTGATCTGCCAATATCTATCTAGGAAAATTCAAAAAACAATTTCACTATTTGAAATTTTAGATTTTCAATAAATGACTCGCACAATGGTCTACCCCGGACCCGAGCCCCCAATTTGTTATGGCCCCAATTTGTTATGGCGTCACGGACAGCACGGGATGACAGACAAAATCCTTTAAGTTCAACAGATTTAATTAAACAAACACATAGAACTAATCTACACCCAACACTACTGACCAAGATTGAAAAGAAAATAAAAAATGAGATATTTACAATTCCCGGTAATGGAGATGGGCTGCTATGTTGTGATGTCCTGGGACAGGAAAGTGCTCCAACACAGGCAAAAATCCACAAAAAGCTGAACAGGTCTTGAAGAGAGTGACAGGTCTGGTCAAATGTATCCTTCTTGCAATTTCTCCTACCACTCCAAACTCTCGATTTTTCTCCTTATATACTCTTGTCCAGCCCCCTCCCATTTCTGGGACTTTCCCCTCTGGGCATGCCCTGGACATGCCCAACCTAGCTTAAGACTGGGCTTCACAAAAAAAAAGTCAATACTGCCATCTAGTGGCTATATACCACATTACACCAAAAAAAAAGAAAAAGTAGGCTCCAAAAATCTCTATCAGCTAATTAATGCGGCGCAGTAGGCTCACCCATACAGTTACTCATTATTTTTGCTGTCAGCCATAGAATATTGGAGTTGAAATTAAATAATAAATGAGTTTGTAGTAAAGACATTCTGCTTACTTTGAGGGTTAATACATCAGAAATGGGATGGATGGTGTATGAATTACACCATTATTTTTACAGGTCCTCCCCTTTTTCAGGGACCAAAAGTATTTGGACAATTGGATGCCCGGTTGCTTCATGGCTGGGTGAGATTTATACCATAATATTTTCATTCAAGGTTAAAGGTCTACAGTTGAACTCAAGTCATATTTTCATTCGCAATCTGTTGCTGTCAACTCTCAATACAAAATCCAAAGAGCTGTCAGTGCCAGAAGGGCAAGCCATTATTAAACCGAAAGATCAAAACAAACTCACCTGAAATAAGAGATTCCACTAGATGAGGCCAACTGAACTTTTTGGTATATTCTTAAAAAGAAAGAAAGCACTGATGAGTTCAGGAATACAAAAAGGCCAGGAAGACCACAGATGACAACTGCGGTGGATAACAGAAGAATTCTTTCCCTGATTCAGAAAGACCCTGTCACAACACTTGGCCATATCAAGAACATCCTCTAGGAGGTGAGAATATCAGTGCCAAAGTCAACAATCAAGAGAAGACTTCACCAGAGTAAATACAAACGGTTGATTTTAACATGTAAACTATTAGTAAGACTCAGAAACAGGAAACTTGCCAAAAAAAAGAAAATAAATAAAAATTCTTGTATAGTTCTGGAACAGCATCCTACAAACCCCAATTCCAATGAAGTATAGACGTTGTGTAAAACGTGTATAAAAACAGAATACAATGATTTGCAAATCCTTTTCTACCTACAGTGCTTGACAAATTTATTAGACCATCAGGCATAAAAAATGAGAAAACGCGAATATTTAAGAAATTTGTCAAAAACTTGTTTAAAACTAAACTTTTTTGCGTTATTTCTTTGGAAAATATCAAACTGAATTCATTAAATAGTCCTTATTCGCACATAAAAACCATAAAAAACTATATTTTGGGGACCTTCTTTGACCTTGATAACAGCTTACATTCTTGCCTTCAACCACAAAAACAAATTTTTATGTTCAGGAATGCAAGAAAATAACTTATTTGGCATCTTAATCAAAAAATAATAATGTGCTTAACTATAAATGGTAAATTCAAAACTTCTTGGATGACAACAATAATTGTATTTTAGCATTAAAAATATAATTTCAGTTAAAGAGCTTGCGCATACTAGTAGATTAACCATTACAAAAACATAAAAATTATTTTGGTAATTACCAGCACTTAATTTAGGGCAGCTGTGGCATAAACCTTACATTGGGTGGTGGTCTGATAAATTTGTTAAGCACTGTATATTCAATTAAGTACACTACAAACACAAGATATTTAATGTTCAAACTGATAAACTTTATTGTTTTTTTGGAAATATTCACTGATTTTGAATTTTTTTCGCCTGCAACAAGTTCCAAAAAAGCTGGGACAGGGGCATGTTTACCACTGTGTTTCATCACCTTTCCTTTTAACAACACTCAGTAAGCGTTTGGGAACTGAGGACACTAATTGTAGACGCTTTGTAGGTGAATTCTTTCCCATTCTTGCTTGATGTACGACTTCAGTTGCTGAACAGTTCGGGGTCTCCATTATCATATTTTGCGCTTCATAATGCGCAACATGTTATTAATTGGAGACAGGTCTGGACTGCAGGCAGGCCAGTCTATTACCCACACTCTTTTACTACGATGTCATGCTGTTGAAACTGTAAGGGTTTGTCCTTGTAGTCCCACCCCCTGCTGAATTCTTCACCTCCACCTTAACGGGCAACAGGTGTGGCTCGTTGAGGTAGAGGTGAAGGTCTGTTTATTTTAGGGTTGGCTGTGCCTTAGTTGAGTGCAGCAGCATTCTGGTTCTGAAGCCCTGTTGTGTTTGTGCTGCTGCTCCCCTGATGTTTGTTTTACTTGTTAAATTAAAGATTTTTATATTTTTATACTCAGCCTGTTCGTTTGGGTCCCTTTACCTGCTTTTGGGCCCATGGTCCCAGTGACCGCCGGCTTGTCGTTTTCAGCCGGCGGGGCTAATCCATGACAGTAACATGTGCAGAATTTGGCTTGGCATTGTCTTGCTGAAATAAGCAGGGACGTCCCTGAAAAAGACGTTGCTTGGATGGCAGCATATGTTGCTCTAAAACCTGCATGTACCTTTCAGCATTAATGGTGCCTTCACAGATGTGCAAGTTACCCATGCCATGGACACTAACACATCCCCATACCATCACAGATGCTGGCTTTTGAACTTTGCACTGATAGCAATCTGGATGTCCTTTTCCTCTTTAGCCGGAGGACACAACGTCCATGATTTCCAAAAACAATTTGAAATGATGGACTTGTCAGACTACAGCACACTTTTCCGGGCTGAGGCCCAGAGAAGCCGGCTGCGTTTCTGGGTGTTGTTGATATATGGCTTTCACTTTGCATGATAGAGTTTTAACTTGCACCTGTAGATGTAGCGATGAACTGTGTTAACTGACATTGGTTTTCCAAAGTGTTCCTGAGCCCACATGGTAATATCCTTAACGGAATGATGTCGGTTTTTAATGCAGTGCCGCCTGAGGGACCAACGGTCACAGGCATTCAATGATGGTTTTCGGCCTTGGCGCTTACGTGTAGAGATTTCTCTGGAGTCTCTGAATCTTTAGATGATATTATGGACTGCAGATGATGAAATCCCTAAATTCCTTGCAATAGCACGTTGAGAAACATTGTTCTTAAACTGTTGGACTATTTGCTCACGCAGTTGTTCACAAAGTGGTGAGCCTCGCCCCATGCTTGCTTGTGAACGACTGAGCCTTTCGGGGATGCTCCTGTTATACCTAATCATGACACTCGCCTGTTTCCAATTAACCTGTTCACCTGTGGATGTTCCAAACAGGTGTTTTTTGAGCATTCTGCAACTTTCCCAGTTTTTTGTTGCCCCTGTCCCAGCTTTTTTGGAACATGTTGCAGGCATTAAATTCAAAATGAGTGAATATTTCCCAAAAAAACAATGAAGTTTATCAGTTTGAACATCAAATATCTTGTCTTTGTAGTGTTCTCAGTTGAATATAGGTCGAAAAGGATTTGCAAATCATTGTATTCTGTTTTCATTCGCGTTTTACACAATGTCCCAACTTCATTGGAATTCGGGTTTACATCAGCAAGACTCAGAAACAGGAAACTTGTCAGGGAAAAAAAAAATCAAAAAATTGTTGTATAGTTCTGGAACAACATCCTATAAAGAAATGAGACAAAGATCAACTTTGACCTGAAGGAAAGGGGAAAAAAGATATGGAGAAGGGAAGGAACTGCACTTGAACTAAGGCATACACCTCATCTGTGAAGAGTGGTTATGTATGGGCATGTATGGCTGCTGATTGAGATGATTTTTTTTTTAGGCAAAGAATGTTCCACTATGGACAAGTCACTCATATGACCTGAATCCAACTGAACATGCATTATACTTGCTTAGGACAAAACACATCAACAACAAGGCAGGCACTGAGAACAGCTGCATTGACGGCTGGCCAGAGCATCACCAGAGAAGAAACCCAGTGTCTGGTGATGTCTGTGGGTTCCAGACTTCAGACAGTCATTAACTGCAAAGATTTTTCCGCCAAGCATCAAAAATGACTATTCCATTATTGACTATGCCAGTTAGTCTAATAACTTTTGAGCCCCTAAACCTGAGGGGGCTGTGCATAAAATGGGTGTCATTCATACTGCACATGGTTAAGACAATGTACTGTATCTGAAAAAACTCTGATTGAAGTTGAAAGTCTGCACTTCAAGCATGTTTTTTTTTTCTTTTCAAATCTATCGTGGTGGCGTACAAAACTGAAACAATGAAAATTGTGTCTCTGTCCATATATTTATGCACCTAACTACTTATAAACCATTTTGAATGGCATTTAAAACAATGTGTACAACTAATTCATTTGAAATTGCATGATTACATTTAACTTATGATAGACCTGTCTGTCCTCATCTGGAGCAGCAGGCAATAAAATATTCTATGTTTTACGCGTGCAAGGTGCATGGACTGAATTACTACGATATACTGAACCCACACAATACATTCGGTTGAAGGTTGCTTTCCGCTTGCGGTTACTTAGCGAGATCTTCTAATTTTAACACAAGTAGAGACACGGACGCATGCGCAGATGAAACAGACCTTTGTCCAGAAAGTTTGATGGTGATACTGTAATGTAGTAGGAACTAGCAAGCGAATGGAAATTACACGTACGGGCTCCGAAGCGTGAGTACAGCGTTAATCACATCCTCGGAAGATTTGCACCGGAGAGTCCCAGATTCTCTTTCCGTAACCAATGGCACTTAACTTACAGATAATTACGATTTCAACATGAAATTTCCGATAAGTTGAAAGTGTCCGTTGGAAAACTGCATGGATCCAACTGTTATTTCAGTGCTTCGATCTGTCAGTTTTTAGAGAGCCGGAGGGTGACGGAGAGAGGAGGTACGTGTTGCATTTCTTACTTTGTTGGATCTGATATATAATTGAATAGCCCTACATGTAATTATATGTATATAAAATATGCAATTGAATATTTCACGAAAAATTGTACCGCATGTAATTTCTTTGGACTTAGTGTGGTCTCGACCAAGAAAACACGATGAGACGTGTAAGGAAGAAAACCATGCCAACGTCAGGTTCAAGGAAGTTGGTGATTAGGCTATTTTGGAAGTTAGACGAGGTCAATCGACTTATACTAGCAGGAAAATACAACGTTCTACAACATCAACGCTTAATTGTGGACTTCGGTACAATAATCGTTAGATGTGTGCAGCAACCGCAGATTCTCCTTTGAACCAGAGACCAAATGCGTGAAGTCGTTCAGGTCGCCAGGTTGACCAGGTGAACATTGCATACCTGTACATTGTATCGCCAGCTGCGCAGCTGCGGTTTGAACCATGCGGACTTAACAGGACCACGCGTATTTTGTTCTTTTGACTTGGACTTGTTTCATTTTATTTACTTAATCGGTCAGGTGTTTCAGGAGCGAGATTTGACTTTCGATCAGGCCAGCTAGTCTTCACTTAAAAGGCTAAAATGTACACTACGCTCCCAAAGATAAATGCTCACGCATTTTTTTTCTCAAAGGAAGATCTCAATAATGGCCAATAGCAGTCTCTTCCCCTCTTTTGGAGCTGAATGTGACCGTTTATGAAACATTTTGATCTACCTTATTAGCTGGTTTTCTAACATCTGTCGGCTTGGTGCAGATTTAGCCCCTGGCATGACACATGCAGAAACGTGGCTTTGACACTAAGCTGCCTGCATGGAACCGTGTGATTCCGTGAAGGAAACCTATCTGGTTCTAAAGCAAATCAAAAACTTTTTTGTCGTTAGCCTGGAAGCATAGGCCTAATTTTCTATCTTATGTTTAAGATTTTTTTTTGTTTAATTTAATTTTAGTTTTTATGTTTTTGATTTGTTTCATTATTCAAGAGAATGGATTTTTTTAAGGTTTAGAGACAAAAGAAAAAAAAACCAAACCGCATTTTTTTTCGCCTACACGAAAGAACTGGCAGCCGATATCTCAGTTTTGCAAAAAATATGACTTAGGCACTTATACTATGAGGCTAATGCTACGAGAGTTTAGGCAAATGCAGTAGCTACTTCAATGTTTCTCTGTATAAAAAAGGGCCGTGTCATGTTTATCAAAATTAGCTAAATCTTATTGGAATTCAAACTGAGATAAAACGGGAGTTAATTTGGTAGCGACTAAGAGATTTATGAAAAACTCAGCAATTCTCTTGAAAATGTCTGATAGCCCTGACTCCTAAGAAATCCATCGCCTGGTTAAAAATAGAAAACAAAAGGAATTGTCAGCTTCAAACCCTCCCACAGTACTTCTGTTTTTGGCATTTGGATTTCATGATCAATCTGGAAGAGCATGCTCACTTATGTTGCTAAAGGAACCAGCTCACAACTCAGCAGGGAATTTTAGGTGCAATGTGCGTGATATGTAGAGATGTGCGTTTGTAGGTATGGCTATGCTACGATAAGAGATCAGTTTAATGGATTTAAAAGGATTCCTGCGGACTTGTATAGGAGATATAGAGCAGTTCTTATGCTCTATGGATTTGTGACTTTAAAATGGTCCACTGAGTCGTGGGACTCATGCGGGGGAGAACAATACATGTGTTTTTTCTAAATAGTTTATGCTGAGTGGTGCTCGAGGCAGATTTTATTGTGCGCTGTGTAGCGGTCCTCATTGGGGAGGGGGGAGAATGTCAACGTCGTGACGACTGTTGCTTGGACACCACCCTCACCATGTCAATTGTACTACAATGTCTGCAAATGGACTCGAAACACATGAAGCAACAGTCAGTTCTAGGGTTTCGGTAGTTGACAGTGTGGACAAGTGTGAGGATAACGGTGATGTTTTACCTTGTGGTTGAATGTTTTTGATAATTGTCACTAATTATCTGACGATTGTTTCACACACACACACACACACACACACACAGAGGACATCAAATTACACATTTTTCATATGTAATTCAGCTGAAAGATGTAAAATAAAGATTAAACTGAGAAGTTCAAAATTTTCAATTCATTTAGCTGATTATAGCTAGTCAGTCAGCTTAACCAGTTGCTCACAATTATGTAGTTCGCTGGTCCACCCATTTTGCAGGTGGTTGTCTCTCAATCTCATCAAATTTGTCCAGTCACAAGCTAGCTCTAACCAGCAACAGACATGACTCCAAAGTACTCCAAGAGGGATCAGCCCCTGCTTTGTCTAATCAACTGTAAATGGGTAAATGGCTTTGGATGATATAATACTTTGATTTTTGTGTTGTGTAAACAGATTCCACTGTAGAAAATATGCTCTCTCACTCACTGTTACCGTTTGACTTTGAAATAGCTGTGAATGTAGCTTAGCTTTGTCATTTCCACGCCGCCAAGGTAACAATCCACAGATGGCTCAACCAGCCAATCTGTCCAAAATGGGGCTTCATAGGCCTGGAACGCTTTGAAAAGCAGCGCAGCTGTTGCAGCTCTTGCTGGTGGACTGTTGCATTCTGGGACACGTGCTTGTAAAATAACTGCCCCATTTAAGCTGGTGTAACCTTTGTGGTGTTCGTAAGGAGAGGTCTGTCGGGCTTGCTGACGTGTAGACGTTGCCTCAGCTAGAGCTGAAGTGGGTTTAATTATGAATGCTATAGTAATTTAATAATAGTAATACGCACATTACTAACGACAGGCCTTCATTTTCCAATGTATGGAGGCTCATTTTTCAGTTGCCGGGAAACAAAGTACTTGGCAGAAAAGTACTCTGCCTCTTTAAGATACGGACTGAAGAAAAACCTTGGGAATTTGGGTTAAAATTTGACAGCATACACTGTCATGCCGTCCTACACTTACAAATGTTAGTACATGTATCCTTGCATACATACGTGAATTAACAATTGTATTTTGAAGATGCATTTATTCAAAACAAGCTGCATACAGGAGATACATTCGTGGATTGGCCTTATTAATGTAACCTTAAGTGGCAGAACTGGCAAGCAACATGCAGAGATGCAACATGGCAATGTATTTTTTTAAATTATTCATTTATTTGAGGGTCACTGTACAGAAGTGAACATCTATGGAACTACCCCAGTTATCCTGAGACTAATGTTCATCTTTCCTTGCGCTGCATGTCTTGAAACATGTCTTTCCATACTAAAAGACCAAAATGAGAATTGAAACTGCTGTCAGATTCCTTTAACACGAATCACCTGGAAGAGAACCAGAAAACTAAAAAAAAAAAAAATAGCCTGAAACCACAAAAATATCATAACCAGTAAAGCAAGGTCTAAGGGTGCAGATTGAAGGGAAACTGAGATGTTATTTGATGTGGTTGGTTTTCCTTCTAAGGCGTCTGTAGATGGTTAATAATTCTCCTGTCTTAGCCACTCAGGAGCCCACTCTACAACAGAAGGTGCTATACAGGCAGCCATCTTGTCTGGGAGATACAAAGAACAGCAAGCAGGAAAGCTGTTCTATTAAAGTCTTGAAGTTGTTATACAGTGGGATAAGGGTCCGAAAACACATACAATGCTTAGCAAATTTATTTGACCACCACCTAATGTAAGGTTTATGCCACAGCTGCCCTAAATGAACAGTGTTGGTAATTACCAAAATAATTTTTATGTTTCTGCAATGGTTTATCCACCAGTCTGCGCAAGCTCTTTAATTGAAATGATATTTTTAATGCTAAAATGTAATCATTGTTGTTATCCATGAATTTTCGAATTTACCGCTTCACAAAAAAGAAAAAATAGTTAAAGGCCCAATGTGTAATTCTCTGCTGCTAGAGGGCGCTTAACCAAACAATAACAAGAAGCCGAGTTTGATGACAAAATGGGATCGCGTAGAATCATGGGAGTTGTTGTCTTCATCAATTTACACGCACCGCTGACAGCTAAATTCTCCGGCGTGACTCAAACAGGAGCGGTGGACAAGGTAAGGTTATATTTCTTTACTTTTATATAACTTCATCTTATTTCATTTAAATAAAAAAATGTAAGGGATAATGATAAGTCGGCCGTTTACAGCGCTTGTGATGTGCTGCAGGTCAGAGGCTGAGATAAGGGGGTGGGGCCGGCTCATGTTGCCCATCTTTGTAGAGAATAATAACAGATGTGAACGCTCTGTTGCTGAATGCAAATGCTAAAGGTAAAAAAGGTAACAGATATCGAGGAAATGCCACTGTCAGCTGGCAATGTACGCTTTCAGTTGCTCCTGCCGCTATTGCTATAGCTTCCTTAGCAACAATGTGCTCAACAGACCAGCTGGCCAGCGGTTATCTGTCCAGACATGCTGATTGACCAAACTGAATCGAGTATTCAAGGGAGCCGTGTTCTAACTGCAAGTAATGTAGCTAACGTAGCACTGACTTCTCATAACGCACAAACGATGTGCCGTACACATCAGCTTTCTGTTTGTCATGAGGCATCACAAGAAAAATGTTTTGACGTGGAGTAACGTTACGTTTATGTTACAACTTGGCTAAATTTGAACTTATACTGCTGGTGTAATAGGCTGATTTGCTAACTATGTGAGGATAAATAAATAATAGCCTAATGTGCACTTTGACAGGGAGAGAGAGAGAGAGATATTTCACGGCTCACTATGTCCTCCAACAGACACATAGCAGCAGCCATTGTATCTTTCCGGTTACGCCAGCTTAGCTTTAGTTTCTTCTAATGTTTTTTCTCTTATTAGAAATTTAGTTACAAAAAACCAAGATAACAAAAGTTTATTTAGTAAGGTAGCTAACAACCTGAATAAAATTTGATCTACGACCATTTCTGGTGGAAAATTCAGTTCCCGACACAAGATGGTTTCCATCTTGGCTTGAAACTCTTTGGCAACGGCGAAGCATGCGTGCGTGGAGGGTGATTTTCTCGATCTCGTGCACTCTTTGTGTTGGGAGTGACGTCAAATATGCGACGAAAAGTAACGCCCCGTGTCCCTACATTGATAATACAGATATCTCTGTCTTTGATAATCATTGAATACATCACAGATAATGTAAGTACACAACACCAAAACATATGTAACATATCTATATATTTTATAGATCTTTGAATTTGGAAATTTTACATATTGGGCCTTTAGGTACATTATTATTTTTTGATTAAGATGCCAAATAACAGTTATTTTCTTGCATTCCTGAACATAAAAATTAGTTTTAGTGGTTGAATACAAGAATGCAAGCTGTTATCAAGGCCAAAGGAGGCCATACAAAATGTAGTTTTTTTTTTTTGGTTTTTATGTGTGAATAAGGACCATTTAGTGGTATTTTACTTACCAGAGAAATAACAAAATCATTTTTAGTTTTAGACAAGTTTTTGACAAATTTCTCAAATATTCGCGTTTTATAGTTTTTTTTATGACAGGTGGTCTAATAAATTTGTTAAGCACTGTATACTTGTGTTTAGCACAAACTTACTATGATGGAACCCTTTACTGGAATAAAAAAGTTCTTACTGTCGGAGGATTGGACGTTTTGTGATCAGAAAAAAAATTATTAATGATACAATGTTGCTTTGGGTGGTTCAAAGGCCAGCGCCTTGCCAGGTAAACAAGAGCTTCAAAAGCTGCCTTAAGCTTACCATATCAAAGAGTGTTGTCCTACAGACTAGCGCAAGCAGAAGAAAACATGTTATGATGCAGGCTTTAGACATGCACAATATATTAATAAACAAGGAGGACTCAAGTAAAGGCAAGTACTAGTCAGCTTACAATCCTTGAGATAAATTGTAAAATTATTGCCAAGGTTTCAACTAGTGCGCATATACGCAACCTCCTAACATGCTTATAAACACAACTCCTGCGTACACATTGCCCAGTACATTCAGGATTGGCTTCAAGAATTACAGTATTAAGTCAAATGCTCTCCTGGACACAATCACCTGATCTAAACATCATTAAAACCCATATGGGAAGTTCTGTGTCTAAATTCTGAAGTTCTAGAGTGTAACTAGATCAACACCTCCTTTATGCCCCATAGAAAGAGGCTGGAGATTTCTCTTGAAAGAACGATCCGATATCTAACGATGCTCAGATCTGAACTTGCATGGCAGCATTCCAGAAAGGATTGAAACTGTTTAAACTTGGCCCAACTCTTTGTTGGCTGCTTGCTATCCATATATTATGATGAGTTCCTACAATTTTGTCCAATTCCTGTATATACAGTCACATGTATCACATATGTACACCTCCAAACATGCAAATATGTGCACAAACGCGCACACACGCTCGAAAAGTAAAGTTGTACTTTTTCATTTGCTGGTGCTACTGTGAGAATCGGGGCTCCTGCCTGCTTTGGACGCATTTCGGATTCCAGAGTCTTGTCTTTTCTTTTCCCTCGCCAAGTCTGAACGTGTCTATGTCAACGGGACTACCCATCCTATCTCCCACCCAATGACAGAGCGGAAGCCCAGCTTGTTTGGCAACAGGCCCCTCCCACTGTCCGCGAGCTGACGCCTCCTCTCCTTCCAGTTTGTTTATCTGGCCATTTTCCCTAATTACCCCCGACCGCATCTCGCCTGTGACTCAGCCGTGTGTGGAAATCGTGTGGTGCACTACAGACACGATGGAATGGTGGGAGAGTCAATACAGCCTCTTAATGCCAGAATATACTGCACGTTTTCAGTTGTAAATTGATGGCTTTGGCTCTGCTTATAGTGTGAATGTGAGTCTCTCCTGTTTGGTTTTTAAATTAATAATTTTTTTTTTTCTCATATTTGGACACTGGCAGCTGTGCCTCTTTAATCAGTGGCCACGCCCACCTTGCTCGAGGTCTTCTGTAGTTGCAGCACAACCTTGTGACTGACACTCAGAGGAGCCAAGGACTGTTCTGCTATAGGCTGACGGGTTCGATTGGACGAGGGCCATGTCTCTCGCCAGTGGTGATTGGCTGCTCATTAGTGCGTGGGCTTAATCTGTGGAAAAATGGCCGACTTAATTGCACTCCTCCCAAGCCTGTTTGTTGTTAGATGATGACAAGGCTCAGGCTGACTCAAACCTGTGAAATGCCCGGGAAAAAATGTCCTTTGCTATATAGAAAAATGTTTTTTTTTATGCTTGTCTTGTACCTCTCAACGTAAGGCTGACATAAAACTGTTATACACGTCATAACAGCTGTCATAAGACGTCATGACAGATGAAGTGAGTGTTTGTTGAATTGTTGCACCATTATGGCGCAAGTTGTCTTCATATTATTTACCAATAAACACAGTGACCACCATAGGACCGCTTACTTAAACTGAATTCATCTGTCATGACATCGTTTGATGGCCACTGTATCATGTCTTATGTGGACGGGTTCAAGTAAAGTTTAACCAAAATATTTCTCGGATGGTACAGTTTGTGTTAAAGCCCTTTATTTGTCGGACAGGGTGCAAAATTCACATATTCCTGTCCTGCTGGTCTGCGTGACCAAAGGCTCTGAAGATCATTGGAAATGACTGTTTGTCACTTGAAAGGCTGAATCTTTTATGAAGCTTGACATCAGAACCAAAACGGCAATACAAAAAATAGTAATGCAGAATACAGAAGTCATGCAAATCTTCAGTAATCTGGACAAACCTAGTGAGTTTATCAGTGGCAAAGGTTTCACAATTGAACAAAAACGTTTGGATACTGGACTTTTCAAACGGAAAAAAAAAAACAAAACTGAAAGGTGATTTTGACTGTTCAAATAACACGAATGGCTAGTGCTTTAAGATTTTCACCTCTCTTGATCACTGCAGATGATGAGGATCAAACTCAGCTTCTACAAAAAATAACATATGTACTAGGTTTTTCCAGATCACTGGAGAAATCATTAGAAGGCTGCTCACTGGGTACTGAAAATGGAAAAACTCCTCTCTTTTTTAGCCGCTTTCACACTGGACGCGAAACGAATTTTTCGCACGACAGATTACATTCAAAGTCACTGCAAAGACGTGTTTCGCGTGTATTCGCGTCTTTGCATAGACTTTGAATGTAATCTGTCGTGCGAAAAATTCGTTTCGCGTCCGGTGTGAAAGCAGCGATTGTCTTCTTTTTCCTTCTCCCTCATTCTGTCATTCTGTGCATCTTTTTTTGTCTCCCTTTCTTTCACTCTCTTACATAAGAGTGTGGGCAACTACTCTGCGTTTTATGTAAGGGAGATTTGTGTGGCCTGCGCTGTTTTGAAGTGTGTGTGTGTGTGTGTGTGTGTGTGTGTGTGTGTGTGTGTGTGTGTGTGTGTGTGTATGCACACTCAAAAAAAAAATGACATGTTAGATTTACTTTATGGTGTTATGTTAACTGGTTCCACAAAACTGAGTTAAGTACATTCCACTCAATGCAATTAATTAAACTGGCCAAAAATGTTAGAAGTCAAATAAAGGTTACGCAAAGCTATTGTGTGGAACCAGTTGACATAACATTAAGTAAATCTAACATTTCATAAGGTTTCATTTTTTTGAGTGCATGCTTGCACGTGTGTTTGTGTATTTGTGCATACATGTTGGCTCATGTTCCCTGAGATTACGTTTAGGTGTGTATTTTTTGTGTTGGCAAGATTGCTTAGTTCTTTGGTGCATGCATACGTACCCATGCATGTTGGACAACTTAAGAGTGTATAATCCCCCAATTCCCCCTGATATTATTAGTTATAAGTGTAACACAGTGTGAAAGTGTTTGTTCCTGTCCTCCTGTTATTCATAAATATTCAGATTTAACGAGGGTGAAGACTGCTGCTTCTGCGCCAGTTTTTTTACTCCAACATTCTCTGAGTGATTCAACGCTTTTCGGAACACGGTGAAAAGCTTATTAATAGGATGTTCGTCTACATTTATTTTTGAACACGGACTGTTCCGTGATGCGAGTTTGGAAGAATCACTGTTTTTAAAATGGTCGGCTCCGGAGGTCCTGAAGCACTCTCTGGTTCACTATGCCCTTCTGCGTACCTGGGTGATGGAAGTCAGAGGTGAATCTGGGTTGCATGTCGTGGCCCTAGTTGCCACAGCTGTCTCCTGAGTTGGTGATCTGCACTTGAAAGTCATGTGATCTAAAGAGATTTTTTTTGGGAATTTTTCCTTTATTTGATAGTTATACAGTGTAGAGAGACAGGAAAGTTGGGGAGAAGAATGGGGGATGACATGCAGCAAATGACCCAAGCCGGATTCGAACCCGGGTCGCTGCGGGAAGGACACAGCCATTATGGTATGCGCACTTAGACCGATGAGCCACCGGGGCGCAGTCATGTGATCTAAAACCCCAGATTATGTAAACAGAAGCCCGAAAGACAGCGAGTCCGCTGGTAATCTGTACTGAGGACATTGGAGCTTCGCTGGCATTCATTCTTTGTGTGCCTTCACAGCTTTTCCCTAATCTTAACCATAACCAAAGTATGCCTGACCAAAACCCTTACTCTATCTTTAACCTTTCCCTAATTCTAACCTCAATCCTAACCTTGTCCAATAAGTTACAATTTCTCACATTTGTTGCTTTGAGGACTGGTCAAATTATCCTCACTTTGCAAAAATATCCCCAATCTCCTGGTAAAAAAAAAATGTTTCCTGGTCCTCAAAATGTTGCAAGTCCAAGTACACGCACTCTCTCTCTCACACACACACACACACACACACACACACTCTCTCTTATTCAAACTCACCATTATCAGGTTCTTCAAAAACAAACGGTCCTTTTCAATCAAGACAAACTGCAAACTCTCTTAATACCTGTCTTCTCGGAGCAGAAGTCAAGTTAGTTGTTAAACATATGTGGAATTGTAATATCCTTGTTCCCACATCTAAACTACAATTTTTTTTTTTTTTTGGGGGGTGTTGTTGAGGTGATATGGGAGGTGAGTCACATACCTTTTTATTCCTTTATATCGGGGGGGGGTTGGGGGAATGTGGGTGTGTGTGTGACTGGAATTGGGCACTCTGTTGTGTATTTTTGGCCTCGCAGGATGACGGTGCCAGCACCCACTCGAAGCGTTCGTGCCCGGGTCCGCCCACTCGAAGCGCGGCGCTTCATACTTCATCCGCGTGAGAATTTCACACTTCCTTCTCCCTGACTCTCCATAAATATGGAAGCTGGACCTCTGAGTGTTCTGCCGCTCTGCAAATATGGAAGCTGGACCTCTGAGTGTTCTGCCGCTTCATAAATATGGAAGCTGGACCTCTGAGTGTTCTGCCACTCTGTAAATATGGAAGCTGGTCCTCTGAGTGTTCTGCCACTCTGTAAATATGGAAGCTGGTCCTCTGAGTGTTCTGCCACTCTCTAAATATGGAAGCTGGTCCTCTGAGTGTTCTGCCACTCTGTAAATATGGACGCTGGACCTCTGAAAGTTCTGGCACTCCGTAAATATGGATGCTGGACCTCTGAAAGTTCAACCGCTCTATAAATATGAAAGCTGGACCTCTCAAAGTTCTGCCACTCTGTAAATATGGAAGCTGGACCTCTGAAAGTTCTGCCGTTCCGTAAATATGAACGCTGGACCTCTGAAAGTTCTGGCACTCCATAAATATGGATGCTGGACCTCTGAAAGTTCAACCGCTCTATAAATATGGAAGCTGGACCTCTGAAAGTTCTGCCGCTCTGTAAATATGGAAGCTGGACCTCTGAGTTTTCTGCCACTCTGTAAATATGGAAGCTGGTCCTCTGAGTGTTCTGCCACTCTGTAAATATGGAAGCTGGTCCTCTGAGTTTTCTGCCGCTCTGCAAATATGGAAGCTGGACCTCTGAATGTTCTGCCGCTTCATAAATATGGAAGCTGGACCTCTGAAAGTTCTGCCGCTCTGTAAATATGGACGCTGGACCTCTGAAAGTTCTGGCACTCCGTAAATATGGATGCTGGACCTCTGAAAGTTCAACCGCTCTATAAATATGAAAGCTGGACCTCTGAAAGTTCTGCCACTCTGTAAATATAGAAGCTGGACCTCTGAAAGTTCTGCCGTTCCGTAAATATGAACGCTGGACCTCTGAAAGTTCTGGCACTCCATAAATATGGATGCTGGACCTCTGAAAGTTCAACCGCTCTATAAATATGGAAGCTGGACCTCTGAAAGTTCTGCCGTTCCGTAAATATGGACGCTGGACCTCTGAAAGCTCTGGCACTCTGTAAATATGGAAGCTGGACCTCTAAAAGTTCAACCGCTCTATAAATATGGAAACTGGTCCTTTTGAAAGTTCTGCCGCTCTATAAATATGGGAGCTGGACCGCTAAAAGTTTTACCACACTGTAAATATGGAGGCTGGACCTCTGAAAGTTCTGCCGCTCCGTAAACATGGAAGCTGGACCCCTGAAGGTTCAGCCGCTCTATAAATATGGAAGCTGGACCTATGAAAGTTCTGCTACCTGTAAATGTGGAAGCTGGTCCTCTGAAAGTTCTGCCGCTTTCTAAATATGAAAGCTGGTCCTCTGAATGTTCTGCCGGTTTAAAATATGGAAGTTGGACCTCTGAAAGCTCTGCCACTCTGTAAATGTGGAAGCTGGTCCTCTGAAAGTTCTGCCGCTCTACAAATATGGAAGCCGGATCTCTGAAGGTTCTGCCGCTCTATAAATATGGAAGCTGGACCTATAAAAGTTCTGCCGGTCTGTAAATATGGAAGCTGGACCTCTCAAAGTTCTGCCGCTCAATGTTTGCTGTCGATTTCGAGCCGCTGCGCTGATTCGGTGGGCTCGTATGAACACTGGCGACTGGGACTGCCTGGTCGCCAAGGTTCCACCGCAGTGGCTAATCAGATTGGAATTGCTGGGAGCAGTGACTGTGATTGGTGAATGAGCGGGTGATAGTGTGTAGAGTGGGAGGTGGAGTGGATGCAGTTTTTGGTTAACTTTAGTCATGAGGTGACTCGCGTCTGTGCGACAATGGGGGGCATTCCCAGGGCATTTCAGGGCAAGATACTCAGACTCTCATGGCGAGGATGTAAAAGAGGAAGAGCTCTCTCATTGGAAACAAACTTTTCCGCTGAACTCTGTGAGCCCTCATTTGGCTTACATGAGTAATTTGTGGATGACCAGCATTTCATCACAGCAGGGTTCCCATTTGACCCCCTTTCAGTGTGAGGATGGAGGCATCTTCCCCATGGACCATTCATATTTTGAAAAAACCTGAATATCTTTTGATGCAAGAACTTAATTTTAGTGTACTTCAAAATTTTGATGGGTAATCCTGTGAATAATTGAGGCTGGTTGTTTGCCTCCTGTTGAATGCACTTAATGCCTTGAAATCAGGTGTGTGAGGAGTGGACAGGGAAGCCATTTTGTTGCTAGTTGGGTTGAGGTCTCGTCTGAAAAAATGTGCAGAGTTCTTGTATTATTGCCTATAATTGCTTGTTTTAATGCTCCTCATCTCCATTGCGTTTAAGTTTTTTTTGGAATTGAAAGGTAGTGGTCGGTTTTGGCGCTCTCAGCTAGAACTGACCCATTTTTACGGTCTGACCACAGCTGTAAGTCGGACATGCCTGAGGTGAGCTGAGCTGAGCTTTGCTACGTCACGGGCTGGCGCAATGCTTGAGTGAGTAATGTAGACGGGAGGACTTACTCTGAGCAGAATATCACTGCTGGGAGGTAAATTGCTTTGTTATTTTAAGGTAGCACTTCTCATACCACGAGTATCGCACTTTTTCCGTGAAAACTGTAAGTACATGTAATGCTTACTGTGCCCTGTATGATAGTGTTGAGGACTCCTTTGTTCCAAACGCAGGCTGGTCTGCTACTGACTGTTTTTTCCAGAGCTACAGCAATTACTGGAAACATGAGTATGTGAATGGCCACTCACGCTAATCTCTAACTGCTAAGGAGCGAAACGTGCATATGGGTTTGTGTGGGCGCAGCTGAAGCGTCACTCTAATGCTAGTGAGAGGTCAGGGGTCAGTGGGGCAAAAACTCTGGGAGAGGAGCCATCCACTGACACACAGGCATATGACGGCCCATATTACTGGCGCACTGGCACTGCGAAGGCGTAAACGTGGGAGTGTGTGTTGAAGCATGCGTTTGAGCCAGGGTTTGTTCACGTGCGTTTGTGTGTCAGTTTGTGATTCATGTCATGTTATGCTCAGTGGTGTAAAATCTAGTGTTGGAAAGCAAAAGTCCCTCTGTGTATTTTGTTTAAGTCAACTGGATTGGCTATTTTTTTTTACAGTTATTTTGCTGTCATATATCTAAAGCAACTTACAGTTAATTTGAATAAGTAGGGGCCCATCGCCCCGCAGACACATTTGACTGAGAATCAGGAGATTGTTGGTTTTAACTCCAATGTGGCCACAATAATTCAGCGCAGCTGTTTGGGTCCTTTCAGGAAGGCCACTAACTCTATACTGCAGCAGGGAGATTCAGTTTCTGCTTAATTTAATCAACTGTGATTCCTATTGAATGAAAGCAGCAGCTAATTAAGTGGAATGTAATAATGCCCCCCCCTCAGATGGAGGACCCCGTGTATGACTTCCCTGAGCCGGCTCCGCCCCTGCAGCGCGCGGCCCCCCAGAGGGGCTCTCTGAAGAGCATCAGTGTGCTGGATCGACTGCTACTCACTCACCCCGTCTGGCTCCAGCTGTCAATCAACTCCGCCACCGCCCTGCACATCCTGCAGAGGGAGCCGCCCGGGGTATGAAACAAACGGCTTTGCACTCACGCTTGCATTCACACCCGGGCTCGCATACACACTCTCATACAAGCTCGTCCTCGCATAAACACCCGCATACACACACTTGCATACTCACTCACGCACAAACTCACCCTGGCGTACACACTCACCTACACACTCGCACTCGCACACAATTTCACATACACACTAACACTTGCATACACTCTCACCCTTGCATACATACTCACAAACACTCACGCTCACAAACACACTCATGCTGGCATATACACACTCACTTGTATACACTTTCATGCTCGCCAACATGTGCAGTCACACCCCTGCACTTGCATACACACGCAAACACAAGCTCCCACTTGCATACTCACGCAAGCACATGCTAATATTCACTCACACATGCAGGCACAGTCTGTGTAGAGTGTATGAGACAGTATTTGCCTGGCGCGCAGAAGGTTGGTTCTTTAAACCTGAGTGTAGACACCGGAAGATCAGCGTAGCATTTGGGCTTCAGAGCAAGGCCCTTAACTCTACTATACTGTGCTCGGGGGGGATGGGCCTCTGATTAGTATTATTAACTCTAAGTATATAAGCATTAAATCATCAGCTAACTATCTTTTGTACAAGTCAAATGAGTTCAGTGAGCTTCCATTTTAATTCTTCCTCTGCTGTTTCTGCCTTTTGCACTTCTTTTACCGCTGGGTGGCGGTACACAGAATTTTCTGGTGCGGAAGTCGACAACAACCCAGAAGAAGGTGCTGTGTGTGAGGCTGACGGACGACAGTGTGCCGTCCTTCGTCAAGCAGTTCATTATCCGTGAGCAGGACTCCAGTGAGTGACTCCTGCTGGAGCGTTTTTCACTCCGGGGCTTATGGGAGATGTAGTTTGCAACCACACTAAATGCATTACACTGCATTTAGCTGAGCACTTGCTGTTCCCAGCAACCGTCTGTGACACGCAATGTGGTTCTTTGCCTTATAATTATGGCAGATCTCTGCTGTATATCTCATCCTGCCCAAATAGATCTTAAAATAATTGTTGATATTGAGTTTTTACTTTATTATGCCCCGCCGCAAAGTGGATGGGGATATAGGAACGAGTGTTGTCCTGCATCTGTCCATCCATCCATCATATTTCTTTTCTGGGCCAGAACTCGTTAACCATTCAACATTTCTCTGCAGAATTTAATATAGGTGTACATCTTATTGTGTAGATGTGCCTTTCCATGCTTCCGTCGTCCTTTTGTCCATCTGTCCGTCCGTCCGCCGCGTTTTGTTTTCAGGCCAGATATCAGCGGTCCGGTGGCGGGGGATGTGATAATTTCAATGTCGAGTCGTATAAACTGTGTCCTGTCCTCGTTTCCGCAGCCTTCTCCCTGGAGAGCTCGGCCATCAGTTTCCCAGACTTGTGTCGCCTCATCGCCTTCTACTGCGTCAGCAGGTAAGACCTGCGCGGCTCTGCATTTTTACTCAGAAAACTCGAGCAAAGCGTACGCGAGTGAGACTGTTGGGTGTCCAGAGCTGTAGCATCCAGATTCAGAGGATAAAAGTCCTTCCTGGGATTTTGTTCTCACCAGCTCGGTTTTCTCATTCGCACAATAACTTGGTTATAAGGTTTCTCTGGCAATAATGAGTGAACTGGGCTGGCTGACTTCATGTGTGGACGAAATTCACGGCAAGACTCATGCACTATGACCCCAGGACTCAGCCCCTCTGCTTCCTGTTCAGCAGGGCTGTGTAACTCTAGTCCTGGAGGGCTGCTGTGTGAGCAAGTTTATGTTACCACCAAATATCCTGACTAAGTGAGCTAATTAGCTGTACATGCAAACATGAGTTCACAGATTAGATCACAGTGAAATGTTTCATTTAGGGACTTAAGAGCAGTCTGCGGTGGTCATTCAAGTGCTTTTTAATAAAGGGAGCTGAAATGTAAGATTTGATAAATGCTTGGCCAATTAAGCTAATTAAACATTTAAAGGCCAGATGTTGGCATGAATGTGAGGAACGGAGACGGCCCTCATTGCCCGTCTCTGATGAACAGGCTTTGTCGCAGCGCACTGGATTCAGGAACATAATTCCACCCACTCTGCAGGTGGTTATTTGGGCCTAAATTAAGCACTGATTTCAGGGTGAAATTGCAAACCAACGGGTCCTTCTGGAGAAAATTACTCTCTAAGCCCTGTACCTGTGTCTGTACATGTACCTGCACCTGTGTCTGTAACTGTACCTGCACCTGTGTCTGTACCAGTATCTGTGTCTGCCCCTGTGTCTATAACTGTATCTGTAATTCTGTATCTAAGTCTGTACCTGTACTTGAACCTGTGTCAGTGCCTCTACCGAATGTGTGCCTATGTCTGTACCTGCACTTGTTTCAGTACCTGTACTTTTACCTGCACCTGTGTCTGTACCTGTGTCAGTACCTGTACCTGTGCCTGGTTCAGTGCCTGTACCCGGGCCTTAAGCTGTGTCAGGTGTGAGCCCCATGGGAGCTGTCGCTGTAAGACGCTGCGTCAGGTGTGAGCTCCATGGGAGATGTCGCTGTTAGACGCTGTATCAGGTATGAGCCCCATGGGAGCTGTCGCTGTAAGACGTTGTGTCAGGTGTGAGCTCCATGGGAGATGTCGCTGTTAGACGCTGTATCAGGTGTGAGCCCCATGGGAGCTGTCGCTGTAAGATGCTGTGTCAGGTGTGAACCCCATGGGAGCTGTCGCTGTAAGATGCTGTGTCAGGTGTGAGCCCCATGGGAGCTGTCGCTGTAAGATGCTGTGTCAGGTGTGAGCCCCATGGGAGCTGTCGCTGTTAGACGCTGTATCAGGTGTGAGCCCCATGGGAGCTGTCGCTGTAAGATGCTGTGTCAGGTGTGAGCCCCATGGGAGCTGTCGCTGTAAGATGCTGTGTCAGGTGTGAGCTCCATGGGAGCTGTCGCTGTAAGACGCTGTGTCAGGTGTGAGCTCCATGGGGGCTGTCGCTGTAAGACGCTGTATCAGGTGTGAGCCCCATGGGAGCTGTCGCTGTAAGACGCTGTGTCAGGTGTGAGCTCCATGGGAGCTGTCGCTGTAAGACGCTGTGTCAGGTGTGAGGTGTGTCGCTGTAAGATTTCAGTTTGAATCTCTTCCAGGGATGTGCTGCCTTTCCCTCTGGAGCTCCCTGAGGCCATCGCTAAAGCCGCCTCCCACAAGCAGCTGGAGTCAATCTCCCACATGGGCGTGGGTAAGAGCTAAATCACACCCACACTGGTGAGACAGACTAGAAAACCACACCCTCATGCAGGCATCTAAGACGCCAAACCACACCCAATCCTGCATGTATCAGCTAAACCACACCCACACTGGTGTGAGTGAGGAGAAAACCACGCCCATGTACAGGTATTATAGAGGCCTGAATCACACCTGGCCTGGTGTGATGGACTGGCTAACCACACCCATATACAGGCGTGTAAGAAGCCTAAACTTCACCCAAACCCACTGATATAAGCCAAACCATGCCTGTGTGGATCTGTCTAATTAGGCTGATAGAGGATCTTCCATAAGTGGGAATGTCATAAGAAAGTTATGAAATGAGTTGGTATATTTAGCATTTGTTGCAAGCTTTAGCGGGCAACAAACCCAAAATTTACTCAACGAGTTTTATAACTTTCATATCACATGACCGAGAGTATGAGATTCTGTTTATTGCAAAACTGAATTGCATAATTTAATAGAAAACAAATGTAATTTCCGTTAGTGCCTTAATTTTAATTCCCACAAAATGTTAGCATTGAGCTAATTCCAGCACTCTGCTGACTTACTCAGGACAGTCACTGAGTCACAGACATTCGCGGCTTGAACTAGCTACGGTTGTAAATTCAGTCAACTGAGTAGCTAGCTAACGTTAGCTTGCTAGCAAATAATGGACATAATGGTTATGGAAAGGTACTGTGTGTACGCTAGGTAGCTTAGTAATGTTAACTTAGTTATGAGACTGACATTTAGGAAGCTCGCTACAGCGCTTTGCCACACCGAATAAACCAACGTTACACTTGGTGTTAAGTTTGGCTAAATATTGGGCTATGGGAGAAGTACTACAGTTATGTGATAAATGTTTTTATTTTCTTGCTTTAGGGATAAGTATTTTTAAAAATCTTTGCAAAAGATTGATTGCCTGGAGCGTTCTTCTTGATAGAGTATGCAAAGTTAAGAAAAATTAATAATGTATTATATGAACCTTGATTTTTACTGTGTTTTGGATTAAAATTTAGTTAATTTTAAGGTGGCTCCTTAGTAAAGTTGGCAAACATGAGAAAAATGATGAATGTGTCATATTAATTATGATTATTAGCATAATATCAGTGAACTAGACAATTTTTACTCAGCTTTTAATGCAACACAGAATGTGCAGAACTCCTCGGTGGAATGATCTTATATCGAGATTTTTAGGAATGAGAATTTGCGTGCACGAACCACAGCAGGATGCGGCATTTGAGTTAGCTGAGGGGCTACATGCACGGCTACATGGACCTTCAATACTCTCAACAGAGCGAATGAAAAATACGCCGCTAGATTTGTGCTGCCAAGTTAGAAACATTTGGCCAGAAGCATCGCTTTGCCAACTGGAGCTCAGTGCAGAAACGAGCCGTTAGGTACATCATTATCAGTTTTGGCGGTTGTTGCCTGGCAACTTTACTCCCATGAATCTGCCGCTGTAAAGATAAGTTTTTTTTTGTCGCACCAACTTCCCAAGTTTCCCTTTCACCGTAATTTGCCTTCAGTTTCGGTTTTTCCGTTTTTTTTTTTTTTTTTTTTACAACGGCCACCCAGTATTTACAGGAAATAATCAGAAGTCATCACATTATGGTTTGTCCTATACCGTTTTATGGGTGTTTACATTACCATCAGTGCTATTTTAATGGCAGTTTTCATGTCCAAAGTGGCTTACAGTTGATTAGTTGATGCAGGGTTAAGGGCCTTGCTCAAGGGCCCAACAGCTGCAAAGATCTTATTGTATCTCCACTGGGACTTAAATCACCAACTGTCTGGACAATATGAGTTAAAAATCCTGGGAAGCATCTGATGAAATCTGCATTACTTTATGGACCTGGGGATTGTTTGAGCATTTAATGCTGTTGTGTTAAATAGTCATATAAGTGCAATGTAGAGAACTGTAACAGAGGTGATACCGTCCTGCAGATTTTACTCACGCTGAGTTTTTTTTGGATTGGATCCAGAGTTCTGGAGCTCGCAGCTGAATTTTCGGGGTCCGCGGAACGGCCCCCCGGCAGTGGATGAGACCTCCCTGCCCAGCCCGACGCCCCAGGACTGCGCCACCCCGCAGGAGGAGAACCCCACGCTGTTTCAGGAGTTCTGCCCGATCCAGACCCGTAGCCCTCGGGAGCTGGACTGCGGTGCCGGCCAGGGGGCGCTGTGCTTCATTAACCCCATGTTCCTGCATGAGCCGGGTCGAGCCGCCCTTTACCGCCGACACCAGTTCAAGCGCAGCCTCAAGGTGCGGGTGTCCACAGAATCCTCCAGCCCCCTCTCCCCCCCGGCCGCCCCGCCCCCGCCCCCGCCCCTTCTAGCCAAGGGCAGCCGAAAGAAGGCTGGGAAATGTGCGGGGGCGAAGTCTGCAGGAGGGGCGGGGCCGGTGGGAGGGACTGCACCAGACGGAGGGGCGGGGTCACTTGGAGGGGCAGAGCCCGAAGTGGAGGACTCGGCCTATCGGGAGCCCTGCTTTGCACTGCTGAAGAAAGGGGGCGTTCCCACACAGTGCACTTCGGCCTTATCGCCCACCGAGGAGGAAGACTACAATCTGCCTAAGGCTGCGCTTCAGGTACAAGCACAACAGTGTCACACGCACACAAACACACACACACACGTACACTCTCATTACTGCTGCTACGAGCACAGTATAAATATGCGCTCAAGCAAATACACAGATACTGACACACTGCTACAGTATGGTCTCAATGTTATTACGCTCACATATACACACATGCATTGCGAAGCAATAAGCACAGTATAATTACTCACACATTCCAATATACTCTTGGATGCAAACACACACCGACACACACACTCGTGCACGTTACAGCTCAGCTCACTGTGAAACAGGCGTGACCACCATAGATATATACAGTATATAGAACACTAGATTGCTGATGGGGTACGCTCAAGTGAAGCATCTGTTCCAGTTGGGTATACACCCGGAAGTAAAATTCGCTCTTTGACTCCCATTCATTTTCGCCTACTTTAAAATTACATTTTCAAAAGCACTAGGGGGTGAGTCGGCATTATTTTGGTATTGCTGTGTAGAGAAACATTTTGTCTCCCTAAATGTGTGCTCTTTTTGGGGGGGGATGAGGCGCGCCCACGAAAGGGAAGACCGAAAATGTGACTCGGTGACAATTGATTCATATGACAAATGCCAACCTTGTTAAACGGAAGCGCTAGTTAACCCTCACTGATCGCGGGGATGGTGAAATGTTTTTTTTCACCGGACTTTTGACAGCCAAGCCTTTCTCTCTTCCTTGTCTTTTGGAAATCTGGGGTGCATTTTCCAAAGGCGTAGTTGCGTAGTAACTGCAATTTACGTAGTTCGTCCATTCTCAGTCAATGGGACCAACTATGTAAGTTAGCATCTGTGATTTCGGGAAACGCACCCCTTTATAGAAAGACGAAACAACTTATCCATTGTTCTAAATATTTTGCTGGAAAGAAGTATTGCCGTTTTATGTCAATTACAAGTATCTAGCTTGTTAGCCACCTCGTTAATTTTATTAACTGCCAAGTCAACATAGTCACCAAAACGGTTAGGTCACCAAGGTGGCTAGTTAGTTGGAGACCCTTAACAATCCCTAGCATTTGCTCTTAGTCAGCGATGCATTGAAGTCAATGGAATGGCTAATTAGCTAGCTAGCATGCAAACGCGACTTTCTCCATTAAAGTAATAAATTTGCGTTTCTACGATAACTTTCGCCTGAAACTTTATACTACTGCCCTTAGCATGCATATTTCTACAAAACGCGGCTGCACATCTCGGCATTTCAACGATTATGTTATTTGAAATTGGCCTCATAGGAAACCATTCATTTTAATGAAGAGGTTGGGTGTATCAATATGGCGGCCAGGTGTTTCACTTTGTGTCATGTAAATATGATGTCATCAGCAATCTAGGGTTCTAATATATACGTTGTATATCTATGGTGTCCACACGCGTGTACTCATACGTTTACTATCACATGAGGTGGATGTATTGTATAGTTGCTGTTATATACTCCGTCACTGTTAGAACTAAACAGAGGTTGAGCTGGTGTTTAGAAGGAGGCTTCTGGTTTAGTTCGTGTGAAGTGTGTTTGTAACAGTGAGCCGTTTGTGCGCCTGTGTGCTGCGACCTCACCTGACCCCTGTCTCCCCCAGGAGGGGGCGGAGCCGGGCTCGGAAGCGGAGCCAGTCTTATCAGAGGCGGGGCTTGTGCTGGAGCAGAGACATGCCCCCTCGCTGAGCGATCTGGAGAGCTGCAGTTCCCTCAGCAGCCTGGAGGAGGCGGACGAGAGCCCGGAGCGCCCGGCCCTGACGCGGGGCACCAGCTTTCCGGCCCCGCCCGCCGGGCCTCGCCCACCCGTGTCCGCGCTGAGGAAGATGAGCGCGGCCTTCGCTTCGTTCTTCGTCCCGGAGAAGCGCGTGGCGAGGCTGGTGGAGGATTTGTCGCGGGATCGGCGGGCGGCGTTCGGGGGCCTGGTGCAGGACTTCCTCAGGCAGCAGAGGGAGGGGCTTAAGGCCCTTAGTCCCACCTCCTCCTCCGTCCAGCTGCTGCAGGGCCTGCGGCACTTCCTGTCCGAGGCCAAGCACTTCCTGCGGGACTGCGGAGAGCTGGAACCTCCGATTGAGACCCTGCTGCCTGAAAATGAGACAGGTAGAGTACACACACACACATACACACATATACACATATACACACACGTGCGTACACCTTCATACTCAAATGAATGTATATTTGTGCATAATTGCATGCCCATGCATTCACATATACTCACATATTAATACACAGACACAAAACATACATATTTATACAAACCTGTACCATGCATACACATGCATGTTCAGTCATGTAGGTGCACTCGCATAAATATAGGCCCCACTCAGTGCATTAAAAATGCACATAATGCATGAAATACACATACATGCACGTAGCATGTAACACACATGCATGCACGTATACACACACATACAAATACACACTCACGTAAGTGCACAGTCACACATTTGTGCACACGCATGCACGCGCACACAAGCACAGTCATAGGAATACACACACTCACATAAGTGCACAATCACACACCGGTGAGTTGTCACATTAGTGTGGGCTTTTCTTGTCCTGGGTGCCTGTCATAGCATGTTGATGGAAGTAGAAATGCATTCATTCACATTTATGTCTGTTTTTATGAACTACTGACAGATATGGTCAGTTGCTTCATGTGGTGAGCTGATCATTTTGCCCCTTCACATTCTTAAAGAAGGTTCTTTCCTGCGCTGTTGGGCTAATTTTGTGCTTATAAAAACACTTATCTTTACGAGTGTTGCACAATTCAGTGGAAAAGCTGTTTCTTTAATGGACAGAACATTCCAGAGATAATTGGTGAGAGATTTACGCTGTAGGGGATGAATACTCCTTTTGGCAGGGGCTTTAATGGCCGTATTTAAGGAGAGGCGAGAGTTTCCGTTGTGATGGTTGTGACTCTGGAATTTAAGCTGTCATTCAGGCAGTATTTCGCCCACATGATGCTCTAACCTGAGTGGACTGCATGTATATAAACTTGAATTACTTGCACTTGGCTGTTAAACACGGATCCTTTATCCTGTGAGCAGACACCGCTAGTTGGCATCCATGGAATGGCTGGACAAACTATTTTTGTGTTTCATTAGACTGTTTAGTAAATCTAAATGTAAATGTAACCTCTGAAATTAATATTAATTAATCTATTACATGACTGTCTTAGTACTGTTTGGGACTTTAGTCCTTTTTATTGTGGTCTTTTAGCGGCGACTGTGGCAAGGAAACTGTGGTAACTACTGCAAGACTGTTTCTGGTTTAATCTGTGTATTTTTCTTCAGAGTTTTGCGCAAAAGGGACATTTTTAAGTACCAGAGACCGAAAGAAAAAGTTTTATATTTAATGCCAGTTCTAATCATGGTGCGGTCTCAGTATTTTTGCACTAAATGCTGTCATGTGACTCTGTGTCATTATGAATTATTTAGATACATATTAGGCTTGAGTGTATTCTTAATCACTCCAAAATTAAACAAGGCTTTTGGGATCTGTGTTTTTTGTCAATGCTTTTGGGCGGCTCAGCGGCACAGTGTTTGAACCCGGTTGGCCAGGTCCTCCGCGTGGAGTTTGCATGTTCTCCTCGTGTTTATACAGTTTCCTCCAGGTACTAGGGTTTCCCCACCCTGAAAGTCAGGAACACTCCTACCAGTGTCCCTGACCAAGGCTCTGGCTTTAGAAAGACATGCTCTATAGGAACACTCCTACCAGTGTCCCTGACCAAGGCTCTGGCTTTAGAGACACATGCTCTATAGGAACACTCCTACCAGTGTCCCTGACCAAGGCTCTGGCTTTAGAAAGACATGCTCTATAGGAACACTCCTACCAGTGTCCCTTACCAAGGCTCTGGCTTTAGAAAGACATGCTCTGTAGGAACACTCCTACCAGTGTCCCTGACCAAGGCTCTGGCTTTAGAAAGACATGCTCTATCGGAACACTCCTACCAGTGTCCCTGACCAAGGCTCTGGCTTTAGAAAGACATGCTCTATCGGAACACTCCTACCAGTGTCCCTTACCAAGGCTCTGGCTTTAGAAAGACATGCTCTGTAGGAACACTCCTACCAGTGTCCCTGACCAAGGCTCTGGCTGTAGAAAGACATGCTCTATAGGAACACTCCTACCAGTGTCCCTGACCAAGGCTCCGGCTGTAGAAAGGCACGCTCTATAGGAACACTCCTACCAGTGTCCCTGACCAAGGCTCTGGCTTTAGAAAGACACGCTCTATAGGAACACTCCTAAAGTGTCCCTGACCAAGGCTCTGGCTTTAGAAAGTCATGCTCTATGGGAACACTCCTACCGTTGTCCCTGACCAAGGCTCAGGCTTTAGAAAGACATGCTCTATAGGAACACTCCTACCAGTGTCCCTGACTAAGGCTTAGGCTTTAGAAAGACATGCTCTATAGGAACACTCCTACCAGTGTCCCTGACTAAGGCTTAGGCTTTAGAAAGACATGCTCTATAGGAACACTCCTACCAGTGTCCCTGACCAAGGCTCTGGCTTTAGAAAGTCATGCTCTATAGGAACACTCCTACCGTTGTCCCTGACCAAGGCTCAGGCTTTAGAAAGACATGCTCTATAGGAACACTCCTACCAGTGTCCCTGACTAAGGCTTAGGCTTTAGAAAGACATGCTCTATAGGAACACTCCTACCAGTGTCCCTGACCAAGGCTCTGGCTTTAGAAAGACATGCTCTATAGGAACACTCCTACCAGTGTCCCTGACCAAGGCTCTGGCTGTAGAAAGACATGCTCTATAGGAACACTCCTACCAGTGTCTCTGACCAAGACTCTGGCTTTAGAAAGACATGCTCTATAGGAACACTCCTACCAGTGTCCCTGACCAAGGCTCTGGCTTTAGAAAGACATGCTCTATAGGAACACTCCTACCAGTGTCCCTGACCAAGGCTCTGGCTTTAGAAAGACATGCTCAATAGGAACACTCCTACCAGTGTCCCTGACCAAGGCTCTGGCTGTAGAAAGACATGCTCTATAGGAACACTCCTACCAGTGTCTCTGACCAAGACTCTGGCTTTAGAAAGACATGCTCTATAGGAACACTCCTACCAGTGTCCCGGACCAAAACTCTGGCTTTAGAAAGACATGCTCTATAGGAACACTCCTACCAGTGTCCCTGACCAAGGCTCTGGCTTTAGAACTGGAGTTGGTCCTGGGGTGCTGCACTGTGGTTGCCCACTGCTCCTAAGTATTTGAAAGGAGTCAGATGTGAAGGACAAATTACCCCATGGGGTTCGATAAAGCATATCATAACCTTATCTTCTTTGCAAAGCATTTAATCTTATAAAACCTATTCACCATATATGGGTCCATCAAATGCAGCTGCTGTATTCAATCATGTGGAACTTCAGGCCTATTTTAAATTCTAGTAGTAGTGATCCCAACGTTTCCAATGATCCCAAATATGTCCTGCTGAATTACAGGCAAATGTGTACAAAATGATATACAAGATCTAAATGTTTTCCATTTGGTGTAATTCTGTGGCCATGAAAACATGGCGTCCTGGATTTAAATATTTCTCTCACTGTAAGTGTGATATAGCTTCAGTGAAGCGCTGCAACCAGGAGATACAGGATCTTTATGGGACATTGTCCGACAATATGAAAACACTGCTTTTCTGATGTTGAACCTGCTTAAGGGAAAACTGAAGTGGAAAATTCAGAGTGTAAGGAGTTAAGTAGATTTACATGTGGCCTTTTACCTCTAGATCTCAGGAGCTTTGTTCAGATGTGTAATTCTCATTTTGGCACAATGATAAAGTCCCTCTGGTCCCTGCAGACCAGGCTCTGGAGAAGGCCATGTTCCGGAGTGTTCTGAAACCGCTGAAGACCCAGCTGATGGCAGCGCTTCGCTCTCTGCACGCGCGTGACGGCTCCGCCCAGGCGATGATTGACGGGCTGCGCTCCTGCCGCGACGCACCCCCGGAGCGTTTCGGGGTACGGGGGGTGGGCGTGCCGGACGGCCCGGCGATGGAGAAGGTCCGGCAGAAGCTGGCGCACCTGCAGCGGGCGTATTCCCCCATCGACAAGGTGCTGCTCCTGCTGCAGGTGTGCAAGTGTGTGTACGCCTCCATGAAGGCGGAGCCTGGTGAGTCACCGCCCCTCTCAGAGCGCAGAGACCAGGGTTGCCTTTGAATAGTCGAAAACATATGCCTTATCATCTAATTACTAACCACTCTCCCTTAACCTCAATGGAAAACATCATGAATTAAGGAAAGGTGAGAAGGAGAATTCTTAAGGACTTAGGGAAAAATAAGAATCAGAAAGCTTTATTTATCCCAAAAGGGCAATTCAGTTTGCAGTCTCCATTCCTTAACATTTACAATTTCAAGAAAAAAGGAACCGTGCTATTAAGAGAATCTGACTGCACTTCACTTACACTAGACAACATGATCATACATCTCTTGTCCGTTATGTTTGTTTGTTTTGTGATTGGCCGGATGGATGGTGTGTCTGTTCAAATATTGCTACCACAACAGGGAATTGTGGGATGGGGTTATCTCCTTTCTTTTTGTGAAGGATGGTTCAGTGTACCCTTTGCAAATGGAGTTCAGTTGGGAGCATTGTAGCACCTTTCCTTAACATTTAGAGAATTCGTACTCACTGAAGGCTGCCACAGAAATACTTACGTGTCATTGCCCCTCGCCGCCACGAAGCGCAGCGCGGGGGGACATAGCATTCAGCTTCGTCTGTCCATATGTCAGCATGTTCACCCCGTTGGTGATAGCACGATATCTCAAGAACCAGTGGACCGATTTTCCTCATATTTACGTTCAAAATGTATTTGGCAGGTCCCGCAGCTCGATTTTGGTGTTCTTGAGGTCATTTTCAAGATCACAGCGCAATTACATAGATTTTGCCTTTGTAAACCTTGTTAATGCAAATTGATCGCTTTTCTTTTTCTACCACATGGATTATGAACAGTGATGCTTAGAATTTCATATATGTTGGATAATAATTTTAAGTCAAAAGATCTTACAAGCGGTGGGGCCAGTTACGTTAGTGACAATTACTTGTTTTCATGAAGTTAGGAATTTTCCTTAGGAAAAAGACTATTTGAACGCAGCCCAGAGGTGCACTACTTTAGATAGTCTGTAAATGTTATGTTCCGTCCTCTATCTCCTTCCCCAGGCCAGGAGTTTGGAGCGGATGAGTTCCTGCCGGCTCTTTCCTATGTCCTGGCGCAGTGTAACATGCCAGAGCTGCTGGTGGAAGTGGAGTACATGATGGAGCTGCTTGAGCCAACATGGCTGACAGGAGAGGGTAAGGGCTCAGCTGAGTATTCCCGCTAAAGTCACATAACTTGCGCTGCGCACAACCAAACTTGGTTGTGTTTGATAGGTTATTTGCAAATCAACTCTTTCAAGCACATTCAACTGAGTAAACTAAAGGCTAACATGCCAAATATGTTATTCTGCCATATGATAAAATTTGTTTTGAAATTCAACTATTAAACCCATAGAAAAGTGTTTTAAACGCTGCTTGCATGTTGCATCCTTGTTGCCCTGGCTGGCTTAATATCATATCTGTTGCTTATAGGTGGATACTATTTGACGAGCGTGTACGCCAGCCTATGCCTTATACAGAGCCAGCCCGAGGCCCCGCCCCCCAGTGGGATAACGAACAAGGCCCGCGATTCGCTGAAGGAATGGAGCAGGCGCCGCAGCAAAGAGGCTCAGAAGCAGAGAGAGCAGCAACATCTGGTCAGACATCAGCACTGATTCACGCAAGACTGAGCTTCAGAGGTCCTCAGACCAGAGCACTGCTACACTGCTGTGATGTTGCAGTAGTTATTGGTTCCGAGCTATTCTTATTTGATGGTGGTTATTACTTCAGTGCTGTCGCAGTGTGACAGCTTTTGTTATTTTGTGATGTCACAGTGGTTGTCAATTTTCTATTGCTGTGATGTAATGGTGGCTGTTAGTTCAATGCTGCCGTGATGTCACAGTGTTTGTTGGTAGTTATGTGACATTATGAAGTCACGGTGATTATTGATTTTGTACAACTGTGATGCAACAGTGCTGTTGTGATGCAGCAGTGGATATTGGTATTGTGCTGGTGCGATGTCACAGTGGATGATAGTTATGTGTTATTATGAAGTCAGTGATTGCTGATTCTGTACCACTGGGATGTAACAGTGGATGCTGGTTCTGTACTATTCTGATGTAACAGTGTATGTTGGTTCTTTGCTGCTGTGATGTCACAGTGGGTGTTGTCTCTGTGTTGCAGCGATTTGTCCGGGTGCTGTTCCAGGAGGGAGACTGCAGCTTAGTGAAGACTCTGATGTGGAAAACCGGGGACAGCGGAGAGTCCCTGGCCAAGCTCTGTGCCTCTAAGTTCGGGGTGGCCGAGCCGGAACAGTATGCCCTCTACTGTCGCGGAGGTGAAGAGGCACAGCCTGTCCAGCTGGAGGCCCAGGTGCAGGACCTGCAGATCCAAGGCGGACCAAGTCCATCTCTCATCTACCAGCGCTGCGACCAGGACCCTAGCAAGATGCGCAAACTGACCAGAGGGGGCGCTGTGGACCTGGTGGAGACAAACTGACTGCCCATAATGCAGTGGTTTTATCAGCCGTGTTCCTGGAGATCTACCATAATTTGGCTCACCTGACTCTGGTACTAATTAGCAGCTCAAAAATATATCCTACTGTTGACTGTGATAATCAGCGGGATGGTGGATTTCCAGGCACATGGTGGTCGCTATGGTAACGAAATAGAGGTGTGATGGGTCTCAGCTGGAAGGCCGGTAAAATGTGGTTGTGGTCGTTCATTATTTAAGCCCTTATGTGGCAAACTCAAACCCCGCCATGTTATTTCACATGTGATGATTCTAATTCACTTCCTACATCCTGTCCAGCTGGGCAGAGGCTGCTGTTCCACCTTTTTAGAAAAGCAAGGGACCTGCAGGAGTGCATTTACTCCTAAATCAAAAATTTAAGCAGAATGAAAAGATTCTTTTGACCTGTGAAGATAAAATTCCAGTGCTTTTTTGTCCTGTATTAGCATTGCACATTTCTGAATAAGGCATGTCTGTGCTCAACAAACCTCCCATTTCCTTATATTGAATCAGTTTCCCATTTCATTTTTTTAAGATAATCCATTTTCTGCTGCCCTCTTGCATTTTAATAGAAGAGAAAGATAGTGTGTGTGCAATCATCCACCATTGTTGAATTACCCACCAGTCTCTCTGCTTAAATATGCTTTAAAAATTGATGGCTGCCAATCTATTACTGGCCAGTCCTGAAGCCAGTTGGGCAAGAGGTTTTGCTAGAACCTGATTGGCTGTGCTTGTGTGCCTATTAGTCTCAGTGTTAGTGTTGTAATACATAACAAATAGGCCACACCTGCTTTGATTGTTACAGCACAATACAGTACTGCTCCATTTGATGCAATCATTTTTGTCATATTTATTTATTTATATTGCTTTATTTGTGTGTGAGAGGTACAGAACAACTGCCATTACATTTCTACACTTTAAAAAATGTGTTTTTTTTTTGTTTATAGATGAAACTAGTATGAGTATGAACAATATCCTGTGCTGCTGGACATTTCTCTGACTGTAATATGAAAATGTTCCTGGAAAACTGCTGCATGCTGAGTCCCGAGGTTAAAAGATAGTGTCATGTGATGCTTGTGTGTAGGGGTACGTCATATGACATGTAGTGTTTGTGCTCTTTCGCGTGTGATGCGTGGGGTTTGCGTGTTGTATTTTGAGTGAGAAAAGTTCCAGTCGATCCGGGCACTCTCCAGGCATAGTGCTGTATTATTGTCATATAAAAATGAAAAAAAAAAAAACATTTGTACAAAATGCGTATGGAATTACATCAGTTTGGTTTTGGAGTTGAGCTCTACTTGTGTGACAGATTAATGGATTATTCCATTAGGAATAAGTAGTACATATTTCTGCGTGGTAAATTGGTGGTAAATAAATGACTGTATGCTCTGGAGTTGAAACCAAATGTGTGATACAGCTTGTGAAAATCTGAAACAATTAATGTTGTGAATAAGGAGTGGATGTCAATAAATTGGTTTATTAAATGCTAAAATATGCATGCCAGAACCTTTTTTTTTTTTTTTTAGAAAATGCGCAGAAAAATGGGAATAGGTCAGTGCAGGGTAAATTGTAGGGGAAATTCCGAAAGGCTATGGAGTTGATTATTAAAATGTCAAGAGTAATATTATCGGAAAAAGTCATATTTTAGTCCACTTCTTTTCTCTCTCATGTTTGCCAGGGCTAGCAAGTACTATACTTCTGAAATTGACCGCTAGAGGGGAGTAGTTCAAATAAATAAAGGCTGTGAAACTACAGAGAAATGACGTACTAAAAATCCATCATAACAATGTTGTAATGAGTAATGACAGTCATCTCAGAAAAAGATTATCGAAGTTCAGATGATGGTGGTTCTTGAGCGTAAGAATAAACCCTGTTGTTATACTAAGCCGCCAGATGCGCAAAATAAAATTAATAAGTCTAAGCTATTTAAAGTGGCGTAGGGAAGTTTAAATGTCTTGACGTATGAGGAAACTATTTATACGTGTGTTAACCAGCCGCGATAGAGTGGGCTGTAATTCTTTTCAACTTGTGAGTTTGTGTGTGTGTGTGTGTGTGTGTGTGTGTGTGTGTGTGTGTGTGTGTGTGTGTGTCATCATGGCAAAATGTGGTCTTGGAGACACCTATTGCAGCGTGAGCTACGGCAGAAGCGGTTTTGAGTACTTGGCCAGGCGTTTATTTGTCTGACCGTGGACTGTTCTTGACGGTCACAACCGCGCAAAATGCCGTCACGAATCTTTGAAGCGGTGTCGTTGAGATGAAAATGAAAGCCAAATTTGCCTGGTGGATGTGGCCCGCATATGGGCAGCGGAAGTACGGGGGTAGGAAGAGCAGCTGGTGTGATCCCATCTCACAATGGTCTCCAGTTTAAACATTGATTTTAACCTATGTCTTAGGGAGTCTATGTATAACTGAGTAGGCACAGGTCCAGCACACCCAGCTCGTTGTTGTTCAAGGAATCGGTGCGTTTTATTCTCCAGACAGATGACTCATTACCAGGACACGGTTTTTCACTCTTTTTTTCCATGTAGAGAAAAAGCCTTTGAGCTGGAGAAAATACTAGATCTCTCTTTCCACACAGCCCTGAAGACTGTTATAAAAATCCTCTCAGAGCCAATTTAATGCTTAAGTTCTCTACTCAGGCTTAAGGCCTTTAGATTGACTTTCTTTGTGGCCTTAATAGTTTACATACTGTAAAAGTAACAACTGAATCAAGTAAGATGTGCATCTTTTAAAAATGGAAAACATAGGAATATTGACAGATTCCTCTCATGCTAATCGTATGGACTCTTTTTTTTCTGTGGCTATTTTCATGGAGTGTATAGGGCTGTGTGAAAGCTTAAGAACACAAAACACAAGAATGGAAGCCCAGAATCTGCCCTTAAGCTTCAAATAATCACAGAAGTTACAGAACACCAGAAGTTACATTATTAAAACAATCTTTATTAATATTCATGCCTTTGCATTCAACATTGTTTTGCGTTCTGTAATAAAAGTAAAACTTAAAACCTAACTTCCCAAAAAAGAGTAAATTCAGTCATTGATGACAGTTTAAAAAATGTACAAGAGTGAAGAATATGGTTGTATAAGCATTAGAGCATGAAAACAGAAGTTAGATTAAATTCTGCACTTAAAAGAGTGAATCAGATGTATAAAGAGTGAATGAGCTCTAAGGTGAAGATTAAAAAGAAGCATTCAGAGTTATGTAGTACAAAAGGGGCCATTAACTGAGGTTAGGACCAATTTGGGGGACATGAGTGCTTATCTGGTGTAAGTCACATAGAAGGAAATGTCTAAAATAAACCATTCTGGCTGAAATTCACATCAGCCAAATTTAACACCAATGACAGGACTAAGTAACATTCACTCCACTAGTCTTGAGTAAATGACCCTGATATATGTACTGTATACCTTTGCATCTCATATCAAGCCTTAACAGCAATTTCCACAAGGAAAGGGTCACAGGAATTATGCTTGATAGTTATGCAGTTTTTCCAGCTACAAATGTTCAAAGTGAGATGGAATTGAGAAATACAGTGCATATTCATGGGCGGTATATTCTCTTATAAGTTTGGCTGAGCCCTTTATAAAAAGCTCTCCATTTGATTCACAGAGATGAGGTCATATAGCATTTAGCACATAACTGCCCTGTGACCTACCAGGACTAACCTGCGCAGAGAGCTGGCTTGAGCCTCGATCAGGCCTTAAAGGGGATTGGCTAATAGACTGCAAACAGTCCTTCTGTAAAAAGCCCTATACAGATAAAATTTAAAATTATAGCGCGAAGACAGTGCTCAGGAACACAAGAGAGAACAGTCATCCAGTCAATTAAATGCACATATAGAGGGTTTGGAGCACCATAGTAATATGTCCAAATTTTGTGATTTTGAGATTTTTACCCCCATCACAGCTTTATATGAGCTAATTCTTGGAGCACATAACTATATTTTCATCTGCCTTAGTTTTAAGCAGAATTCACATTTTCATTTTGTGATAGGTCCAACAAAATCTGAATCAAACATTGATATTTCGATGAATTAACAAGAATTGTATTGCAGAATCATCTGTCTATCATTGCAAACAAACTTAACACAATGAAGATAGGTTGAAGTTACGTGAAGTCAAATGCTAGAATTGTTGGCATAGAATATACTTCTGAACCATGCAGCAAAAGAGTGACTGATATAAAAATGATATAAAATACCTGATTTAATAGAACACTAGCAAACCTAAAAATTCATTTTTTTTAAAACCTCTAAAATGGACATATATCTATTGCGCTCTGACCCCTCGATATCCTCCGGGCATTTAAAAGCAGATTTGATGTTTATAAATAGAATTCATGACTAAGAGTGAGTTGGTGTAAATGTTCTGATCCACAGCCTGGTGTGGTATGTTTTTTTGGCACTCAGCCATTACAGCAAAGAAGAAGAGAAACAGGGAAGAGTAACGATAAACTCACAGAACGAGTAACTGAACAGAGTTTTGTGACTCCACAAGAAAAATTGGACAAGTTTAAGAACACACAAGTACAAAAAAATGGGATTTACAAAGGCATGAAAACAAAATCTCAGGCGCGTATTTAATCTGGCGAATATTACATCTCAATAAAATCACATAATTAACATCATACAAATATAAAAAAGTCATGTTTGGTCCATATTCATCAGTTTCCAATTTATCAGGATTGCATGTGAACATCAAACTCTCACTGTGAAAGTCAGTTATAGGCGCAGTGCATTACAGCGGCACTGCAACCATGGATCCACAAGTGATGAAAAAACTTTCAGGCAGTCGTTATTTGATTTGTCAAAGTTGTTAAAAAATGAGTTTGAATGTCATGGCCCTAGGTCTGTTCTGATTGGATAAGCTCACCTTGCCATCAAACAGCCGACTGCACACCTGAGGCAAAAGAACGCAGAGGCTTCAGCTGATGGGCACTAACTGCTAATAGCTAAAATGCAACGGCTAATTTATGAATGCTCATTGCATTTGTGAAATATTTAATACGTCCTTTTGTGAGAAAAAGGAAGTCTCAACTTTCTCTTTTGCCAGGGAAAATAAGGAAGCCCACTAATTTGTCGCTTCATCACACAGACTGTACTTATTCCTATTAGACTAAAATATATCACAGTGTGAGCCGTCAGTCCACATCGGGTAGAAAGTTCCTGGTCTTAAAATTATTCATTTTTTTTTTTCGGTGCATTTTTACTTTGGTAGCATCTGTTCCCATCACCCCAACAAGCCAATATATCCCCTCTGGTAAAACAATATCACACACTCAACAGTTCATTTCATCCATGTAGTGTGTTGGACTCATAAGAAAATACAACCAACACAGCATCTATCAAACCAAGCTGCACCTGTGTGCCCGAGTCAGGTAATACAATCTCATCTGAGATAAACAAACACCCACTGAACCCCTCTCAAGCTCCTGCATCATTGTGTAGGACAGACAGGCAGGCTAATGAGAAAAGTTCAGTACCAGCCAATATTTTGGACACGACTACAGTGTCACAAAATCAGAGATTTAAAACAAAAGTAACCAAATTTTGAATCTTAATTTCATCAAAATATCCAAACTTTGGAATTATTGATCATACTTATTGATGTATATTTATTCTCTACCCGAGGCAGTCATATAACTCTGAGCGCTCACTCCTGCGCGACTGTTTAAGTTTCTCACCGATGTGCCGCAGTTTCAGATTGTTTCCCTTCCACCTCTCTGTCCAATGAGTTTCAAACTAGCTTGACTGAACTTTAGTTGGAAAATTTAATTTTTTGTCAGTTTATATTTCAAAATATGATTTTTTTTAAAAAAAAGACTAAAATTTAGGACACTATCCCCTGATATAAATGATTGTTTTTTAACTTCTGAGTACCTCAAATGTGGTGCCATTGGAGGTAATTTACACAAGATAAGAATAGTTCATTTACACTTAAAATACAGTGTACAAAAGTAAATTGTGTCCCAACTTTTGGCTGATACTGTTCACTTGTAAGCAGTTGTCGATGTCTGTCAGTCAGTTGGTCAGTCAGTCAGTGGCAGGGCCTGTTGGTGTGGCAGTAAGGGTGATTGTTTGGGGTGAAGGGTTGGGTTTGGGTCCCTGTGCTTTTATCCACACTGCAGAAGAGAGTCAGTCTCATCGAGCATTTATACCTCATAATGAGAAAAAAAAAGAAATCAGATAATTTTTCCCTCAAGTATAAAATACTGGCTTGTTTTAAATACTAAGCTTTAGCTTGACAAGGGAAACCTCACTGCACTGGCTAATCTTTTAATGAGTGAAATTTTCTCAACTCACTGTCATAACACTTTTTGTCTTACTAAGGGACAGAATATCAGAAATATGGTTTTTAACCCTTTCAGCACCATAGGCAACTATACTTGCCCAACGATATCAAAATCAAGATATCAAAATCAGATGCTGTTGAAACCCTATCATGTGTCAACTTGTTTAAAAGAGCTCTCCTGCGGGAGCTCTTTTAAACAAGTTGCCACATGATAGGTTTTCAACAGCTCAGGATAATGACATTTTTAATTCCTTGAAAAGGTATTCAGCACTCAAAGGGTTAAGTCTAAAACTTGAGGCCGAACTGCCCGTTGAGACTGACTGAGGTTTTTACAGTGTGTGTGTACCTGGGTGTGGGGAGGGTGTGGGGGGCCCTTATCGAACACTGGCCCCCAGTTTCTCCAGCACCCCGATACCCTTCTCCTCGTATTCCGCCCGGCTCATCCAGAACGAGTCCTTATCCTTCATGATGTCGGCCAGAACGGCTCCTCCCAGGAACACCATGTGCTTCCGGCGGGGCGGGTCCTCGATGCGGATCTTAAACTTCTGCGGGGGGACAGAGTGGAGACCACACTCAGAGTGTGTGTGTGTGTGTGAGTGTGAGAGTATGTGTTTGTGTATGTGTGTGCATGTGTGTATGTGTGTTTGAGTGCGTGTGAGTGTGTGAGTGAGTGAGTATGGTGATGAATATACATGTCAGTTCCACAACGAGTCAGTGCTTCAGTGCGAATGTATTTGTATAAGAATGTCAATGTTGATGTGCCAGTATTAGTGCATAAGTATTAAAGCTGTAGTATACGATTTGAAAGTTTGATCATTATTAATAACCTCATTTAGATGGTGGATATGGTCCTATAGTACAATCTACACAATGTGAAGAGAAAAAAAAACGAAAAAAATCCATTCACTCTAGTGGCTGCAGGGCTGCAGAGACGTTGACCAATGTAAGCCATCCGGCCGGCTGGCTTACATTGGTTAACGCTCTCCCTACTCTCATCAATCCCTCGCTCTATTTGACACTCCCCAAGAGCTTGCTCTGATTCCCCGTGCTCCGTGTTCCGCCTCGTCCCTGCCCCCTTCCGCGTTATAAACTGCCGGCCGGCTTTTGCTCTGGTAGAGGGGGTGTGTCTGGGAGTCTCCACGCGGACGGCCACACATGCTCGGTGGGAAGGATCAGGGAGCACAGAGGGGAGGGGTGTGTGTGTGGGGGCAGGATGCTTTTTTCGAATTTTTCTCAACGTCTCAATCTTTCGCAACTGATTCTCAGATCGTATACTATAGCTTTAATGCGTCAGTATTACTGCGTTGTTATGAGTTTATTAATGCATCGGTATGAGTGTGTCCTTGTGCCAGTGTCTTTGTGTCAAAATGTCAGTATCAGTGTGTTAGTTCGTCAGTATCAGTTTGTTTTTGTGCTAGTGTGTCAGTATCAGTGTGTTGCTGTCAGAATCAGTGCATCTGCCTGTCAGTAACTACGTCACTATGAGTGAATGTGTTAGTATCAGTGAGTTAGAATGTCGGTATCAGTGCGTTAGTGTGTCAGTATCATTGCGCATTGAGTTACTGAGCCAGTATCCTTGTCAGTACCAGTGAGTTAGTGTGTCAGTATCAGTGTGTCAGTATCTGTGCGAGACTCACAGACAGCTTGTCCACGTCTCCCTTCAGCACGCGCTCCAGGTACAGCTGCTTGATCTCTCTCTCCAGGCGGGACGGCAGGCCGGGGTACATGGTGGTGCCCCCTGACAGCACGATGTGTTTGTAGAAATCGGCCCTGTAGGGGGCGAAAGAGCACGGCATTCACAATGTACCATCACAAGCCAGCAGCCTGGGACAGTAACATTTTTAATGAAGCTTTAGACAGGTGCTTTTCTCAATTGAAAATGTAATGAAACCAATTCCACTGAAAACATTGCCGCGATTAATTGGTCTCAATATTTGGAATGCAATCTTGCTCTACAGGATAAGAAATGCACCATCAATATGATCATTTTTATTTTTTCTGCTACAATTTTCTATGTTTTTAGGTGAATCGCTCACATAAAGCCTTATGAACAGTGCAAAGAGATGCGAGATGCTGTAACCTAACGTGCAGTCCTGTACAGGAGATAATGACAATGCCGGCCAATGGCAGCTGACCTGGTGTCGATATCGGCCGCCTGGATAGTGTTGAAGAGCAGCTCGGCCACGCCCACCCCCTCCACGTTGATCAGGTGGGGTTGGAACAGAGCCTCTGGGGCCTCGAACCTCTCCCCGCCCACCTTCACCAACCGCCCGTCCGGGAGCTGGGGGGACAGAGAATACGAGAAAACAAAATGTCCTCACCTGACCTTTTCAAGTAACAGTGTACAATCATTACCCAATTCAAACCCAATGTACTACCAACATGCCCCAAAAAAAGGTTTATACTGCACAGACGCTGTTGCTCATGAAATTGGAAAAAAATGTATTTTACCTTTTTTCATGAAATTATTTTGACAGTGTGATTTATTCTTGTTAGGTAAAGTGTCTCAATACAAAATTATTCCAGCTTTATGGGTAACAGTATATTTAGCCAAGATTGTAGCTTAATCACTCTAGTCAATGAGAGGGCCATGAAAGGTCAGTAGTTTAAGTCCCAATGCAGGCAGAATAAGATCAAGGCCCTTAACCCCGCATTGCTCCAGGGAGAATTTGGCCCCAGAATAAACAAATAAACTAAGAGAAACGTAAATCGCTTGGAATGGAGGTGTCCATTAAGTTACTGTCATGTAATGGATGAAAGCCCTGGGAGGAATTCTAGGGACTACCATACATATTCATGAGCTTCTGCTCAGTGACTGAGTATCAAAGGTGTGGGTGCTGTTAGTCGGGGTACAGTGGGTGTAGGTGTGTGTAGCATTGGTGTAGGTGGTGTTAGCTGCAGTACAGTGGGTATAGGTGTGTAGCATAGGTGTAGATGTTGGCGATGATGGAAGTGGTACAGTGGGTGTAGTTGTGTGGCATTGGCGTTGGCGATGTTAGCGGCGGTACAGTGGGTGTAGGTGTGTGGCATTGGCGATGTTAGCGGCGGTACAGTGGGTGTAGGTGTGTGGCATTGGCGATGTTAGCGGCGGTACAGTGGGTGTAGGTGTGTGGCATTGGCGTTGGCGATGTTAGCGGCGGTACAGTGGGTGTAGGTGTGTGGCATTGGCGATGTTAGCGGCGGTACAGTGGGTGTAGGTGTGTGGCATTGGCGATGTTAGCGGCGGTACAGTGGGTGTAGGTGTGTGGCATTGGCGTTGGCGATGTTAGCGGCGGGACAGTGGGTGTAGGTGTGTGGCATTGGCGTTGGCGATGTTAGCGGCGAGACAGTGGGTGTAGGTGTGTGGCATTGGCGTTGGTGATGTTAGCGGCGAGACAGTGGGTGTAGGTGTGTATCATAGATGTTGGCCATGTTAGCGGCGGTGCAGTGGGTGTAGGTGTGTGGCATTGGCGTTGGCGATGTTAGCGGCGGTACAGTGGGTGTAGGTGTGTGGCATTGGCGATGTTAGCGGCGGTACAGTGGGTGTAGGTGTGTGGCATTGGCGATGTTAGCGGCGGTACAGTGGGTGTAGGTGTGTGGCATTGGCGTTGGCGATGTTAGCGGCGGGACAGTGGGTGTAGGTGTGTGGCATTGGCGATGTTAGCGGCGGGACAGTGGGTGTAGGTGTGTGGCATTGGCGATGTTAGCGGCGGTACAGTGGGTGTAGGTGTGTGTAGCATTGGTGTAGGTGGTGTTAGCTGCGGTACAGTGGGTATAGGTGTGTAGCGTAGGTGTAGATGTTGGCGATGATGGAAGTGGTACAGTGGGTGTAGTTGTGTGGCATTGGCGTTGGCGATGTTAGCGGCGGGACAGTGGGTGTAGGTGTGTATCATAGATGTTGGCGATGTTAGCGGCGGTACAGTGGGTGTAGGTGTGTGGCATTGGCGTTGGCGATGTTAGCGGCGGTACAGTGGGTGTAGGTGTGTGGCACTGGCGATGTTAGCGGCGGTACAGTGGGTGTAGGTGTGTGGCATTGGCGATGTTAGCGGCGGTACAGTGGGTGTAGGTGTGTGGCATTGGCGTTGGCGATGTTAGCGGCGGGACAGTGGGTGTAGGTGTGTGGCATTGGCGGTGGCGATGTTAGCGGCGAGACAGTGGGTGTAGGTGTGTGGCATTGGCGTTGGCGATGTTAGCGGCGAGACAGTGGGTGTAGGTGTGTATCATAGATGTTGGCGATGTTAGCGGCGGTACAGTGGGTGTAGGTGTGTGGCATTGGCGTTGGCAATGTTAGCGGCGGTACAGTGGGTGTAAGTGTGTGGCATTGGCGATGTTAGTGGCGGTACAGTGGGTGTAGGTGTGTGGCATTGGCGATGTTAGCGGCGGTACAGTGGGTGTAGGTGTGTGGCATTGGCGTTGGCGATGTTAGCGGCGGGACAGTGGGTGTAGGTGTGTGGCATTGGCGATGTTAGCGGCGGTACAGTGGGTGTAGGTGTGTGGCATTGGCGATGTTAGCGGCGGTACAGTGGGTGTAGGTGTGTGGCATTGGCTATGTTAGCGGCGGTACAGTGGGTGTAGGTGTGTGGTATTGGCGTTGGCGATGTTAGCGGCGAGACAGTGGGTGTAGGTGTGTGGCATTGGTGTTGGCGATGTTAGCGGCGAGACAGTGGGTGTAGGTGTGTGGCATTGGCGTTGGCGATGTTAGCGGCGGGACAGTGGGTGCAGGTGTGTAGTGTTGGTGTAGGTGTTGGCGATGATGGCAGCGGGACAGTGAGAGACGGTGTGTACCGTAGGTGCAGGTGGCGTTAGCGACAGTACAACTGGAGTGTAAGAGGCGTTAGCAGTTAGCAATGGTACCGTGTTGAGTTCCCCCAGTACAGCGGGTGCAGGTGTGTACCATAGGTGCAGGTGGTGCTAGCGGCAGTACAGAGGGTGTGTAGGAGGTGTTAGCGGTTAGCAGTGGTACTGTGTTGGGTTCCCTCAGTACAGCAGATGTAGGTATATAGTGTAGGTGGTGTTAGCATCTGAACAGCAGGTGTAGGTGTGTAGTGTAGATGTAGGTGGCATTAGCGACAGTACAACTGGAATGTAAGAGGCGTTAGCAGTTAGCATGGTACCATTTTGGGTTCCCCCAGTACAGCGGGTGCAGGTGTGTAGTGTAGATGTAGGTGGTGCTGGTGGCTGAACAGCGGGTGTAGGTGTGTAGTGTAGCGTAGGTGGTGTTAGCAGCTGTATAGTGGGTGTAGGTGTGTAGTGTAGTGTAGGTGGTGCTAGCGGCTGAACAGCGGGTGCAGGTGTGTAGAGTAACGTAGGTGGTGCTAGCGGCTGAACAGCGGGTGTAGGTGTGTAGTGTAGCATAGGTGGTGTTAGCAGCTGTATAGTGGGTGTAGGTGTGTAGTGTAGTGTAGGTGGTGTTAGCAGCTGTACAGTGGGTGTAGGTGTGTACTGTAGGTGTACGTGGTGTTAGCAGCTGAACAGCGGGTGTAGGTGTGTAGTGTAGCATAGGTTGTGTTAGCAGCTGTATAGTGGGTGTAGGTGTGTAGTGTAGTGTAGGTGGTGTTAGCAGCTGAACAGCAGGTGTAGGTGTGTAGTGTAATTGTACGTGGTGTTAGCAGCTGAACAGCGGGTGTAGGTGTGTAGTGTAGCATAGGTGGTGTTAGCAGCTGTATAGTGGGTGTAGGTGTGTAGCGTAGTGTAGGTGGTGTTAGCAGCTATACAGCGGGTGTAGGTGTGTAGTGTAGGTGTACGTGGTGTTAGCAGCTGAACAGCGGGTGTAGGTGTGTAGTGTAGCTCAGGTGGTGTTAGCGGCGGTACCGTGTACGTCTCCACCAGGACAGTGGGTGTAGGTGTGTAGTGTAGCATAGGTGGTGTTAGCAGCTGTACAGCGGGTGTAGGTGTGTAGTGTAGTGTAGGTGGTGTTAGCTGCTGTACAGCGGGTGCAGGTGTGTAGTGTAGTGTAGGTGGTGTTAGCTGCTGTACAGCGGGTGCAGGTGTGTAGTGTAGTATAGGTGGTGTTAGCTGCTGTACAGCGGGTGCAGGTGTGTAGTGTAGTGTAGGAGGTGTTAGCGGCGGTACCGTGTACGTCTCCACCAGGACAGTGGGTGTGGGTGTGTAGTGTAGCGTAGGTGGTGTTAGCGGCTGTACAGCGGGTGTAGGTGTGTAGTGTAGTGTAGGTGGTGTTAGCTGCTGTACAGCGGGTGCAGGTGTGTAGTGTAGTGTAGGAGGTGTTAGCGGCGGTACCGTGTACGTCTCCACCAGGACAGTGGGTGCAGGTGTGTAGTGTAGCGTAGGTGGTGTTAGCGGCTGTATAGTGGGTGTGGGTGTGTAGTGTAGCGTAGGTGGTGTTAGCGGCTGTATAGTGGGTGTAGGTGTGTAGTGTAGCGTAGATGGCGTTAGCGGCAGTACCATGTACGTCTCCACCAGGACAGTGGGTGTAGGTCTGTAGTGTAGCATAGGTGGTGTTAGTGACTGTATAGTGGGTGTAGGTGTGTAGTGTAGGTGTAGGTGGTGCTAGTGGCTGAACAGTGGGTGTAGGAGTGTAGTGTAGTGTAAGTGGTGCTAGTGGCTGAACAGTGGGTGTGGGTGTGTAGTGTAGCGTAGGTGGTGTTAGCGGCGGTACCGTGTACGTCTCCACCAGGACAGTGGGTGCAGGTGTGTAGTGTAGCGTAGGTGGTGTTAGCGGCTGTATAGTGGGTGTGTAGTGTAGCGTAGGTGGTGTTAGCGGCTGTATAGTGGGTGTAGGTGTGTAGTGTAGCGTAGATGGCGTTAGCGGCGGTACCATGTACGTCTCCACCAGGACAGTGGGTGTAGGTGTGTAGTGTAGCATAGGTGGTGTTAGTGACTGTATAGTGGGTGTAGGTGTGTAGTGTAGGTGTAGGTGGTGCTAGTGGCTGAACAGTGGGTGTAGGTGTGTAGTGTAGTGTAAGTGGTGTTAGCGGCGGTACAGTGGGTGTGGGTGTGTAGTGTAGCCTTGGTGGTGTTAGCGGTGGTACTGTGTACGTCTCCACCAGGACAGTGGATGTAGGTGTGTAGTGTAGGTGTAGGTGGTGCTAGCAGCTGAACAGTGGGTGTGTGTAGTGTATGTAGTGTTAGCGGCGGTACCGCGTAGGTGGTGTTAGCGGCGGTACCGTGTATGTCTCCACCAGGACAGTGGGTGTAGGTGTGTAGTGTAGCATGGGTGGTGTTAGAGGCGGTACCGTGTACGTCTCCACCAGGACAGTGGGTGTAGGTGTGTAGTGTAGCATAGGTGGTGTTAGCGGCTGTACAGCGGGTGTAGGTGTGTAGTGTAGTGTAGGTGGTGTTAGCTGCTGTACAGCGGGTGCAGGTGTGTAGTGTAGCGTAGGTGGTGTTAGTGGCGGTACAGTGGGTGTAAGTGTGTAGCGTAGGTGGTGTTGGCGGCGGTACCGTGGGTGTAAGTGTGTAGCGTAGGTGGTGTTAGCGGCGGTACCGTGGGTGTAAGTGTGTAGCGTAGGTGGTGTTAGTGGCGGTACAGTGGGTGTAAGTGTGTAGCGTAGGTGGTGTTGGCGGTACCGTGGGTGTGGTGTAGGTGGTACCGTGGGGTAAGTGTGGGTGTAAGGTGGTGTTGCGGCGGTACAGTGGGTGTAGGTGTGTAGTGGTGGTGTACAGTGGGTGTAGGTGGTGTGGGTGTGGCGGTAGTGGGTGTTAGTGTGGCGTGGGTACAGTGGGTGTAAGTGTGTGGTGTGGCGTAGGTGGTGTTGGCGGCGGTACCGTGGGTGTAAGTGTGTGTGGCGTGGGTGGTGTTAGTGGCGGTAGGTGGGTGTAAGTGTGTAGCGTAGGTGGTGTTGGCGGCGGTACAGTGGGTGTAGGTGTGTGCAGCGTAGGTGGTGTTAGTGGCGGTACAGTGGGTGTAAGTGTGTAGCGTAGGTGGTGTTAGTGGCGGTACCGTGGGTGTAAGTGTGTAGCGTAGGTGGTGTTAGCGGCGGTACCGTGGGTGTAGGTGTGTAGTGCAGCGTAGGTGGTGTTAGTGGCGGTACAGTGGGTGTAAGTGTGTAGCGTAGGTGGTGTTGGCGGCGGTACAGTGGGTGTGGGGTGTAGTGTAGCGTAGGTGGTGTTAGTGGCGGTACAGTGGGTGTAGGTGTGTAGTGCAGCGTAGGTGGTGTTAGTGGCGGTACAGTGGGTGTAAGTGTGTAGCGTAGGTGGTGTTAGTCGGCGGTACAGTGGGTGTAAGTGTGTAGTGCGTAGGTGGTGTTGGCGGCGGTACAGTGGGTGTAGTTGTGTAGTGTAGGGTGGTGTTAGTGGCGGTACAGTGGGTGTAAGTGTGTAGTGTAGGTGGTGTTAGTGGCGGTACAGTGGGTGTAAGTGTGTAGCGTAGGTGGTGTTAGCAGCGGTACCGTGGGTGTAGTTGTGTAGTGCAGCATAGGTGGTGGCGGTACAGTGGGTGTAAGTGTGTAGTGTAGGTGGTGTTAGTGGCGGTACAGTGGGTGTAGGTGTGTAGCGTAGGTGGTGTTGGCGGCGGTACAGTGGGTGTAAGTGTGTAGCGTAGGTGGTGTTGGCGGCGGTACCGTGGGTGTGTGGCGTGGTGGTGCAGCGGTAGGTGGTGTTGGGTGGTGTGGCGGTACAGTGGGTGTAAGTGTGTAGTGTAGGTGGTGTGTGTGGTGTTAGTGGCGGTGGTGTGGGTGTACAGTGGGCGTAGGTGGTGTTAGCGGCGGTACCGTGGGTGTAGGTGTGTAGTGCAGCAAAGGTGGTGTTAGTGGCGGTACAGTGGGTGTAAGTGTGTAGCGTAGGTGGTGTTAGTGGCGGTACAGTGGGTGTAGGTGTGTAGTGCAGCATAGGTGGTGTTAGTGGCGGTACAGTGGGTGTACGTGTGTAGCGTAGGTGGTGTTAGCGGCTAAACAGTGGGTGTAGGTGTGTAGTGCAGCGTAGGTGGTGTTAGTGGCGGTACAGTGGGTGTAAGTGTGTAGTGTAGGTGGTGTTAGTGGCGGTACAGTGGGTGTAAGTGTGTAGTGTAGGTGGTGTTAGCGGCGGTACAGTGGGTGTAAGTGTGTAGCGTAGGTGGTGGTGTTGGGTGCGTGTGGCATAGGTGGTGTTACTAAACGTGGGTGTAGGTGTGTGTGCAGCGTAGGTGGTGTTAGTGGCGGTACAGTGGGTGTAAGTGTGTAGCGTAGGTGGTGTTAGCAGCGGTACCGTGGGTGTAGGTGTGTAGTGCAGCATAGGTGGTGTTAGTGGCGGTACAGTGGGTGTAAGTGTGTAGCGTAGGTGGTGTTAGCGGCGGTACCGTGGGTGTAGGTGTGTAGTGCAGCAGTAGGTGGTGTTAGTGGCGGTACAGTGGGTGTACGTGTGTAGCGTAGGTGGTGTTAGCGGCTAAACAGTGGGTGTAGGTGTGTAGTGCAGCGTAGGTGGTGTTAGTGGCGGTACAGTGGGTGTAGGTGGTGTTAGTGTAAACAGTGGGTGTGGTGGTGCAGCATGTAGGTGGTGTTAGTGGCGGTACAGTGTGGTGTTAAGTGTGTGTGCAGCGTAGGTGGTGTTGGTGGCGGTACAGTGGGTGTGCGTGGGTGGTCCACCGGTAGGGTGGGTGTGGGTGTAAGTAGGTGTGTACAGTGGGTGTGTAGGTGGTGTAGGTGGTGTTAGCGGCGGTACAGTGGGTGTAAGTGTGTAGTGTAGGTGGTGTTAGCGGCGGTACAGTGGGTGTAAGTGTGTAGCGTAGGTGGCGTTGGCAGCGGTACCGTGTATGTCTCCACCAGGACGGTGGGTGTAAGTGTGTAGTGTAGGTGGTGTTACCGGCGGTACAGTGGGTGTAAGTGTGTAGTGTAGGTGGTGTTAGCGGCGGTACAGTGGGTGTAAGTGTGTAGTGTAGGTGGTGTTAGCAGCTGAACAGTGGGTGCAGGTGTGTAGCGTAGCGGAGGTGGTGTTAGCGGCGGTACAGTGGGTGTAAGTGTGTAGCATAGGTGGCGTTAGCGGTGGTACAGCGGGTGTAAGTGTGTATTGTAGGTGGTGTTAGCGGCTGAACAGTGGGTGCAGGTGTGTAGCGTAGCGTAGGTGGTGTTAGCGGCGGTACAGTGGGTGTAAGTGTGTAGCATAGGTGGTGTTAGCGGCGGTACAGCGGGTGTAAGTGTGTAGTGTAGGTGTTGTTAGCAGCTGAACAGTGGGTGCAGGTGTGTTGCGTAGCGTAGGTGGTGTTAGCGGCGGTACAGTGGGTGTAAGTGTGTAGCATAGGTGGTGTTTGGCGGCGGTACCGTGTACGTCTCCACCAGCACAGTGGTCTCTCTGGCCAAACGCTGCTCCTGCTCGATGTTGTAGCCGACATAGCACAGCTTCTCTTTCAGCATACGCACCGTCTCAAAGTCCGCCGAGTGGTTAAAGGCATAGCCACGCAGCAGCAGCAGCTGAGAGAGGGAGGGAGAGAGAGAGAGAGAGAGAGGGAGGGAGGGAGAGAGAGGGAGAGAGAGAGAGGGAGGGAGGGAGAGAGAGGGAGAGAGAGAGAGAGAGGAGAGAGAGAGAGAGAGAGGGAGAGAGAGTGTGCAGTAGGAGAGGAAAAACGAAGAGGGAGGTCATGTTTGAAGTCATTTAACGTTCAAAGAAACACACACACACACGCACGCACTCACGCACGCACACACACACACACACGCACGCACACACACACGCACGCACACACACACACACACACACACACACATATACACACAAAACATAACTGTAGTTCAAGGTGCAAAGCCAAAACCTATAATAGAATAAGATACAGACCTTTGATTAAATGTTTCATTAGAGTAAAAGTATTTACTGTCATTAATTTGGCCATTTAAAACAACAGCCCAGAAAACTGAAGGTGCAACACAATCTGACTGGCATTACATCAGGAGAGCGAGTCTTATTCTTTCTAAGCGATATTTTATTTAAAATTATTGGCAGATGTCTTCAGCTTTTTTATTTGGACATGAAACATGGATATGAAATTTTTATTCTTCTTGGCATGTTAGACATCTGTCAAAATGTTGCTTCAGAGGATAAATAACTGCACTCCTAAATATAAAAGCTCCTAAATTAGAACTTAATTACAGCTTGTTACAATCCTATGATTGCACTTGTGGTTGGAACACCAACTTGTACACACAGGGGGGCCCCGGGGCCGAGTCCGAGAGCCACTGACACAGACCGCACCTGGATCTTTAACACGAGGCCGCGACTGTGGGACTGACAGCAAGGATAACAGAGGAGGTACCTTGATGAGATAGCGGGTGATGTCACGGCCGGCGATGTCGAGACGGCGGGTGAGGTGAGGCAGGGCGAAGCCTTCATACACGGGACAGATGTGGGTCACACCATCACCAGAGTCTACCACCACCCCTGTCAGCAGGCCTGGGGGGGGGGGGGGGATTTTTTTCATTTTTAAGGTCCCATTTATATAACATCACATTAACAGTATTTTACAGAATGCATCACAAATAAGCCAGAAAAAGTTTTCAAAGGAATGTTCTCAACAGAAGCTAAAACAGAAAAATAGTTTAAAAAAACACAATACAAACATGTAGTACCTAGTTTTACATACATACCTAGTTTTTACATCGCTTCAGAACACATTTATTAGGCAGATATTTTTCCAAAGCTTCAAACAATAAATCATTTTCAATTCAGACAGGTAGTTCTGTCAATCTACAATCTGATGTAGGAGGTGTGGACTTCAGGAATTTAAAGACATGAATAATTTCATTGCAGAGATTATTTATGACAGGGCTACGAATCATGGGTGTACAGAGCAGTGGTTCATGCCGTTTAGGAGACCCAGAAACACACGCACAGACAGAAATTTGTACACAGATACATGCGTGTTCACAACCGCACGAACGTGCATGCACACTAAAAACACGCACAGACGTGCATATATGCGCTTACATGCTGCACATTCAGACATGACCCAAATCACACATAAATAAACATAGACACGGACGTCCATACAGACAGGCTTGCATGCGATGAGAGATGTGCTAATCAATGCTTCTTGCATCACTCAGAGCAAAATCTTCAACACATGGCACAAAGCACAAAACACGTACAGACAGGACAAAATATCAGACACACCTACACAATCTAACAAAGAGTAGACCCACGGTCAGCCTTCAGAACAGTCAATCCTACTAAAAATACTAAAACACTTTTTCACTCGTTTCAGCCATTTAGATAACACTGTTTGCATCAACACATGGATCTAGCTACCAGTTAGATAGATTAAACTTAACGGCTGTTTGCGGGCAGCGGTTCAGGACAAGCAACTTCAGACTGAAAGTTACGTGGTTGCCAGGTTAGGATTAGGGGTTAGGATTAATTTACGGTTGCTTGTGATGATAATTACGGTGGGTTATTTGTATACCTCCTGTGTAAATATTACTTTAATTCACATTCGATGCTATGGCATGAGAGTAACTTCTGGCCTGAGACGGCTTGTCCAGAACAGCGGTCTGCAAACTGCATTGAAGTCATAGCTCCAGACCTACCAAAGAAAACGGCCAAGCTGTAGCAAAAGTTTGTCAAATGTCTACCTTTTTCAAAGAACCAGCAACACGCAATCGAAACCTCAGTTGGTTTGTCTCTGGGTTTGTTGCAGGCAGTGTGATTTTATGTGTTTGGTTCTGCTGAAAATGTATCGACTTCAAAGTGTTGTGGTTTGAAGTTTTGCGGGAATGTGGCATGTTTTCGATTTTGTGTTGCTGGTTATTTGAAAAAGGTAGACATCTGACAAACTTTTGTAACAGCTGAGCCGTTTTCTTTGGTAGGCCTGAGCTCTGTGGCTCTAAAAGTGAACATGTCCTCCTGTTATACGCAGCTGTGACTGTAGAGCAGATTATAAGATGATGAACACCATACACTATGGTTTCCGTTGACGACGACGCGCAAGATGCTTCGCTTACCCTGGGCGTAGAGCGTCAGCACGGCCTGGATGGCGACGTAGACCCCGTGGAAGCGGTAGCTCTCGAACATGACCTCGATGATCTTCTGTCGGTTCTTGAGCGGGTTCATGGGGGGCTCGGTGAGCAGGATCTTGCAGTCGGGGGGCGAGATGTCGAGCCGGCCGGGACCGAAGGTGTAATCCCACAGGTGCTTCATGTCGTCCCAGCTGCGCACGATGCCGTTCTCCATGGGATAGGACACCTCCAGCAGGGACCGCAGCTCGCTGGCCTCCTCCCCCACCATCAGGTCCTGAACGCGGGGGAGAGAAAGGGGAACCTCCCCTGGTGAGTCCCAGTGGAGCTCGGGACAATGGAGAACTTCAACATGGAGAACTCAGAGCCACTCGGCCAAACTCCAAACACGACAGTCCTGTGCTGACCTCAGCGCAAATTTCAGACTTTTCCTCATCATTAACGTGACCTTCTGATTAGAGAACCCAGTGCTAAAAGTACTTAAGTCACATTTTCACACACAGTCAGGAAAGGATGAGAAAACATCTCTTATAGTTACCCAAGTCCACTGCCTCAATTATCTCAAAATGGAAATTTTATGACTTAAGTACTTCAAACAGTGGGATCTCCAATTCTGATTATACTCCCAGCTTTGCATATCAAAACTTGCCATTTAAATAAGGCAATTGGACTTTTTACGCTTATCCACTGTAGTTTCAGTTCTGCTCCACTTCCGTACCATATCTAATGCTGCCCCTTCAATATGGCCACAGCTTGATCTATTGCCCTTGTGATGGTCTGGTATGCCAAGCCGAAACTGCGCCATTGGGCAAAATACCATTCATATCATCCCTTCAGTCTTTCAATGGCATACTCTGGGTGAGGTTATGGAGATATACAGATGGGCATGACTGTGGTGGGTTGGTAATAGTGACTCTAATCAAGATGATTCAAATATGAAAAAACCCTCAGGCCAAAGTTTTATAAAACTTTAATGGTCGGTTAACGATGATCGCCAGGTCGGAATTATTTCAAGACATGACCCCTCTGCCATCAAAGGCAGTTCTTTAGCAGCGCCCCGCAACAGCCCCTCAGAATACCGCTTTAAACTTGCTCATTATGCGCCAGCGAGTTTTGACATCTGAGCGTCACGCACAACAGTCTGACCTTTGACCCGTGGCATGGCTGCTAAGCGATTGAGGAAGCAGCAACTCACCATGTGGAAGTTGAAGCAGTTGTTCTTGTGAGATAAACAGAAAAATGCAGAAAACAGACAGAACACAGGGACAGAAAAAAGAAGATTGAAAGAGTGGAAAATATAGGGAAAGCAGCTACAGTTAAAGAGAGCAAAGACAGGAGGGAATTTTGGCAGAAGAAGCACACAGAAATTGTGCTGAAACACAATTTACAGTTTTTCCTGCTCAGAAAATCATAAAAGAGTGAGCAGATGCAGTGATTCTCCTAGTCCCAAAATTTCAAGGACAACAATTGAATCGGTGAATTCAATAAGGGCCCAACTCCATGTTGAAAATGTGTGGAGTTGAGCCCTTATTGAATTCACCGATTCAATTAAAATCTAGAACTTCTGTTAACTTTTATCAAGGTGCATGTAGCCAGAGGAGATGGCATACAAATTTATCTGAAGCAGTTAAATGCTTCTCATGCAGAACTGAGACGAAGTTACAAAAAAAACACACATTTCTAAGTATTTTATGAGGCCACTTTTTAATGCTTTAAGATAAGATACACTTTACTGAACCCTGTGGGGTAATTTGTTCTCTGCATTTGACCCATCCTATTGTTAGGAGCAATTATGTGGAATTTATTTATGTGCAATGCACCCCCACTTCACCATGATGGTCTCACCTTGATCTCAATGTTGCCCACTTTAGTGGATGAGCGAATGATGGGCCGGCCCACCAGGGCGGGGAAGATATGCTCGGGAAAATTGGAGCCAGCAAATCCACACTTAACAAACTGCAAACGAAAATGGGAAACTGATTAAAACAGAAAACGGGGAGAAAAATCTGTATTTCAGAGATTCAATAACAACGACAAGTTCAAAAACAAAATATTTATATCTCCACCACCAACTGTCTCTATTGCTATTCCGCTTGCAGCTTATAAGCTGCGCAATGTTCAGCTGAGAGGTGCCTGTACTTGTCTGCTCTCCGCGAGGCATTCCGAGGCCTCGAGGCATACATTCCGCACAAACTGAGCCACGCAGGTAAAGACAGATAATCGTCAAACGTTATGAAATCGCAAGGACCGAACCAATTGATTTTGAGAGTAATCAGACGCACACTGATTCACAACGCAGAAATGACATTTTAAAATACTTTAGTAATTCAGTTAACTCGCACCAGTGCGCGTGTGAGTAGGTGTGTGCGTGTGTGAGTGCGTACGTCAGGGGGGAGGAGGGGGGCTGTGCGCTCTTGAGCTGCGATATACAATCATTTTGCAACAGCCTGTCAATCGAAAGAAAGTGGGAGTGGTCGCAGCGGAATCAACCGAATCTGCGGTACTTTAATAATTTAAAAATTATTATTATTATTATTATTATTATTATTAATAATAATAATAATAATAATAATAATAATAGTAGTAGTAGTAGTAGTAGCAGTGAAACAACATGACATTTCTGAAAAAGGAGGAAGGTCCCAGTTCCTTTTCAACTTCCTAGTCTGAATGATATTTCTACATCACCTTGTATGGCAATGAATTCCACGGGGTTTGCACAGAATTAAGCTCAACGCGTAACTGAGGCAAACTAATGCACACAAATGAACACAAATCAGAGTCACGCAGTGCGGATTAATAAGTGTAATACGACAGAAATTCAAACGGCATTATAAACGATAACATAATTACCCAAGGTGTCGAGGGTTGCGCACGAAAGTGAGTTTACAGGACATCCTCGGTCTGTCATAAAATCATTTGACTGGACTGGACTAAAAGAAATAATGCTCTCTGTATGAGAAAATGTCAGGAGAGAATAGACAGTGTATTTTACCACATTGTTCGCCCAGGTGAGCTCTTGATGGATCGCAATGCGATTAATTACATGATGCCAAATAGCTGCATATCATAGCAGTGATGCAATATGACAGACCCTCATCTGACAATCACGGTTAAATAGTTGTCAAGTCAGAGAGACATGCAAAGTAGGGTAATCACAGAAGCTCTTTTATTTTGCGCTAGCTGCCTGTCAAAAGCAAACACTGAAATTCCACTGAGTGATGTCTATACCGGTCGGATAATTGAATATAAAAATTATGAATACTCACCCCCGTGCCATTATCACAAACAACTACTTTTCTTCCTTGGCTATCCATTATTCGCCGCCAGTGAACACCGCACAAGCGAAAGAGATATGGAAAAGATCAACGCCTCAGAATGATTCTTGCTTGAGCATCTATGGGCGAATAAGCGACAAAAAAGCGGAAATGAATTGGACTGGTGGATCAGAGGTGAACGTAATATCCTGCGTCGAATTTCCTTCGGTCGTGAGTGCATGATGGAAGTAGAGTTGCAAGTGTAGCATTTTGACGCCTGTCCGCGTCGTCATGTACGATTTGATGGAAGCAGTTCGTCTTATAAATACAGTCTTTTTTTATCCTGACCCGATTCCGTTGCTTGTCGGGTCCCCTGATGCGCGGTTATTCTGCACATTCAGCGGTCACGTGAACTGCGAACACACCCATCAGCCACAACATTAAAAGCACTACCTGACATTGTGTAGGTTCCCCATTGTGCCGCCAAAACAGCTCTGCCCCGTCGAAGGATGAATTCCAGTACACCGCTAAAGGTGTCCTGTTGTAGATTTGGCTCCAGTATGTGGGTGTACAGAGCAGTCGTTCATGCCATTTAGGAGACCCAGAAACACACGCACATACAGAAATTTGTACACAGATGCATGCGCGTTCACAACCGCACGATACACACTTTCAGGCCATGTAAGTTGCGATGTGGAGCCTCAATGAATCTGACCTGTTTAATTCTAGCGCATTCCACTGATGCTTACTTGGATGGAGAGCTGTGGAAATTGGAGGCTAAACACTTTGAACTCTTCGACATGAGCATCAAACCACTCCTGAATAATTTTTGCATTGTGGGAGGGCAAATTATCCTGCTGAATGTGACAACTGCAATCGGAGAACACTGCTGGCATGAGGGGTTGTATTTGGTCTGCAACAACGTTTGGGTTGGTGGTACATGTCAAGGTTACATCCACATGAATGCCAAGACCCAAGATTTCTCTGCAGAATATTGCCCTAAACATCTCGCTGCAGAAAAGCTGCTGTAAATGGGCAAGTTTGAGAAGTACATGCCATTGGGGAGCTATTTTAAAGTGGTAGTGAGAAGTCAATTTTTGTGAAGAAAGTCGTAAAAATCCGTCCAATCCAAGATTTCAATTACAGATTCAAAATATAAGCCCTCAAACAAACAATATGCCGTTTAAAGTATGTTGATAAAGGCTTCTCTCCATTTTTGCAAATTAAACCTATGCATTTTGCATTAATTAATGACATGTTTTCTGGTGTCTCCACTTTTTTGGAAGAAGCTCTACAAAGTTGGTTACAATTTTAGTTTCACTCACCAGAAAATGCAGAACAAGTTCTACAACAAATAATATGGTTAAATTCTAATATACTTGTTGATAGAATGATGATTTTTTTGGAAACGCATGTTTGATATCGGTATTATTTTTATAGGGGATATAGTGAATGAAGATAATAAACTTATGTCCTACAAACAATTAACTAGTTTTTATGGAACAGTTTGTACATTGCAACAATATAATCAACTTATTGGAGCTTTACCAAGTGCTTGGAAATCAAAAATTATTAAAGGAACAGGAGGGCATTTAGCCTGTAGGCCTCATATGAAAATGGCAAATTGGTTAAATAGAATAAAGATCAACAAACATATATACACATTTTATTTAAGAATAAAGAACTTAGTCGCTGTACCATACAGGATTCTAGACAGTTGGGAAAATATGTTAAATACACCAATCCCATGGAACCAAGTTTTCAAAATCCTTCATCACTTGATCCAAAGATTAGATATTTTCAATATAAGTTAATATATAAGTTTTTAGCAACTAAAAAGATGCTAAATATATGGGGAAGAGTCATCACCCCTTTGTCGATTCTGCCAGGAAGAAGTGGAGTCAGTAGACCATTTATTTTGGTCCTATAATAGCCTTATTTTGGATAAAGGTACAAGGCTGGATATCTCGGTACAATAGTATACAATTAAATTTATTTAAAGTGTTACTGGGTGATGTAACAAAAGGAATACACCTTATCTGTAATATAATTATAAATTTAGCAAAAAATATTTTTTGGGTTGACATCTGTGGAGGCATTAAGAATTGAGGAATTCAAAAATTTTGTCAAGTATTACAGTAGAATTGAGTGTGCGATGGCCCATGAGACAGGACTTGAAATTTATGCCAAAAGATGGGATGAAGTAAGGGAGACTGAAGGTTGGGAATAATGAGAGATGGAATAGGTGAGCTAATAATGACTAATTCAAATGGTAGTAAAGCATTGTGAATGTAATTGTTATTGTATTTCTATTTTTATTCATTCATTTATTTAATTTTTTGTGTGTGTGTTTTTGTTTTGTCAGGTGATGTAGGAGGACTCGTACACAATTATATAACTGACTGAATTAATAAAGTTGTCCTCCAAAGCGGGGGGGTGGTGGCGGGATATATATATAAAAAAAAAGTATGTTATTGCAGGGTAAATGTAGTTACATTACTAGCCAGATTCAACCAGATTAACCCAGCCCCACATGGCCAAGATATTGGGTGAAAAAGGGTACTTTTTTGTGGCATTTCAGCATGAAATGAAGTTTGAGCTCCTCTGAGAATCGCTATCTTATTGTGGTTGAGGAGTTTGCATGCCTCTGGGATCTTGGGAGCTATATTGTCTGGAGCATTAGCTCTTGGCAGGGTCTCCCATGGCAAAGTGGTCCTCAGGTGAGGAACCAGACAAAATGCGATTCATTAGACTCATATGGTGCGTTCCCAAAAAAATTTGAGAACCTTGACCAGAATAGGGACACCGGGGCCCCCTCCTGGTGCTAGGCCTGGAATGGGAGCTTGTAGGCTAGCGCCTTGTGGGTGGAATTTTCCCAGGGCCCGGCCGGGCTCAGCCCAAAGAGCCTGCGGAGAGTTTGCCACCATTTGGACCCACCACCCACGAGGAGAGGAGTCAGGGTCGGGTGCAATATGGCCCGGTTGGCCAACAGGGGCAGAGACCCGGGACCTGCCTATGGAAACTGGCTCTTGGGACATGGAATGTTACCACACTGGTGGGGAAGGAGCCGGAGCTTGTGCTGGAGGTTGAGCAGTACCGACTAGATGAAGTCAAACTCACCTGCAGGCACAGCTCTGGCTCTGGAACCAAACTCCTTGATAGGGGTTGGACTCTCTTCATTTGAAGTGTTGCCCAAGGTGAGAGGCAGCGAGCAGGTGAGGGGATATTTATACCTCCTCGGCTGAGTGCCGCTTTGTTGGAGTTCACCCCAGCGAACGAGCGGGTCTCTGCAATGCACTTGCCAGTTGCAAAGGGGAATGCTCTGACTTTAGTTCGTGTTTAAAGGGACTATGTCAGCCGGGGTGCATGTGCGTGACGAAGCGAAAAACTTGAAGACGTTAGGCCAACTATTTCAAGTTCATAGGAGATGTAAGGTGTAAGTGTTTCAATCTGTTTATATCGCGTTCATCCTTGAGAAGTTTATTGAAATTTTTCCAAAAAACTATCTTTCTTGATCGTAGAGCCTATTCGTAGCATCTGTTTGTCATAGTTTGGGTTTTTGTAGCGTTATTATTGCTTTTAAATCAGCCTGCGTTGATTATGTCGTCCCATGGCGGCCGTCGAACTGGAAGCGGTCGCAAAAGGATCTATGACAGCTGCATGTCAGACAAAACGTTGCGACAAACAGGTTCTGCGAACATTAAAGACAGTTGCTTGATAAAAATTTCCCCAAACTTCTCAAGGATGCACGCGATGCAAACAGATTGAAACTCCGCCACAAATTCACCGGTTTACCTTACTTGACACTTTCAATGTGTTTTCGCCCAAAGAAATATGGATGGATAGTATAATTTATTCTTCGTGGGTTTCGGCAAAGATAAATGCGGTTACTCTAGCAACTCCGCGTTTGCAGGCCATCTTCTGTATTTAAAACAGCGGCGAAGGTACGCTTTACACACGTACTAATTTGCTTGAGGTTTGTATTTCTGCTCCCTTGATATCGCACTGAAAATGTTTATCGACTGGACTCTACTACGCATGTGCCCCAGCTGACATAGTCCCTTTAGGCACCCAACAGCAGTTTGGAATATCCAACCCTCTTGGAGTCCCTTGGCGGGCTGCTGGAAAAGGCTCCAACTGGGGTTTCCATAGCTCTGCTGGGGGACTTGAACGCTCATGTGGGGAAGAATGGAAACCCTTGGAGGGGAGTGATTTGGACGAACGGCCTCCCTGATTCGAACTCGAGTGGTGTTTTGTTATTGGATTTCTGTGCCAGACATGGATTTTCCATGTCAAACACCATGTTTGAGCATAAGGGTGTTCATAAGTGTGCTTCATACCAGAACACCCTTAGCTAAAGGGCGATGATCTATTTTGTAACTGTATCATCAGATCTGCGGCTGTATGTCTTGGACACAGGTGAAGAGAGGGGCTGAGCTGTCAACTGATCACCACCTGGTGGTGAGTTGGATCAGATGGTGGGGAAGACTGCCGGACAGACCTGGGAAACCTAAACGTGTTGTGTGAGGGTCAACTGGGAACGTTTGGTTGAGGACTCTGTCCGGATTATTTTCAACCCACGCGTCCAGAAGAAGCTTTCCCACATCTAAGGAGATGGAGGGGCATGGAGTCTGAGTGGACTCTGTTCAAAGTCTCCATTGTGGAAGCAGCAGCCATAGCTGTGGCCTAAAGGCTGTTGGTGCCAGTTAAGGTGGTGTTATGGCCCCAATTTGTTATGGCGTCGATTTGTTATGGCGTCACGGACAGCAAGGGATGACAGACAAAATTGTTAAACTTCAACAGATTTAATTAAACAAACAGAACCAATCTACTCTCTACCCTACTGACCAAGATTGAAATAAAATAAAAAAATAAGATATTTACAGTTCCCTGTAATGGAGATGGGCTGCTCTGTTGTGATGTCCTGGGACAGGAAAATGCTCCAACACAGGCAAAAATCCACAAAAAGCTTAAAAGGTCTTGAAAGGAGTGACAGGTCTGGTCAAATGTATCCTTCTTGCAATTTCTCCTACTCCTACACACTCTCGATTTTTTTCTCCTTATATACTCTTGTCCAGCCCCCCCTCCCATTTCTGGGACTTTCCCCTCTGGGCATGCCCTGGACATGCCCAACCTAGCTTCAGACTGGGCTTCACAAAAAAAAAAAAGTCAATACTGCCATCTAGTGGCTATTTACCACATTACACCTCCATTCCAAAAGGGAAAAATTTTGACTTAAAAAGGCAAAATTTTTCTTTTCAATCAAAAAAATGGTTAAGTAGACACTTGTATATATACATATACATATAATACAATATGCTAATAAACATAGGTGATATATATACACATATTCAAACACGGGATAAGCAATCGGCAATTACATTGTCAGCACCCTTTACATGCTTAATTTCCAAGTCAAACTCTTGTAAAATCAAACTCCAATTCAACAATCTCCGATTTTTGTTTTTCATCTTACTCAAAAACATTAATGGATTGTGGTCAGTATATACAATCATTGGCTTTTGCCCCGTACAAACATAGACCTCAAAGTGTTGTACGGATAGAACCAGAGCCAACAGCTCCTTCTCAATTGTGGAATAGTTCTTTTGGTGGCGATTGAACTTCCTGGAGAAGTATGCCACGGGATGCTCAATGTCATCAGAGTCACTTCTCTGTAGGAGCACAGATCCACAAGCTTGGTCGCTAGCGTCGACCGCTATGGAGAACGGTTTGTTGAGGTCAGGAGATTTGAGCACGGGGAAGTGACACAGCAGAGACTTCAGGCGATCGAAGGCTCTTTGGCATGCTTCATCCCAAGTGAACTTCACGCCTTTCTTCAGTTGGTTGGTGAGACTGAGAGCAATCTCAGCAAAGTTCTTGCAGAACTTGCGGTAGTACCGATCATTCCAAGGAAGCGGCGCAAAAGCTTTTTGTTGTCAGGAACTGGAAAGTCCATGATGGCTTGGACTTTAGCACTTATGGGTGGCACGCACCAATAACCCTTCAATAAATCAATCTTGGTCAGAAACTTTGCTTGCCCTACTCTATCGATACAATCATCAATCCTAGGTATTGGAAACACATCAGTTCTAGTTACAGCATTGACTTTACGATAATCTGTACAGAATCTAGTACTTCCATCAGGTTTTGGAACTAGAACACAGGGTGAACTCCAATCGGAGTCAGAGGGTCTGATAATATCATGTTCTAACATGTACTCAACCTCTTTCTCAGCAATCTTTCTCTTTTCAGGATTCATCCGCACGGATGCTGTTTTATTGGTTTGGCATCACCAACATCGACATCATGAGAGGCTATAGAAACTCTCTTTGGAACATCAGGAAATAGATCTTTATATTTCTTGATCAACCTCTCAAACTGATCTTTCTGTGAGGGTTCTAAGTGCTGGAGTTTTACATCAAGATTTTTGCAACACTTCAGAATTTGACAATTTACATGAAAGAACTTCAGCTTTAATTCTAGGTTCATCATCTTGAAACTCCCCTCATCTTCACAAGTCTCGGCCATAGGAGGATCTGAAGTGACAGCTGCAACCCTAGCATTCCTATCATGATAAAGGCTTCAGCATGTTAATGTGACACAACTGTTTTGGCTTTCTCCTGTCTGGAGTCTTCACAATGTAATTGAGATCATTGAGTTTTGTCAGAATTTCATAAGGACCATGAAATCTAGCCTGCAATGGATTGGACTGCAAGGAAACAACACAAGGACCTTGTCTCCTGGTTTAAACTCACGGCTTCTAGCCTTATGATCATACCAAGTTTTCATTTTTCCCTGACTTGATTTCAAGTTATCTTTGGCTAGGTCACAAGCTGCACGCAGTCTTTCCTTGAACTTGCTAACATAGTCTAACAGACTGATATGTGGCTCTCTCTCTTGCCATTGTTCACTCAACAATAGCAAAGGTCCTCTCACTTCATGGCCAAACACTAGCTCAAATGGACTGAATCCAGTAGACTCCTGCACTGCTTCTCTAGCTGCAAACAACAGCAAATGAACCCCTTCATCCCAGTCTTTCTCATGGTCATAACAATAAGTCCTCATCATTGTCTTGAGAGTGGAATGAAACCGCTCTAAGGCACCCTGACTCTCTGGATGATAGGCACTGGAAAGAATCTGCTTCGCACCTAGTTCATACACAACCTGCTGAAACAATCCAGAAGTGAAATTGCTACCTTGATCTGACTGAATTTCCTGGGAAGGCCAAACAACGTGAAGAACTTTATCAAAGCCTTCAAAATTGCAGTTGCCTTGATGTTGCGTAGAGGTATGGCTTCAGGGAATCTGGTAGATGCACACATGATTGTCAACAAGTACTGATTTCCAGATCTAGTCTTGGGTAATGGACCAACACAATCAACAATGACCTTGGAGAAGGGCTCCCCAAATGCTGGGATAGGCTGCAATGGAGCTACAGGTGGGTCTAACTGGTGTTTTCCCACTACCTGACAAGTGTGACAGGTTTTGCAAAAGTTGGAAACATCTTTCCGAAGTCCAGGCCAGAAGAAGTGTTTCATGATCTTGTCAACAGTCTTGTTAACACCAAGATGACCTCCTAAAGGCAAACTATGAGCCATTGAGATCATTAGATCATTAAGATCTCATTCCTGTAGACCTTCGGAACAACAATTTGCTTGACCACTGCCCAATCTGCATTGGCAGGGATATCAGGAGGGCGCCACTTCCGCATCAACACTCCATCCTTGAGATAATACCCAACTGGAACTGCGTCTATTTCTTCATCAGGAAGGGCTCTCTTTTTTAGTACACAAATTTCAGGATCATTAGTTTGCTCCTGAATCAACCGCTTTCTGGACAGAGACAAGTCTCCAGACACATCAGAATCACCAGACCCATCTGGCTGGCTGAATAGAGAACTGATAAAAGTGTCTGATAAGTCCTCAAACGGAGAAACCATAGTAGGCTGAACAGAGTCATGAGGCGAACCACCTGAGTCATGACTATTCAAGGTGCTGGACGGCACCACATCATCTTCTTCTTGAGCCTTCTTGGCCATAGCACGAGTCACTGCACAGGAAGGATACAGAGATGGGTCTTCATCGCCATCTTCAGTGCTCGGCTGCGAAGTAAGATGAACAGGGGAACTACATTGCCCCCAGCCAGGTCATTGCCTAGCAACAGAGAAACACCCTTGATAGGTAGACTTGACATAAGTCCCACCTTTACCTGTCCTGTAACTAAATCTGACTTCAAGAATACAGAGCGCAGGGGTACAGAAACAGTCCTCCCTTCAATACCTTGTACAAGTATGAAATCCCCAGAAGCGGTCTCATCACGTAACTCCAAGGAGTCCATCAACAAAAGTGACTGAGAAGCTCCGGTATCCCTTAGGATATATATGGGGACAGGAGGAGAATGCTCATTCAGAGCCACAAATCCCTCTGACACAAATGGAAGGAATTCCTCCCTCACAAAGTCAGCAGTATCAGGCTTCTTAGCCTCACAAGGAGCAGGCAATTTAGCAGATCGGTCATCTACTACAAGGGTTTCTAACCTTGTCTTCACAAAGGCATTGGGTTTGGTATCCTTTTCTTGTTCTTTCTTAGCTTTAAGGAACCAACAGTTAGTTGTAACATGACCAGATTTCTTGCAATAATTGCAAACTAGACCACTTTTGTCACTGTCAGCTTTCACACTTTGTTCAGACCTTTTACTGGATTTCTGAGTACCATCACCAGATTTGTCTTTGTCTTTGGGTGAGGAATCTTGGGTATCACCATTACCTTTCTTCTGAAATTGGGACCATCTATTGTTACTGCTAGACTGAAATTTGGACTTATGTGTGAGAACATATTCGTCTGCAAATTTGGCAGCTGATTGCAAATTCAGTGCTTGCTTCTCATTAAGGTAGGTCTTAATATCATCCTTGACACAGTTCTTGAATTCTTCAACTAACACCATCTCTTTTAGTGAGTTGAAATCATCCTTGACCTCCATAGAAGTACACCAGCGCTCAAAGCAAACCTTCTTCTCGTTAGCAAATTCAACATAAGTCTGATTGTCAGATTTCTTCAGACCTCTGAATTTCTGTCGGTAAGCCTCTGGAACCAACTCATAAGCTGTCAAAATAACCTTTTTGACCACCTCATAATCAGAGGAATCATCTGCAGACAAAGCCGAATAGGCTTGTTGAGCTTTACCCTTGAGGACAGTTTGCAACATCAGAGGCCAGTGTTCCTTTGGCCACTGACAACTCTTAGCTACCTTCTCGAAGCACTGGAAATACTTATCAACCTCCTTTTCTGAGAATGGAGGCACCAGCTTTACCTCCTGGCTAGCCCGAAATTTGTTTTCAGCTTGCATTTTGATTTTTAGTAGCTCCATTTGGAGCCTTTCTTCTCTGTCTAATTTTTCTAAATCGAAATCTCTCTGTCTTTGTCTCTCTCTTTCTGCTCTTTCCTCTTTCTCTCTCTCAAATTCTCTTTGTTTTTCTTTTTCCTCAATTTCTTTTCTCTCTTTCTCTCTCTCAAATTCTCTTTTTCTTTTTCCTCAATTTCTTTTCTCTCTTTCTCTCTCTCAAATTCTCTTTGTTTTTCTTTTTCCTCAATTTCTAGCATTTTTAATTTAAGTTCCAATTCTACATTTGGATTTTCCATCGAAACTGTTCCAGATCTCCTGGTGCAAACACATTTTCATCAATGTAATATTCAACAATCTCTCTAGCCAGTCTTGCTTTTCGCATGGCTGGTTTTACCTCTGTCAGCTCTAACTGTCTGCATATTTCTAGCAGTTCTGTCTTTTTAAAAGACTTCAAAACCTCTACGGTTGGTGATGAATAGAAATCATCCATTGCTGTTGATCTGCCAATATATATCTAGGAAAATTCAAAAAACAATTTCACAATTTTCAATAAATGACTCGCACTATGGTCTATCCCGGACGAGCCCCCAATTTGTTATGGCCCCAATTTGTTATGGCGTCGATTTGTTATGGCGCCACGGACAGCAAGGATGACAGACAAAATTGTTAAACTTCAACAGATTTAATTAAACAAACAGAACCAATCTACTCTCTACCCTACTGACCAAGATTGAAATAAAATAAAAAAATAAGATATTTACAGTTCCCTGTAATGGAGATGGGCTGCTCTGTTGTGATGTCCTGGGACAGGAAAATGCTCCAACACAGGCAAAAATCCACAAAAAGCTTAAAAGGTCTTGAAAGGAGTGACAGGTCTGGTCAAATGTATCCTTCTTGCAATTTCTCCTACTCCTACACACTCTCGATTTTTCTCCTTATATACTCTTGTCCAGCCCCCTCCCATTTCTGGGACTTTCCCCTCTGGGCATGCCCTGGACATGCCCAACCTAGCTTCAGACTGGGCTTCACAAAAAAAAAGTCAATACTGCCATCTAGTGGCTATTTACCACATTACAGTGGCAACCCAAGGACCCATTAGTGGACACCAGTCGTGAGGGAGGCCGTCAAGCTGAAGAAGGTGGCCCTTTGCGCCTGATTGTTCCAGGCGACTTCTGATGCAGCAGACCGGTATTGACTGACTAGATGGACTGCAGCCACGATGGTTGCATAGCAAAAACTTTGGCTCGGAAGGAGTTCGGGGAGGCTTTGGAGATGGACTCAGAGAGGTTCAGGAAAACCGTCAGGTGAGTCAGGAAGAGGAGGCAGGCCTTCGCCCAAGCTGTTTTCAGCAGGGCTGGGGAACTGCTGACCTGGATCAGGGATATTGTTAGGCGGTGGAAGTAGCATGATGAGGAACTCCAGAATTTGGCAGAAACGCCCTCCATGGAGAAGGCAGAGATGGAAGATTTAGTTGAATCTTAGTTCACTTCCCCGGTGGAAGTTACTGAGGTGGCAGACTCCGCAGTGGCAAGTCACCGAGGATGGATGAGATTCGCTCTGAGATGCTGAAGGCCCTGGATGTTCTTGGGCTGTCATGGCTGACACACCTGCTCAGCATCGCGTGGATGTCAGGTAGAGTCCCCTTGGAGACTGGGGTGGGGGTTCTCATTTTTAAAAAAGGGGGACTGGAGGGTGTGCTCCATCACATTGCATGGCCTCCCAGGGAATGCCAATGCCAGAGTCTGGAAAGGAGACTCAGCCCGATTGTCGAACCTCGGATTCAGGAGGAGCAATGCGGGGTCTGCTCTGGCTGTGAAACAGTGGACCAAGTTTTTTTACCCTTACAAAGATATTAAATGGGTGATGTTTGCCCATCAGTCTAAATGTGTTTTGGGGACTTGGAAAAGGCTTAAGACGATGTCCAACGAGGTACCGCCACTTCACAGCAAGAAGGTTGTGGGTTCAAATCCATCCAAGGGCCTTTCTGTGTGGCGTTTGCATGTTCTCCCCATGTTCGCATGAGTTTCCTCCAGGTACTGTGGTTTCCTTGCACAGTCCAAAGACATTCTTGCCTGGCTAATTGGCCATTGGTATTAATGATTCATCTGAGCTTTGATTTGTCAATGTGTTTAGAAGAGTATAGCAGGTGACATTATAGCTGACAAATTGCTGCACGTGTCATTAATTAATAATCAATCCCTCTAGTGCACGATTTTCTCGTTACTTATAATGTGCGGCAATAGGTAGCAGGGCAAGATCATCAGTGACTTCAGTCCCAATTCAGACACCAATGAGCAAATTCAATGTCAAAGCAGTGGGCACATAAGGACAGACGCCAATGTGGAAACACAACCCCATTTTAATCAGGCTTGCAGAGAATGCATTCGATCACATACTTCAACACCACGCTGATTCAGGTCACTGGTAATTAGGACCCATGGTCGTGCCAGCCAAACACAGACTCCGAGAAAATAAGCAATCAACAACACATACTCAATTCTGCATTACAATCAAATAGTTTACATAGTGCTTTCAGTGACCACTCAAATTGTTACAGTGGAAAGTATACCATTTCCAAAAAGTACATGTAGATCTGTGTAACTTGTGATATCAAATTGGTTGCCACACGTGGAATATGGAGAGGTACCACAACATATACTTCCATACTGACTCTTAACAAAAGCAAAAGTTTAATTTCAATTATATGGCTTAATTCTGTGATTACCCGTGTTTAAAATGCCCCCATGGGATGTCCAGAACTCCATGGCAGTTTTCAGAGGAAGGTTCAGTGGGAATTAAATCAATCAATTCAAACAGTAAAATGATCAAATATCAAACATTGCAGTTTAAGAAACAAAACAGTCCCAGTAAACTTCAGTTCTACTGTGTCTGTGCCATTTGGCCAACCTTAGCTGGATACATGTTTTAAAAGAAAATAGAAACATTAAGAGCAGTTAACTACATATCTGGCAGTAGTTTTAATATTCAGCTCACATAACTGTGTTGCTGAGATGTCCAGAAAAAAAAAAAAAAAAAAAAAAAAACACTTTGTAATGTAGGTATACTTTTGATTCCAAAGACGAAACAATGACCGATTGCAAACTAGGACAGTAGGCTGTACGGAGTTAAAGTGGAGGTTATGGCGATTAGAATCCAAGAGTAGAAATTCTGCTTTTAAGACATTTTGATTTTTTTTTTCCCCATGCGTGTTCATGTGGTCCACTTCAGTATTTGGCAACACAAGTACTTGCGTGTACATGTTGCGTGTAAGTGCTGTATTTCCTCCGTACTGCATTATTCTGCAGTACACCATCAGCACCAGCAGGGGGCGTCCACAGCGCTGAGCTCCAGCAGCTGAGTCTCCACTTCCTCTGCATCCTCCGGGAACCTCTCCACAAAGGAGGTGATGAGCCCCGCAGCACTGCCTTCATACTCCAACAGCTCCACACTGTCACCTGCAAATGAAACAATTCATAATCTAATAATGACAAAGCTCTTACATCTGTTATTTCTGGTTTTAAACTACCCGAGAGCATTCAACACTCTTACCACTTCTCTGTATTGTATGGTTTTTCTTTGTACCTTTCATTATCATATTCCATTACTGCGAAACAAGAAACCTACTGGAACACAGTTGTAGAACTTAGCAGACAAACATAGTCCCAGCTATCTTGTATCACAGCGCACTTCCTGTTTTTTTTAAACTTCCTTTCCTGATGAAATAAATGAAATGGAATTGGAACAGTGTATATTTGGCTTCACTGACCTTTGACCCTGGTGTTGGCCTGGACAAACATCTTTCGCGCCTCCTTGCGCAGGAGGACAGTCTTCCGCAGGCGCAGGAAGTCATGTGACCCAGAGGAAGTGACCTCAGAGTATCCTTCGTAGAGAGCGCGGCCGCCTTCCACATCTGCTGTGGATTTGTGTACCTAAGATTCAGAGCAAGTCGAGAAAAAAATGATACCAAAATCATCAGGTTGCAACTGTCAGTGAAGATAAGCTTCATTAGATAGAAAAATCATGAAGCCATCACTGAGATGCCCAAACTATTACATGTAGCTAAATCAACTATGCGGTGCATTCTGAAACTGATGGAATGCACTGGTGAGCTCAGGAACACAAAAAGACCCTGAAGACCTGGCGGATAACAGAAGAATTCTCTCCCAAGTGACTAGAAAACCCCTTCATGAAAGTTGAACAAATGAACAAGCATTTACTTTGCCGATGGCTAAATTGAAGGCTAAACGTTCGAAGAACAAGCAGGAAGTGAGGAAAGCTGTTGTGAGGGTTTGGCTGAGCATCACTGGGGATGAAACTCAGCGTCAGATACTGTTTGAGGGATCCTGACTTCAGGCAGCCATTAACTGCGAAAGAATTAGTCCCCAAGTATTGAATGACAATGTAATATAAGATAGTTAAGTCTAACCAATCCAAGTGTACAAATAATGACAATTCTGGCACAGTTCATACATTATATAAAACTGAAAATACATACAGTAAATTAATGCTGAAAGTCTATGCTTGATGCACATTTTGATTGCTACATTCCAAAAACACCGTGGTACAGTTCAGAGCCAAAATGACCATATTACTGTCCAAATGCTCGTGGACCCAACTATGAATTTTCAGAATTAGGTCCTTAGTATTATCTCCGGTGATCTGGAGAAACCGAGTATGTCACTTTTAGAAGACATTTAGTTTGATCCTTACTTGCTCCAATTAAGGGGAGTGAAAATCTGAAAACACAAGCTATAAAGGGTTATTTGATATGTCAAAATCGGGCTTCTATTTTTATTTGTTCAGAAAAATCCAGAATTTAAAAGTTTTTCCTCTATTGCAATAAACTTGCTCCAGTTGAACAAACTAGGTCTATCCAGATCAAAGTAATACACCCGTTGCCAGCATCACAGTACCTGCAATTTGCATAGGAACCTCTGGATGGCGCCCTTGCCCACAGTGCGGATCTTGCTCCTGTCCAGCGTGATGAGGGCGTCAGGCCGCCCGTCCGCTCCTGTGGTCTCCTGTAGGGTGACCAGACCCTCGCCCGCTTCCAGCAGCACCCTCAAGATCACAAACCGCGCTTGCATGTGCGCCTGATACACACACACACACACACACACAAGCAAAATCACCTCAATTACATTCTAATGAGGAGTCTCCACCAAACGCAAAGCAAATTTTTCGCATGGAGAAACTACATACAAAGTCACTGCAAAGGCACGAATAACACGAGAAGGCTGCAATCGCATGAGGCGCGATGCAAACTAGCCTGGTAATACCAGACTCTGCTACTTCGCTTTGCTTCGTACACAGAGTCTGAGCAGTTGTGATTGACAAGTGTTTACTTTCTGGACGGTGGGTGCTTGTCAGAAGTTTAAAGTCATTGGCGTACCCGTAAACTAATCACTAACGCTCAGCCGCCAAGTACTTCCGCTGTAAACACAGTCCTTCATACCAGGAATGCAGAGAAATCCATTTGGCGAAATCCCAGTTGGAATATGGCTGTCAACGACTTCTGTAGATTATTATTATTATCATTTCCATTCAAAAAACCTAACATCCATCTTGTTGTGGCTGTAAGTCGCTGATAGTGGGGATTTTTCTCCACAACAGAGCGAATGGCCTTCAGTGTATCTATGTCCGTCGCCATTGTTGATTTCAGAGACTACAATTTCAAACTTGGCACAGCGGCTACGTAATGGCTCCCGGCATTTCATGTTAAAAATGGCAAAAATTTTATTTTTTTCATTTTCAAGACTTAATATTTTCTAGACTATGCATAAGAGAGGGCCAGAATTAGAATACAAAATACACTACATATATGGGAAGCTGTATGTGCAATATCAAATCCCTGTCTTTGAAATTAGGCTTTTTACAGTCCTTCAAATATGCTACCGCAGAGCGCAGAGTAAAATTTTCGAGCAACTTTAAGCACCCAGAAGTATATGATGAACTAAAGGACACATTCATAAGACCATATTCCTCAAGTTATAGCAGCATATTTTCACCCCTGAAAATTTGAAGGACTTGGCTGAAATACTTCTCTAGATATAGCCATGTGAAAGTGGCTCCTCGGAAATCGCTGTTTAAAAAGGGTCGGAACTTAGTTGCAAAAATTTTTTTTATGATGAAACCATGAGGAGTTGAGTGCTAAAATTTTGGATTTCTCCCATTAGGAGGTGAATGCACCCGCTGGAATTTTTTCAGCCAAATCTGAGATGGTCAAGTGGGAGCCATTCGGACATTTGACATGGAATGACCCTGAAGTGAAGTGTTTGACGTTAGCAAAGCAACATTAGCGTTGCCATCCTGTTGCTGATTAGAATTTCTAAAGATTCCTAAGAAGAACCGCCGTGACGGAAGCGAACACCATTTGTCGAACAGAGTCGCGAATCTTCAAAGTGAGGAAATAAAAATGACCCTGCAGTCAAGCATGCGTAAGACAAGGAGAAATTTCTTTTTGCACTTGGTGGAAAAACAACATATTAAATGATTACACTTCACATAGTTTATAAACACAACACAGTCTGACCTGTCTCCAGCTCTTGCTCTCTGGGGTGTAGAACTCCAGGCCCAGAAGACCAGCTCGCACCATGGTTAGCCAATTCACATACACCACCTCCTCTGCATCCGCTCCCTCGTTTCCGAAAATACTGAAACACAAACAAACATACACACACACTACATGATGTTCATGGAATTAGAGCAAGCTTCGCTTCTCTTCATGGGGAGGTGTAACCCATCATATACGGTCACTTGACACAGCATCTTATCAAGTGTTAACAACCAAGCCACACATTGAGCAACATTTTAATATATGAATAAAGCCATATAAAGCCATTACTATTAGTACTAATGGTAGTACTTTGAGTATCCTCACTGCTACTGCTACTGCTACTACTGCTACTGCTACTGCTACCACTACTACTACTCTTAAACAGCACATTAAGTAGAATGTAAAATGGAGAATAACACATTGTCAAAGCAACTTCAGAGCCTGACCTTCATGAGGAAATCCACTACTGCTCCCAGCCAACCAGAAAGTGAAACTCAGCAAAGCGGTTGTATGACACACAGTAAATGGTCCCTCAAGACTGACTTTGAAACTAGCATTAGTAGTAGTACTGTCAGAATATACTCAACATTACTTCCATTCCAGCTCACTGTATGGTGGCTCTTGTATGTGGCGAGTGTCCCAAGAAAGCCCTACCTGAGCACTTCCTGGTTCAGGCACAGGTACATCCCCACGCACTCTGCTCGACACTCCTCATAGGACGAAGCGATAGTGGTGAACTTGCTGTCCCAGGTCTCGCTTCCCTTGTACCAGCTGGAGATCTGCCAACATACGGTACATTCAGCAACACCAACTATACTTGAGTGACCATAATTTCGATTTTTCCAATGGGCAATTCCCATAGACTGCATAAAAAGATGAACGCAGCGCCCGGGTCGGAAAACTGAGGCTAATGCGGAAAACTCTAAAATTTGCATTCTATTTAATGGCCAGCAGATGGCAACAGCGGTGGTTGCAAAGAGAAGTTCAATGCTATAGAAGTCTATGAGAAAATGACCCTACTTTCCCACCTGATATTTCAACAATGATTTACCAGTATCTACCGCAAGTTTCGAGTCTCCTTCGACATATCATAATGTTCATTTTTGTAAATTATGGTCCCAAATAGACTAGAATAAAGGGTAAAGCCAGAATATGCTTTAGGGGCGTGGTTATCCTCTGGCCCTTGTCAGATACGGTCAGATACGGTTTATAATTTTTTGCTGTACACATTTTAAATTAGCGTCTTGGAGGGACAAAAATTTTGTTATGGAGGGACGAGTGACATTCAAAAGCTATCTATGCTATATTAAAGTAAAAATAACCTTGGATACTCTTGAACAAGCATGAACTTCATTAATAGCAAGTATCCAACTGGTCTTTGAACCATTAGGATTCTCTATGGAGTTAAATTACTGTCAAAACCTAATATACAAACAGAACGTTTAACAAATGGACTATGATTCAATAACAAACACAATGTGATTTGCAAATACAAAACTGATTCATGTGCAAACAAAGTGTGGTTTGCAAATACAAAACACCATTAAAAAAAATGTATACCGTTTTACAAATACAAAACGTACCTATCACAAATACACGGCTTTTAAATTCGTACGAAAAAATTTTTTCATTCAAATACAAAAAAATCACGTGACTTGTCACGTTTATATCGGTGATATGGTGGTGCAGATTTTTTCACAAATGTCCAAAGGATTTGCAAACAAATGTCCTAGCCAAGTTATTCACCCTCCTCAACAGCAGGTGGCGTTATGAGTCCATTTCCTACATTTCTCGCTTGCAAAACACCGGAGGCTGTCTTGAAAGAATGGGTTAATATCTCACCAGCCACAGTGCAGAAATCAAACTAAAGATTTTGAAGGCAAAGTGTGGGCCGACTCTTGATACTAAATATCACCTTATGCAAGGGTTTCTGAAATTTGCATACCACCTTCATAAACATTACAGTTCCTGAAAACAGAGCTTCTCAGCTTTCATTTGATGCATGATACATGTGGTTTGTTGCAAATTTTTTTTTTCACACCTGTGGACCATTTGCCCCCATTCCTCAATATTAGTGATAAGAAAAATGGTCTCAGTGCCCCAACAGCCCAACTAGATACTTGATACTAGGAATTCTATACAAGATTATGGCATTACTGTGGCTTCCAGTTTACAATTAAATTTTACGTCAGCCATTTTTCCATTTGGTTGTTTTTGCCTTTATGGACACGTTTATTGAAAGTCGTTACAAACTAGGGCAGGTCATTCAGGTTTAACAAGTTCAAGAAAAATAACCCAACAGATTTCAGTTCCACTTTTACTTCTAATAATTCATCTTAACAGGCTGGGCAGTATCACCCACCCTTTGCTCGGAAACAGTTAACAGGACTGCTACACCCAGAAACATCCCAAAAAAACTGCAGAACTAGACAGAGGATGATTGTGGAGGACAGGAGGGTATACCTGTAAAACTATAGCATTCTCCTCATCAGCAAAATCAACAGGGAACTACTTTAGTTCCACAATGCTCACACCAACTTTAATCCATCTCTAGGCGCCCTCCATATGCACCAGAAACAATCTGAAGCGTGACATAATTCCCATCAACACTGTTGGTTGTTACCTCCGCCAAGGAGGTTATGTTTTTCTTCCATTTGTTTATTCATTTATTTGTCTGTCTGTTAGCAGGATATCTCAAAAATGGTTGCATAGATTTTAACCAAACTTTGCAGGATGTTACAGTAGCACAAGAGGAACAAGTGATTAAGTTGAGGCATATCTAGGCCAAAGTACAGCTGAGATATAGGCTAAAGTACAAATCCAGCTATGCTGGCGGAGGCATGGGCTCTCGCCAGCTCTAGTTACATTTGGAAAGGTTAAATATGACCAAGTGGTGATGCAACACAAAAGGTTGCAAATGTTAACCAATACGGTTCATCCTCTTTGCGCTGGGAATGAATAAAATAAGTTTCAGGTGATTCCTAAAAAAACTGTTCTCGTTATCATGCCAACAAGTAGCACCTGCAGTGGCAGCATCCAAGGTGAATCCATAATGTCCCTGAAAACTCAGACTGGGGATATTATAACAAATGCTGCTAAAACGAAAGTGAATTTGGCAAAGGTGTGTAGAGAGATATTGCAAGTATCACAGATATGAGCGTGTCATAGGTATTCACATTGCTTGATTATTTACAAGGTGAACATCCTGTTCAGTTTGCCTTCAATAAGAACAAATGAGTCACTGAACACAACACTATTGCCCAAGCAAATGGACAAAGTATTACTGAATCAGACAAGTTTTGGGATTGGCCAGGGTGTAGATGGTGGACAATGATTGGCTCTTACCAGCTCTCCAGTCTCGGGGTTTCGAACGCTTTCCCGCTCGAAGTTGAATTTCCCCTTCTCATCCTGAACACAGATAAGATGGCAAATTTATTTGAACACCAAAATATTCTGCTCATACGCTTAATAGTTAAGCTTTAACCCCCAGGTTTATCCCAATTAAGAATCACCAACCGCATTCAAAAGAACATTCTCAGAATATCCAGCAGTATCAAAGCCAGACCAGTACATTTTATATTGCGAAATCCAGCCCTGCTCACCTGGACAAAGAGCTTCCCACTACCGTGACCCAGAAGCTCATGAAGCCCCACCTGCACCTCAAAAGATGGACCCTTCCATTTAATGAACAAGTCCTGCGGAGACAAGAATACAGACTGTACCATTTTCCTATGGGAGGGGGGGGAAACGGGGCTTTCAATAATCAATTGTCACTCTTTACGGTGCCAGATAATTTGTAATAAAAAGGTTAAACTATTTTCCAGACAAGCTCACAAATGTGAAATGTTGAATAAGGAAACAGCTCTGGAAATGGCTGGCAAACGGACAAACACATGGAGACGAACAGAAAATAAGGAACCTTGTCATTTTCCTCCAGAAAGGTGAGCTTCTCCTTCTGTGTGGTGTATGCTACGGCCAATACGTTTCCCAGCGACACATTCTTGAAACCCTCCGTCTGACGAATATCATCGTCTGAAACAGAAGACGCGCCCCCTAAGTTCTAACTGAAATCCGTGGCTCGAAACTGCCAGATTAACCCCCCCACAAAAAGCATTCCTCAAAGATGAAACCCTAAAGCACACATTCACCATCTGACAACTGGATGGGTGATAATTTACCAATCACAGATCACGCCAGTTAACAGGCAGATAATGCAAATTGGTCTCCATTCTGACACTTGGCTGCTTGCTTCTGCATGCAACCTGTAGCATGCTGCCAGTGTAAACCAATTCCCCCTGCATGCATGTTCTCTGCAGTTACTCCGAAACCACCCCAGCTCATCAGCCATGAGTTGATCAAATTAGTTTTTTTAAATGCAGCACAGCGGATCAATGAAGAGCAGCATCACCTAACAGCAAGAAGGTTCTGGGTTTCAACTGACTAGACCCTTGTTGTGTTGGTAGCCACATTATCAACTCTTGCTTGTGTGTGGATAGCTGGAGGAGTAGCAGAACAGTCATTCCCACTAAAGATAACTTTCTTGCCGCTTCGCAATAAACCTGAACTATGATGGCAGTGGCCCAGACCGAACCACAGAATATTAGAAAATGAACGGATGGGGAAACCCTGTTGAGAGGACTCCATACTGGACGAGGTGGGGGGGTTTAGCGGGGCTCACAGTTGGGGATGTTGATGCCTGCAGGAATGCCGCTGCCGGCGAAGGTGAGCACGTCGAGCGAGGTGAAGTCCGGCCGCAGGAAACGGTCCTTCTCGAAGGTGGTCGGCCAGGGGAGTTCTGGGAGGAGGACCTCGGCCGAGTCAACGAGCTTCGCGAAGCGAGCGCTCATCGTCTTATTCACCACTGCTACAAACCCTGCGGGAGGGGGCAGAGGAGGAAAGTAAAATCAATCCCCTTCCAGACCAGGTATAACCACTTTTAAGATGCAAACAATCACGTTTTAACAATGAGGCTTGAAAGCGTTTGCTGAAAGGCTGCAATTCTTAAAGCTGTTCAATATTGAATCGCAATAATTAACTACCCCCATGGGCAGTTCGTTTTTTTTTTTGAACTACACTTTCATACCAGATGCAGTCTTGACCCAACAGCAGCCAAACGTCAGAGGCCATGTGAGATACTTCAAGGAAAGAAACTTCACAGAAATCAGTAACTATCAGTGACATGCAGAAGGTGCAAGATGGTCTTTACGTCCTCTGACAGCAGTTAGCCTCGTTATGCCCAAAAGGTCATCGCATAGCCTAAGCCATTCCAGAAAATGCCTATAGATTCCAGATTCAAGTGCCAGTGTAGCCACAAGAACATCAGTGCAACTGTTGGGCCCTTGAGTGAGGCCCCTAAACCCACATTACCCCAGAGGGGAATGACTCCTAACCAAGTCTAACCACCAGTAACTTTAGACAAGCATTAGCTAAATAACTTGTGTACTGCACTTTGCTCCAAAACAAAAATGGCGTCAAGGAATTTACTGTACCTTCAAACTCCCCACGGGAGCCGAACGGGTCCCTGTAACTCTCGATGAAGCCGATGTAGCTATGGAGACAAATAGAGGAGGAACCAATCAAGAACAGAGGAACAGCAAACACAAGGGGAGCCAATCAGGATGCTGCAGCTTCCCTGCCCCATCACAACATTAACTAATCAGTGCTTATGGTGGATTCTATTCCACCTACATAGCAATTACGTCACTGATTGGCATAAATAGGCTGGAAATGTTTGAATAATGGATAACGATAAATACAAACACAGTAAAAATGCTCTCTGTAGAACAGCTCTCTCTATCCCAGCACTCACAACAGCCCGGGTGGCTCTAGAAGTTAGCTCTCTCTAGAGGCTGCCTCTCTCTACAGGAAAGCTCTCCCTGAGCTGGCGGGTTAGCGCTCTCGGTTAAGGCACCGCATTTGCGGAGCAGTGGTGAACATCACAGTGCGGGTTCGATCCCTGGTCGTTAACAACCGGCAGTGGTCAGCAGCTTTTTCAGAGCAGCGCATGACTGGCTAAAAGCGCTGCAGGGATGCAAATTGGGAAGGGACTGCTGGGAAGGGATATTAAAAATGGCTGCTTTGTTCGTTGCTCAAGCGCCTCCTGTTGGGCCAGCCGGGCGCTCGTCAGTGTGATTCTAAGCTTGCTCATGTTCGGGTATCCTCCGCCCTCGTTCTGAACTTGCGAAAGTTTCGACCAATCAGCATAAAGATACAGGGGCGGACAGGCGTGTGCTTCGGAGGAGAGCCGCAAACAGTCTCTCTCCCCAGAGCTGGCAACAAGGGGTCGCATACGGGCAAGACTTGTATATAGTTCTCGAGCTGGGCATTCCAGATTCGGGTGGGATTGGAGATGGCAAATTTAAAAAAAAAAAAAAAAAAAAAAAAAAAAAAAAAAAAGGAAAGCTCTCCTTATAGGAAACCTCTCTCTACATGACAGTTCTCTCTCAGTTCAACCTCTCTCTCGCAGCAGCGCTCCCACCTCTCCACTATGGGGCCTTTGTCCCTAATCCAGTGCCGGGAGCCCTCTTTGTGCGCATCCACCGAGCCAAAGGTGAAGCAGCGGCTGTACTCCTCCAGCATCCGCACCTGGCTCTCATTGGCTGCGTACGCCTGGGGGAGGGAACAGAGGGGCCACTGACTTACTGTCAACCAATCAACCCATTCCATTTCTGAATGAATTTGTACACAGTGATCACATGCGAAACACTGAGCAGTGAGATCCACATTTTTAGTGTTTGACTACACATCGAAAACTGGAATACAGTGTTAGACCGACTAAATGAGTCTTTGTCCCAAGACTTATAGAGCCATTATCAGTTGTGTGGGCCTGAGGTAGAGAGGGATGGAGAAGGAGAATTCTGGATTCTTGCTTTTTCTGCTCTCCGACTTCATACAGTACCAGTCAAAAGTTGACACACTTTGCCAATGTCACAGCACTCTTTTTTAGAGAAATTTAACCAGATGAACTTTTCTATATAATCTCAAATGGAATCTGGTAAGATGTTAACAGTCAGAAGTTAAAAGAGAAGAATTTACTGGTTGGAATAGTGTCCAAAATTTTAGAATTCTCAAAGAAGCCATATTTTGCAAAGTAAGCAGACAAACAAGCTCTTTCCATTTTCCAACAGCCAAATTAAAGACAAGCTGTTTTGGAACTTATTGGGCAAAAAAGTCAATGAAAAGCAAACCACAAGTGCAGCACATCTTTGGGAACTTAGACGGCCGCTCAGCAGCAAACTCATTATAGCCATATAACTGCTCTAGTAAATAAAAAAAAAAGTGAGTATGCTCTGTAAATATGACAGCAAATGCTGGTTATTTGATTTAAGAATTAGATTTTTTTTTTTTTTTTTGCAAAACAAACTGTGCCCATTTCTTTATTTAACATGTCTTGTAAGAAAAAATGTGGGTATGTCCAAACTTTTGACTGGTACTGTATCAACTGGAAAATACATTTTTACACACAGTTGATGTTCCCAAAAAAAACAGTAATAAAATAAAACAAACAAACATCACAGCAATGGAACTGCTGAAGCTTAAGACAGAACAGAGCCCAGTAACTCACTTTGGCTTTCTCCAAATTTTCGCTGACTTTCTTCATGAGCGGGGCGTAGTCTCCTCGCCGAACCACGAACACCGAGTCCCCGTACTCGTACTTGCCACACCTGGTCTCACCCTCGCCATCCACCGGGCAGTCTACAAACCCAGCAAAAACAAGTATTTCCACTGTGTGACCGTACACAATCTCCCTCTCCCAAAGTACGGCTGCCCTGATTTTAGCGTCATTGCCATTATGCGAGCCAACTGCTATTATTCTCCACAATAGTCTGTTTGCGTATTGTCATGTTTCCTCCCACAATATCACGCCTGAGCCGATTTGTCGAATAAAAAAAAAAAAAAAAAAAAGGCACAGAATGTAAATGAATCCGAGAAACCGTCTGGAGAATCTCCATACCAATCAATATGCAGAACTCACCATCCCAAACAATGTGCACAACCCTTCCCTACAACCCGAAGAGGATTTTTTTCGCTTGAATGTCCAAATATAAACACAACAGCACCAGTATGAAAACGCTGTTTAGTTTGACTAGTGGCAGGCTTTGTGCTGAAGTTGTCCATTATAATCCATGTCCTATTCTCCAGTTAATTTGTTTTAATTTACAAACGCTAAAAGACAGACAGAATTTTATTTCAAATTATTTTACAAGTCCTCTTTACAATTTGTTTCTATTTTCAGTAAGTGGCTCTTGTTTCTCATGAGCTGTGGATTTTATTCAAGTTTAAACAACTAGATACATGCAGCTATTTAACATTTGATACAGTGGTGGTATGAAAGCAACAAAACAAAAAAAAAAAAAAAAAAAAAAAAGGACAATTAAATTGCTAGTCACAATTATTTGTGCGACAATAATCGTCTACCAAATTTTTCATAACCATGACAGCCCTAACTTTAAGCTATTCATCTCCATACAGACACTTCATAAAATCACGACTCATTCATGCCTTCTGGATAATTTCACGATCTATTCTGGTTTTGCCAGTTACTCAGGATGATGCTCGCGCCCTCTTAGGGTAATGTACTTATTTTCCTAGATTTTACTTCATAGATAATGAAACTAATGCACACCTAAAAGTGGATAGGTGCGTAGGAGAAGACTCAAGTTCGACTAAATGTGAAGAAACAAAAAGTCCGCACACAGTCCTCTCGCTTGCAATACTTTATTCAATACGCAACGTTGCGCGTATTGAATAAAGTATTGCAAGCGTAGAGGACTGTGTGCGGGACTTTTTTGTTTCTTTTGATTTTACTTCAGAAAACTGAAGTACTCAGGAAAACGCTTTTCCAGATTCTTGTGCGACAGCTTGGCAGAAATGCAGGTGCTCTCAGACAGCATAGATATTTCAGCGGTCAGAAAAACGAATTAGGCGATTAAAGCAGGGAGAAAAGCACATTTGATAAAACAGGAATGAGCGACTCCAGCCCTGAAGGGACACATTCTCTGCAAGTTTCAGCATCTTCCTTAAGACCAGCAGCCAATTAATGCCAGATTAACATGGTGTGTGGACTCATATGCGAGTCAAGGAGTTAAGGGTCCCCCAGTACGTCGCCAGGTGCACAGCCACTTAGTTATTACAAGCCATTTCAAAATCTTTCCCCTCGACATCATGCGGGGAAGTAACCAACCAGAGGCAAGAAGAACTGATCACCTTCAGCCAAGCAGTCAATCAGATTTCATTATTCTGGGCGGTCACTCCCCCTCGTGATGTCAGGGAAGGAGAGATTTTGAACTGGCTCATAATGGTTAATTATCTGTGCACCTGGTAGCATAATAGGGGACCTTTTAAATTAAACTCCATCAAGGAAATTAACCATGAACGAGCAGACACTACTGTGGCCAGCCAGGACGGGGAACTGGCCCTTGAGGATCGGGATGGCGGGGGAAGGGCAGGGGCGAGGGTCTCACCTGCTTTTTCTGCAGAAGCCAGCCGCACCTGGTAGCAGCGCTTCCCCTCCGCCATGGCCTCTTTGAACAGGCGGGTGTTGTAGGCACTCAGGTTCTGCAGCATGGGCAAACACACCAGGAGGACAAACCCACTTTCACAGGGAACACGTTTGCTAACACATCCGTATATATTCCCATCTCACACAGGAAAGACCACAACCCACAAAAAACACCTCATTCTGTAAATATAGCGCATATCTGGATATGCTGGTTTGGTCACCAATACAATTATGCAACATACGTATTACTTGCAGTATTCCACACTATTACAGCCCCATTAGCAATTCAAGGACTTAATCAAGTTTGTAGTAATAGTTGTAGTAGCACAACATAACTTGAAATGCAACCAGTTCCAGTGGGGAGATTTGAGGTGTCATAAACTCATCTTTAGCAGCACAAAAGCAGTGTAAAGCTGTGTGCATCATCTATAAAAACACAAGTGACACGCATGTCTGTGGTATCCCTCCATAAGTTTCAGCACCTTCAAGTCTTACTAAATGCAATTTGTGTCATTAGGCACTCTGAATAAGAGGATCTGCTAAATGGCAGTAATGTACAGTAATATGTTTTTTTTCTCCAAACCTTTGAGTCCAGGAACTTCTGGGCGAGTTCAGCATCTTCCAAACTGCAGTTCCCTGAGAAGTAGGTGGTGATCCCCTGTAGAGGGTCATCACAAAATTCATCACACATAACTGGCAAAAAAAGGTCTCACCCTTCAAATGCCCGTGAATTGCACTGTATAGCCTGTAAGAAAAAATACGACCAGGACTTACCTTGTCCCCCAGCCCCAGCTGTTTCTGTTTGTCCTCCAGAGAGTACATGAGATGGGCACAGCTGTTCCACAGGGCCTCCATCTCCGTGGGGTTCTCCTGGAAGGCCTGACTCTGCCATACCAGAGCCTTCAGTTTCTCCTACGAGACAGGGAGGGTACAGTCAGCACTCAGGCATTCAACAGGCAACCACACTTTACCCAGTCATATGCTGGCAAAGGACTTACCTTTGGAAGGTTTGGAATGAACTTCGTGTCACCAAATGACTTGTAATTTCCCATGTTGGCGTACAGCCCAGCAGCATAAACCAGGAAGGCCTAAACGAATAGAAAATGAAAGTTCACCTCTATACTCCAGCTTGGTTATAGAGATCGCACATCGCTTCATATGTCAGAGCGATAGTTGGAGTCTTCGGCCCATAACAGTACGCAATCTGACAGGGTATGTGACTGAAAGACTGCGTGGTTGCGCACCTGATACTCATCGGAGCTCAGCCCAGCGGCAGTGGCGACAGTCTCCAGCTGTGCAGGCGTCTGTCCGCGGAACAGCTTCTGCAGCAGGGTGTAGATGGATGCGGACTCCGGCGAGGTCTGCAGCAGCACCACCAAGCCCCCATACCAAGCCGCTCGGGAGAGGTAGTGGGCGTACAGCTGCTCTTTTGGAGTTAGCTGCCGAAAAGCCTCTGCGCAGTCCAGCAGTGAGATCCCAATGTCATTGGGGAGGTAATATTGTGAATCCACCATGATGCAACGCCGATTCTGCCAAACACCTGCTGCACAAAGTGCGAGAGAAACGAATCAACACGTTGTGATCACACGGATATTTGCATTTCGGCTCTGCCATCGAAAACTAGACTGTCGCGAAACCTAATATGTCCGACGAGCACAAGCGTTAAAAGACTCACTGATCAGGTGAAATGTTCGGTCTGAAATGAACACAACTATTGTTTTCTAGAAGAAAGGTTACTTGTAAGACAAATTCTCCCAGCTCAATTCCAAATGTCAAAATACAAGATTACTCGACTCTTCCGTGGCCGCACATCACAGAAACTGTAAGCGAAAGCAAGATCAACTGCTGAAATCAGATCCTGTAACTTTATATATACTTAGCTTGCAATCTAGCTCGCAATGTTGCCCTGTTTTGATAAGAATACAAAATGTTCTTCAACTGGGAGTGCGAATCATTTTTAGAATATTAACGGCACAAGCAAATCAATCGCTCTGCCAGCGTTACCGGTACAATCACTAAACATATGCGGCTAGCTAGCTAACGTTAACGTGGTTCAGCAGAACTAAGTTTTGCCGGATTATTCATAAGGAGTATTGCAGAGGGCTGTTGTGTCTGGTATTTCCTAAAAGTTAGGGGAATAGCTCGGCTTGTTCATCCACATTCAAAACAGGAGTTAAAGGTGAACAGTGAAATTATCTCAAATGTCATTACCTTGCCGACTGTGCAGCTATTCCCAGTCCGAGTTCGTCGATTTCTTTGCACAAACTGCACTCTCACCCTTTACCGTGTACTTCCTCATTTCATTCATTGCCAGCTCCGCCCCCAAGCCAATCCAATGGTCGTTACAATAACAGACATGTGTCTTAACCTATCCAAGAGGTGGAACTATCACACTCGAAGGAAATGCAACGAAATTGACCAATAAGGGTGAAAAATTCCAAAAGTATCTGGCTGTAGCAGTCAGCAGCATTCGGCGAGCTCCGCAAGGGGACCTCCACTGTGGGGACGGAGACCATGTGACCATCATTAAAAGTCCAGAAATTATATTACCGATACAAGTCCAGTTATCAACACAAACTTACGGTCTGACGCTGGAGACCCGGCCGCATTACTTGTGCAGAAAACGAAGAAGCGGTTTAACGCAAATGGTGAAGGATGGAAAATAGGTTTTTTGACCAGACAAAGCCGAGGCCGTGACGTGGTGTTTTACTATTCGCAATAATTTCATTATGACCTATTGGCATGCTATTGTACAGCCATGGTATAACGGTTTGTTGGGATGATGTTGTTAGGTTATGTTTGCGATGTTCTGACTCATGCTTATGACATTTCTTAGCCTTAATTACGACTTGATGTCATTTGAGCTAATGAGTAATAAGCACGGGCTGTCACTGCTGTTGAACCACATCGTTCGATGCTCTATAGCCTATATTTAGAGGTCAAATGTACAGGTTTTAATCACAACGAAATTTTGAAGCAGCGTGGTGCAAACTGAATACTAAGCTCAAAATTTCACTTTAACACGTTGACTGCCAGGTAATGGCGGGTCAGGGCCAGCGCCAGACTTGAAAATTCGGGGGAAATTATCCATCCCTTTATTGACAACAATTGGTCCTGGCTAATACTAGATGGTTTTCCTTTATAAGCACGTTTTCTAATTCAAGAATAATCAAGTGGCAATTGAAGACCACGGCTTCTCTCTCCCCATGCGATCTAACAGCAAATAATGGGCTACATTCAGTGCAGAAAAATAATTGAATTATAATTAGGTCTATGCACAGGCACTCAGCAACGTTTTTTTTTTTTTCCAGCAAGAGCGGCATTTCAGAACTCATTTGCGAATGAAGGTAATTACTGGCAAGTACCTACACCTGTTTTTGCAACACGGTCCAAGAACTTGCTGTAAAAATAGCCAGCTGTTAGACTGGAAAATGAAAACGGAGGAAACCACGTATACTTGTCACCAGAATTACCTTCATTCGCGAAGAGTTCTGAAATTCCGCCCTCGCTGGAAAAAAAAATTACCATTGCTGAGTGCCAGTGCATTGACCTAATTATAATTCAATTATTTTTCTGCACTGAATGTAGCCCATTATTTGCTGTTAGATCGCATGGGGGAGAGAAGCCGTGTCTTCAATTGCCACTTGATTATTCTTGAATTAGAAAACGAGCTTATAAAGGAAAACCATCTAGAATTAGCCAGGACCAATTGTTGTCAATAAAGGGATGGATAATTTCCCCCGAATTTTTCTGGCGCTGGCCCTGACCCGCCATTACGAGTTATCTCGTAGTTGGCAGTCAACGTGTTAATGCGCTCTGGTAAAGAAGTCATTTGGCATGTCTTGCGTATTTTTCACAGCTCCAGAAGTTCAAACTTTTCCCCGGAGCCACTCGGAAACTATCGCTACCTGAAGTCACGCGCGTCAAACAGACTTGACGATAACAGACTGAACAGAGCTTCTTACTCTTAGTCTTGTGTTGTACTATGATGGCACAAAAAAGCAATGGTTTTGATCCGCATCATTAATTAAAAAAGTAAATTTCTCTGAATTCCATCCCCTGTATTCGCTTTTTTCTTCTTCTCCAAATTTCTGTTGTACGCAATGCAAGCTACTGCTTTTAGAACAGCTAAGCCTGTAAACACAAATCTGTGGTGTTTCAAGAGAATTTCGCAAACGCAGTTATGGAAACTTCACACAAACTGTCAAGTCGTCTTTCCGATAACTCTTTCGGTTACCTTTACATGGACTTTCAGTGGCGTAGCCAGAACTGAAAATTGGTGGTACCCAGAACAGTGTCAGCGCCAGAACTGAAAATTGGTGGGGGGCGGCACACACACAGACACCTCCCTTAAAATAATGATTAGTCCTGACTTTAGCTCAATCATTTTCTAAATTAACAATACATTTATCGGAAAGCACTCCAAACTTTCAGGCGTTGCTAGTTCTCCCCGTTAAAGTAAGGCGACTACCATTCATTTTGAAAGCGCACTTTGGTGCATTTTTACCAGCGTGATTGAAAATTGCACAACAGTGGTGCACTAAATGTAAGAAACCCTTGCATAAGGTGATATTTAGTATCAGTAGTAGGCCAACCCTTTGGGTATGATTTTTAGTATGATTTCTGCACAGTGTCTGGCGGGATATTAACCCATTCTTTCAGGATAGTCTCCGGTGCTGTGCCATTAACAGATCTAGGAAATTGGCTCACCGCGCCACCTGCTGTTGAGCAGGGTGAATAACTTGGCTAGGACATATGCGAGAAAATCCTTCGGACAAACGTGAGGGAATCGTCACGACCATATCAGCGATAGAAACGTGCCAAAAGTCACGTGATTTTTTGTGCTTGCAGGAAATATTTTCTGCATGAATTGAAGCGTAGGCTTATTAGAAATACATTGTGCATACGACAATTTACCACGACGTCTCAGCAGTAATAGACCCCTTAGCAAAAAGTAGTATACTTGAAATTCATTTTGTTAAGTATACTTGAGTATAAGTATAGCAAGTATACTACAGCCCATGTACTTGTGGTGTACTAGAAAGTATACTAATTTAATACTTCTTCGGACTAAATTGGAACATTTTTAAGTTTATAAAAGTATACTTTTAAGTATACTTCAAGTTTAAGCAAAATAAACTGAAAGTACCCATCTAGTTTACATCTAAGTTTTATTCTATACTGCAAGTACACTACAAGTGAACTTTTTAGTATACTGTGAGTGAACTAGTTGTATACTTCTAGCATACTTTTCAATTTATGAATGTATACATTTAAGTATACTGCAAGTAAACTTACAGATATACTGCTAGTTTATTAGTTGTATACTTCTTGTAAACTTTTCATTTCATGAAAGTATACTGTGAGGTATACTGCTAGGAAACTTAAAAAGTGTCATTGGATGTTTAATGTCCACATTGAGTCAGAACTTCAGGTTCACATCTCATTGGACAGACAACATCCTCATCACTGCACTGGAGTATTGTGTATCATTCCACCAGAGGGAAGAACCCAACTTATTGGCCCACCAACACCTGCTCCAGCAGTAACTCATTTTCTCAGGTAGTCTCCCATCCAAGCACTAACCAAGCCTACACTTGCTTAGCTTCAACCACACAGCTGGAGCAGATCAAGTTGTGGTATGGTTGCTAGTTTTAAAACTAGCACAGACATTTCATTGTCACTATGTCAGATAGCACTGAAGTTCCAGTCTTCTTAACCTCATGTTTGAAAATACTGTGAACATTTATCTGTGAATCTGCATATAATGGCCAGCTAGATTGAACTGATATCTCAACTAAAACACAGCAATGTTTGGTACAGGTACAATATGCAGGGCTTTGATGCCCACACTCTTGTTTAAAAATGATTAAATCATTTATTAAACAGAATGTACCATCTTTCAAGTATTACAGCACTGCTGCATGTTTTCTTTAGTCAGTCATATTTTTGACTGTGATACAGAACTCCATTAACCAAAAAACAGCTCATCGGTGTACTCATTTGGAATGTTTCATCAGCCTTTGCTTGAGTCCTTCAGCCTACTGGTCAGGCTGAAGGCATTGCTAATTAATATTTTATGCATATTTCTGGTTCTATATGAGAGAAGGAGGTATTTTTTTGTTTTGAATTGGGATTTCAGTAAGAGTTGCCATTGCTGTGTTCTTATACTTTGGCATCCAATACAATATTGTGTTTGAAAATTTAATTTATAAAGGAATCAATTTTGTTCTCAATCCTGAGTATGTGTTTCATTGTAAATTCTTATAAGTACCTTCATCTGTAAATTAAAGCAGAGTGCACTTAAGCATTGTCTACTAGTAGAGTACATGAGGTAACCTATCGTCTACTTACGTTAAATAATATCTGAATAGCAACAGTAATATATTTTAGATTGCAATAATCATAAGCTGTGAGTATGATGTTAAGTTAGCTTAAAGAAGACTTTGAAGTATACTTGCAGTTAAAAAAAAACAAAAAACTTTTAGCTCCCTAGAGGGCTTGAAGTATAGAACTAGTGGACTTGTAGTCTACCTATAAGTTTACTTGCAGTATACTTCAAAGTGTACTTTCATGAACTAAAAAGTTGGCTTGAAGTATATGACAAGTAAAGTTGTAGTACATCTGAATTTACTTTCAGTATACTTCAAAGTATACTTTTATAAATTAGACATTGTGCTAGAAGTATATAACTAGTGAACTAATAGTTCATCTTTAAGTTTACTAGCAGTATACTTCACAGTATACTTTCATGAACTGAAAAGTTTACTAGAAGCATACAACTAATAAACTAGCATTATATTGGTAAGTTTACTTATTATGCTTTTATAAACTAGAAATTGTGCAAGAAGTATATAACTAGTGAACTAATAGTTCATCTTTAAGTTTGCTAGCAGTATACTTCACAGTATACTTTCATGAACTGAAAAGTTTACTAGAAGTATACAACTAATAAACTAGCAGTATATCTGTGAGTTTACTCACAGTATACTTAAATGTATACTTTCATACTTTCAGAAAAGTATGCTAGAGGTATACAACTAGTTAAGTCACAGTATACTTAAAAGTTCACTTGTAGTGTACTTGCCGTATATGTTGCTTAAACTTGAAGTATACTTTTTTTTGTAAGAGTATGTATCAAGTCTGTCAATACTGGAATAATTGTCAAATTTGTTCTCAAATAAAATCAGACAAATGTTTATCTGTTTTTGTGTGGGTTAATAACACTGCATAAAAATCCAGTTCAGCTCAAGCCATGTGCTGTTTACTCTGCTATGCTGCCCCAAAGCTGACTTGTTACTGCAAATGTACATGTGGAATATGTAAGTCCATGACATAGTAAAAACTGAGTAAAAATATAGTGCAGTATACTTCAAAGAAGCCAATATGTATGGTAAAAAATATTTTAATGTGCTTATTCTTTTGATAGTAGCCTAACTGCAAGCCAGTATACTTGAACATTAGGCATGAATATTTTAATACTTTGAGATATACTCAAGAAAAGTATAATAATCAAGAGTTTAGGGACAAGCAGTAGCCAAATATACTTAGACTTTTCAGTGTACTTTTCAGTATAAGCTAAGTATACTTAAGTAATACTTTGCTATGTATATCTCTGATAAGTACATCAAAAGTAAACTGAAAGTGTACTCTCTTATTTTTAGTTTAGAAGAAGTATACAAATAGCACACTTGAATAAACTTCTTTTTTCGTAAGGGAACTGAGATGCACCCCGTGTTGCTTCAGCCGGACCCTTCTCAAAAAATCTGCACGCCTCCGCAGTTCTTGCATTTTCTCTCGCCGAAAAAGAATCAAACTACAATGTCCTTTCAACCAGTGGTTCTCAAACTCAGTCCTGGGTCCCCATATGTATGCTGGTTTTTGTTCCAACCACAATTACGATCTTAGGATTTTAACAAGCTGTTGGTTTGTCCTAATTGGGTGCATTTATGTTTAGAGCCGTTATTTTTCCTCTTAAGCCACATTTGACAAATCTATACATGCCATGAAGAATAAAAATTTCGTGCCCACATTGAGATATATTAGAAACTATAAGTAACTGCAGAGGGAAACAACCAAACATTTAATCAACGTAAACAATCAATAGGTTCCTCATTAGTGAAACTGTCGACAAATGGTTGCAAAAACTAAGAATTTAGTTGGCCAACAGTAGAGTCACTCCTGTTTTGTTTCATGTTTAATTTATTAAGTTCAGCAAATTATTTGGAAAGAACTGAAGAAAAAAAAAACACCTGTGTTCAGCAACCTATTTGGAGCTTACTGATTTTCTCAGTCTAATTCTATCTGTTTATTTTATTTATTTATTTTTTTATTTTATTTTATTTTTTTTAACCAGAAAATCCTTACAATGTAGAAAAAATAAGCACAATATGTTCAAAGGTTTTTACTCTTCATGGCACAATAAATTTGTCCATCACGATGTGGCTTAAGATGGTAAATAACTGCTCTAAACATGGAATCCACCTAATGAAGACAAATCACCCAGCTTGTTAAAATCATAAATCGTTGTGGTTGGAACAAAATCCAGCAAACACAGTGGGGCGCTATGACCGAGTTTGTGAACCGCTGCTTTAAACCATAGATACTTGAACGGCTAGCTGCTCTTGATCTTGTGCTATTCGACTGCAAATCTATCGTTCGAGACCTGTGCTAATACCTACAGCGATTATAGTTTGCTCATCTGATGAACCAAGGTTCTGTACGAAAGGTCCGACATGAAGGCTCTTCACGTAACACTCGAAGGCTAGTTCAATGAGGCAATGAATGTGAGAGGAACACCATCCATCTCATAAAAAAGGAAAAAAATCTTTATGTACTATTAACCTGCGAACAATCCCAAGATTAGAACTCGCGGTACTATCACTGAGCAAGTTCAGTAATCTCAAAACTGTATGAACATCGGAAACAAATTTAGACCCTCATGGACGATTATCCCACCTCTACCGGAAGCTCCGGGGGTCTCCTGGAACTTGGCATGTGCCTGATACAGGTGACATCTCCCACATAACAGCCATCTCCAGCACCGGTAGAACCGCCGTATAGGAATTGACATAATGTCTTATTGCTGCAGAGGAACTGGGCAAACTTGGCATGCGGGGGACATGAAGCCGGCGAAAGTACGGGGAATTACCCTTGGTCGCGCTATGTGTGCTCCGCCCCCTCCCCCTTGTCTTTGTCACTGTCCGAGTTGCTGAGCCCTCGATGTACACTAGCGGAACAAATTTTTACGGGACACCATGCTAACACAGGTAACAGCCTGCCCATGTTTTCAGAACAGCATTAGTTCTCTGTGGCATGAATTCCGTAAAATATAAAACACGTCTTTGAGCGTTTGGCTCAGCTGGGTATTATTATATGATGTAATTTGTCAGCTACACACTCCTACTGTTCCACCACTACCCAAAAGGTGCGCCATTGGATTCAGTTCTGGTGACAGGGGAGGTCATTTTACTGCATTTGACTGTCATATTCATGAAGCCAGTTTGGACGATTACATCGTGACGTGGTGGCGTATTATCATGTCGGAAAATGGCCATAGAGTCATTCCATGTCAATTCAACAAATGGTTGTTGCACCACTTTCTCAGATCCTCCTCAGATTTTTGGAGAGCATTATTTGGGTAATTTTATGAACAAATGCAAAGTATTATGGTGATACATATATACAGAACAAGCAGTAATGACCTAATCTGATACCCATAGTTGGTCTAAACTTAACCCTCGCCTAAAATTTTGGGGTGTTAAATTACTGAAAAAAGCAATTCTAGCTCCTTTTACGATGTCAGATTTTTTTTATTTTCAAAACTTTTACTCTTTTGGTGAGAAAAGTATAGAAATGTATGAAAATCAATAAATACTGGACTGTGGAATTTCCCTAAATGTCCTTATTATATCATGGGCGACTTTATTTTGGGTCTTACTTACCTATATTCTATGGCTTATTCTTGTGAAAAGACATTGTAAGGATAAATTTTCTTCTTTACTAATGAAAGTTGCATAAGATAAAAGTTTTAAAACATTGAAGTAAAGCTTAGTTATTGATTTATTGGCCAGTGAAGTCAGGCATAGACCCAAAATAGCCTAATTTTAGGCATCTAAAAGTGCATGTGGGACACGTAGTATGGGGTTCAAATTTTTTTTTTTGGAGGAACTAATATGTGTGAAGTATTTGTGAACTTACTTTCATATTTGTTTCTTGCGCCTGAGATATGCAACAGCTAAGGGGTCATTCCATATGAACTCAACCAAAGTACAAGAATCTTCCATGGTCATCAACTCAGATTTGGCTCAAATTTATTTTGGGAGTACCTCTACATTCATAATGAACACATGCAAAATTTTAGGGTCCTACTCCAAGGGGTTTCCAAGATATGGCCCCTAAAAAATCGAGGGCCATGCCCAAGCGAATCGTAAATGTTAATTTATAGGGATTTTGGAGGCCAATATCTTTGGAACAAATCATAGGTATGGGCTGAAAAAAAAATACTATGCAGGGTAATTTGGGTTCAGGCTTTCAGAATCTCTTGTCAAAATATATCTATCTCTTTTAATTTTCAAGATATTGGCCTCTCAAATATGAACATTTTTATTGGTGGAAATCAAAAATTCAGTTTTCAAGGGCCCCCTATGAGGCCAGGATCCCTTACAGAGGCTAAATTGTGCTGGATTCCTTCTATTTGAGGACAGGTCTGTCTGTACAAGGAAGATTGACTGCACCCAAGGCATAATAGTATAGTTAGGAGACCCTGAAAAGGGTCCTAGCTGAAAAAGTCACGTTTTTTATCAATTTTGGATTGGCAAGTTCACCATGTGGGCAGTTACCCATGGTAATGAAACTTGTTCCACATAAATGTATATATCTTGACTTTATTTGTTCAAAATTACAACTTGTTTTCTCATCTCCTTCACTATTTACTCCTTCAACACATTGTGGTGGACAGCACCACATATCTGGTGCAGATGGTGACCTGATTACAGAGAAATTCAAGCAGTTCAAAGGACAGTAATAGTGATGTGATAAGCTGTGCACATATTACATATATTACATTGGTCCTAAGGCAACACTTTGCTCACTGATGCAATATACAACCCTAATTCTGAAATAGTTGGGACGAAGTGTAAATTGTGAATAAAATCAAAATGCAATGACTTTCAGATCACGAGCCACTATGTGATTTACAATAGAACATAGATAACATTTCAAATGTTGAAACTGAGACATTTCACATTTTTATCCACAAAATGAGCTTATTTCAAATTTTCTGGCTGCAACAGGTCTCAAAAAAGTTGGGACACAGGCAAAAAAAGGGCTGAAAAAGCAATTAATATATAAGAGAATCAGCTGAAAAAACATTTAGCAAGTAATAAGTTAACTGGCATCAGGTGTGCAACATGATTGGCTATAAAAGGGAAGTCTTAGAGAGGCTGAGTCTCTCAAAAGTAAAGATGGCCAGAGGCTCTCCAACCTGTGAAGGCTTGCATGAAAAAATTGTGGAATACTTTAAAAATAATGTTCCTCAATGTCAAATTGCAAAGGCTTTGAAGGTTTCATCATCGACAGTGCATAACATCATCAAAAGATTCAGAGAAACTGGAAAAATCTCTGTGCGTAAGGGACAAGGCCGAAGACCTTTACTGGATGCCCGTGATCTTCGGGCCCTCAGACGCCACTGCATCACTCACCGGCATGATTCTGTCATTGACATTACTAAATGGGTCCAGGAATACTTCAAGAAACCACTGCCTGTAAACACAGTCTGCCGTGCCATCCACAGATGCCACCTAAAACTCTATCATGCAAAAAGAAAGCCATTTTTGAGCATGATCCAGAAGCACCGCCGTGTTCTGTGGGCCAAGGCTAATTTAAAATGGACTGTAGCAAAGTGGCAAAGTGTCCTGTGGTCAGACAAGTCAAAATTTGACATTCTTGTAGGAAATCATGGGTGCCATGTCCTCTGGGCTAAAGAGGAGAAAGACCACCCCACCTGTTATCAGCGTTCAGTTCAAAAGCCAGCATTTCTGATGGTATGGGGATGCATTAGTGCATATGGTGTGGGACACTTGCATGTTTTAAAAAGCATCACGAATGCTGAAAGGTATATAAAGGTTTCAGAGCAACATATGCTCCCCTCCAGATGACATCTATTCCAGGGAAGGCCTTGTGTATTTCAACAGGACAATGCAAAACCACATACTGCAGCTATTACAACAGCATGGCTTCGTAGAAGAAGAGTCCGTGTGCTGAACTGGCCTGCCTGCAGTCCTGATCTTTCACCGATTGAGAACATTTGGCACATAATCAAACGAAAAGTCCGTCGAAGGAGACCCAAAACTCTCCAGCAGCTGGAAGCCTGTATTAAACAAGAGGGGGATCAAATTCCAATGGCTAAACTCAAGAAACATGTCTCCTCAATGCCCAGACGCCTCCACTGTGTTAAAAAGAAGAGAGGATGCTACATCATGGTAAACAGGCCCATGTCCCAGCTTTTTTGAGACCTGTAGCAGCCATCAAATTTGAAATGAGCTCATTTTGTGGATAAAATTGTAAAATTTCTCAGTTTAAACATTTGCTATGTGATCTCTCTTCTATTGTGAATAAAATACTGGCTGTTGTGATTTGAAAGTCATTGCGTTTTGATTTTATTCACAATTTACACTTTGTCCCAACTATTTCGGAATTGGGGTTGTATATTAGTTAGACTTCCTAAAAAACGCCTATAAAAACATCTTGTATTTCTCGGTTAAATTGGCCATGAAAGATTCTGGAAATAATGTCCATACTTGAGAGATCAATTTTTCAGATGTTTCTTGTTTTCCAGACTAAGTTTTGTGTTCCTACTCCATGTCCCACATTGGTTTCTGTGCTTAAATATCTATGGTATTTTTCAGTCTGTTTCGTAAATAAGCATTATTTTGAGGTCTAAGAAGACTAGCTGGCTCTTGGATATTTTTAGGTTAGAGGTAACTTTTAAGGTAATTTGAGATATTTGTAAGATAAAAATCTTGTTAGTTATTTAAACTTGTGAAAAAATGCTTTAATTCTTGAAAAATGCCAGTTTCTCCATATGTTTGTATTGCTTTAAGCCACAGAGAAATTTGTGTATTCATTCAAAAATCCTTTTTCTGCTCTCTATTACAGGTGTTTCAACCCTTTAGATCACTTGTAAGTCTATGTCATCAATCAGTTCCTGGTATTATCTTCCAAAATCAGGCCTTTCTACATAAAATGTCAATTTTCGAGTGGGAAAATAGGGATTAAAATATTTTATAATTTGGAAAAGAGCTATCATATGATGTTAAAACTTTGCAAGTAATCTATTCTCATATTGGAAAAGCTAGAAAAAAAATTGGAGATAATCAGAGGAGGTCATGCAACAACATGTTCTCAAATTTGTTGAAATGAGATGGAATGACTCCATAAGAGATCAGTTGGGCAAATTGTGGCCATAAAGGGATGGATGTTGACTCCAAATTCTGACCCTCATATCTTTAAGTTGCAGCAGAAATCAAGATTCATCAGACCAGGCTACATTTCTCTTGTCTACAACGGTCCAGTCTTGCCTCTGGCCAAGGGAGCCCGATATTTCTGTTTCAGACTGACAGAAGTGAAACGTCACGTGGTCTTCTGTCGTAGCCATCAGAGTTAATCTCAAGCCATTCTTTTGGCACAAATTAGTCTGGCCATTCACATTTTACCTTTCTCACTAACATTAGTGGCAATATTGGTGGCAGGCATTATGATCTGCAGAACTGCTGCTAATTGGATGCGCCATTTTGCGTAAATATAAGAAGTGAAAATGCAGGGCCTGACATTCTGAAATTAGTCTGCATTAGTCTATCACCAGTCTCAGTTGGCAGTGCTGAAATGTGCTATAATGGATCTGATTATTATCCTGGAGGAGAATGTTTAAAAAATATGTTTAAAAAAATGTGGGGTGAAATTAAGATGCATGCGGTTTTCTTAGGTGTGGCTCTTAATGTGCGGAAATTATTGGAACGTCATCCTTTCTCTGACAGGCTCGTTCCTGGTTTGGGTCCCTGGCTGGCTGACTTGTGCCCATTACTGTTTGTGATGGCACGTGAGGTAGGAACATACCCTGAAAAAATCCAGCTTAGGGCTTTGCTACATTCACTCATATTTTCAGACCTACTTGCAATTTGAAGCCTCCAGTGTTCCTACCATTCCTGTCTTGGTCTCTAAAACAGATTCAAACCTTTTATCTCACTAATATGACAGTGCTGTTTCATTGAGGCATTCTCACAGTTCTTGAGTTTGACCACAAGAGGTCGCCAGCAGCCTAGCTGAGGAGTATAGAATTTTTGTCCGTTTGGTGACGCTTTGTTGCCTATCCGTTCATTATCAGTAGTTTCTTCCTCACGTGGGTTGTGAGGGCGCCGGGGACTATCCCTGCTGACTGTGTGTGAAAGGTAGGAACACACCCTGGACAGCCCGCCAATCCATCACAAGGCGCACTCTCCATTCATCTGCTCTCTCTCACCTACTGGTACATTAGAGTCTCCAGTTCGTCTGGCATGCGCGTCTTTGGACTGTGGGAGGAGTTCTTGGAGAAAACCCTCACGAACATGGAGAGAACATGACAAAATCGAAATAAAAAAGGCCCCAGGCTGATTTCACACCCAAAATCTTCTTGTTGTGAGGGAACAATGCCACCCATTGCACCACTGTTTTATTATTATTGTATAAGTAATTTATTATTTATAATTATTAATTATTATTTATTATTTTATAATTTTATTCACAATTTACTGTGAATAAAATTATGTCACATTGTGTGCTGTCATAAGACAGCACAAACCATGAGATAATTTTTTTTTCGCGGTAAATGGGATGGTTTCCAGGCTCTGAAGGAGAGAGTGGGTGTACAGGCTCGGGCACACCCATCAGCTGAAGCGTGAAACTGTGATAAATCTTGAATTCCTGAACAAACAACAGGTCAAATGCAGATGGTGAAAGACCTGCTACATGTTTTTGCTATTCATGACCCCAGCAAGATGAATACACAAATTAGCTCCAGTTCCCAGCTAAAAAACTGAGCTGGGGTGTGTTTCCCAAAAGCATAGTCGCTAACTAAGTTAGCAACTTGCACAGTTCATCCATTCACAGTCAATGGGTCCAACTATGTAAGTTATCATCTGTGATTTCGGGAAACGCACCCCTGATTTGCTTATCCAAGTCACTGCAAGAAGACATGGGACTTCTACATTTAGAACTATGATTTTTCTAACACTGACAGATGAAATGGTCAATTAAAAAATGCATATTTTATGTTGAGGCAGGCAGGAGCTTCCTGGTTTGGTGTACTGCAGGGCTATTCAACCTTATCCAGAAAGGGCCGGTGTGGGTGCAGGCTTTCATTCCAACACACCTGACACCACTAATCAACCCCAAGAGTCTTTACTAATGAGCTCGATTAGTAGTATCAGGGGTGTAAGCGCTTGGTTGGAATGGAAGCCTGCGCCCACACCAGCTCTCGCAGGATAATGTTGAATATCTTTGGTGTACCGAATGCACATCGTGTCTGATATGGGACACTATGACTGCTAATTGACACAAAGCGCCAGTATGACACACAATTACGGGGACTTGAGTCTAATTCCCTCCAGCCTCAATTAGAGCCCAGCCGGTAAAATGATTTTGCTAACCATTTAAAATAATCAGAGATTTTAAAGAATACAGGCCTGCAGTGATGTAGGGAGACCTATGATGTGTTATCTCAAAGCACAAAGATCACAAAACTCCCAGGAGCTTTTAACTTTTAACTCTTAACTGGCTCTAAGGAATGCGCGACTATAGGTTTGACTATAGTAACTCATTGTGCAAAACAGGCGGCACTGCAGTTACAATAGTTGTTAAAGGGTTAAGTGGAGTGGTGAGGTTAAGAAATGTCAGTAATGCTGTGCTTTTTAGGAGGGAAAAATGCAGAAATTCCTGTTTCACAGGAAAGTGACCTCAACCTCCCACTGAAAGTCCAAAGCCAGGCCAAGTCAAGCCAGAGAAATTACTTAAACTTCGCAGTTATAATGACTTTTTTTGCCCTTAAAATTGTGAAAGTCCCTGAGTCGAAGAGCATAGTGCTAAAAGTTCTTAAGTCTTATATTGGACAAGTCAAGTTCAGCATGGAAACATGTTGTGTTTGTCCAGCCAAGACTATAAATGAAGACCCCAGTGCTAAAAGTACTGAAGTCACTACATGTTCATTTTGAGAAAATGGAGGCAGTGGGCTTGGGTAACTATAAAAGACGTTTTCCAAGCCTTACCTCCCGGTGCATGAAAATGTGACCTAAGGCTGTTCAGTTTACCAAGTTGCTTTTTGGTTATTCAGGGTATAGAAGTAACGATTATGTCATTAAAAGGTAGTAATAGAGCAAATGCTTTTTCCCTTGGCCTGTGCTTGGTGTTTAGAGTCTCAGTCTGTAGTGCCCCTGAATCTCAAACTGAGACAGAAACTCATTGTCAGGGGTTGGATTCCCGGCCTCGCAGTCGCACACACTGAATTATGATCTGGACTCCTTTCTATGGGGTGGTGAGATGGCGCCATGCTTGGCGCTGTTGCTCCACAGTAAGAAGGTCGTGGGTTTGAATCCTGCCTGGGACCCGTCTGTGTGGATTTAACATGTTTTCACCTGTGGAGGGAACCTGGTTTTCTTCAGGTGCTCTGGGTTCCACCTGCAGTCCCTCCAAGGCCATGCGTGTCAGGCTAATTTTGGACTCTGATTAGTGATAGGAGTGTGAGTGATGGGTATGTGATCTCCATGGTGGGTTAGAGCATTGTATGTTGGGATACACTCCAGTCCCCTGCAACCTGAACTTCAAATAAATGGCTTTGATGATGGATGGATGGATGTAACCGTCTCTGATGAGAACGGGTGATTTGGACCCTGTACCTGTTCGACCCATACAAATAGGACCCTGTCCAGTTGGACTCCTGACCCTAACCGTTTGGACCCCATACCTTTTGGACCCCAGGCAAGTTGGGCCCTTGACCAGTTGGGTTAGGGTTAGGATCTGGGCTCTAAACAGCATGGGGTCCATCTGGGTAGGGTCTGGGGTCCAAGTGGTCAGGGATCCAGAATGTAAAGGGACCAACTGGTTTGGGTCTAAATGGTCTAGGATCCAACCAGTACTGGGTCCATTCAGTGAGGGTTCAACTGGTATGGGGTCCAAACGACTTATACCCATCTCTGATTACTCCAGAACACCATTTCTTTCAGACACACACTCGCATGAATTTGCATGCACACACACACACACACACACACATATCCTTGTACTTATATCTTTGTGAGGACATTACATTGACTTCCATTCATTCTTCCTGTGTCTCTACAGCCTTTCCCTAATCTTAACAATAAGAAATGTATGCGTAACCCAAACCCTTACCCTAACCTTAACCTATCCCTGATTCTAACCTTATCCCTAACCTTAACAAATAAGTCACAATTAGCCTTTGTAGTTGTGAGGACCGGCCAAAATGTCCTCACTTCCCAAAAATGTCCCCACTCTGTAGGAAAAAAACATTTTTTGGTTCTCACTTTGTACAAAGTACAAGAACACACACACACACACACGCGCGCGCGCATGCACACACACACACACACACACAACCATGAATCAAAGACTACAAAGAACTGAAACTTCATGACCATCATCAGCCCCTGCTTATTTATTAGATCTAACTCTGACAGCATAATACTCTGATGATTTAAATATGCATGCTTTCTAAAAAAGTAATTGAGGGTAGCAATTGTTTGTAAATCCATGTAAATCCAGATTTCCATTCTGGCTCTATGCAAATACTGAAAAAACATGCTTGACTGTGTGTATTTCAGAATATTGGCAATTCAATTCAGAGTTGACATCAATGACTTCAAAGGAAGGTATAGCAAAGTATTTTCCTCTGGAGACTAGAATGAAAGTGCACCAGACTGTAAATATGCCACCTGAGATTTAATAAAAAAATGGATAAGCTCCCTTTCACAATTCAGTAAGTCCAAGGTATTTCCCAAATCATCACATGGTACTTGCAGTACCAGCCGGAAGTTCTGGCGCTACCACAATTTGAATGAAATCAGAGACTTAAAAAAAAAGGATGAATAAACACTTAAAAAATCTTAGTCTTAATTTCATCAAAATAACCATCACCTGCAGTCGTAATTATTGATCAGACTCATATATTTATTGTCTATCACAGCTGTCATGCGGCTCTGAGTATTCATCTGCTTATATTTTATTTTTCGGAAAATGGAAAAAATATGTTTGGCTGTTTATTGTTCCAAACATGGCTTTTTTATGAACTCTGAACTTTTCGACACCCTTCCATGATATAAATGGTTGTATTTATATCCTCTGACTATCTACCTTTTATTTCGTCTACTTCTAACTAACATGTCTGAATGTACAAAATTTTTCAAAAATATCTTGTGTTTTTTTTTCCATAAAAAGATGAAGACATTCATTATTTTGTGATGTTTTTGGGCTTTTTAAGTTTTTCCTCTTCCTTTAGGGCGTTATTCAAAATGCCCGTTTTCGTGTCAGATGGAAATGACAAATTTGAGAGTGTAATACGCTGCTCCTATTCACATTGACTACATATTATAGGTTACTTTAGGTAGGGGTCAAGGAGCCCTGCTAAAACCACTTGAAACCCAAGAGTAGAATTAACCCCCTGTCTGTGCTACACCAAAAGTGTGGTTTTTGTGTCGGATTCTGATGATAATTGATGTGACATTTATGTATTATTTTCAAAATTTTGTCAAAGTTACTGGAGATATCCCTATGGTTGAATTAAAAGTGAATACTAGACAGCTTCAGTTGAGACTGATGGTCAGGGTTGATTTTTTGGATTAACCCTTCTCACTCTGCAGTCCAGGTTGTTTTTGTGTCGGATGGAAATAGTTTTCGTGTCAGATAGAGTTGTCAACAGTTCACCATTTTTTTTTTGATAGATAATGGCTGTTTTGTATTCTAATTAAAACAAAAACTCCTTTCCCAGTGTTTTTCCTCTCTTTTTGAAAAAAAAAAGTTTTTTTCTTTTGAATAGGTGAAAGCTCCATCCAGCACAAAAATCCATCATTGCTATTTCAAAAATACATGACAGGCCGACTATGTAATAAATTTGGACAAAATATGTTAGAATTTAGAAAGATTTTATTTTCAATTTGAAATACAGATGGGATTACCTGAAAGTGAAAATAATACTTTGGTAAAATTTGACAAAGAAACAAGTGAAAAGTAAGTAAGTAAGTAAGCACAGCTCACTAATAACCCCGACCCTTGTGCACTGAAAAGTTCATGGCATATTTGCATATAAATATATAAATTGCCACTGCTCCTCTGCATGAAGTGTAGAATGCATGACTGAAATTTGAAAACAATCCGAAGGGCAGTTTTCGAGAAATCAGTCGATCAATATTTGCAGTGGGTCAAATTTGCAGTGGGTTACAAATTTTGTAAGGTCAAAATATGAAAAACAAAAGTATTTTGTGAAAAAAATAATCACATTGTTATGTAACTTGGCACTGCACTTCTCCATTCAATGTAGAATGCATGACTGCAATTTGAAAACAATCTGATGAGCGGTTTTTGAGAAAACAAACTGGTACGGGTCAGATATATTTAGTGCCGTGAAAAAGTATTTGCCCCCTTCCTGATTTCTTCTTTTTTTTTGCATATTTGTCACTCTTAGATGTTTCAGATCATCAAACAAATTTCGATATTAGACAAAGACAACCCGAGTAAATACAAAATGCAGTTTTTAAATGATGAGTTCATTTACTAAGGGAAAAAAGCTATCCAAACCTACCTGGCCCTATGTGAAAAAGTAATTGCCCCCTAAATCCTAATAACAGGTTGTGCCACCCTCAGCGACAACAACTGCAATGAAGCGTTTGCAATAACTGGCAATGAGTCTTTCACATCACTGTGGAAGAATTTTAGCCCACTCTTCTTTGCAGAATTATTTTAATTCAGCCACAGTGGAGGGGTTTTGAGCATGAACGGCCTGTTTAAGGTCATGTCACTGCATCTCAATAGGATTTAAGCCCGGACTTTGACAAGCTACTCCAAAATCTTCATTTTGTTTTTATTAACCCCTTTCTGCAGATGTAGACGCCGGCGTCTGTAAATTCCAAAATTTAATTCCTAAACAATTCTGCAATTGAATTTCCAAACGTCTAGCTTCAACTGAATAATTTTCAAAAATCTCTGACACAAATCCTGAGTTCTAAAGCTTAAATAGGCTCATGCACAACAGGAAAAATTGGAAAAATTTTGTATTCTGCGCAAAGGGGTTAAGCCATTCAGAGGTGGACTTGCTGGTGTGTTTCAGATCTTTGTCCTGCTGCATAACCCAAGTGCGCTTGAGCTCGAGACCACAATCTGAGGGTTGGACATTCTCCTTCAGGATTTTTCGGTAGAGAGCAGAATTCATAGTTCCATGAATTATGACAAGTTGTCCAGGTCCTGAAGCAGCAAAGCAGCCCCAAACCATCACACTACCACCATACGACTTTTGTTATGACGTTCTTTTTATGAAATGCTCTGTTAATTTTACGCCTGATCTAATGGGACGCACACCTTCCAAAAAGTTCAACTTATGTCTCTTCAGTCCACAGAATATTTTCCCAAAAGTCTTGGGGATCATCAAGATGTATTTTGGCAAATGTGAGACGATACTTCGTGTTCTTTTTGGTCAGCAGTGGTTTTCACCTTGGAACTCTCCCATGGATGCCATTTTTTGCCCAGTCTCTATCTTATTGTTGAATCATGAACACTGACTTTAACTGAGGCAAGTGAGGCCTGCAGTTCTCCAGATGTTGTTATGGGTTCTTTTGTGACCTCCTGGATGAGTAGTTGATGCGCTCTTGGAGTAATTTTGGTTGGCCGGCCACTCCTGGGAAGGTTCACCACTGTTCCAAGTTTTCTCCATTTGTGGATAATGGCTCTCACCATGATTCGATGGAGTCCCAAAGCCTTAGAAATGGCTTTGCAACCCTTTCCAGACTGATAGATGTCAATTTCTTTGTTTCTCATGTTCTTTAATTTCTTTAGTTCACGGCATGACATGTTGCTTTTTGAGATCTTTTAGCTTACTTCACTTTGTCAGACAGGTTCTATTGAAGTGATTTCATAATTCAACAGGTCTGGCAGTAATCAGCCCTGGGTGTGGCTAGTGAAACTGGACTCAAAAAATGTGGTTAATCACAGTTAATTCATGATTTAACAAGGGGGGGCAATTACTTTTTACCTTACTTTTTCACATTGGGCCAGGTAGGTTTGAATAGCTTTTTCCCCTTAATAAATGAAATTATCATTTAAAAAAATGCATTTTGCATTTACTCGGGTTATCTTAAAATTTGTTTGATGATCTGAAAATTTAAGTGTGAAAAATATGCAAAAAAGGAAGAAATCAGGAAGGGGGCAAATACTTTTTCATGGCACTGTATCTAAGGAATTCAAAAATTCTTTTTTGAATAAAAGGTGACTATTTACCCTAAAAACTGATACACTAGTAGGTTTTTCCAGATAAAAAATGTTTACATACACTACTGCTCAAAAGTTTGGGATCACTTGGAAATTTTCTTGTTTTCCATGGAAACACACATGAAATTAGTCTGAATAGGAAATATAGCAAATGAACAGAACATGCTGACATTGTCTGAGTTAGAAAGAATGATTTTAATGGAAAATGATGAATATGTACTTCAAACTTTGCCTTCATCAAAAAAAAACCACCTTCACTGTTGATACTGAAACTGGTGTTTGACGGGAACTATTTAGCGCAGCTGCTAGTTGACAACCTGTGAGGCGTCTTTGTCTTAAACTACGCACTCTCAGATATTTGTCTTCTTGCACAGTTGTGCATCGGGGCCTCCCACTCCTTTTTTCTGTCCTTGTTAGTGCCAGTTTGTGCTGCTCTCTGAAGGGAGTAGTTGACAGCATGGTAAGAGATTTTAAGTTTTCGATTTCTCGCATTGAATAGCCTTCTTTTCTAAGCACAACAATAGACTGACGGGTCGCTAATGGAAGTTCTTTCTTTCTGGCCATTTTGAGCCTGTAAACAAACAAACAACTGCTGATGCTTCACGTACTAAACCAACCTCAAGAATGCCATGCTCCCTTTTTGCGCTCCCTTATTAGTTCAACGGTTTTCAGCTGTGCAACACATTTACAGAAGGGTTTTCTAATAATCAATTAGCCTTATAAAATGCTTAACTTGGATTAGCAGCCATACCAGGAGATTGATGCCGAGGACTGACAGTTGCTGATAATAGGCCTCTATGCAAAAATGTAGATCATTCTTTGAAAATCATCTGATTAATTTTAATCGTTTGTGAAATGGATAAAAATGTTTGTGAAATGGAAAAAAATGTTTGTGAAATGCATGAAAATGTATTTTTCTTTGGAAAACAAAGAAATTTGCAAGTGATCCCAAACTTTTGAGCGGTAGTGTACTTTGGATTAAAATTATTTTGACGGAAACCTGTGAAATTCTGCAGCTTCAAATTAATTATGCTAATGAACTACTTCAAATCGACAGATGTGATTGGCTGCTTTTGAATGCTAATTATTCCTAGATAGTTTCCCTAACAATCAGGACAACTTATTGTTGGAAATACTCATTGGAGTATATTTGGGATTTTTTAAAAAATTTCTATCCAACACAAAAACTTGTGGTGAATTTTCTTACTTTCAGTTGATTAAATGGCTACAAAATCTGCATCAGGTGTAATTTCAACAAAAAGAGGTGTTCCTGAAAGAGTACTTACATGAGCTTCAAATACAATGCAAAACTTTGTATAAATAGCAGTTTCAATTTTTGATGTCTGGTGATACACATTTTGAATAACACCCTTTAGCACTCTATGCAACGTTTGGTGCATTTAAAACACCTGCAAAATTGCAAAGCCCAGAATCCATGCCTAAGGGTGTTATTTTCTCCGACAGAAAACACAGCTCCTGGACTGCCTGAAATGCCTCGTTTGTAGTCCAGCCTTTTCTGTCGTAACAGGTCCACTTCATGACATAACACATTTGCATAATTCTGTTTAGCGGCTAGTTTGGCTTGCTTTCAAACAAACCGGGGTAGAGCAGGGGCTGGGAAGAGTTTGCATAGCGCGTATGGCCAGGTCATGGGGATGCAGTTTTCTTTAGTGTGTAGGCAAATTCCCTTTGCATGAATATCTGAAGGAAGACAAAGTGAAGAACGAGTGGTTGACATTCATTTTCACCATTATTCCTCAGCAGTACAACCCCAGCAGTACAACAATAAAAGGTGTTAAGGTTTATGGTGCACTCTGCTTCCAGAGCCACAATTAGCCAATCACAACACAGTTGGCTTTAAGGGAGGGGCCTTAAAGAGACAGGAGCCAAAACACCAGTTTTAGGCTGAGTGAGCCTGAGGTGCTGCACACATGGCCTGTGCAGCCGTAATTAGGTGGTTTTTGACTATAAACACATACAAATGCTTGTAGATCAGGGGTCTCCAACCCTGTTCCTGGAGAGCTACCATCCTGTAGGTTTCTACTCCAGCCTTAATTCAACACACCTGATTCAGCTCATTAGCAGCTCCTCAAGATCTGTAACTGGGAAAGCAGGTGTGGTTTGCTTTGCTTGGAGTGATAACCTTCAGGATGGTAGCTCTCCAGGAGCAAGGTTGGAGACCCCTGTTGTAGATAGACCACAAAAAAGTAATATAGCAAACTAGGATATGGACATAATATTGTCCCTATAGACACAAACTAATCTGGAAAAAAAATTCCAACCACTCAGCAGCTGTTTGAAGCCAACAACATTGAGTGGAGCAACATTGACTCCTCTCTCTAGAAAAAATGCCGTCCACAAGTTTAAACACAGGACTAAGATATTCAAAACATTAAAGAAAAAAGCTATCTCACAATAAATTACTTTGTCTATTTGTTTAATTCCTGCCACTTTCCTGATCTGACTTGTTGCTAAGACCATGAAAAACTTCACATATTGCTTGACCAATTGTTTTTTTTTTCCGCTCAGGAGTGCACACTTATTCTTGGGATATAATCTCATAAATCAGTAATAACTGGACATCACTTGAAGCGATGAGAAATCGCAGAGGTACTTTCTAAGTGTTTCAGCTGTAACTTCCTAGTTTTTTACTCTCTCTCAAACCTGGCATAACCAGGCAAATACACGATGCTCTCGTCATATACGAACTTGTTAAATACCTTGTTCTTTGGGCGGCGATCGGGGGTAAAGTAGTAATGACCCCTTGGGGCCCAAAGGTGGGTAGTTTCAGGGTGTGACTCAGCTGGACTAACAGGTTTGCATGGAGGGCCCCACTGCAGTGCTCTTCATGCGGTCTGAGCTGCCCCACCGCTTTCGGGACTGTTAATGGAGGTTTTCCCAAAATGTCAACTTCAGGTGCCTTTCTCTAAGCTTCATTTTCTGTGAGGGCAGTCAACACTATGTCAAGTCAACTGTGACCAGGAATGTGCAGTGACCTGCGACTGTGTGCCTCGGGGAAAATGGCCACACCTGGGCGAGGCTCAGAGAATTCCTTCTGCTCGAGTCTGACAAAGATTTTAAAAACTAAAAACCTCAAAGCAATGAAGTGATGTTTTGGATGAACTGGCACAAAAGCAAAATTATTGTGAAAGTGACAGGAATTTTTTGATGGAATCTCAAAGGTAAAGGTATGCCAGAAATGTTATCCTTTCAACGGTGAGAGAAAATGCAGAAATTCATGTTTCTCGGGAAGAAGGGGTTCTCTCCCTCCCCAGGACTGCGGGCAGGTCTAAAAACAACACCCACATCTTTCAGATGTCCACAGATAGACAGAGATCCTCCCACGTTATGACAGGTATTTAAAACAGGACTCCGGTGAGCCTAGGCCACTACTCCACGATTCATTCACTCCTCACTCCACATAGCCTCTCGAAGCTCGCCGTCATGTCTGTCTATTCCTTCAGGCAGCACACCAAATCATCGCAGGTCCTCTCCGCACCAAAGACCCGCAGCGTCCATGGGGGGGCCGGTGGCTGGGGGACACGCATATCGACCTCCCAAAAAGGGTCCATCTCCCGGCCCTTCAACCTGGCAGACGGCCTGGACCTCCACGTCTCCGCTAACGAGAAGGCGACCATGCAGAACTTAAACGACCGTCTGGCGAGTTACCTGGAGAAGGTACGGTCGCTGGAGGCAGAGAACGGCAAGCTGGAGAAGCAGATTCGGGAGTGGTACGAGAATCGCACAGTGACCTCCCGAGACCTGTCGCCGTTCTTCGACACCATGGACGACCTCAAGCGCAAGGTGAGGCCAGGGGAAGGGAGGGAACGGGTGCAAATTCCAGGAACAGAAAAATTCTCTCCGTTTTCTTCCAACCATATGCACTTAGTCGATTAATGCAGTTCTTCCCCCACAAGGTAAAACTAATTTGTTAAATCAGCTCGGTGATTTCTTTGGTGGAACAAACCTAGTAACTCTAAAGGGAAGGGCAAATATTTGGACTAGGAAGTGGACATTCTGTACGAAAAAAGAGTTATATGCACATCACGTATAGGTGCAAGGCTGTCAAATAAAACGCGTCACTGGAGAAAGGAAACGATGCCTGCACACTTACTCCAAGCTACCAAGAAAATGTTTTATTTGTTAAATTAGGACAACGTGTCAATCCAACTCAGATCTTCGTCTGGTCATCATGTTTAAAAAGGAAAACACACCCAGATTTATACATTGTCCACACCAATAGGCTGACAAAATAAATCACAATAGGCGTGGTTAACCATCCCAAAAACCACCCAAATAAATTAAAAAAAGAAAAAAAAATTCTTGGTGCCTTGGAGTAAGTGTGCAGGCCTACTTTCCTTTATAGAAAGAGGATATTCTTGCACATGGAGCATAATTACTTTAGCTATGAATTCAATATAGGAAACACTTTTTCTAACAAAAGAGTTATGGGAATGCTTTATCAAATTGATTTACAAATATGGTAAGGAGAAGCTTGTAACTCAGAGGTTTGTTTCAAATGTATGATTTTCAGGGTTGCTGGCTGCCCTTTGGTGATCAATTAAATGAAATAATGCAAGTTTTTCTTATGGCTGCATAATGAAAAAATTTGCCACTAAAAAGTAACTTGGATTAAATGCTCATATGTAAGTGGTGCCTTGTGGAGAAAATGGGAGTGAGGATGGGCCAAAGTTTTTATAAATTCTTCGTAATACTAAGGGTATGGATGTATACTAATCTATGTGCTCACATGAATGGTTACGCTTGTGTAACTGTCATTGATGATGGAGCGTAATGTTTAAAGTGCTGCCACAGCTATGATTACAGGGGTTGCAAAAAACTCCTTAAAAACTCCTGTGAGGAGGATGACTGTTACGTACTGTTACTGGGCACACTGTACAGCACACAAGCAGTAGATTAGGCTGGACTCAGGGCCATTTGCTGAAGATGAGCTGTGTGTATCCCTTGAAGTAAGAACTGGAATATAATGGGATTTAACCCCATCTTCACCATACAGATTCTCCTGGCATCAAAGGCAAGCTCAAAGACGGTACTGGACATCGATAATGCCAAGCTCACCGCCGATGACTTCAAGACAAAGTAAGTCTCTCGCTCCGACATTGCATTTATCTTTTTATTATGTCACCCCTCTCTCTTTGTTCTTTATCTCCTTCTTTCTCTCCATCTTTCAGTAAGTAAAAAGTGGCCTCCTGAAATTAATCAACGTTTGTACTTTGTTTGAAAACTGACCTACTCGCCTTTTCAAATCTCGGGAAATTCTACTTGTTCCATCAACAAAGCTTCCATCAACAAAACTGCAGATTAAACAACCAGATGAGCACATTTTATGGCGTGCACATCTGTGTGCCTGTGTGTGTGTGCGTGCAGGTGGCTATCCAAGCATGGATTTATGTATGTGTGCGTGCACGTACACGTTCCCTGGTCCGGTGCGCGTGTGTATTTTGACGTGCACTGTGGTGACGCTCTCAGGTTTGAGAACGAGCGCGTCATGAGATTGGCGGTGGATGCGGACATCGCCGGGCTGCGGAAACTTCTGGACGACCTGAACCTGTGCAGATCCGACCTGGAGATGCAGTTCGAAGCCCTGAGCGAAGAGCGAGTCATGATGAAGAAGAACCACGAGGAGGTGAGTCCGGACCCCGGCTCGTACTCTGTGCTCTCTCCCCACAGATATTACAGCTTTACTCTGTGCTCTCTCCCCACAGATATTACAGCTTTACTCTGTGCTCTCTCCCCACAGATATTACAGCTTTACTCCGTGCTCTCTCCCCACAGATATTACAGCTTTACTCTGTGCTCTCTCCCCACAGATATTACAGCTTTACTCTGTGCTCTCTCCCCACAGATATTACAGCTTTACTCTGTGCTCTCTCCCGACAGATATTACAGCTTTACTCTGTGCTCTCTCCCCACAGATATTACAGCTTTACTCTGTGCTCTCTCCCCACAGATATTACAGCTTTACTCTGTGCTCTCTCCCCACAGATATTACAGCTTTACTCCGTGCTCTCTCCCCAAAGATATTACAGCTTTACTCCGTGCTCTCTCCCCACAGATATTACAGCTTTACTCTGTGCTCTCTCCCCACAGATATTACAGCTTTACTCTGTGCTCTCTCCCCACAGATATTACAGCTTTACTCTGTGCTCTCTCCCCACAGATATTACAGCTTTACTCTGTGCTCTCTCCCCACAGATATTACAGCTTTACTCCGTGCTCTCTCCCCACAGATATTACAGCTTTACTCTGTGCTCTCTCCCCACAGATATTACAGCTTTACTCTGTGCTCTCTCCCCACAGATATTACAGCTTTACTCTGTGCTCTCTCCCCACAGGTATTACAGCTTTACTCTGTGCTCTCTCCCCACAGATATTACAGCTTTACTCTGTGCTCTCTCCCCACAAATATTACAGCTTTACATGCAGCAAATATACAATCATATAATATCAGGTTTTCTTTTTTTATGTTGTGATTAGTATACAGTGCTTAACAAATTTATAAGACCGCCTGCCCTAAAAAACTAGAAAACACAAATATTTAAAAAATTTGTCAAAAACTTGTTTAAAATTAAAATTTTTTTTGTAATTTCTTTTGCAAATAACGAACTAAAACCACTAAATAGTCCTTATTCACACATAAAAACAAAAATAACCATATTTTGTATGGCCTCCTTTGGCCTTGCTAACAGCTTGCATTATTGCATTCAACCACTAAAACTTATTTTTACATTCAGGAATGCAAGTAAATAACTGTTATTTGGCATCTTTATCAAAAAACAATAATGTGCTTAACTTCTTTTTTGCTTTTTTGTAAAACAGTAAATTCAAAAATTCATGGATAACAACAATAATTATATTTTAGCATTAAAAATATCATTTCAGTTAAAGAGCTTGCGCATACTGGTGGATTAACCATTACAGAAACATAAAAATGATTTTGGTAATTACCAACACTGTTAATTTAGGGCAGCTGTGGCATAAACCTTACATTGGGTGGTGGTCTAATAAATTTAAGCACTGTACCTTTGACATTTGGCTCCCTGAAGGCTGAGCTAATCTGTCCTCCAATCAGCACACAGTTAAAATGTTCACCTAGGAGTCCTGTGATGGGCTGTACAAACAAGCGCACCCACTCTATAACTGTTTATGGCCAGAGGTTTACATGGAAGAGGCAACAATTGGTGCACTGAACAGTTTGGCTGTGTTAAGGGTGGTGAAAAGAGGGAACACCGCCCCTCCCCCGCCCGAAAAAGAACAGCTATTTTATTCTATGACATTGGCCGCATGGATAGGTCTATTAATAATTACTTTATTATGCCTTGTCAACTCTGTGCACAGGACAGTGTTTAGATGATAGATGAATAACTCCATTACATTTTATTAACCCTGCAAACACAATGTGGCTCAGATTATAGATAAACAATCTTACATTATGCTTTGTTAAACTGGTATGCCGGACATGGCTTTAGATAATAGAAAAACAACTATATTACGGTGTATGGACCTTGGGTACAGGACTTGGCTCAGATGCGGTCGCAGATCGGCGGGCAGGTGAATGTGGAGGTGGATGCAGCGCCCTCTATGGACCTGAACCAGGCAATGACAGACCTGCGCGAGCACTACGAGGCTGTGGCTGAGAAGAACCGCAGAGATTTGGAACTGTGGTACCAGAGCAAGGTAACGCAATGCTGAAGTTGCAATGCTCTATTATGAAACAATAATAATAATAATAATAATAATAATAAGAAGAAGAAGAACAACAGCAACATACTAACAACAACAACAACAACAATAATAATAATAATAATTTTTTTTTATGACATAGCCCATCAGAAGATGAGTCACACGCAAAACCTTTAAGCGCAAAACTAATAACTTGGCAAGCGGTTGGTGGAAATCGAATGCCTTGGCCAGTCATTGACCATGTTATTGGTTTTGCGTTTGCTAAAAGGCTGTGCAGGTGCTAATGGTTCTGGTAAATATGGGTCTAAAAGGGAATGTGGGTCGGGGGTGTGATGCGATTGTGTGGCTCCTTGTGCAGGCAGCTCCAGTGGAGAAGGAAGTTATACAGCAGAACGAGAGCCTGCAGAGCAGCCGTATAGAGCTGAAGGAGCTGAAGAGCACCCTCCAGAGGCTGAGGGTGGAACTGCAGTCGCACCACAGCATGGTAATCACCATTCATTTGTCTCATTACAGTCATTTTACTGATGCTCTCATTCAAAGCCTACAACAGTTTGTATCAGACTAAGCAGGGGCTAGGCCTCTCCGGATGGATGTGGGTTTAAGGGCCTTGCTCAAGGGCCCTTATATGTGGCCACACTGGGTATTGAACTACCACCCTAAGCCGGAATAGAATAGGCTGCAGAATGCACCCTCTGTACAGTAATAGGCAAGAGAATGTCCTTTTATTTTGTCAAAGCTGCCATCAAGAGCCAAAGTAACATCCATGTGTTAACTTTTCTTGCGCTGTTCCCTCCTGGCCAGGTCACAAAAGAGATTCTGAATCTCAATGTGTCTCACTTGGTTACATGAAATTTTAATAATAAAAAATTAAATTAAATTAAATTAAATTAAAAAATCTCCCCTAAACATGAAGCTTCATTGCAAAAATGAGGTTTCATAGCCCAACCTCTGAAACTTTGGACACCAATTTGAGATTAATTTGTAAAAAGCTTGCAGGTTTGAATCTAGGGATGAGGACCAGTAGTGGCTAACAGGCATGTTTCAGAGGAGAACCGTGAACTGTCAAGCCCTCCCAAGTTGGAAGCATGAGTAGCTCACATAGTTGGCAGATTGGACATTCCTGATATAGGTGGGGTTTGCGATCCCAATTTTCTAATAAATAAAATAAGTAATAGATTGCACATGGAAGACATTATAGCTCATTAGTCTCAAATAGAGAAATGTATTTTAGCTTCAGGATGCCCGTCAGAAAGACATGTGATGCATGACCGTGAAGGATGGAAATTTACAGAGCTCAATTTTGGATTTATCTTGACTCTGAAACAAGACATCACGCGCAAAAAACCCTCAATCTTTGACGTGTAATTATGTGTACTCACAGAGAGAAGCTTTGGAGGGAACTTTGATGGATACTCAGACCCGCTACGCTAACCAGCTCGCTAGCCTCCAGAGAACTGTCAGTTGCCTGGAGGACCAACTGACGCAGCTCCACAGCGACATCGCTGGCAACAAGCTGGACTACGAACAGCTGCTGGACCTGAAAACCCGTCTGGAGCTGGAGATCGCCGAGTACAGACGGTTACTGGATGGGGAGGAGGACAGGTGAGGAAGGCCAAAGCAATCGAGCGGTTTCGCTTTGATTTTCCATTAGCAATGCTAATGCATTAGCTGGTAGCAAGCGTTACTGCAATGGTTTCAAGCCCTGGAATGCTGGTAGGTTTGCTAGTTTTTGTGGCCATCAGTTAGCTGGGCTAAATTAGTTTAACTCGATGCATAGAGGAACACTAGTTCACTCGTTGACAGTCGAACAATTCATGTAGTAAGACTTAGTCATGGGAAGGCCTTAGTTTTCAGCCCCGGGTGCTGCATCCATCTTTTTTATATAGTCTGTGGTCGTTTCACACAAAGGAAACTGTTGGATTTTTTGTCCTTTTCTTGAAAGCGAAACACATTCATTTCAGGGAAAAGTTATAAACCAGCTTGCAATGGTATTGACAAGCATAAGAGGGGAAAATATTTGGACATGCCAAAATGGAAACCGGAGAAAAAAAAAAACTCATTCACTTTGAGACGGTGCCCAATAACGCAATGGAAACAAAATGGCTGCATGACCAAATTTTCTGCAAACCTCATGTCGCAACTCTCTCTATCTAGGAACTCTAGTCATATGTAGTTAAGCTATTGGGAGGCTCAAATGTCAGTACGAATTAAGTGAGAAGTTAGCATGAAAAATAGAAACAGATATGGCCCTCGTTGCACAGTGTTACATTGCAAATAAGTGTGATGTCGTACTCTCCCTTAGCGCGGAATACAAATAATGCCATCTTTTTCCTGCTAGGCATGAGCCTATATAGGCTTTATAACTCGCTATTTATGTCACAGAGACTCTGGAAAATTATTCCATTGAAGCCAGACATTTGAAAATTCAATTACAGAATTATGTAGGAATTAAATTTCGGAATTTACGGAAGCCAGTGTCTATATCTGCCCAAAGGGGTTAAAAAGCACATAAGGTCCCAACAGGGCCAATTTTGACATGCTTACTTATATTTACCAATATTTCGCACTGTATACTTTACTATGTTTATCTGTCCATACCAGATAGTGCAGAGTCCTTGCTTGTAATTGCATGTAGAGCAGCAAGATCTGGGGGAAAAAACTGCTGTAATTTAACATGTGAAGAGGCCTATGTTTGTCATGAGGTTTACTCATGATAAGGCCAATTCATTTTTCTTGATCCGCTGCCAAGATCTGTTCTCAATGAAACAAAGCCCACATTGTCTTTTATTTAGGTGAATTTAACATGAACAACTGCAGGCAGGCTGTTTCAAATGGGGAAGACATAACAATACTGAATTAACAATGCTCCAATATTTTTCTCTCCCCCCATTTTCAACAGCTCAACTCAAGGTAAGCAAACTTATTATAAATAAACTCATGAACTGTACTATATTTGTACATCCTCATGTATTGATGAGTAAATTAGTGTGATATGTATGGTATGTGTGCATAATGGAGGGACACCAATTAGAATGATTCCTACATTTTTTTCCTTCTCAGTTGTAACCAAGGTCATCACCGTGGTGGAAACTCTCGTCGACGGGAAGGTTGTGGAAAGTTCCAGAACTGTTGATGTTGACACTGATCACAATTAGTTATAATAAAAACGCATTCCGTGGGCTACCTGAAATCAAACTACAGCATTTTGTTATTCCCTGGTGACTCATACTGCATCTTCTGTTTTCACTAAGCTTTCCTTCTTCATATTTCATCAGATGTTTTGCACAATCAGCATTTATATTTCAACACCTCTCTATCTGGCATGTTCACTTAGGACACAGACTCAATCAGTATAAAGGAATGGAAAAAATAATCATCAATACGCCCCACTACATAATACATCACTCTAGTATTACAATAGAAACTGGTACGTATGGTAACAGCACTGCCCTACTTGCTTGTGATGATTGGTTAAGCAAAGTTATGGTTGCAACAAAATTCATGGCAAATTGTTTTGTACTGGATAACAAATAAAAAAATGTAATCCTTTAAGCAGCCCAGTCTTGGTGTCTCATAATTTACCATGGTATGGTCTACCTGTCAAACTCCTGATGAACGCTGACTAAATTATTTGATATTAATGATCAATGACGATCAGTTATGACATTGCCACCATTTAGCTGATGCCTTTACAGTACAGTAATACAGTTGATTCAACGAAGAAGGGACTAATTCAGAATAATGTGAGGCTAAATGTGTGAATAAATTGAATTTACATGTGATTACAAGTCAGTAGTTCCTGAGCAGAGATCAACTTGCATATTTTCTGAGAATTGCTCATGATATAAGTTCTCCATTTTGAGTTATTTTCATCTCTTATTTGTATCTGTTACTGCTCCTCCTGTTGTCCTCTGTCCTGTGGGACCTTGGCTTGTTGGTTTGGTTTTGACTCTGCAGTCCATCAGTCTCTCTGAGTTCCTTGTGTATTTTTAAACAGCATAAAAACAAGCCAATGCAGAGCTTCCCTAAACAGGAAATGGCTGGATTTCCATTATTAAACCTCATATTGGCCACCCAAGCGTTCTTTAATCTCCTGGCCAAATTTCCTCTGCGAGCGTCCGAAGAGGATAAGAAGATAAGACCAAATTATCCCAATGCGCCCACGCCCTCAAAATCCCCCTTGAAAGTTTGTTGAAAGCACTCTTTACCACACTGCTGTGTTAAGATGTCCTCTACGGTCCAAAAAATGTCTAGATTTTCTGCGCAAGTTGAGGTCCTGAATTTGCAGCCAGATTACATTGTGCTATTAGAAGTTTGCATGTTAGCTGGTTCAGTTCAACACACAGGCTGCCCCCCTTGTTTAGCTGTGGGCTAACAGAGATGTTTATTAGAGAATCATCAGGTGCTAGCATTCATCTTAACACTGATAGAAATGAACCATAGCAAACGTTAGGAAATATTTCATCCATTGTGAATGGCCATGCTGTAGATTATTTGTAATAAATTGCAACAAAGGAGAGCTCAGCTTCGAGACCTTTGAATTACAGGTTTCTAACTAACAAACTTTAAAAAGTTTTGAGGAATTAGCTTGCAAAGTTGGGCCGCTCAGTGTACACTTAGGAAACTGGAACTTTATCTGATCTGAATCCAGTTTAACAAGTGAATTGAATACCCGTGCTTAATCATTAATTAGAACTATCTATTACTAATTATGTGCAATAGTTACCTAAATTTTGACCAACATATCAGTTAGAACCCTATAATTTTAAGGTCGCGGCTTGTTACTGATCATAAAAAAACAGAACGGCAGAAAATTTAGAGCCCAACTTCAAACCTGATTGTAATGATTATAAGTCTTTATTAGCATTTTTTTCTTGGTTGTTAACAAAAATCAATGCTCTTTTTGTTGGTGAATCAGGAAGCATGCAAAAAACACGTTCACATGATTCGATTTTGGCATGGAATCATTTTACAAGCAGACTAGCCCAGAACACATATGTGAACTGCATCAAGGACATTTCATGACACTTGGAATTTTTTTACTTTTTGCCGTCATTTGTTGTATGCACCTTTAAAGTATTTGATGTAAAAAAAAATTAGAGTGATTCACCCATTAGTTTCAATAAAATCAAATAAGAAGTAAACTGCCACCGCAGATCAAGTAAAAAGTGCCCAACTTTCACAGCCTTTATCTCAAAATCACAAAGGGTCATGAAATGTCAACTTTTACATGATGCATTCACATATGTCTTCTCTTTGTTTTGTATATGCAATGATAGTGCTACTGAATGCCATTCGGTCAACCAACTTACATAGAGCAAATATGAATAATGATGAAATCTATGTATACATAGAAGTATCATATTGGCATCAAGGCTTTGATTCAACGATTCCCTTTGAGTATACGCCTGAGGGAGCTGACAGAAGCAGGGAATACACTCTCAGAAAAAAAGTACCTATTTGTTTCTTTAGGGGTAAAAGGCTCGTCACTGGGGCGGTACCCTCAAAGGTACAGCTGTTGTACCCTCAGAAGTGGGTATTTATTTGCTTTAGGACATAAAAGTACCTTTTAGACCCTGAAAAGGTTCGCACGGGTACCTTGAGGTCCTATAATTAGCCCTAGGGGGTACATAAGTGCTGAATGTACTTTGGGGAACAGAAATTGACTCCTGCTGTACCCCTATTTCTGAGAGTATAGCAATCCAGATCTTACCTGCAACTTATACGTCATCTCTTTGTTTTGACTATACTCGGCTGGCACTGCTGAATGTTGTCACTGTTTCTGCTTAAATTTGAATATGTAAATTGCCTCTGTTAAAGTGTCTCTAGCCAAGTAGAATCTCCAGCTGTAAAAAAGAAGGGGGGGAGAGGTGCTATAACACAAATCATATCACCAAGAATCAAGTAATTACTCTCAAATGTGCAATTATTTTATTTTTTTTAAAGATTATTTTTTGGGGAATTTTCCCTCCATTCGATAGCCATACAGTGTAGAGAGACAGGAAAGCCGGGGAGAAGAATGGGGGAAGACACGCAGCAAATGACCCGAGCCGGACCCGAACCCAGGTCGCCGTGGGAAGGACACAGCCCCCACGGTACGCGCGCCCAGACCAATGAGCCACCGGGGCGCCCCATGCAATTATTTTTTAATAGGGGCTGATCACTTATTCTCTCTTATGTCAGGAATAGTTTTTCTCCCTCCCATGGCATCAAGAGCAGGACAGAGAAGAACAGACAGACGATTTGTCATAAGGGAATTATGGCTTATTGTACAATGGCCAATGGTAAAAATCACAGGAACATGTGGGGATTGTTAGTAGTTACCTCTGCAATTTAGTCACTGGAAGGGTGCTGAAATAGTCTGTAGACATGCATATGAAAAGGTTGGGAAAAGGTTTGGATGTGGAGAAGAAATTTTCTGACAACTTTGAGGGAAGCCCAGCAAAGTCTTTGGCATGCATTTGTCAGAAATGCAAATTACTGAAGATAAGGATTTGAGAAACAGTAATCAAATACAATGAAATATCTTCATTTTATTGACATTGATTAAATGATGACATTAAAGCCTGGAAACCTAGCACTTACCAAAAACAACAAATGCAAAAATTTTTAACCATTTTAATACTGCAACATGATGACTTTTCACTTGTGTTTTTCAAGATTCAAAACTTGTCTCTTCCAAGCGCAGCATAGGCCGGCTTTTTTTCTCAGTGAGGTTTTAAGATCAAGGAAACTTGTGTAGACCAGGGTCTAAACTGTAAACAGACTCCAGTTGAAAGAACGCAGGAATGAGTCACATACGGCTGCAGAATCAGTCATCGGCTCTGACAGGTTGTGGCACACCTCTGATAGAGATGGAGAGCATTCAGAAAATGCTATTGACACATATCTTCTGTCGTTCCTTAGTGATAATAATCAGGACATGTTAACAGTTTTATAGTCTGTGTTTGAGTGCTGCATGTCTGGAAACATTTTTCCTGCAACTTTGACAGGACACACCCCAGTCCTGAGGGGTCATTTTTAGGCCTCAGCTGCTTTAGCGATTTTGCTGCTGCATAAAATATTTGGCGCACTCTCCGCTAGTGAGCTCAGTTCACTGTAATCAATGGCTTGTGATTCCCCAAAGAGCTGTGATGATAGGGAAGACCGGATTTAAAAAAGCTGAATTTTCTCGTGGGTAGAGACTTGTCTCTTTTTAAAAATTTTGTACTTCTTCTTCTTTTTTATCTGTTACAAGCGGGGTGACATCACAAAGCTCAGCGCTTACAGCTGGGTCTGCATTACTGACCAAATTTGTCCAGGATAAAGCTGCACACAATCCTGGATGACATATCCTCTATAGCCCTTTTTAATAAGCTTTGTTTCTATCAAGCTGTCCAGTTCTGTTCAGCTCAGTTTGTCACACATGAAGATGGTTATTTTTCTGTTTCTACTTGTGGATTGTACCAAAAACAACCGTTCCAATCTGTTCCATTTTTTGTTACCCCTCTGTTACGGTACCGAACACACTGATCCAAGTTGGAGCAAGAAACACTGCAGTCCATTAATTGTCAAGTGAGAATCGTCACTCTTGCTCAACCAGGGCCATGGTTATATCAACCATTTACATTACATTTCAGAGTTCTGCCTGCGGTGGAAACTCAAACCAGATTTAGGGTTTAGGTAACAATCGGTTCCGGTTACATTGTTCCCATTGGTTACTGGTTGTAACAGCACTACACCAAAAGAGTTTGCTGGAAACGTGCGTCTCTTTTCTTTACGTGCTTAGGCTCATATATCATATCACTAATTTATATACTGCCATTCAAAGCTCTCACAAATGCTCACTCAACATCTGGAGCTGTCAATTGAGCTAGATCACACCTGTTTACGTCTATCCAATAGCACAGAGACACGCCTCTATGGCTTGCTATCTGTCCAGTTAAATGGTTGTCTTCACCCTTCAGTACTGTCATGTGCACCCATCACTGACCCATCACTACCTCATCTTTGCAGACTTGTAAATGTCTGGACTCCAGAGAGGGATTTATTACGCTGCTGCTCAGGGCTGAGGCCTCTTACAAATCTCCCTGCAGAGTCAAAGCAACTATGATTTTTCCTGATAATTTGTCTCTATATCATCTGAATGGTAAAACATTATTTTTACTTCATTCGCTTTTTGTCTCCTTATTGAAATCCTAGACCACTGCTCCAAGATTTATGAGCACATATCTGCCCTCCTGCAGCCATGACCGAGCTTTTTACTAGTCAAATTGCCCTTCCCCATGGTTAAACTAGTATAACTATTTGGATAATATTGAGGAAAAATCAGGAGCAGGTCATGTCACTGCTTCATACAGGCTCAGTGAATGACACAGATCAGCCTAATGCACCCATAGGTACCTTTAGCCATAGCCCGGTATGTGTAATATTACACAAGGGTGTGTTATACACAACAGGACAAAGCACAGTAACATAGAGGACTTGGGTATTTTTTCCCACATGGTTGTTGTTGGCCATGATTCACCGGTGCTGTTCCTGATCGCTGATTACGCTTGTTATCATTGCTGCTGAACAGAAATAAATGAGATCGGTGTGATTGTAGTTTTGATTGTAATTGGGGAGCCGGGTGGAGTGTGATTGCAGTTGGCAGTGACCCCATCAGTAGATTAGCAGAATCAGGGTGGCCCAATGCTCATCCATCATGTCCTGTCAGAATGTTCTGGGCCTGGGGACTGGCGCCCTGTATGGAAAACGGGGGCATCAAAATAGTCCGAACCAGAGCTGTTTTGGTGAATCAGCGGCCATTATGGCCGGATCATAGTGGGGCAGTGGTCAGCTCTTTTGCTCCTTTGCCTCTTTCCTGAGTTTGAATCTCAGCCTGGATTCTCCTGCTAATCCCGTGAGCAGTTTACACTACCAGTCAGAAGTTTTAAGACACCCCAATTTTTCCAGTTTTTTATTGAAAATTATGCAGTTCCAGTCCAAACGAATAGCTTGAAATGGTTCAAAGGTAAGAGGTGAACTGTCAGAAGTTTTAAACAAAAGGTAAGGTTATCTAGGTTTTTTGTACGCAGTCGAGTAGATGAAAGGATGGTTCCTCAGTGTGTGACATCAACTGTCAAACATGGAGGAGGAAGCGTGATGGTCTGGGGCTGTTTTGCTGGACCCAGGGTCAGTGACTTATAGCGTGAAAGGCACCCTGAACCAAAACGGCTACCACAGCATTCGGCAGCGCCATGCAGTACCCTCTGGTATGTGCCTAGTTGGTCAGGGTTCATCCTACAGCAAGATAATGACCCAAAACATAAGTCCAAGCTCTGCCAGAACTACCTTAGGAAAAAAGAATAAGATGGTAAGCTTGAAAACATGGAGTAGCCAGCACAGTCTCCAGACTTAAACCCCATCGAGATGGTTTGGGATGAACTGGACAGAGGAGTGAAAGCAAAGCAACCTACAAGTGCCACACATTTATGGGAACTTCTGCAACAGAGTTGGGAAGAACTTTCTGAAGAATATTTGATTTCCATTGTAAACAGAAAGCCACAAGTGTGTCCAGCTGTTATATCTGCCAAAAGTGGCTACTTTGAGACGAAAGTTTAAGATACGTTTTGGTTTATAAATTGATTCCATGATTTCTTTTCTAACTTCGATTGTTAATTTGTTCTATCATGTCTATGCTTTCATTCCAGAGTACAATGAGACATTAAACTGCATAATTTTCTATTAAAAAACTGGGAAAATTGGGGTGTCCTAAAACTTTAGACCGGTAGTGTGCATATTCTCCCCTTGTTCCACAACAACAACAACAACAACAACAACAATAATAATAATAGAACCTAACCTAGGGTCTAACTGTGGTATATGTACAGTCATGTTCTTTAATATCGGTAAACCTTGTCAAATAAAATATTAAGCCCTAATTTGATGACCTAAATGGGGTTGGGAAACACAATAGCTAACAATTTTTCTGATCAAAACTGGATGTATTTACCCCCATTCTGGTAATTTTGCGACAGGAGATGATAACGCAGTTGTGGCACTGTTCTAAAAAGGGTTGGACGAAAATGAATGAATTACCTGTGAGTGTGGTGGCGGTTTGGTGCTATTAAGGCCCAATCATTTAGTCGCTGTCATTCCCTTTAAAAACCAGTGCATTATTGCCATAGCAAACTAGCAATTTCATCAGGTGAAGAACAACAACCTAACTTTTGTTACCATTACCTCCTTCAGTCCTCTGAGAACCATGCTCCAATGTACTCAAGTGTGGCAGCGTTTGAAGGTATATAGGTTGATTCACCAGGTAATGCATTTTGTATTAAAAGATGTGGACTATTTAAACTGTACACAAAATGGCACTTGTGCAGTTAAGACAAGGGTGAGAATGAGGATAATCAGTTATATTTCTCGCCACGAGGAAAATATTCACATAGGGGAAACCAGAGCAAAGTGAAACGCCCCCAATAAAATCTATCTTCATGCTGCCCTCTATCTAAGCTCTTACACCAAGAACACTGCATGGATGCTGCATCGTTTGTGACCGGAACCATGGAAATGACTCAGATATGTGTGCTTTTTACGGGAAATATCGTTTTACATATATTTAAACTAATAATCCAAAAAGTATATTATCTAATAAATTATATTGTGCCTATGCCGAGTTATCTCAAAAGCCATATTAATGATGGATGGGGGTAAGCTTGCGTTATACATGCTAACATGGCTAGCAAACAATGGCCGACATGACAGTGTTGATGTCGGGAGAAATCTCATATGGTCAGGGCAAAGTGGATGGGGCAGAGTGGAACACTATTCCACTTTACCCCAGAGCGTTCCACGAAAGTATATCAAGTATTGCTGGAAAATCCAGAATTTGCATTTTTCAAATATTTGAATGATTCAAGTGTAACTTGTCCTTAATCCCCTAATCTAGACCATGAAAATCAAGTGTTTCGGAGTGAACGACCATGACTACTCCAGTCTGCCTTAAAGGTAGCAGGCCATTCAGAACTATGCAAGTATTATCAGGCCATAATAGTAAAATGATATACCAGGACAGTACTGTACTAGGAAGTAAATGATTTTGACATTGAAGACCTCTAGGGGAAGCATTCCATTTTGCCTCGTCCTGCGTTTCACTTTGCACCCGAAGATCCAGGGCAAAGCGGAATTTGTATTTTTTTTTTCAAGTTCATACCATTTAATAAAACTGATTCTTTGAGAAACATTGTTTGTGTCATTTGTTAGTAGTAAGCCTAAAGCAAGATTATAAACCCAAGGTTTTGCTTTACTTTGCTTTAAAATCCTGTTTTGGCTGGCCAAAAATTTTTGGTCTGCTTTTCCCCAGGTTCCCCTATGCACTACAGGCCAAAATACTGTGAATACCCCACATTTTTAGAATTTGACTGGTGTTTGTCATCTTAACCTCTTAAACCTGAATGCCTCCAGTACTGGGGGGATCATTATGCATCATAAATACAGCATGTTTTCTAATAACAACAACGACATAGGGGTCATTCCATGTCAACTAAGCCACCCATGTACATGACACCTCTCAGATTTTGCTCAAACTTTGTCTAACAATACTTTATGGTACCAAACAAAAGAATCCCAAGTTTCATGTCAATATCTCTAATGGTTTTTGTGTGAAAATTTCTTGAAATTTGGGTGCCACGCCCCTTTTTGACTTATGTGAAATGGTCATTTTGTTTTGTAGCATTTTGGAAGGACCATAACTTCTGAAGTAATAGAGACAGGAAGCTGAAATCTGATGTGCTGGTGTATTCAGGCCCATATATCAGGATTCTGCAGCCAGATTCACCATGAGACATCAAAGGGGTGAGAGGAGGGCCCCCATAATCCTACATTTTTCAGGCGGCAAGTGATTTTTCACTTTTTTGGGGTCCCTAGGATTCGGTTCAGTGAATGTTTACCGTTCGAAATGTGGTTCTCCCTCATATTTGGGAACTTTCCCACCACCAAACTAAGATTTAGGATAATGGTACCATTGGTGGGGGACTTGTGGGGGTCGGAAAACCACTTTGGGCCAAAATGAGCCTTTCAGACCCTGGACTTCAGACCCCCAGATGACTCCAGTTTTCTCCTGAAACTGCTGGAAAGAATTCCTAGGATATGTCAGGCTGTAATCAGAGCTAAGGGAAGGTACTTTGTGGAAAGTCAAATTTGAACATGTATACCTCTTAGCAAATAATTTTGCATATTTCTAATTAGGATATGTGTGTCCATGTTATTCTGTTTTGTTGTTGTTGTTGTTGTTGCTGAAAATATACTTTATGTTAAGTAAAACCAGGCAAATTCTGATAAATGTGCAGTGTTCATAAAATTTTGGTGTTAGTAATTCTTTGGCCTGTAGTGTAGAAATACCACTTCACCCTCCTCTTCATATTAGACCTTATCACCATTTTGTTGCCATTATTTATAGGGTATTTAATGAAAATAAAAAAAGGGAAGGAAACGATATCTGTGTATTTGTGAACAGCTCTGCTGAGTGCAATTCAGTCTTATGAAACGACAGCGAAAGCATTGCTGTTGTAAGGTGGTTTGGGTGGGTCAAAATGCAAGCGAGGTCTCTGATATGAAAATTGCACAGTGCCAGCTTGATGCATTGACACACCTCCTTTTCCTCTGTCCAACCCCTTGAGATGCAAACTCTTCTATTTCAGAGCAAGAAAATTCCAAACTGGGTGAAGGTGATAAGCACACCGTTTGTGATGGATAAAATTATACATAACATTACCGTCACCTGCATTTCCGTTTGCAAAGGCATGGAAATAGAGCCGATTATCTTAAATTAAATTACATGAATGGTTGTTAGGTTATTGGTCCCACCAGAAAGGTATGTGAACCCTGACTCCAGGCTACTTCCTGCCCTGGACTATCCCTGCAGACAATCCCCACTGTATGGCCCGCAGGACGTCCTCTCTGCCCTGTGGGAAACACACTCTCTCTGTTCTCCTACGACTGAAACTCTCTCTTCTTTATCCTAATCAGTCTTCATATTTTGTTGGTAGTGGAACTTGGGGCCGTAATCTGAGCTTCCTGCTGCTGCGCGCCTATTCCACCACTTTCTCGGGGTTCCCTGACCGTGTGTACGGTGCCAAATCATCTTAGCGCCAGATTAAAAATTTAAGACCAAGAGAATCGAGAATTGAGAATCGTGGTTGGCCAGTAACAGTGTCATAAATGCAGGAGAGCGCAAAAATAATACTCTTTCGATCCCTTTTTCCCACACTTATTTTTCCTCCTGCTCTGTCGCTCTCTCTCTCTACCTCTCCCCCTCTCCCTCGGACTAGACGGAGGGCCAGCCCGAGGCCCGCTGCCCTGGCCAACCACAGGAAGCCGTCTTCAATAAATCAACGGGACCTGACAACTTTCTGGGACGGCAAAAGCCTAAAACCATCCAGCCTGCCGGGCTGCGGCCACACTCAGTGTGGACGGGTAACAGAGAGGGTCTGGGACAAAGACAGCTAGCGGGGTGCAGAGAGGCGAGAGGGAATGGTGAATGGAGGAGATGGAGAATTTCAGTTTCATGGACAAGTGAAAAGTTCTTGGAAGGTTTCATTGAGTAATCTCGCTCAGCCTGCTTGGAGTGTTGATGGTTCGGATGGCTCGACTACAGAACTTGTCAATGCTGGATGTTAGGTACCAAAATTCAGGCGCATATTCATGGCGGAGGAATAATCAATGCTCCTCTTATTGTTTTTTTTTTTTTTTTTTGCGTTAACAAAGAAATTAACTTCTCTTTAACATCATCGATCAGCGAGTGGAGGGGAACCTGCGGGCAGAACAGAAGATGAGAAAGTGAGAGAGAAAGAGAGAAGTGATGCATGATTTTGCCCACAATGGATGTCACAGCAGCTGAAAGAAGCATTAGCGGAGAGCTGGTGCTCGATTTGGTTGCTGCGAGGCAGCGTGACTCTTCTATAGCTGGTGAATTATTCAGGGCTCGGCTTGTGGGCCTGCGGGAGGATTACAAATCCAAACTCTGGCAAAGGCAAGAAACCTTACAAAGTCTGACCTCGCTGTGGATGCAAATGAACTTGCTGCCTTCCACCAATCACCAACATGCCATATGGATGCTGATGGTGGCTGAGCCAATCAACAAACATAAAGCTTTTGAACAAAACACAGCTAATCAGGAGGTAAAGTCTCACCTCAGTTGAGTGAAAGATGCTGTATAATACTGAATGGTGACTGCTCTTAATCAGCAGTACAAACAGACGATTTGCTTTTGCTTGTAATGGAATGCATGTATATCCTAAGAAGCGACAATTCAATTCAATTTTATTTGTACCATTTATTTGTGCCATTCACAGAAGGACTGGGCCATCTGTCTGATAGTCCTTCTGTGAATGGCATGAGATGAGATTTCTCAGTGGGGAGAAAAATCCTCAAACAGTGCAGAAAATCTCCCAAATGGGAGAAATCTCAGGGGGAACTCTGCGATGTTGAGGGAACCCATCCTCCGCGGGTTGGTGTTCGTAGAAGGTAATTGGATAAAAAGTTAGTCAGTGATAAGTGATAAGAGGTCTGTTAGAATTACTCAAGTGGGTCAGAGGTTTAAAACATCCAGCCTTGTGCTATTACTGAGTAACGGCAGGAACATACTAGTTGTGAGGGCAAACTATTGTTAGGATATCAGAAAAAATTTTCTTTACGGACAGGAATTCATGACTAGCTTTCACAAAAAAAAAAAAAACAGCGAAAACATTTGAGTCCGTGAAATAATAAAAGGAGGACTTGATTTGTTTGTGTGTGTGTGTTATGTGTGTGCGTGCGTGTGTTTACTGTTCAAGCCAAGCAGCTGGCGCCACTGAGAAGACACACAAACACAGTGAAATCCAGACCCACAGTCTGTAATTGCTCGATTTCCCCGAGCCACTCAGGGAGGGTCATAGTATGGTCACAGAGAGGCTGATTCTCATAGCCATGCAAGCCACACATGGGCACCGCTCTGAAGCACTGCCCTGTCTATGCATCATGCCCTGGTACAAATATAAGGGACCATGTAGCTCACATAAAACTATTTTACTAGTGCAACCATTTGTAAGCAGGAAGTTGCTGGTTTGAGTCTCAGTAGGCTCTATGCTTTCCGTGTTGACTTTGCATGTGTTCCCGGCATTTGTTAGCCCTAAGTTCTTTGTGAGCCGGAACCTATCTAGCCGGAACACGTGCAGGACAAATGCCTGATGAAATTATAAATTTAAATTAGCCTTCGTGGCCAAGCATGACAGATCTATTCATATGCACATGCATTTTAGTTGCGCATAGGACGTCAAATATTTTGCTCTTTAGAAGTGAGTAATTAGTATTTAATGATCTGCACTTGAATCTTTCCCACCAATTATTAAATTGAGAACATTTACTTGATGTGCACTTTTATTTCTCCTTTAAGAGACGCGGCCATGTTGTCAAAATGTTATTCTTCTTACGTGCTCACATGCATATTAAATGATTAAATATAATGTTGCTGTTTGAAATTAGATGCAGTAACATTTTGCGGTGATATTCATGCAACACCAGGAATTACATTAAACAATATTTGCTTTCACATTACATTTCGAGAATTGAAATTTTTTTAAAGGGCACAAACTTTCCTAATATTTAATTGCATTTTATAATGTGGGTTGCCACACAGACTAGACAAGAGATGAGCACATGATTTCAGTTGGGAGTTTTTTGTTTGTTTGTTTGTTTTGAAAGGGTGAGGGGATTGCACCATTAGGGGCATGTTTGGAGCACTAGGACCTTGAGAGACCCACTTTCTGGGGGCGGGAGAGAGAAAGACCCTCAGAGATGACAGACCGATATTTGGGCTGACATCAGGGCACGTATATTACAGCAGCCGCTTTGCAGACCGGAGGGAAAACACAAACTACCGCGCGGATCTCGCCTGCGCGCTCTCCCGTTAAATTCATCACTCGCGCTGCTGAGCTCGTCCACTTCCCTTCCCGCGACCCGCGCTTTGGCCGACTGAAGCAAATGAAGGCGAGAACGAGCGGGCAAAAGAAGAAAAGGTAAGGGAGTTTTGTGGAACGAAGAGAGGGGTCGAGAGCGGTAATTTATTAGCGGTTTATTATTAGCACGGAGAACACTGAAAACCGAAACTGGATTAGGAAGAGTCATATGAACTGATTAATGTGGTTGTGAACGCAAGTTAATAATTTGCTTGGAAATAGTCAATCATCAATTACTAATTAACAAACGTATCAATTAATGTATTAATTAATGAGTTTTTATGCATCAATAAGCATGGGATAAACACAATTTGTAGTTCCTAACAAATTCAACTCCTATATCAACAAGCGGTGACTAATGTTTACAAAAATTTATATTTGTTGTTGCAAAAGGCTTTTTTTGGGGGGAAAATTAATATTGGCTAACGTTTGAGTTGTTAGTTATTAACAAATAAATTACTTCATACCAGTGCATGTGGAACTTATGTTAAATTGTGGCCAATTTTACATGCATCATGTTTTAAATTCAGTTCTACCTATACTAGGTAGAAAATGATAAATATTATGTTTTGTTTTTAAATGTGTGTGTTATGAAAATTCAAATATAAATAAATTATTTGTCATAAGCGTCAAATGAAAATGGTCCAACATTGTGTACAATTTAATTGTGAGTTAATCAGTGTTTAAACAAAGGCACCTTAATGTATGGCTACATGATGAAGCGTTATATATATATATATATATATATATATATATATATATATATATATATATATATATTATATATATATATGCTGATAAGTTCCTTTAATTTGTAATTAACATTCAAACGCGAAAATATTTGTGAACACAAATAAGTGTGCCTAGAGGAAGGCAAAAAACTTGCCATTCTTTAAGTGAAAAATCTGAGACAGTTATAGATTTGGGGGAATGCTGTCAATATTTCTCAATTGTTTTCACTTAGGATATGCTAACTAACTACCGTTAACGCTAACTACTGTAAATGTTGTGTACTGCTTGTTGAAGCAGCCTAAGGCTTGGTTCATCTGCTTTTGTTGGCAGTAAGGATTGGTTCATTGGCTTGTGTGACCTGTTTTAAGCTTGATTCATCTTGATTAATCTGGTGGTTTTTGAAGGATATCACACGGCCAAGAGCGCCTAATACCTGTACCTTATAAGCTGGCAGCATCAAGGCTTGGTTCCTCTGCTTGCATTAGTCGTATAAGGCATAGTACTGATGCATGTATTAGCAGTTCATATAAGGCTTAGTACCTGCGCATGTTTATGGTATGAGGTCTGCTTCCTGTGTTAGTGTTAGAAGTATAATGCTTAGTTCCTGTGAGTGTGGTTGCAGTAGACTAATTACACATAGCTTCTGTGCATGAGTTAATCGTATAAGGCTTGGTGCTTGTCATAGCAATAGGCCTATAATGCTTAATTCCTGTGTTTAAGTTGCAGTAGGCCTGTAACACTTAAAACCAGTGCATTTATTCATCTTCCAAGGCTCGTCTCCTCTGCTTATGTAATTTACAAGGGTTGGTTTCTTTCAAAAAGGATTCTTGCACGCATATGTATAGCATATGGTGTTTATATGTATTATAGTGTGCATTGCATATGATATATACTGTATGTACGCCTGTGTTGCACTGTTTATGTTTTGCATACGATGTATATGCATAGTATATGGTTAATTATTATATTCAGTATGTATAACATATGGTGTATATGTACAACTAGCATATGGGGTTTATGTCCAGTATATGGGGTTTATACACTGCCTGGCCAAAAAAAAAGTCACCGTTTGGAAATTAATGAACAAATTCTATAATTGGATCATTATTGCGGTTATTAATATGTTTCAGCTGGCAATAATCATTTTAACCCTGACTGATGAAGCACGTCGCTACTCATTTCTTAAAAAATCATGTCAGAAGACACATCCCCTGATGGTGGAAAAGATGTTACAGTGTTTCAGAACGGGCAAGTTATTGGCCTGTATTTAGCAAAGAAAACCATGAATGACAAAAACAAGTATGAGGAATCATTTTCACAAACAAATTTGCCACCACAAAGTCCTGACCTTAAACACATTAAAAGTTATTGGGATGTTCTCAAGAAAGACCACCGAGTGGTTCAACCATTATGTCGAGAAGACAAGATCTCGGCCAAAAATTATGGCATTTCTGATCGAAAAGAAATGTTCTGACATTGCATATAGTTGTCAAAACAATGACAAGACGAATATGCACTGTAATCAAAGCTACAGGGGTTCCAACTAAATATTTGAGTGTGCGACTTTTTTTTTTTGGCCAGGCCGTGTATATAGCCAGTGGTGTATTGTATAGAATTGAGTGTATATGCATAGCATATGTTTAGTATAACATCCGGTGGACATGTATAGCATAGTGTGCGTATGTATTGCATACAGATTACATGCATGGCATACAGTGTCTATGTATAGCATGCAGTCTATATAGCACAGTTAATATGAATAGCATACGGTGTATATGCACATCATACAGTGTATCTGTACAGTACATGGGCTGTGTAGCGGGACTCCGTGATGCCGCGTTATCTCCGTACGCAGATGGTTTGGGGCTGTGCTGATAGCACGCAGTGACGCTGGGCTACCTTTGAAAAAGGGCGGCATAGCGCTCCGTTTTCCTGCAGCTGACGCACTCGAGTTCTTCCATACCCTCAATACCGTCTGCTGTGGGGGCTGATATCTGTGGGTTACGTAACGCTCGTGTCCCTAAAAGTTTGACAGACTGCGACAAAACCCATGGCTTCCTGTGACTCCTGGAAAATCATCCCTTTACCAGGGAAAGCCATTTTAGTTCTACGTAAAGAAAGATGTGATATCTCACTCCAGCAGGAGTTCCTTCTCCTGTTTGTTTTATTTGTAAAATGTGTTCACTTGGTCAAAGTCATTCTCAGGAACTGCGCTGAAACTTTGTTTGCTGCACCAACAAAACTGACAATCATGATTAAAATGGGGAGGAACAATGTAGATTCTGTAGAGCATTGTATGGTGTGCTGAACGAACAAACCCTGTCATGCCTGGAAACACAAAAAAAAAGGAAAGTATAAGGGCGCTTTCGACCCTGACAGTAAGGCTATATCCCCAAATTCCCCAATCCTAGATGCCCAATTAATTCACTTGTGACTATGTAACGCACACTTATTTTGATTAAAAAAAATGTATTAACATGGATTAATTAGTCAATACCATTGAAATGAATAATAAATTAACCAAAATTGACGGGGTTGTTCCGCTGGTGGTTGTTACCCTCCATGCCAAATTTTAAAAGATTGCAGTTAAATTGTGCGACTTGGTGGATCTGCAGCTGGAGTGGTGGTAGTTGGGGTGAATCCATATGAACTACAAATTTGGGAATAGAGGTGTAATGCCACGCCTCCAGTGCCATCAATCAGCAGTCTGTTAAGACCCGGCCCGCATTCCAAGCTCCACATCATTAACCGCATCTGTTACTCATTGTCTCTGTAATAGCCAGCCATGTATAAACGGGAACTTTGCACTGCTTCAGTGCAAAGTCTCGTAAGCCTGCTGTAAAGCTCTTGTCTTGTATAGACATTGTAATCGTATAATCGCGTACCTTAAAAACCACATCTCTTCAGCGCTGTTACTTTTGTTATTAGTCAGCGCTTTATTATAATTAAAGTTGGAACATCATTTCCAGTCTGTTTTTGCATTTGCCTATTTTTGCCTTTGCTTTGCTACGTTAAAGGCATAATAAAACCTGCTTCATCTTTGCATCTGAATCTAGTTCCATATTTGCCATTTTTCAGTGCACTGTATCCGTGGACAGAAAAGGCTATTTCAAGAGGTAAAAAATAATTTACAATGTTTGCACTTAATATCAGTATACAGTGGTGCACATCCAAAATCATTTGTTGACCCATTACTCAACAATATTGTTTTCACAATTCAACTAGGCTGGCATTTTTTTGTCCACGTTTTTAACGAGGAACGTACAATCTTACTGGATTGTGATGCAGCATCTTTTTGCAAATTAATTAAGTATGATGCAATTAGGCTGAAGAGCCGCTTGGTAAACTCAGGATCTGTTCAGAGAATGTAGCTAAAAAATAAAGGTAATGCCTAAATTACTTCTACCCAGCCAGTATAATTTGACGTCTGCAGTAGCCAGCCAGCTAGCTACTGAGCTACATGAAAAACAGGCTGCTTAATGCCACGATTTTCATGTAGCTCCATTGCTAGCGAGCCACTGGCCACTTTAGTCGTGAAATGAAGGTATGCGCAAGAAATGTTAGTGCAGTATACACATCAAATGAGCCAGAGACATAAAACAACAATCGCTAGCATAACTATTGGTGAAATAAAGACTTTATCAGGCTTTGACTGAATTGCTAATAATTTTATTAATCCACTAGCTACCTTGATTAACAAGCTAACTGATAGAAGCAATGTGCAGTCCTACTGGATTGTACAGGACCGTGCGATGCAGTGCTTTTTGCATATTAATTTAGTAAGATGCAACTTCACAGATTCAACCAAATTTTAATCAGCTCATCGGCTACACTATGCAAAGTTAGAAGGTTATTGTCCGGCCTCACCTCCTGCAGTCCAGCACGCCGGCTAATTAAAACCTGGACCGCACCCCCACTCATCAGTCAAGTAGAGTCATCTGTTCTTCATTGCCGCTGAGCAGCGGGTATAAATGTCCGAGCTTTGCACTTTTTCTTTGCAAAGTAAGTGCAATTATGTGCCTTTTGTCTAAGGCGTCTACTTAGCATATTGCGTTTATATTGTAAACAAATCAATTGAATACATAGTGCTGCATAATTCCAGCACTTTATTATTTAAGGAACCTCGCTTCCTCTTTTGTTTACTATTTGTAATAACGTGTTGCTATATGATAACCTGTTGTTTGTATTACTACAAGTCTCGGCAATTTAAGGAACCTCGCTTCCTGTTTTTGTTTGTATCCTGTTGTGTATGCCTTCTGCTTGCGTGGTCAGCAAAATAAAACCTGCAACCAAGTCCATCCTTGCACCAGTCCTGAATTTCCTGTCCTCCGTGCCGGTCATGTGGGCACGTGACCCAGTTGTTACAGCTAGGGCTTGTACCCTTCTTGAGATATGAAAGGATCATTACTCTCTCATTCACTCACACACTCACTTCCATTATAACCATCTTAGCCCGCTATCGCAGGGAAAATGGTGTGTTACCTCCAAATAATTATTTGCGTCACTACCCATATGGCAATATTGGTCTGGCCCAGGTCTGGCCCACGTAATGCACTTTACACAGCCCAGTTCTGGCCCACATACAGCAAGAACAATGGCCCTTTAGTAGCCCAGATCTGGTTTGCCAGAGCTGGCCCACATACGTATGGGCCAGCACAGGGCCAGCTGTGGACCCAATCGGCCCACATGTGGCATGCCATCACATAAACAGTACCATCATTGCCAGACCTGGCCCACATCCGGTCAACATACCACTTGCCATGCCAGCAGTCGCCCAGCAGTGCCGGCTTGAAGCTGGATCTGGGCCAGACCAGACTGCTCTTGGGGTACTTCATGCTATCAGTGCTTTCTTGAGAGTGATTTTCCCACTCAATCAATGTGCTAATACAAGATTTATTTGAATTTTCTGGGTTTGATAGTAAGAAATATGCAGAAAAATTCTTAAGAAGAAAACCTTTAATTCCTTCCAGCTATGTATCGGAAGTCTGTCTATATTTGCTGAATCTTTGGTGTTGAATCTCAGCTTGTGTTTCTCAAATGCTGCCGGAGATTCCTCCTTAACTTCCCCAAGCCCAACATCCCCCTAGCGGTAAAGTCGGCATAACAGGATTTTCAATAGCGTGCCGTGAGCCTCTGTCCGTTTAACACAAAATTGCTTTCAAGCTTTTCCTGTTTAAGATCGCTTGATTAATAATCACACAATTTGTTTAGTGAATAATCAAGACAAATATATAAGCCTGTGATTGTAAAGAAATGATTAACAAATCACAGCGATCAGCAATGCGCTACATTGACAATGTACATAATAGTGATATTTTAGGGATGGGCAAAAAACAAATAAGTTATTCCAATACTTTCTCTGAATTCCATCACCCGTTTTCACAATTTTTTCAGCAGTGCAACCAAATTCATATTAAGATTGCACTCAATCAAAATATTTTCAGCATTCAAAAGAATAGGCTACATTTGCAGGGAAGCGCGGTTGCACACCTTTTTTGAACCAGGGAAATACCCATGAGAACATGTTTTTCTTTTCCAAGGATGCCCTGAGAGAAATTTCAGATTGAGCAGTTGTAAGTGACGAGGGATAGAGAGAAACAGGGGCAAGGCCCCTCGAGTAATTTGGGGTTAAGGGCCTTGCTTAAGGGCCCAACGGCAGAGTTATTTCCGGCATTATCTCTCCAGATCAAGTCAGAATCCCCGAAATCCATTGGGGACTTGAACCAGCAACTGTTCAGTCACCAGTCAAGCAACCAAACACTAGGCTGCCCCGTGTGCGCGCTGAAGGTGTGTGTGGGTGTGAATCACATGTCTGGTGTGTGTTGCAGGGTCTGTTCTGAGTGGTGTGTCTGGTGTGTGTTGCAGGGCGTGTTCAGAGTGGCGTCGGGCTCGTTCGCGGGTGGCTGCGCGGAGCAGGAGGGAGCGAGAGGGCAGTTTGTTCGAGCAGCTGCTGATGTGTCTGCCCTTACCCCCGCCGCTGCTCGAGCACTTGGACAAGGCCTCCGTCGTCAGGCTGGCGCTCTGTTACCTGCGTCTGCGAGCCCTGCTGGACGCACCTGCTGACCGCGCAGAGAGCGCACCACGCGATACTCCGGCGGGGAGACGCCCTGTCACTGTACAGTGCAGCACACCCAATTCAGGTTAGCGCACATCACTGCAAAGGGTAACACTTCACTGTAAAGCCACATGCACAGCACGGTTATAAACTGACTGAATTTAACAGTTAAAGTAAAGCAGTGTTTCCTGGTTATTTTAACTGTAAGTGGAGTCCTGCGCGCAGTTAACTGTGGTTTACACTTTACACGGAACTCTGTTGTAAACTTACAGTAAAAATAACAGGCAAAAAAGGATCCAGTTAAATCCTCTGGCAAAAAAGGTGCCAGTTTATAACAGTGTGGCATTAACTAATGTAGTTATTAACATAAGTTATTTATGCATACATACACTTCAATTAACGAATATGATTCATTATTAATTATTAGTTATCAAATATTATGAAGGGCTTTCTAGAAAGGAAGCTTGGCCAGAACTAAGTTCCACAATAAGGTGTACACCACCACACTTAAGTTTAGAATCATTTACCATGTAAAACAATAAACTGAGTAGGATTTGTCAGTTTTGATTTGTAAACACAACATTCAAAGTTGGCTCTCCCTCCCTGGCTCAACGACACCAGAAGCTCAGCTCTGCAGCGCAGTGCTCTGTCCCACCCTCACACCCCACATGCTGTCATTGGCCGGAGGCTACCGACCAACAAGTTCATAAAATCTGATTATTTTGACGGAATTTATTCAGAATTTCACCATTTGGCTCCTTACGGCAGTATTTTGGAGAGCCCTGTGGTTGGGATTATCTGAAAAGACACTTCGGTTTGGGGTCTCGCTCTGCTCCCGTGGTGATGGGAGGGTGCTCTGTTCTCAGGCTGTGAGGTGGGCGGGGCCTCCTGTGTGGACATGGCACTGGGCTCCGCCCTGGATGGGTTCATGCTGCTGCTGTCTCAGGACGGGCTCGTCATCTACACCACCGAGGCGATCAGCACACACACTGGCATCAAACAGGTATTACCCACTGAGAGACACGTGTGCAGTAGGGTGCATCAAAAAACACAATTCTTGAATTTTGATATGGCTGGGTGCTAAAAGTGTTCCAATATATGTAGAAACAACACATGCAAAATATTTTTCCAATACATGATGATTTAGGGGTGCCACCGCACATCTGTTTTTTTTGGATAAAGTGGTAAACAGTGCTCAATGGTCGCCATAGAGCTCTGAGGTAAAGAAGACTGCAGCTCAAGAAAACTGAGGTGATCTTTATGTTTTTGTGTTGGATATGTATACTCTTATTACATATTACTACCATATCTGTAGTTGTGTCTTTGTATATTTACATACTTTGAATGAAATGTAGTCATATTTATAGGTATTTGGTGCTCATTACCTCTAGCTAACGTTAGCTAGCAACAGTTTGCTAACCACATTTAGCTATGTTAGCTAAGCTATTAAGCTTAACATCAACAGTATTCTAGAGTAGACAATATCATATTCAGAGTATTGATGCCTCATGTTTATTGAGAGTAGCATTGTAGTTGTTAAATTAACATTTTAAATATAGGTATATTTGCGAGCACAGCTAGCAACTCTGGTAGTGATGTAACGGTAAGTAAGTAGCGTTGCTTTAGTCAACGAAAATTATGACGAAATATCGTCGTCAACGAACCTTTATCACGTGACGAAAACGAGACGAGATGAACGTAAATGGTGGTTATGTGATGATAACTATAATAAAATATATAATGCAATATTGTTGACGAATAAAAACGAGATGAAATGTGGTTTACAAAATAAAAACTCTGCTATAATGTCTCTTCATTTTCGTTGACCAAAACGAGACGAGAAGAAATAACGTTTTAATGTTTAGTCGCGTTTATTCATTTCAATCCAGGTGAGATCTGTCCTCCTCCTCAGCGCTCTCTCTCTCCCTCTCTGTGTGACACACACACACACACACACACACACACACACACACACACACGGACCTGTTCTCCTCACAGCCGCTCCAAAGTTCGATCAAACTCGTCAGAAGTGCATAAACTCATGTGCGGGCGGAAACGCGAGAAATCTTTTCCAACATCTACTAACGGAGCATGTATGAAGCTCACAGGTGGAGAAATGACGGACTGCAGCTCCATGATCATACCTCGTCTCCTCATCATGGGCTACCAATGCTGCGTTCAAAAAAAGTGCAATGTACGTGCAATGAACGTGGTCAATGACTGTGCCGAGCGTGGTGTCAAGCTCACATCCGACTTCGTCGCAGTGGCCAGGAAGGAGCTGCACCTGCAGAATGTGCTGCAGGCAGTTGAACATGACCGCAGCCAACAGCCAAACCTTCGCTGCTGCAAACGCAAGCTAATCCCTGAATAGGAAGGTTACTCTTGGGTGGCGGGTGAGGAGACATATCTGGGGGGAGACGCAGTAGCTCTGTTCAGAGTTCAGATTCCATTTCCTCTCTCATCTCTCCCTGGTGATGTTGCTCAGTGGAGCGGACTCTGGCACAGACTGAGCAGTTAAGTTTGAAGTTTAGTTAATGTCAGCTCTTATCATTAGGCCCTGTGAGTTGCCAGTGAGTTAGCCACTAGAGAGGGTTTGTTCTTTTAAGTGTGTCAGTATTGCCCCTTTTGTTTAACAATAAAGTCAATTAAACTTTATATGTGTGTCCCACATCCATCACTGCTTCACAAATCTCAGGGTAAGGCCACGTGAACATGTCCCATTGACCTCCATTCATTTCGTCTATAGGACAAATGAATGGAGAATCTTGAAAGTTGAATTCTGAGAAATGCCCAAGTTGCCCAAGGGGCAAACAAACTAATTTTACTTTGATAACCCTATAGAACATGTTTCTGTATAAAAGTTCACTGTACTCAACATTTCCGGGTCAACCTTTTGGCAATTAGACTAAAAATTGCACATTTTTCGAAATTTCACAAAAGTTCATGTGTTAGGTGGCACCCCTAAATCTCAATGGATTTCCTCAAAACTTTGCAAAAGTCATTTTTATGTTAATTGGAACAAAATGCAATGCCAGCCAAATTAATATTTTGAAATTAAAATTTCCCATTCAAATTTGATGCACCCTAGTGTGCAGTGTGTGCACATTCATATTATACAAGTACACACCGGCAATAAACAAGTGTGCAGTGGACACACATTCATATGATACAGGTACACACTGACATCGTCCAGGTATTACGCACTGAGGAACAGGTGGGCAGGTGAATACGATTACTGTGTGCACACTGACTCCATACAGGTATGGCCTTTTTCACTCTGACATCATACAGATGTGCATCAACACCATATAGACGGACATCATATAGGTGCACACTGACATTGTGCAAGTACTCATTGACATCATACAGGTAAACCTAAACATCATACAGGTACGTACTAACATTGAACAAGTTCACACTGACACCATACAGGTACAGGCTCATGCAGGTAGACTTTCTACATTAGGGGGTCTGGTCAATTATTCTGGGTCTTGACAATCAAAGCATGTGTCCTGTGAAAAGAGGGAATATGATTTCCTATGGTTCTCACTTCCTCTGTGCTGTTGGATAGGTGGATCTGATTGGTCACAGTTTGTATGACTTCATGCACCCATGTGACCAGCAGGAGGCCCGTGAAATCCTGTCCAGCAAATCAGGTAGATGAGGAAAGCCTGATATTACTTTTAATAAAATCAGATTTTACATAAAAAAATTGATATTACTGTTAATAAACTCTGATATTGCATTTAACAAATTATGATATTACATTTAATAATAACCACAATATGTGAGTATACTCTGCTGTTATTTTAATGTAGGGGTTGGCAGATCAGAATAAATTCTGTTGGTATATAGACTGGGTCAGTTCATTTTAATTGCACCAATTTAATCTACATGTGACCCTCTGCTGATTGACTTTCACTCAGTGTGTAAATCTCTGACATTTTAGGTATGGCAGAATGTCAGAAGTGTGACCTTTTCTTCCGAATGAGGTGCACTTTGACCCCTCAGAGACAAAACGTCGGCCTGAAATGCCGCACCTGGAAGGTGAGTGACAGACAGCTGTCTGCTCAACAAACAGCAACAATACCATAGATGTACTGGTCACATGACTCCTAGTAGAGTAGTGTGGCCTGAAAAACCTGAATGATCTTATTAACCCATTTAAAGCTGAATTGTGTGTTTAGTACATTTTCCACTTATTTACTGCATTGGTCAGTAAACTGGCAGTTTCACCTGCAGGCAAACCCCTCCCACTCAACACAGCAATGTGGGGGGATGTGTCATGCTCAAGGGTTCGAAATGCACTGATGTTATTGTGGCTACAGTGGGGAAACGACTGACCTTCGGACACTCAGTTATTCACCATCGCTACTCGGCCAACTGTCTGATAATTTTGCTTTTCTTTATTTCACTCAATCACACACTCTGTTCATTCATTAACTTATCCTTACTTCCTTCCTTCCATCTTTGGTCCCTTCTCTTACTTTCTCTCCACTTTTGTCTTCCTTTTCTCCATTTCTTAACCTCTCCCACTCCCTCTCTCTTCACCACTCTACCTTCCTCTTTTGTCCACCCTCTCGCTCCTCCCTGCCTTCTCTGGGGCTTCAGGTGTTTCACTGCGCAGGCGTGCGAAAGGCCTCTGTACCCGCTGGTTTAGGCTGCCTTATTCTGCTGTGTCAGTCTCTGCCAGTGCTCCCGTCCAGTGCCTGGGACTCCAGCCTCCACTGCATGGCCTTCCTGAGCAAACACAGTCCTGATATGAGATTCACTTACTGCCAGCCCAGGTACTGCAGTAGAGTCCTGATGTAAGATTCATTTACTGCCAGCCCAGGTACTGCACTAGAGTCCTAATGTAAGATTCACTTACTGCCAGCCCAGGTACTGCACTAGAGTCCTAATGTAAGATTCACTTACTGCCAGCCCAAGTACTGCACTAGAGTCCTGATGTAAGATTCATTTACTGCCAGCCCAGGTACTGCACTAGAGTCCTAATGTAAGATTCACTTACTGCCAGCCCAAATACTGCACTAGAGTCCTGATGTAAGATTCACTTACTGCCAGCCCAGGTACTGCACTAGAGTCCTAATGTAAGATTCACTTACTGCCAGCCCAGGTACTGCACTAGAGTCCTAATGTAAGATTCACTCACTGCCAGCCCAAGTACTGCACTAGAGTCCTGATGTAAGATTCACTTACTGCCAGCCCAGGTACTGCACTAGAGTCCTGATAAGAGATTCACTTACTGGCAGCCCAGGTACTGCACTAGAGTCCTGATGTAAGATTCACTTACTGCCAGCCCAGGTACTGCACTAGATTCCTGATAAGAGATTCACTTACTGTCAGCCCAGGTACTGCAACAGAGTCCTGATGTAAGATTCACTTACTGCCAGCCCAAGTACTGCAGTAGAGTCCTATTAATATAGTGTATAATATGCCATGTAATTAGACGGTACAGAGTGAAACTGGTTGAAACAGTGCTATGACGCGGTGGAGTGTGTAACTGGTAGATGCATTTAGCCTATAGAATCTGTAACCGCTAGATGAAGTGCAGTTAGTGGTGTACTTCACCTGTAGAGTGTGTGGCAGGTGTAATTCTCCTGTAGAGTGTGTGGCAGGTGTAATTCTCCTGTAGAGTGTGTGGCAGGTGTAATTCACCTGTAGAGTGTGTGGCAGGTGTAATTCTCCTGTAGAGTGTGTGGCAGGTGTAATTCTCCTGTAGAGTGTGTGGCAGGTGTAATTCACCTGTAGAGTGCGTGGCAGGTGTAATTCTCCCACTGCTGGTTCTGTTTTTCTCACAGAGTTTTCCAGCTGACAGGATACACAGAGTCGGATCTGTTGGGTCATTCTGTGTATCAGTACTACCATGCGTCAGACTGCCAGCACGTCCACAAGGCCCATCTCAGCTGTGAGTGCAGCAATGGATCTCTGTCCATAACTAACACTTATACTCTGATCTATCACTCATCACGATTCTGTTCCCAACCCCAACACACCCATTTAATCCAGGTTCCTAATGACCACAGTTCAAGCTATAGGACTGTCCTTCTTCAAGGTACTTAACCAAAAGTGTTCAGAGATGTGCAACTTTTAAAATGAATGATTAGAAATGTAAAATGTATTCAAGAATAGTTTCCTTTGATCACCATTTTTTAGAATTGTTTTATTTTTTAATTTTTTATTTGACACTTTTATCCAATGTGACTTTCAGTTGATTTGAGTAAGCAGGGGCCTGTCCACCATGGAGTAATATGGAGTTAAGGGCCTGACTAATGGGCCCGACTGCTGCATAGACGTCATTCTGCCTCGGAGCTTGAACTAACAACCTCCTGCAGCCTAGGCAGACCCGTAACTGCTTGTGGTTTTACATGTTACTCCTTAGTAATGTTATTTGTTTACATGATTTTCCCACTTCAATGCTAAGAACACTTATTGCTACTTGTCGGTGGCCGTATCTGCTGTTTATGTCATGTTCTAGACCAGGAATCAAGTGCGGAGGCAGTGTACAATACTACGGGTAGTTTATCGACAGCTATACGGTTATGAAGGCTCTAGGACTCTTTGTCCCTGGACTGATCATCCCCAAATTTTTCGTCCCCATGGACTTTTTGTCTGTTGCTGGAATTTATAAAGAGGGACCCTCCAATTTCCTATGAAAACTGATTTTGACCCTCCATCCTAAAAACCTGGCGAGGACCCTGCTGCCCCCAAAATGCTTTGCCTCTTATTGGGACGAAAAGTTCATGGGGACGAAAATTCCTAGGGGACGAAAAGGCCAGGGACAAAAAGTCCAGGGACAAAGAGTCCTGTAACGGGTAATGAAGGGGACGGAACCCCTGAGGAAGAGGTGGGGACGGATCCCCGGATAATGACAGCACAGATCAGTACAGATATTATAGACAAAGCTGAGCAGTCAATCGCTGGCCAATGGCATCCAGGATCAGAGCCAGTTGGTGTTCAGACTTTGCCAGCACCATACTGTCCCACAGAAGGGTGGATTAGCTCAATAGGAACTTGGTTCCAGTCCTGATGACCCTAGAAGGATTTAGAGCTTGTTCTGAGCAAACTGGACTGAGGAACACCCTTGGAAGAGTTAAAAAGAATTCGGCCTCAATCCTGGACCCTGCTTCGGCTTGGGACCCTGTTCTTATTATCTGAAACTGACAAACTGACTAGAGCTGGGTTAACTTGAACGTGGCCCCAATCCTGGACCCTGGCTAGGATTTGAAACTTGTTCAAATTCCCTGAGTAACAAGAAAGGTTTCAGGAACTGCTGCCATTAAAGTACTGGTTGCAGTACTGGGTACTGTAGTACTGGGTTTTAACAAAGACTAAGAGTTTACACTAGAGATCCTGACTGGTTCTAAGCACAGATAGCACATTACAATCCAGCAACTTGCAAATTTAAGCAGAGGGCTTACATACCAGTCACATGGCTATCAGTGGATGAGTAGTTAACGAGATGCAGCTGGGGGTGGGGAGACACACACATCGTGAACCAATCACAGTGGACATACGCCGAATAGACGCATAAGTTGCTGAATTGGAAGAGACTCAAAAGGGGTTCACACAGGGGTTGTGACTGTTTAACCCAGTAATTTTAGCAAATTAGGTTCCATTATAGAAAATCCATACTGTGTGAAGTCAAAAATGGTCATACTGCTGCATGATAGGAACACTGTGTGGAATGTGCAGAGGCACATTATCAATTCCACACAAAGCCAGGCTTCTCATGGTTTATATGTTGCTCATTGAAAGAGTTAGGGCATTCTAGAGCTGTTTTATTGATAGGCTTCTAAGAATCTGGCCACCCAATTAAAGTTGGAGGGCTCTACCCAGAATCCTTTGGATCACCTTACCACATTGTTTCACCAAGGGCTTCTGGGTTGTTCTGTGAGTTTATTTTATTTATTTAACATGTTGTAATGTCACTGATATTTTCTCCTGTGTTCTGGGACAGTGTTCTCCAAGGGCCAGACATCCACAGGAAAATACCGCTTGCTGGTGAAACATGGTGGCTATGTGTGGGTGGAGACAGTTGCCACTGTGATGTACAATGACCAAACTGGGCAATTGCAGAGTGTCATTTGTATCAACTATGTCCTGAGGTGAGAGGCATTATGGGTAAACTAGAACTTGAATTAGTCAGCTACGTATTGCTTAGTGCCTAGCACATTTTACTGGGACTTGAAAGGTTGATAAGTCAAGCCCATTGTTGCCATTATAAACTCAATGCAGCTGCTGGGCCCTTGATCAAGGCCCTTAACCCCAATCCCAGGGGCATTGGCCCCTGCTCAGTCAACTGTAAGTCCCTTTGAACAATTTAAACTATAGGATATAGTGAACAAAAACAAACAGTCAAAGTGAAAGAGGTCTAGTGTTGGCCCTGATCTGGACCTAAACTGACAATTTTTTAATTACGCTTGGAGGTTGTCTTGATTGTGAATCAGGATTGACCGCATATCTACTCCAACATGAATCAGATTACACTAGGATTTCTGAGATTGGCTACCCGGTGAATTGTAGTATCTTAATACATTGTAATTCCTGGCATATTGTATGTAGGTACTGGTGATTACAGCATAATTACTCATCAGTACTTGGTAATATCCAAGTAAAAAATGTCTTTTACTTTGTTGAGATGTTATGATCATGAATGATTCCTGAGTAATGGAATTGTTGCCGGTAAAGGTATTGTAACATTTGGCTATGATCAGGTCATGTTGAAATAATGTCTTAACTAATATTGTAATGTTAATGTCAGTTGGTATTGTAATGAATAACAGTACTCTCTCTCTCTCTCTCTCTCTCTCTTTCTCTCTCTCTCTCTCAGTGGGGTGGAGCAGTCGGAGGTAGTCTTCTCCATGAGGCAGATGGAATGTCTCCTCTCCTCCAGCCCCGCCCCTAGCCCAGCCCTCCCGCTCCAGAGCCCCACCCTTCACGATGAGCTCAGCAAATCAGCAGCAGCTTCTGCAGATCTGTGTGACAGTTCAATGCCAGGTTCGGACTGCTGAGTGTTAACTCTTTAAATTTGCCTGAAATCACAGTTTAAATCCCGTTTAATGCTAATGCTAATGCTTAAACTGCTGCTACAACTGCCACTATTAATGTTATTGCTTGCAGTGCTACTACCACTGCTACTGTTACTGCTAATGTCAGTGGCTCTACTGCTATTGCTACTACAACTATGACCACTGGTGCCTCTATCACTTGTGCTAGTGCTACTGCAATGAGTACTAATGTTTCTGTACAACTACTGCTAGTGCTACTGCTACTACTACTTCTGCGAATGATATTACTATGACCACTTACCAGAACTGATACTGTTACTCTCAGAACTACAGAACTTTATTCCAACCACCTGGAGAAAAACTTGGCAGGACTTTTAGTTTCTGACCCCTGGATTTTACACCTCTGCAAATGGCAAAAATGTGCTATAACTCACAGAATATGGCAATTAGAGCTCAGGTATGTTTGGGGCACCTATAGGAAACCATGTATGCTGAACATTCTTAGGCAGTCAGTCAAATTTGACGTTGGGCCTCAAGGTTATATGACAAAAATGGCCCATAACTTGTTTACTATTGTTTTTAGAGCTTAGGCATGTATTGGGCACTAATAGCAAATCATGTATGCTGGTTGTTTTTGACATATTGGATTTGACCTTGGGCAACAAGGTCCAGGTAATGACAAAAACAGCCTAAAAGTCCTTTAATATTGGCTTCAGATCTTCGGGATGTATTGGTTACTAATGACAAATTATGTATGCTGATCAAGCACACCATATTGGATTTGACTTTGGTCTTCAAGGTCAAGGTCATGTGACAAAATCAATCTATTTATTTTCTTGTTTAATAATGTCTTTAGAAATTAGTATGTATTAGGCACTAACCCATTTATAATTAAAATTTTAGTGGGCATTGTAACAGCACGATCAACCTTTTTTTTTCGCGATCAATTGCGGAAATAAAAACTGGTGAAAATCCATTTTTGGATGTTTATTCCTATTAGCATCATGGAATAGAAAGAATAATACCAATTAGACCCACTCGGTGGCAGTGTTGTGTAAAAAAAATTATTGTCTGAAAGCAGAACAAGAGCCAGAAGTGAATTGGGAAGGTGGCGCACGTCACAAATTGACAGCAGACAACAGTAAAAGTCCAGAAATAACAGAACAGAATAACAGAAATAAATCTAATTGGATTTCATGATCTAGACTTCTTAAAGATTATATTTTTGCTAAATGGCAGAAACGTGACAAAAAAATGTTGCTGTCTGTCTCTCATAAAAAAGTGTGACTGCTCTGTCGAGTTGCCAAATAATGGCAACTACATTGTGAAACCCCTCTCTCACTGAGCTGCATTGGCCCGCGGAAGTGTGCAGATGAAACAGTTCTCTTGTTTCGCAGAGAAGCGCATATACACCGTGAATTGATTTGCAGTGGTACGGCACTGTTCGCCATCACCGCTGACAGGTTTAATTTTTTCGCGGATGTCCAAGCTGGAACTTTTTAATGCCAGTATCGTGTAGACGCATCACTTTCGCAAGAATTCGTGTTGGCTTCCTGCTGAATCCGCAGACTGATGCTAGATGCTGCAGGGCTCTCGGCACTCTAGTTAGAAATTCATACTGTAAGGTGTATTTTTTCATGGTCAAAGTTTGTTTTTCTGTACAATGCAATAGGCACCAACATAGAAAAAACTGATTTACTCAAAATGAGTGAAATGGCTATATTGTGTTTTGGAAACAAACTCTTCGCTTGTCGTGCCAGAGCTTAATTTTGAAAGAAATTACTCTGTTTCAGGAGACAGTACTTGGACCAGGGGACTAAATGGCACAGTGGAGACAGATTACTTCACTACTTGTCATGTGAGAGACCCTGTTTTATACCTTTTATGATTTTTTGTACCTTTCGCAAATGCAATTTGCTTACCTGCAATGATTTGGTTACAGCAGCTCACCTATATCACTTTGCATTTCCATATTTTACCTGTACAGCAGGCGAATGTTGCTTTGGCACTCATGACTAGCTTGTTCATTTCTCTATGGGTTTGAATAGTATCTGTCATGGATTCAAATATGTTTCTGCATTTGATTAACCTTGCCTGGTATAATGGAACAAATGAAATCATTTGAAACCACTAAACCCCATCCATCTGCTCCTCCAAGCAGGCTCAAATGTGACAGGCAAAATCAATAGAGCATAGATAAATATTTGTACATAAATACTGTTTGAACACAGGTCTGGTTCTGTCACTGACTCATGAATACAGATGTCAAAACTAAAGTCATTTTCTCAGTCTTGTTGAAACTGTTATGTGGTATAAATAAGCTTTCTCTCCCTGTTACTCCTTCCCTTTCCCACTTCCTGTTTGTGCCTCTCTGCCCTGTATGATCTCTGCCATCAGGACCTGGAGACGCTAGCGCCGTATATCCCAATGGATGGAGAAGACTTCCTCCTCTTTCCTCTCTCAGACGTGGTGGAAGGAGCGGTGCCAGACAGAAAGGAAGTGCTCAATGCCTTCCCCCTCCCCTTCCCATTTATGGAGAGTCAGAACCCCGCCTGCCCCTTGACACTTCTCAGCCACTCCTGGGTCCCGCCCACACCCCCTATGACCTCACAAAGACTTTCTGAATACTATTTGCCTAAAAGCCACAACCAGCAGCACGCAGTACCGAGGAGGCCTGAGTAAGTACACTCTGTGGCAGGCAGGGGGCAGTAGGCTGGTATTTTGATTGGGATTCCCCCTCTGTTAATTTCCTGTTTTAAAGGAAGGCAATAATTCTTTCCAACCTCCTTCTGGAAATAATTTTGTGTTCTTTTGTGTGTTCACCATGTGGTGCCGTGACTCATCCTAGCTTAACGCTACAACATGATCACGCTCACACACACACAAACACACGAAAACACAAACACCCTGACATACAGTATATGCGTACTCACATACGCTCACTCTCGCAAGCACACTTAGTAAGAATAGAAAAAAATGGCAAAAGTGATTGGTATGGAAAAAAATTATGCACAATTGCTTGCTTCTTTGAGCTTTAAGCATGTGTGCAGTTAAGACAATGTGCAAGGCTGTTTCAAAGGTATGTGCGCATAGTTTGCTGACAGACTCAAGCTCCCTGTCTCCCTCAGACTCAAACATAGAGACACACACACACGCACATGCACTCGCTGGGACACACACAAACATACGCAAACAGATAAGATCTTACATGATGCGCATTTGCGCATTAACCAGCACTGGCCCTGTATGCTCCAATGTCTCGCTGTTCGCGTGTTTCAGGTTTGAGTCGAGGTGTGGTCACACACACAGATCAGGAGAAGGATGGAGGCAGGTGCTGCATCGACATAGGACAGACACACACCTCCCACCTGGAGCAAACTCACAAGTATGCAGTCGGCAAACCTACTTTTTTTGCAGTACTCTTTTCTATGTTTAGCTTTTCTATGTTTCTTGTACAGAAGGCTCTTATATGATAATTGGAACAGAAAATCCAGCCACACTATTGGACAAAACATAAGAAATAATGCATGAAACATGCAGAGTTTATGACTGAGGTGGAGCTCTGCTGACACATTAAGTAGTTCCTCGAGTCAAGGGATTAATGGTTCGTGTGTAGCTGTCCTGCTTGTGAGGTATTTTATCAGTAAACAAAGAACTAAAGAAGAAGAAAAAGAGAGCTAATCTCACGAAGTGCCATGCGAGACATGTAGGTTGCTTTATTTAATTAAAATAAATTAAAAATTACATTTAAAGACTTAGTAGATTATAATACAATAAAAATTATGTACACAGCCTAAAATGGACAATTACAACTACGTATCCAGAGTTTGTTCAAAATGAGGGTCAGCCAATGCAGTCTGAGAGGAACATTCATGTTCGAAAAACTAAAGACACAAACAAATGTTAAAAATTATTGTCTGTCAGTCAAGGGGGTGATCCTGAGGAATACTTGTTCTGTAAACATTAAAACATGCAGTACACTGAGCACGCTCAAAAAACTTAATAAGAATAATTGCATCATGCAATACACTACGGAAAAAAATTAAGTTAATGTCAGAATGTTAATACTGGTAATGACCATAATGTCAACATTAACCTTTCTGCTTGCTGTTGCCATTACCATGTTCTTGTGATGATTATGATTTTGTCAGGTCAGAGGGTTGGTGTTAAAACCCCTTGTCACTCCAACGGGCTGTCAGGGAAGTTAAAAAAAAACTACGTCATTTACACAGCTTGTATGTAACGTGAGATAGTCATGCCACATATCTTTGGAAAGCTAAGATTCTTGTGATTCAATTGATGCCAACCATTTCAAAATATAATCATCACAGCAGCTTTAATCAATGCCTGTGTCACAGCTTCATGCTGTGGTCCCATTGTATTGTTTCAGCTAACAAGTCCCAGCTACACTCATCTGCAGGCATCTGTTTGCAAAAAAAAAAAAAAAAAAAATCAGGCGAGAATAAAAACCTTCTACTTCAGAGTGTTCCAACTTAGATTACTCAATGACAGCAGCACTTAGTGATTCTTTCAGTTGGGGGAAAAACTTCAGAGTGTTTCCTTTCAAAAGAGACCAAAACCATCCATATTCTCCAAACGGTTCAAGAACAGCTTTCAATTTACTTTGGGTACGCCTTGGATAGGCATTTTAGGCAAATTATAAAGTGTTAAAGGGTTAATAAGTGTGAGCTCCCTCCTACACCCTTTTGGTTTATTACCAAGAATTCAGAGGGATCTTTTTTCTGTCTTCATATTGTTTTGTTTATCAAAAATGAACTGAAATAAATAAAATCTATCTAAATCTATTTAATGTAATCCATTCATAAAATAGATAAAATGGTATCAATCCCGGTATCCGGCGTGCATGCTGGAGTATTGTTTTTTTTAGTTTACAATGATTTATCCGACACTAGCTGGCACCCAGAAGAGAAGCACGGCTGCGTAACGGGGTAACATTTCTTTCTGTCAGTACCGAAAGAGCCTTGTTTAACAGCTGGGATTTTTTAATTTATTTTGTTTTTTGTTTTTTTCAGAATTAGTAAATTAAAGGAGGAGATAGCGCCTCGGCAAAGTATATTTCAGCGGAAAGTAGAATTCTTGAAGTGTCTAAAACGCATAGTTTTATAAATTTTAATTTGGTAATGATCCAGTGCGACGCATTTTTAAACTAGAAAGTCTTCAAATTGGAGTCATTACCAGGGGGCAGACATCTTTACTTGGGGAATCTAAGGCTGCGTTCCGAATGCACACTTGTCCACTCACTCACTCTCTATATTGTTTTCAATGTAGAACATTCACTACACAGTGCCCTATATAATGGGTGAGTGTGCATTTTGGACGCATTATCCAATCAAACGCCAGTGCCGCGGTGCTTGTGCGTCACTTATTCTCTTACGTGACGTCAGTTGTTCTCTTTCCTTTCATCCGGGCCATAGAGTAGTTCAAAGGGCCTTCAGTAAGCTCTGCCTTTACGGCTTGGCTGCCCGCGAGCTGTTTTTATTTTAGGTGGCCTGATTAACAATCAAACAATTTATCGACTGAACGACCAAGACCAATACATGATCTATAATTAGAAATGGTAATGAAAGGTGAATTCCCATTGCCTACAGTTATATAATTGATATGGCATTGTAAATCCAAAACTTTCGCTGACTTTGCAGCATTTATTTTCGCCCTCCTTGGGATTGTCACGCAGCTGTGCAACCTTACAGCGCCCTTTAGCCGTGACAACATTCAGAATAAAGAACGGATTCCTGCAGCCTCGTAAACAAATTTCCGCAAATCTGTGCTGCTTAACGAGCGCTGAAATTATGAAGGCATATTGATATTTTACGTCGTCATTTATGCGCAGAAGACGCCCCATAATTTTGTGGTGCGATGCATAACAAGGCTATCAAAAGTAAATTAGACTGTCGTCGGTTTTTACCAATTAGTCTGAGCAACTGTGGCTAATCGGGGGATGTAAACTGCGAGAGGTTAAAGTTATTAAGGATTTTTAAAGGAGAGGTTTCCTAAAAACAAATTCAAAATCAGAAGATTCCCCAAGTAAAACTGTCTGCCCCCTGGTACTGCAGCCAATTTGAAGACTCGCTGGTTTAAAAATGCATCGCACAGGATCATTACCAAATTAAAATTTATAAAACTATGCGTTTTAGACACTTCAAGTATTCTACTTTCCTCTGAAATATACTTTGCTGAGGTGCTGTCTCCTCCTTTAACGTACCTACACTGTGACTTTATTACTGAGAATTCAGGCAAAGCCAGTTAACTGAGGCCACCTAAATGTATTAAAGGTGAGCATGAGACATCACTGATGACACTATACTTGCCCCCCACCCCCTCTACCCCCACAGGCAGGCCCCCCCTCACTGCCCCCGCAGCACTCTGCCCCCCCGTGGAGAGAAGCTGAGGATGCAGATTTGTCCTACAGCACCAACTGCACCTCCTGCTGGTGGAGCCCTGGTAATGCATGTTCTGGGATGCGAGTTGTGTTTATTTTTTTAGGCCAGAAGTTCCTAAGCCTTTTCATGGGAATACACTGCCCTGCAGATTTCCGCTGCACTACTAATCTGGTTTAGCTAATCCTACCTGTTAGAAACTCTATGAGGTCTTCAGCTGTATGAGGTGTGAGGTCTGAGGTGTGCTTTACGAGGGTTGGAGTGAAAATCTGCTGGGTAGTATGTCTCAATGAACAGGGATGGGAACCAGAATTTTAGACATGTGTGGGATTGTAGTAACCGAACAAAATGCCGATGAAGACTAAACTTGTGACGTTTATGCTAGCTTCCAATTTTATTATCACAATTAAATATTGTATTAGAATCTGACCTACAAACTGAAAAAAAAAACCCATTTTCTTTGCTGTTGTAATCAGCCAATAAAAAATTTCGAAGACACACCTGGGGAAAGAACTGCCATAGGGTGTGTGAAGTTTAATCCAGATGCTCTGATACTGAGCAATGAATACAAGGTTTGGCTTTTATATCAGGATATTTTAAAAATCTGATTCCATTGCTATGGTCTGTCGGCTATGTTAGACTTTGATTTAATCAGATTCATTCATCTGTTTCTATGAGTCACATCAATGTGACTCAGTTCTTAGAATCAGATTACAATAAACACACAAAATAAGTCTGCCACAAAACACCATAAAGAATGCAAAAATCTAAAGCCCAAATCTAAAATCTCACTGCGAACGTCATGGTGATATCCTCAGAAAACAAAACACCCTCATATAGACCTACATCTACACACAATTTTCTTTCTCTAATGTGCACTAAATTGCAGTATTAGTGAATATGATGGGGAAACGTAGCTATTATTGTACTGTAAAGTCATGTCTCTCTCTCTCTCTCTCTTTCTCTCTCTCTCCCCTTTGTAAGGCTGTGTTGGAGTCTGTCGGTCAGTTCCATGGGCTCCTGGACGCACTACATTGTCCATTAATACTACAAACCTGGAGCTCCCCACCAGAGACCTAAGCACGACTGGTGAGTTAGAAATGCATGCTATGCTATGCACACACTTACAGATATACATGTAAGGACACACTCAGGTTTATTTTCATGTTTTGTGGGGACATTCCATAGACTTTCATTCATTCCCTAACCCCTAACCCTAACCTTTACCCTAAACAGCATATACCTAACCCGCACCCTAACCTTAACATAACCCTGATCTTAACCCTTAACCCTAAAATAGCTCAATTTTTTTGTGGAAACCTGAAAATGTCCCACACAAGTACAAAGAAATCTGGAGTTCCATGTCTTGTGGGGACGTTTGGTCCCCACAAGGATAGGTAAACATGGTCTCTCTCTCTCACACACACACACACACACACACACCCAGCTCTCTCTCTCTCACTTACACACACACACACACACACACACACACACACACACACACCGCTTTCTCTCTTTCTCTCTCTCTCTCATACATAGATACAAACACACACACACGCGCGCGCACACACACACACACACATACCCCTTTCCCACTGGCCAAAAAACCCGCTTAAACCCGCTAACAATCGGCTTTTGGTGGCAGTGGGAAAAGGCTCCTCCATTTCCCAGCGTCGACCCGTGTCAAACGACTCGCAAGCGACCGGGGTTAAAATCACCTTCAATCGGCTCGGCTCCGATCGGCTTGCAGTGGGAACACCAGACCCGGGTCAACCCGCTAATTTACGTTTTATGAAATTCTTCAGCTCACCTTCCTTGTTTGTTTAATCAAGCAATATTTTCGATTAAAAAAGGAGCTTTTGCGTCATTTCCTTGCTTTAGTAAGACATTGTGGTTACCTTAATTGCGCATTAACGATCCTGGCGCAGCCTCCGTATGCAGCGTTCATATTAAATTTTCTCCCGAAACGGTTTTGATAAAGACTAGAGATGCTTGCATGCACGGGTGGCCAGCCATTACATTTACTTCGCCATATGACCGAGGATACGAGAAGGCTGAACCCGTAAGTATAAAACTAAAAACCACCACAGTATTGTCCTTCTTTAACAAGAAAGGTAAAGATGTATTATTTCTCGCTATATCTAAAAAGAACCATCGTTTAATGTCGAACATTTTGATTACCATCAGTTAACGGAACTGTTTCCTGAGTGGGATAGACTACGTCTTTGCAGACATTCAATTGAAATTTACCTTAAAATACAAAAATAAAATTAATGTTTTCAGTCAATATAATGGTGTGAAAGTAAACTTAAATGTCTTACGTTTATAACCAGGTATGGTTCTAATCATTTACTGGAGCTTTATCTTTAACATGAGTCAGAAAAAGGATGCTGACGCCGGTTATTCATCTGTTGCAAACTGAGCACTACTCATTTTGCGGGTTGGAAAAGGTTAATAATGCAGCTCTTCAGCAACAGCTCAAATAGCTGTTTCTGACAATGTGGCTTAACAGTGTAAACAATCCATATGAGTATGGGTAGTGCAGTTAAGAAAAATTTGCAACTGGTTAAAGATTTAGGATTGCAATTGTGGCTGGAACAAAAACTAGCAGAAATAGTGGGTGCCCAGGACCAAGCTTGGGAGCAGAACCGGCTTTTTTTTTGCCAATGGGAAAGGAGCCAAATGCCTATTGTAATCGGGTCGACCCGTTTTTAAAAAACCCGCGTCAACCCGCTAATTTCAGTGGGAAAGCGGCTACACACACACAAACATATACACCCAGCTCTCTCTGTCTCATACATACATACGCACACACACACACACACACACCCAGCTCTCTCTCTCTCTCTCTCACTCACACACACACAGATTTCTCTCTCTCTCTCTCTGTCTCTCTCTCATACACATACACACACACCCCTCTCCCTCTCTCTCCCTGTACAGTGTTGGTGAGCTGTGCCCCGGTGCTGCCTGTGTTGAGCCGATATGAGTGTGAGGTTAACGCCCCCCTTGATCCCTCCTCCTGCCTCCTCCGAGGCTCTGAGATCCTCTCTGTCCTGGACCAGGCTACATCCCGGCTCCCCGCCTAAGGGCAGTCCTACCATCCAATCAGATCACGCCGCCCCGCTCCGTCCCACCAACCACAACTGACATTGGACTGCTACTGCACCCCTTCAAAACACAGCGCTCCATTACCATTGGGCAGATAGTACAACACTGGCTGCTACACATGGAAATGATCTTGGCCAATCAACTCCAAGCCTGATCCTGGGCATGTAAAACCAGATGGAAGAGCTACCCAGTATTCAGACAGACAGATTATGGACCAATTTTTGTTGGGGAAACAGGCATTCATTATTTTTTTCAACTTAAATTAATCTGTTTATACCCCTGACCAGTAAAGGGCGGGAGTATGAAGTATATAACAAAGAATTGTCGTAAAAATGGTTCATTTCGGAGGGTCTTCTGTTGTCTTTAAGGCGGCCATCTTGCGACCCGTGTCTCCCACATTCTGGCTGACTGTTGGAGAGGAGAAGGGCGATCATGTTCAGACTCGATGACTCCACCTGCACTAATATACTACACACTCTTATACAGCAATACGCTCTATACAGCCCGACAGGAACTCATGCATATACTTCAGTTTAACTTTTCATAGCGCATTTATCAAGACTGTGCTCTTCGCAGACTTGGCGAATGGCTGCTTGTTTTTAAAAATATCACTCTCAGGTGTAAAACTATTCTAGCCTTTTACAAGTTTGACGAATCATCCATTATGGATGAGAATATGATTAAAATTAAGGCTGGCGATCTGCACTTTAAGTTTTTTTTTAATTTCAAATCTAGATCTTAAATGTGCTTGAGCACAGAGCTACAATTAAGTCACAGTCCAAATGCACTGTCCTGTATATATAATGTCATTTAATGAATGTCAGTAATTTCAAATATTTTATTTTTATACCAATAGCTGTAGTAATTTATATGTGGTCACTTTATAGATACAGAAATATGAGAAATATATCGGGGTGGACAAAATATCTGAAACACCCCTGAAAATTGGTTTAATTTTTAAGTGTCTTAATCTCAATTATGAGAGCATCTACCCAGGTGAATTACATTCACACAAATACTAATTTTCAGCATGTGTCTGCTTAACAGAGGCACAAACACCATTACTTTGCTAAGTAAAACTCCAAAACAAGATTAGTTACAAGAGGACCAAATATTTGGTTCCTCAGTTGCAGTCGTGTCTGTCATAAAATTAACATAATTATTTAAGGTGACTGGGAGAACTGTAACAAACATTATGAACACAGGCCAACCACTAAAAACACCAACAGCGAAGAGGAGCTGTCGCTACAAGTGAAAGCTCTTCAAAGGGGACAGATGGACACTTGTTAGCATAGTTGCTAATAACCACAGCAATACTTCTTTTGTGATCACCACAGACTTGAATCAGCCCATACCTGAGCCAGTCTTCACAAACACAGTATTTTGTGAGCTTACAACAGCTGGTGTTTAAAGAACAATTGATAATTATTTGACCACCCTGTGTATAATGGCAATAATAAAGTGTATTATTCCACTACAAGGGTGAGTTGTTTACGTGCTTCTCGGGTTTGACTGTTATGATGAGTGCTCCTGGTGACCATCAGGTGCAGAACTTTATGAAATAAAATGCTGTATTTTTCATAATGTAATCCTCTGCTGCACCATGACATCAGTCTCTCGCATAATTCTTCCACAGCATTCTTGTGCACTTGCTCAAGTATAAATGAATGAATACCTCATGCATGTTTACATCAAGTCTGTCTATCAGTCTGTAGGTTCCAGTCTTGTAAGAAATGGGTTATTTATCATGCAGTCCATGCAGGTTTTACTGCCACAGGCAAGGTAAAGATAGAGACATAATATTGAACCAGGACAACCATTTTCTAAAGGAAATATGCAATAAAAATGAGAAATCACTGGTAAAAAACAGCCTTGTTATAGAAAGTAAGCAGATAAATCACTTCTTATCCAAGGCAGATTAATAACCTATAATAGCTTTCCTCAGATTTAATATTTGCTACTTTGTCTTAACTTTTTTTTCCCTACCTTTGTCACACAGGCCAATTTCATCACCTGGCATTGTAATTATCACAATGGAATTGTATACCTTTAATGACAGTCAAACTGAATTGTAGGCTTTGAATTTGAATAGAATAGCTTTCTGTACAGGTCCCCATGGGGTGGGGTATGGAGACATTGTCCTACGGCTCAGAGTAATGACAGACCACTGGCTCTGGTCATACGGTGTTGCCCATATATAACGTGATTCCTGCGGGGTCGCCCTTAGATGGCCACACTACGATGGGATGGAAGTTGCGCCCTACATTGAGACGGACAGATAATAGATCAATTTAGGGTTTGGGAAGCTGTAATTTCTCAATCCTCAAACAAAATCTGCAATTAATCTTTTTTTTTTTTCCAGGGGTGAAATTTGTTCTCAGGACTGGAAGAATTCCCCCATGTAATGAAATGCGAAAATAGCTCCTTTAGAGGATTCCACCAAACAAACATAGATGGTATCTCCTTCCTCTCTCTGGGGGCCATTTTGTAATGCCGCCCTACTGGGGGTGACGACCATCCCCTGCCCCCTTCATCACTGATACTGGGGTACATTTTCCAAAAGCTTAGATATTAACTACATTTGCAACTTATGTTGTGTCTTCCTGAATCAAAAGGTTTCATAATTTCGAGGTCCCCTTGTCTGTAAATAATTGGAGAGAGACAAAATCTCAGAAGTTATCAGATTTTATTCCGGCCTTGAATCGGACAATAATCCAAACCCAGTGAGTAGTCCTTGCGCAAGGAGTACTACCCCAGTGTTCCCAAATGGCCATGTTTATGAAAAAACCCCATCAAACTTTGTTCCAATCACAATACATGGGTTATCTTGAGAAAAACTTATCAAATTTTTACTCCAATAACATTACATTGATTATCTCTTAAGTTTTTTCTATCCCCTATTGGTTGGCAAGCTCTCTGTGGGATTCTTTGGAAAATATTGGTGGGGCACAGAAGTATTGGTCTCATAAAAAAGAAAGAAAATACATTAAAAAAGTAGAGGAAAAATACAGTCAAAGGAACAGGATACAAATACATACACAAATGATTCAACTGATTGTGTTTTCAGTAATAACTAATGATTTTACTGAACAAATATTGATCAAAGCTACAGAAGCCAACTGCTTATGTGTGTGTGAGCTGCTCATGTGTCTTTGATGGGCTTGTATGTGTGTGAGTTGTGTGTGTGCGTGCGTGTGCATGTGTGTGTGTGTGTGTGTGTGTGTGTGTGTGAGTGTTACTGCTGCTTACATAATATGGTTACTGATTATGATTATTCATTATGGTTATTTATTTACTGATGAATAAATTGAGAAATATTGAAATATAATCTTCTACACTTACATATAGTTTGTCCATATCAGTGGCAGCTGGTGAACTGGCGATAGGGGAAGCTCAAACCCATCCCTTGAAAACAATGATTGGTCACGACCTGTTTTCAATCATTCATTTAAATTACCATTACAAAAGCTCAGAAAACTCTCAACATTGACAGGCGTTTTCATTAATCACGCACACCTGTCAACTCTCATGCATTCCGCATGAGTTTTAGTGGTATATTTACGATTTACGTTCCCCTGCTGTAGTCAGCAATTATTCAATCAACGCATGTGTAAGAGATTCTCACACGGAATTGAAGTCCTTGTGCATGGTTTATCAGTTTCACCTGGGTCATTCCATGCCAAGTGGAAACACACCTGGGCCATCATGGTCTTGGATTTTACTTTACCTTTGTCTATTTGTTCATTTTGGCCCAAATAATGGATATCTCTGATTTTTTCGCAAACTGCCCTCTGGTATTGGTTTTTTGGACCTCGAAGAAATGACCTGTAGGGGGCGTTTTCAAAACATGCAGTAGAAAAACCCTTATATCTCTGGCCGTATTACTGATACAGGTCTAGGGTTTGGATGGATTTGTAATATGAGGCTTCCTCTAGCACCACCATCATTTTCAATGATTGTATCTGTTCTTGTTTCCATGGAAACTGTTTGAAGTTGGGCAAATTTGAGATTCTTTCCACTTTTCCACTGTTTTGAAAAAGTGCCTCCTACAGGCCATTTTTTCAGAGCGCCATAAAATCCATACCGGTGGGCTGTTTGTGAGAAAATTGAAAATACCCATGATTTGACTTCAAATGAACAAATATACAAAGTAAGAGAAAAATGTGAGACCATGATGGCCCAAAAGGTACCTTAAGCATTTCCACGTGGCATGGAATGACCCACCAGCATTATGCCTCCGGACTTCTCACGCTTTTCTTTACTCAGGGGTTGGAAGAAATGCATGCGTTTCATGATCGTTTAAATAGTTTAAATGAAATAAGATCATTGGAAGCAATGGAATTGCATAAAGACGTTTCAAATGATCTTATTTAATTTAAACTATTTAAACGATCATGAAACGTACGCATTTCTTCCAACCCCTGAGTAAAGAAAAGCGTGAGAAGTCCGGAGTCATAACGCAGGTGAAACTGATAAATCTCCATGCGTAAGGACTTAAATTCTGCGCGAGAGTCACTTACATACGCATTGATTGAATAATTGCTGACTACAGCAGGGGAACGTAAATATGCCACTTAAACTCACACCGAATGCGTGAGAGTTGACATGTATGCGTTATTAATGAAAACTGACCACACCTGATAATGTTGAGAGTTTTCGAAGCTTTTGTAATGGTCATTTAAATGAATGATTGAAAATAGGTCATGAACAATCATTATTTTTAAGGGATGGGTTTGAGCCTCCCCTATCACCAGTTCACCAGCCGCCACTGGTCCATATACAGTCAATAGTTCCGACTATGTAAGGTAGCATCTGGACTTTTGGGAAACCTACCCCTGTCCGTTAGGCAGGGTAAGTGTGGGGTCATGCGCCCATCCTGTATCACTGCACCCTGCTGCTGTCTCTGGTGGAGCAGAGGGGCCATTTCCCATGCGCGGGGTGCGCCGTTCAAGCCAAATAGCTTATCGTCTTCAAACATTTTGTCACAACCGATCTCCTGGAAAAACTCGATCGCATTGCGCAAGCAACTTGACAGTGCTTAAAAAACATGGTAATATTATTTTAAATGTTAGCTTTGTTCACTCAAAAACTGAAGTCAGCTGACTTTTTGTTTTTGCTCATACTTCACTCAAAACAACAGAACACTAACAGATTTAACCATTTACAATGACTTTTATTCAATTTTGTGCTCCTCATTCATGTTATCTTCTGGGAATGGCCTGAGGCACATTCTTGTCCGGAGGGACTTGCTTAACTTTATGACATGGTGTTTATTCACACATTTACCCAGATATGTGAGCGTGTCACGCTGGTTCCGGTTGGTTCCAGGCATCCACAGAAACAAGCATCAGAACCAGCCCTGTCTCTCTGCTATGGGGTCTAGAACCAAATTCCACTCTGAATAGGCATGAATGGAAGTGGCCTGTGCCAGATGCAGGTTTCGTTTTAGGCAGTGTGTGGATACAGGTGTAATAGGTCCTACTCCCTGAAAGCACGGTGTCCTGACTCCTATTAGAGATAAAAAAACTTGAAAACCATTTTACACTTCCTGTCTGCTCAGTCAAGCAGAGAGAGACTTGAAACATGCAACCAAACCACCAGCACAGACAAGCAGATCATTCTCACCCGCCCACAGCACCTCCAGACTGATGTTGCAAAGATAATGCCCCACCCACGCTAAGCATTCCACACCTATCTCATCCCCTACCTTGCCAGTCCTGTTACCGCTACCGGCTTCCTGTGGCCTTCAATGGAATCATCCATCATCTACCCCAAGCTTGGTGTGGGGGTGGGGTTAGAGGGTTAACATGTTCAGACAGGGAACATAAACATCAGATAGCCTATTTTTTAAAAACATGGTGATCAGCTGGACCCATCAAGTCAAAGGTTTGGACACACCACGCTCTCGTTTCAGTGCTTCCACGTTAGTGAAATGTAAGTGGTGTAAATAACTTTGAATGGTATAGATCGTGGCTGAGCCTAGTCGAGTTTTTCTTGGGGGTGTGGACAGTGGTATAACAGGTGGGCTACCACTCCCTGACTGACCCAGCATATTAATGCCTGCGGTATATAAACACATTGTAAGCATTAACATTACACCCCCCTCTGATATGTCATACCTGATCCACGAGTCAAGTGTTGGAAAACACCTCCAGTGCAAGTTCCCTTTGTAGGAAGTAAATGCTTTGTCATGTCAATGAGAATCTTAGTGTTCTGATTTAGGGGCAAAATGGACACAGGCTTTCAGTAATGTTCTGTTCCAGCAACTGTTTCTCACCTGAAAAGTCCTGTTGAACAGTGGCCCCCAATGTCGATCCTGTGGGCCCATTGTAGGGTGGTTTTTGTTCCAACCACAATTCCAGTTGCAGGATTCAAATGATCAGCTCGTTAATCACCCCCTAAAGCTGATTGATGACAACCTGGGGCCGTATTCATGTCGGGACGTTTTCCGCCTATTGGGACGATAGATCATGACGGCTCTATTGGTGCAATTCATGAACGGCCGTTTGGCCTTATCTGCCGAGCCTATAGGCAGACAACTTAGAGCGCCCGGGTCGGGCTGATAGGCGGCATTACGGCAGTCCTTCTTGTCACACCGAAAAGAGGGCGTGATTTTTTCAGCTATAGTTTCCCCAAGCGTCTTATTTTTTTTCTTGTTCGTTATCCGAGCAACAGGCTTGGGGAGTAACCGAACGGCGATACGTAATTAGGATAGGCCTACCAAAAAATGTAACTGTATTCCGTTAGGGCTACACACAAAAAGATGTAGCCTAATTAAATTACAGTTAGCTACATTCTGTAAAACAGGGGGATTACTGGATTACAATTGTAAATTAGTCTGTAATCAAGAAGAACAAGATAGACAATCCTGCTAGCTTAGCTAACTGACCCAATTTACCCAACCTGTAACCATTTTTTCCCGAATGAAAATAGTTTTGGTTTGAAGTGTGATGCTGGTGAATGGGACGGTGTTTGGGTAAAACAAGCTCCAGCCGGCTATAAATAGCTGTAGTTGACTTGAGGTTTGATTATGAAGCGTTTTTACCATGAGCTACGTAGCGTAAGCCTCATGAGCATCACTACTTCTACCGGTGAGTGCCCGCTTTTCCTACAGCCCGTGATATGCCCTCCGTCAGTGCGTAGGTAGAAAATAATGAAATAAAGAGGCGACGAACCAATTTAGTTATGTTCTGCAGATAAAGCAGTTTTTGTTTCATCTTTCCGGAACCTTTAATCAGCAATTGTTTTCAGATGGAGATAATAGTAATATTTTCTGTACTGGCCGCTTTTTCTTTTCAGTTTTTTTTTTTAACTTCCTTCACGTGAAAAATTGTGACTATCCGATACTCAGTCTTTGATATTTCGTGCATCCAAGATAAGACGGTACATGTAATTACACTTCAATTCCAATAGATAGCAGTCTAAGACCATAAATAATGATGCTATGGTTCTGTAGGTTCTTCAATGCCGATAGTTGCTATTTTTTCGGATATGGTATACATGGCACGTCTTAACATCAGTCTTCACATCAACACAATGATGCCCTATTTCGTTAGATGTCCTTTTTATTTATTCTAGTTCTATCTATCAGGGCCAACGCCAGAACTGAAAATTCGGGAGGAAAGATACATCCTTCTATAACAATTAGTCCTGGGTAGTTCTCAGTCTTTATTTTCAACGCGAATTTCCTTGAGAAGTAAAATCATCTCTCCATGCTGCCAATTGGGATCCCTAACTCTGCTTTCCTCATTTTCTGGCGCTTTTCGTTTTTGCATGAAAGGCATATTGCACAACAAGAGAAAAAAACTCGCTTAACCTGCCAAGAGACAAACGAATCACTCATCAACACAACAACGGACAACACGAACTCTCCGCTTCGAAAACGAGAAAGGTGGATAGCCGTGTCACTGCGCATGCGCCCCTCATCAACACGTCGTATTCCAAAATTAGGCAGGCCATCAGCTGGTGGCCTGCCTAACTAACGTTCATGAATACCGCTTGGCGCCTTGGACTTGTGGTCCGTTAGCTATTGGGAAGGTAAGCTTTATCAGCCCTATAGGTAAAACTCCCGACATGAATACGGCCCCTGATCATTTGAATCACCTGAGCTGGAGCAGGGAGAGATCTAACACATGCAGGACAGGTGGGCCTCCAGGAGAGGTTTGGGAAGCACTGCTCTGATCCATCAGGATAGAAGATTAGCGATCGATGTTGAAACGGGTTAGCTTAATAAAACCATTTGCCATTGGACACATGTATCCCTAGCTCTATCAACATCAATCTCTTACTTTCTATCCTGATGGATTAGATAGGATGCTCACTTCCACTCTGATCTGAAGTCCCGCATGTTGAGGATTATTCACGCAGCATGTATGAAAGTGGTGACTGGTTGGTCCGAGTGCAAGATGATTTATTTTCATAAGGGTACATAAAGATAAGAAAAGCTGCGGTTCTTATACACTTATAGTCTGTTTCCTTTGGGGTTCCGATAATTGGCCAGCGGTCAGTAGAATAGTATTTTGTCGATTGCAGCAAATGTTCAATTCAGAAACTAACTGGTAACGCCTCCCCAATGTACTCCAGCAGCGACCACATGCTTATCAGCAGAATGTCTCATATAGGAGCCAATGTGTCGCAAACAGTCTACGGTCACGAAGCAGACTGTGTTTTCTGGCTAATAACGTCGGACATCGTCCTCACTCTCAAGGTGCGTTTCCATTACCCTTAGAAATGCACAAAATCTAACTAACGAAATAAAAAACTAGTAATGGAAAAACAGTCTGATATCACGAAATTTGCTCTCCGATCTGCAGTATTAGTCACTGAAGCCAAGGCATAATAAATAGACTATTGGACTTTTGCAGCAGACCAGCTGTACTTGTAATTTCGCGTATTGTGGAGCATTTACATCGTTATTGTCAGACGAGCGTTAGCAAATTTGCCGCGTGCACAACTCAGCTGACAGTGCCAAGGTCGAATGCGTTGCCATTCTCATCGATGCATGTGATTGGCTGATGCAGTACAATGGTAACACAACCGATCTGTGATTGGCTGATGTAGCCTACGTAATGGTACCAACCGACCTGCAGAAAAAAAAAAAAAATTCGCGGGCCGGCTGTGCACACCACCAAACCGAGACTGAATCTTCAGCCATGATAGCGAAGCCGAAGCGACACCGGGAGCTACAATTGGAGAATGAAAAAAGCGTAAGTTTCCACTGTGTTCAAGTTAATGGGATTAATAATTAGCAAGGATGCTAACGCTTTTTGCCATTAAATTAATAAATTCAACTTTCTACAGCAACATACACTTGTTGTTTAATCCTTTAATGGCGAAAGGCTTTAGCATGCTAGCCAGCCCGCTGTGCAAACAGGGCCTCATTTGTCATTGATCTATATGACTGGATTGGCCTCCTCCTTTTCGCTTTTACAGAGAGCAGCGTGCGTGAGTCGCTGCCATTAGTAATCCACTGTAAGTGTTGCACAGCTCGTGTAAACATTACACGCGTGTGAGCTCTACCTTCATACTAGCTAGACAGTTTCCTTGACAGATTCTAAGTTCACCAGCGCCTCTAGCAGACTGGTAGTAGGCTGTGACGTTGGCTTTTTGGTTGTCCATTTAAACTGACCACCTCAAATATCAATTTCAGGGTTTTCCCTGCAATTATACGGCTTAGGCGCGGCGCCTAAGCGTTTTTGCCTCCCGCCTAAGAGAAAAAATAGAGCAGGTGAGCAAAAATGAACAAGAGCCGCATTACATCCCATTGATGTAATGTTGCACCGACGCACTGAACGTGACCCGGAGCATGGATGGGAGAGCGACGGAGCTTACGTCGTTAAAAATGCTAAGGGGGTTCAGAGCCACAACCACACGGGGTAGAAAGCATTTAACGAAGTACCGGAGGTCAGAAGACGTCTCACTCTGTTATGTGAACGCCGCCAAAGAAGTCCCGGTGAGTAACATTAGCCAAGCTGACACGCTATTTCTCCCTTTCTTGGCTTTCCCCAGTCAATATATGGGGTCTAAAAATAATAATTATTATTCAGCTTTTACTGCTGTTGTATGAAATAAAAAGAGAGACAAATAAAGAAAAGCAGAGGAGTTTACAGGCGGGCGCTGATAAGTGTGTTGATCACACAGTAGGTACGGTGGAAATCCACAAAACTAGTTGCTGTGATGTTTCAGACCAAACTAATCCGCAGCACATGTTGAAGCACGGTGTGTATACACCGCTGCATCAGTGGCACAGCTATGAGCACAGATCCGCTAACTTTGTTTTATTTTTAAAAACACATTAAATAGACAGGGATTAAAGTGGGCCGGAACGGTCTGGAACTAAGTTCTGCCACCTTAGTTTGAATTGAAATATTTATTCGGCTAAAGCTGCTTTCATACTGGACGCGAAACGATTTTTTCGCACGACTGATTACATTCAAAGTCGCGTCATTGCGTTGACTTTGAGTGTAATCTGTCGTGCGAAAAATTCGTTTCGCGTCCAGTGTGAAAGCGCCATAACAGTAGCGCCGCGGACTACAGATCATTTTCGCATGCTGCTTTCAATACAGCCTGCCTGCCACTCTTTCAAAAGCCAAGATGCTCAACAAATCAGAGCGGAACATCAGTCTCTGCCAGCGCCTCCTTCACTAAAACGCAGCTGCATCGTATGCTGCATTTCATTTGAATGAGTGCATTGGTCGCGTACCAGCCTGCGAGGAATTGTCAATGTTTGAAACGGCGTTTATAGCCTAAGTAAGTGGATTAACTTAAGTTGAAGTCGATAGTGAAGTTTTGCAATATTCAGCAATTCAAACCGGCCAACTAACAGAATTTAAATTTAAAAAGGGGTTAACATTAGCTGCTTTAGGCTATGTGCAAAACGCTAACCAGGCCTCTTTACTTGCTAGCTAGTGCATTAATAAATTATTAGCGATTCAGTCAAAGTCTGACAAAGGCTCAGTTGCACCGATACTTTTGCGAGCAATGTTGGTTTGTGTTTCTGGCACACAGTAACGTTACTTGTGCATATTTTTCTTTGACATCTACAGTCGCCAGCTACAGGCAGAGCTACTTGAAAATCATTGCGCTGGGCAGGACGTTTTTTATGTAGCTGGCGATATTATGCTGGCAGCATTGCAGCGTCCCGTACTATAACAGGGATGCGTTTCCCAAAAGCATAGTCGCTAACTGCATTAGAGCATAAAATTATTAGAGATCCATCTTGATACATCTAGCCATAATTTTGCATTGGAAATCAGAACATTTTGGAAGTACAATATCGTTTATGTGTGCAGTGTAAGGACAGTGTCTTGAAACCACAGAAAAATTCATAGATTTCTCTTACTTGTTCATTTTGGTAATTATGTAATAGTTTTGATTTACTGTTCTAGGAAATGAAAAATACTGTAACAGTAGAATATCTTCACTGTCATACTTTCCATTCTGCAAGTTTTCAGCCAAATCCATCACTGCTTTTCTCTTGTTATGCCCACTTCCTGATTATGCGAATACGAAAATTCAATGTCATAGTCCCAATGGGCCAAAAATAAAGCGAATACAGTTATTTGCAATCATTTGCGTCATCCCCCCCCCGCTTCAGCTGCCCACCCCCCAAGACCTGTAAAAACCCAGGGAAAACCCTGAATTTCATTTACAGTAAATGTGCTGTGAATCTGTGAATTTGCGTCTTAATTAATGAGCGAAAACGCGCAGCATTGTAGGGTCCTGTACAATCCAGCGAGATAGTACGGTGCCTGTTTTTAACGGGCAAGAGGAGTCACTGATACAGTAGGCTCCAAAATTGGGAGCTGAAAAAGATTCGTTGATTTATTTCAAATGCTTTGCTTGACCTTATCTATATGACATAAAAGAGGTTTCTTGTAGGCCTAATTGATTATTTTATTTGGTTAACATTTCCCCACTTTTTACGCAGTTGTTTCCAATATATCACAATGTAAAGAATATTTATTCTTCACGGCATGCATGGATATTTCGGTTAATTTAGGTTTTTGAGGGTAAATAAGAGCTCTAACATGACGTACCTGCTTAAAACAAATTACAGCTTGTGAAAACTAGAACAATTTTCGTTTGGAACAACTTCGAGCATACGTAGTGGGACCCCACGACGCCGTATTTTTTTCCAGAACCAAGTGTGGGGGAAAAAATTCCAGTTACGTATAATCTGATTGGTTTACAATTCCAGTTAGGTACAATCTGATTGGCTAAAGCGTGTCTTAGAGCGGAAGCTTGGTTAGGGAAAAAAAAAGCACGCCCCAGGACCACACAGCGCCCCGCTGAGATGCGCTAATTTTAAATTAAAGCTCGCAAGCCTTTGTTAGAATTCGAAGTACGGATATTGTACGCGTGTTTATGTTGGGTTGTAGTTTCAGTACCTTATTTAAACATTGATCAGAGTAAAATTAACGCGCGTCTTTATCTGTTTAAAAAACATGCCGATTTATGAAGTTCCACTCTTATTTGGAATCCTGCACCGACATTTCATGATGGGTACTGACTTTTTGTCTGGTAACTTTTGGTGAGAGTTGAGTTGAAACTACCGCAAATACGTGATAGAAATCGATACTGTCAGTATCTCAACAGCAACGGACCTTAATAGTTTTACTTCTTCTCGTGGGCCCGGTCCTGTTAATGTGCGCATTAGGTGATACGTAGGAAAATTATATCAAAATAATAAATCAATTTTAAACGTTGAGTTTTCTATGGAACATAATTACTTGAATCGTCATACCACAATATGGCGACAGACGACGAGGTGGCCGAGTGGTTAAGGCGATGGACTGCTAATCCATTGTGCTCTGCACGCGTGGGTTCGAATCCCATCCTCGTCGGCAGTGAATCTTTTTGTGTTTTTAAAATTCAGTTTGGCCTCTGACGCGACTGGTCCCTAAGCACCTTGACCCTCTTCCACGAAGCAGGAATCCACAGATAATTTCGCAGTGTAAAACCAGGAAACACCAAGAATGTGGAACATGATCCGAAGTATAATAGCTGTTTTGTAGCGAACTGACTAACTCGTTAAATGGAATCCGTTAATTGGCTAATTCAGCAATCCTGCTTTGTGGAACAAGCCCCTGGTTTGAGAACCACGGCTTTGTGCGTCATAAAAAAAGCCGACTGGGTGTTTTCGGTGGGCAGATAGTGTAGTATCAAGCTTCAAGAGCGCATCTTAAGGTATTTGACTCCGCAACGCTGTTCAGGCTGTCAGCAATCCAGACGAAAAATTTCAACAATTCCAATATAAAGTCGGCGAATCCATAAAATTCAATATTATTCTAAATATTTCACGAGCTAAACAAACTAAAATCGCATTGCCACTAGGGGGCCCCCATGCCACGGTTGAACTGGAAGAGGGCAAGGCGACTTTATAGAGCACATTTCATTTAAAGAAGCTCAGTGTTCTTCACATTTAAAAAGAGACGGGAAAACATCAGGCGCATAGGCAACGCCGTAGTGCAACAACAACAAAAACAATACTAGAAATTACAATAATAACAACAACAAAATTATTAATAATGTACAAAATTATTATTATTATTATTATTGTTGTTGTTATTATTATTATTACTAGTAGCATGCAGAGCATGTTTGGGGCGAGCGAATTTCGAGCGGTCGGTTGATGACAGACATACAAACAGGGGGGGCATTGAGCAGACTAATAAGGGACTCGCGCGCGCAATTATTATTATGAAATAATAATAGTAATATAATTGCATAATATACATACACAGTAACATATTTATATTAGTGGTGGGACGCAATTAAAAAATTTAATCTAATTAATTAGTGTCTTTGTAATTAATCTCGATTAATCGCATTTTTATCAAATAGCACTATTTGACACAATAAGCAAAGTTTTTCAATTCAAATAAATTCTGGTTGATGACTGAATCAATGAATAGACATATACGTGAACTTAAACAACAAAAATGTTTATTTTTCATCTATATTTATGTGTGCATTTTTCATCCGTCTACTACATTCGCAGATTGCATTACCGCCACCTACCGGACATCAGTGTGTGCATCAGTGTTACCGGTGTGCTAGAAATTAGAGAACTGAGAAAGGTGCGATTAAATGCGTTATTTTTTTAACGAGTTATTTCTTCTGTAATGAATTAATCGAAATTAACGCGTTAAAGTGCAAGCCCTAATTTATATATATCCATGATACCTACACAAACACACATGCTGTCAGTGACTCTGACTTTGACTTGAATCCAAGGTAAGGTCCACAGTTACTCAATGCACCATTACCTGCTCCCGATCTTATGTGGGGACAGCCAGAAAGGCACTATCTAAAGACCTTAGAGGGCGTATTTTATGAGTATATAATGTTTTAAATGAACTCTTCTCAAGTGAATTTTCAAAATGAGAACTTAAAGTGATCACTGCAACATGTTTCTACACCTCGCTGAAATTATGAGCGCTTCACTATTTTTGGGATGGGTCGCGGCCTCTCCTGTCAACATTAGGACATGCATTTGTTCTTTTTGTGGTTTTTGTTCTCCCTTGTAATAATAATAATTATCATCATCATCATCATCAACATCATCATTTTCTCAACTGTAATAATATTAAGACTAAAGAAATGATAAATGGACAGTCAATCTTGAACTAAGGATATTCATATTCACATTTTATGTTTAGCAAGGCTTGACATTGCTGAAGCAAATGTTATGCTCCCTACAGGGCGAGCAGGTGGGATATGCACGCGCGAAAATGAGTATCACCGCTTCACCACCCTTATTTCCCCAGCAGAGGGTGCTAAATATTAATTTGCTGAAATGAAATCAAAATGGGACCATGAATGGCTTCAAATTCCATGAGACTAAACGCAAGTGCGTTCCACATGTAAGAATACCGAATTTTATTTTAGTTAGTGGTCGGGAGAGAGCAGTGTCTTAACCCTCTACATCAGTTCTACTCAGCAAAGGCTTTGACAGTCCTTTAAAGTTTTTACCAAATTGACATGATCTTACCTTCATATGGTCATGATTGTTAAATCGTACGTACAGAGCACTCACATACGCGAAATGATTATCAGAGAAAGGTTTATTACGGCTTATAGATTGCGCTAAAGCTCGCAGATGAAAGCATGACCTGTTCGCCCCTCTGTTTGGTGTCGTATAGTAGCACAGATGATCCGTGGGAGCGACTGGGTGGGATTCTGCCCGAAATTCACGTTTCCAGAGGGAAAATCGTGGCTCGGACGGCAGCGTTATATTCCTTTACCGCACATTGCGTGATTACATGAACCGGGGTGATGAAGTGAACTCGCGTAAATGGAGTCATGTCAGCAGAGCGGAGATCGAGGGGCTACCGAGAACTGTCCCTCATGTGTACCAGCTGGGAATAAGATGGTAATGTCTCACCGAATGGGTGCTAGTCTTAATTGATAGATTTATTGATTGGTTGGTTGATTGATTAACAGCACATGGTGTCGAAGCTCTCTTTGAGTTATTCCATTTTTTTTGTCTATTATGAAACAGGACACTGAGTGACTGCACCCTGTATTGAGTATTACCACCTGGGTATATAAATCTAAACGAAATTATATTGTGGTGCACACTCAAAAAAATGAAACGTCATGAAATGTTAGATTTACTTAATAATGTTATGTCAACTGGTTCCACAAAACGTACATTCCATTCAATGCAACTAATTAAACTGGCCAAAAATGTTAGAAGTCAAATGAAGGTTATGCAAAGCAATTGCGTGGAACCAGTTGACATAACATTATTAAGTAAATCTAACATTTCATAACATTTCATTTTTTTGAGTGCACATATATATATCTATGTAAGTATTCATGTATGTACGACCTGCATGCACCAGGTCTTACTGGTGACGGTCAGAAGAGCCTTGGTGTTCTTATAGAGAGTTAAGAATTCCCCAGACACATCTGCAGTGTAGCACGTGTGTATTTTCAGTCCCTTTGTATTTAAGTTTTTTCTTGTGCATGATAAAAAAATTGAAGTCTCCTTAGCATTAGAAAGGTTTTTTAAAGAATGCCATCTTTGTGAAATGTGGAATCACAGCCAGCATTGTGTCTATTCCTGGTGAGGAGGGATGCTACAATGATTAATTTTTCTGGCGCTCACTCATACACACCTTCTCCCACATTATACTGCTTTATGTATTCTGTTGTGTCCCATAGAAAGTATATTCTGAATACAGCACAAAGAGACGGTGAACCTGCTCCTGGAGATCACACACAGACCCTGTATCTCTCCACCAGAGGAGGGACTTTCTTCCGCTGGTGTTCCGGATCTGTTACATTACATTACATTATATTACATTGCAGGCATTCAGCAGACGCTCTGATCCAGTGCGACTCACAACACAAAGTGCATTTTAGAAGGACCAAAGGTGCTGAAAATCCTAGAAGGCAGTAGCAGCCTCAGTGCCATTGGCAGCTACATAACTTGGATTGTGTTGCAATTCTGCCACAAATAGTCAGAAATGATAAAGAACACGCCAGCTGCTAAGGCTCAGGGGGTATGGAGAGGTGTAGCTGGAAGAGATTAGTCTTTAGTAGACGCTTGAAAGATGCCAGGGTCTCTGCTGTTCTGACCACCGAGGGGAGGTTGTTCCACCATCTGTTGTTCACAAGGGATCGTGCCCTTGACTGAGCTGCATGAAGTTTTGCTGTGTACATTCAGCCCCCGAATGGTGGGTATTACTGTCACGACACAATACTGCATAAATAGGTGGAGATTTATGACTAATGAAATGACTGGCCGCAGATACGCCAGCCAAACCTCACAGGGTACCCAGTCTGAATGTCCACTGCTCACCATAGAATTATCCAGGTACCTCACTGTCCTATAGGTCTTCTGTGGAGTTCTGGCTCGTGCGATTTCCCTTATTCAGAGAAATCCTCAGTGACATTTTCATTTGTGAAGATGAATTTCCTTGCACGAGGCAGATGATTCTGTACATTAGAGAAAAGCATAACGCACTGCAGAGATATGTATGCGCCTTATTATCATATAAATTACACGCGTGATTCTTATCTTCGTTTATTCAGCTACGTCCACGTTTAGTTCATTAGCCACTTTGAGTATTTGAAACACAAAAAAGGCTTTCATATAGCCGCTTCTCTGTCAACGTAGATATTCGCCATCAATCTGTCCATGATAAGATATTAATAGCAGGATCATATCATGAAATTCAGCATAGTTTGGCAGTTTCTCGCACACCACCAGCATCACAATGAGGTTTTGGGTGTGGATATGCGTAAATGTCATTTTCATGCCCGAGAAAGATCACGTGCAATGCTAGAGTGAAGTTCCCAGCCTAAAAAAACAACTAGATGTGATACTATCGCTAAGTACACTACCTTCCTCTTTCTAATCCATTTTTTCATCCAGTGTGTATTCAGTTTATCATTTTAATGCACCAATGTTCCTTTCGGATTCCAAACTTCTGCAATAAATTCACCCAGCCTTTTGACAGTTATTTTTGAAAGCTTCGGCTATTGACTTACCGCTCCTGTTCTTTAATCAGTGCATCATAATGCAGCATCACCTGTATTGCTGTTTGGCTGATGAAAGAGACGAGACAATCACTGGCCACTTCCATTGCGGAAGATTCAGAGCTCAGTCTGCACTTTTCCGGAACGGTAACCTTGTCAGATGGGACCTGTGGACAAATGTGATCTTCCTTTACATTTTAGTGGGGAACAGTGAGGCTCCCCTTGTAACATCTGGCCCCTCTGCCAGAGACAATATTTACAACTTACTGACTCTGCTGCGCTTCTACTACACAGAGCCTGTGGAATACATTACAAGGTCAAAATAACTGAAGTGCGTCCCGTCACATCTGTTTCAAGAAGCAAACATCCTGCTTAAAAAGACAAACATGCAAGCAAACATAACAAGGCAGGCAGCTTCAGACTGTAAAAATAAGCACCGTCGCCTGTTATGCTTGAATTTTTTTTTCTCGCCTAGTTCTCGTTTTTACGAGAAGTTCACTTGAGCTAATGTTAAAAAATTATCATGAGTTAACAGCTTTCTAATGCGGACACTTAACAACATGGCAAAACAGTCAGTAACAAATGTTATTTGAGGGAAACTGGTCCGTGTTTTGTGGACATTTATCATATAACAATATACACGCAGCATATCTGCTAATCTCTGTGGAGAAACCAGCAAGGACTGCCTCCGGAAACCCTGCAATATCTGTGTCACTATCAAACATATCCGTGTTTTTACCAGACACCACAGTTTTAGATGGCAGGATAATTATTTTATGGAACTGGCTATGGTTCAACTGTGCATACTTGGGGTGGAGTATTAGCCACTAGCCATGTGCCAGTAGCCTTGTTTGAATGGTGAACTGGGGGAGAGAAAATCAACCATTTGGCCAGCATGATGAAACGAGGGGAAAGTAAGTGAGGAGTTAGCCTGTGAGCTGGCTCTCATTTGCGATGGGAGGCGCGAGTTGCGAGGCGCAAGTTGAGAGGCGGCGAGAGGATTGGGGAAAGGGAGGGAAAAGCGAGCCTGCGCGAAAGCCAGGGGTTTTTGAATTCCCCGCGTTTGTCCACGAATGCAGCATTCTGATTGGTCGAATTTGGCAGTTGTGAAATTCAAATTTGACAGTTGAACACTTGTCCACGGCTGCCTTCCCTATTCAAAACATTATATTGATTTTCAGTGGATATACAACTAGGTTTCCCGTTCCCATACTTGACAATGAAACAACACTTGCAAATACGGCAACAATCGCTTACTTCGCTCGGTCTATTAACAACTTTTTTCGGCGTTACTGCGCGATTCATCAGGAAAATCTCCTAAAAACTACCACGAAGGTACTCTGCACGTGCAATTTTCTGTCATGTCTGTTTACATTTTGCTTGATTCCTGTTGGTAGTTTATTTTCCCCATGGGGCGTAACGAGTTGTCACCACGTTGACAGCTTGTTAGGGGCGGAATTCAAAAACCCCTGGCTTTCGTGCAGGCTCTCTTCTCCCTCCCTCTCCCCAATCCTCTCACCGCCTCTCAACTCGCGCCTTCCGTCGCAAACAAGAGAGCCTGCTCGCAGGCTAATGAGGAGTGGGACTAAAGAGCCGAGCAGCAGCGACATGCCCGAAGACAAGAGGAGAGGAAGAGAGAAAGAGATGGTGTACTGGGAGGGACAGGGAAAAGAGAAAGGTCTGTGCAGCAGTGCTCACAGCGCCCTCTGCAGGTAGCTGGTGGAATCATTCTCTGGTATTAGCAGATGTTGCCCTCTGTAGACAAGTATGTGCTGCCAAAGTCGTGACATCACTCCGAGGTCAGCCTGCCGTTGCCATGACAACTGGTTCACACCAAACGAACCAAACAGCTTGCGCAGCATGTTACACAGTGTTTATCGCCATAGCCCTTGTGTCTATGTATGGAATTCAGCTTTATTTTCTGCGATCTTAAACCCAAAATATGCTTATTATAAAAGTACAGAAAGCATTTCTTGCTATATTTTGGCAATTCAAATATTAGGCATTTCATGCCGTGTGTTAAGTGTGTGAGTGAATGTGTTGCTATCCTGTGAGCATGAACCATTGTCAAGGAAGTAAGTGTTGACCCCAGCGAATGATGTCGGACTTTTTCAGCACATTGCGTCAGAGTGCCGTCATTGATAAAAATAAACGCTTCTTTCACAGTCAGTGCACTAATAATACATATATATGGACACCTTCCCCCTCTGAGTGTTATTTGTTCAATTAATACTCCTTCATTTACAGAGGAAAATGTACTTTTTGAAATGAAGGGGAAGTGTGTAATGTTCATGTGAAGAGGACACCATTTATACAGCTCATGATGCTCTAGCCTGCAGGAAAGCCTCGACTCTTTAAATTCTATGATTAAAGGAGGTTAACTTGTCAGTTCTCTAGTTTTTAATGGAGTTAAAGAATTGCGATTTGTGACAACAGTCCCCACCACATGTTATGTATCTCTGTTCGTCCAACATTCCATGTGACGGCAGGCTGGACCTAAGTTAGTTTTTTTTAAATTAACCCCTCGAAGCTTCTAGCCAATGGGGTATCGTCGTCCCCTCCGTCCTCCATTCGTCCATCCATTTGTCTGTCTGTCCATCTGTCTTCCCATCGCTTGCTACCTCTTTAGCTGCTGAACGGTTGTAGGGACAGCCCTCAAATTTAAACAGGTTATGCATAGTGGGTTTCTGCAGAAGCCTACTGGATGTCAAGTTCATAGCTTCCTATTTTGACCTAATTTCCTTGGAGGTCAAAGGTTGGCCACGCCCACCTCTAACGCACGCCATGGGGGAATATAATGCCAAGTGCAATCAATTTTATCCGTCTTGGACTCTGGGCCTGAAGTGGAACAGTTACATTAAGCTCGAAGGTAAGAGAAAAGACGTGGACTGTCTCTGATATTACCCCTGGTGATAGCTTGTCAGTGATGGTTATCCTATTTAAAAACACAGCCCTGGTGATGAAATTATCCAGACTGAGAGAATTGCTTCTCCAGTCCTAACAGGAAAAGTTTAGGTGAGTTTTGAATGAAGTATTGCTGCTCTGTTCCACTAATTGGTTTACACTGTTCTGTTACACATTGCTTAATTGCCATAGAAAAATTTTCTTTGTCATTTGTTACCCCTATTCCTTATTACTTGCAGGTTGTTCATAGTGATGACACAGAACTTCATCATCCAGAGATTTAGACTTCAGAGAACAGTTTGTGAAATGTTGTTGGCAAAAAATGCCTATTTTTTAAACTTGGGTTTTGTTTAGCTTCAGAAATTGGTTCAACATGTCTGGATTGTGCAAAGATTGATTACTTACTTTCGGGGTTTTCCAGGCTGTGCTCTGCTTTTAAACTGCTGATATAACTCCCGTGTCTCTGCTGTGAACATGTAAAGCATTTGCATCACTGGATTCTGTATTCGCACGCAGGTTTTTGGTTTTTTTTTTGAAAATGAACAAATTAAAATGGCGATTATCAATTTCATTGGAAACGGTAATCCCTCAAAACAAACCACAGATGTCTATCAGGGCAGAAGTATCTGAAACAGGAAGACATCTTCATCAATACCCCCCACCACCAAGGAATCCCTTTTAGAGTCTGAACACGTTACAATGGGCCATAATTTTCTGAAGAAATAATTTTCAAGAAAAGTTTTCAAACCCAGTGAAGATCATGACCAGTAACACACAAAATTTCATTCGTGTTGACAAACTAGTTTCTGGAACGAAAAAAACAGCCTAACTTATCCGAATGGACAGAGAGACGGGCGGAAGGATGTACAGATGGACAGATGAACAAACTCCATTGCAGTGTCCTCCGCTCTGTGTGGTGGTGGGGGATAATGACAATACTGTCTGAACATAGAAGCCAGTTCCAATGTTCATTAGCTTCAGTAAATATTAAAGCATAAGTTCACGGTCTGGTTCCCCTTTGCATTTCAAAGGGACACAATGCTAATGCCTGTGACCAAAGTCCCAGAGATGAAACTGTAGGAAACCAGTCCAGATTAGAGCCTGCTGTGGATTTACACCGATCTGAACAGAGAAGAAGCATTCCAGTTATCCTAATCAACCACACATGACCACAAGAAGTGATCTCCGTGGTGTATATTGCGCATCGGGCAAGGGACCCTGGTCATCACAGCCGTCGGGACGAATTTCCTTACTGGAAGCTCTTTAGTGCGAGACCAAAACAGCCGACACGGCCTGGATTTATTTTCGATCCTACAATCTCTATCCAGAAGACCTGAATCTTATTTACATCTGTAATTGCACGAAGTGGGAGATTTATTTGTGTGGTGCTAGAAAGGCAAGCGCACAATCTGCATGTATTTTATAGTGGCTGATACAGTTAGTCAGCGTCAAGCCATAAATAAATGTAAATAAAAGGGGATCAACCCACCTGCAGCGAGTTTTATTTCATCAATGTAGCCCTGTCCTTAGCTCTCAGAGTCAGTGTTCTGTCTCCCCTGATTGAGCAGATGTTTCATAATAGACTCAGTCCATTAACTTTGAGTAACGAGTAGCACACCTGCAGCAGGTCAGGAGGGAGAGTGAGATTAGTGGGATGAGGGAAAATGAAGTAGGGAGAGGAAGAGATGGGGGAGGGTGGAGATGCCCGTCATTTTTGCTACAGAGCCAAACTGCTGTAACCGCCTACACTGTTATAAACTGACTGAATCTATCAGCTAAATTAACGCATTGTTTCCTGGTTATTTTAACTGTAAGTGGAGTCCTGCGCGCATTTAACTGTGGTTTACACTTAACATATACGGAACTCTGTTGTAAAATAATCGTAAAATTACAGTTAAAATAACTGGCAAAAAAGGTGCCGGTTTAAGTAACTGGCAAAAAACGGTGCAAGTTTATAACAATGTAGGCACTCTGAGTAAACCCACGCTAACACAGCGAGAACATGTAGACTCTGCACAGAAACCATCAAACTTTTTTTATACCATGTCAGGAGTACCCTACCCTAATGGAATAGAGTTAGCGGTGGAGGCAGTTTGTATACTGTAATACAAGTAGCTACTTCTTGCCCTATATAATGATTACATAATTGTCAGCATAAACATAACCACGGTTGTGTGGTATTGGACAACCATTTGCTATGATAAATATTCGCAGTGTGCTCTGCCATAATCAGACACATATTGACTTCAGTAGTAGTTAAATAAAATGGAATTTTGAAAAATAGTTAAAACGGAGATGTAATTCAGGGAATATTTTGGATTTCTTTCTAATTTAATATTAAATTTTTTTGCCATCTTAGCTATATCACATGCATAATGCATTAATAATTAAATGTTGCCAAAACGATATCTTTTTGCCCTAAATCAGGTTACAAGATCCAGGCTGTTTTCTGGGCCCAAAAAATGGTCCTAACCCAGCAACCTGATTTCTGCCTCCCACTCAGCAACATTAATGTCCATGTGTGTGCTGAGTGTGTGGGCTGTGTGGGTCTCTATCCAATTTTTCATGATTCGGAGAAAGAAGTTTTAATTCTTATCACAGCAATCATAAAGGGTTGGTCTATGTGTTGGTCTAATGCAATACACTGTAATACATCTCAGGCTGGTTAAACTCAGAAACACAAATTCACTGGCTGCCTTAAAAATTGAACTAAATCAACTAAATTTGAGTTAACGCCACTTGAGGAAAGGCTTTGTTTCAACTTGCAATTAGTCAAGATAATGAATGACTCTCAGTTTAACTTTTGAAAATATATGAACTTGAGTTCAATATCTAAAACTTTTCATGGCAAGTGGAGTCAGGGGCGTAGATTTAACTGGGAGTTGGGGGGGACGGAGACACGGCCTTTATGACAATTAGTCCTGGCCAGTTCTCAATCATTTTCCTTCATCGACGCGTTTTCCAATTATCGTAATTGGCAACTGAATACACGGTTCCTCTCCATATGCGATTTAACTCTACTCTTTAAGTGTTGATTTAACACTGAACTTTTTGCTGTCCATACTGAACAGGTGCTGCTTGTTCTCTCCGATTAAGTAAGACGGCAATGCATCTGGATGCATATTTGCTGTGTTTAAATCAACGTTATTCAAAATTGCTTACCTGTCGACTCTCAGGCAAGCAGTAAATTAATTTTCTGAACTTAATTTACCCCACCGTATCATCGCTGGATGCTGTTAGATCGCATATGGAGAGGAACCGTGTCTTCAGTTGCCAATTACAATAATTGGAAAATGCGTCAATGAAGAAAAATGATTGAGAACTGGCCAGGACTAATTGTTGTCATGAAGGCCGTGTCTCCGTCTCCCCCAACTCCCAGTTAAATCTACGCCCCTGGTGGAGTTAAAGAGAAGAAATGAGTTCACATAACTTAACGGGGCTATCATGTTTTACAGAGTATGCATACATATTATTTTCCAAACTACTTTCAGAATTTAAATGTGGGAATGTTTCTGTCTTGTAAAACTAATATGGAAGTTGATTAGTAGAGACCTGGGAGCCTTTTGAAAACAAAACTGATTTAAGTTCTGAGTGAATATAATTCATCTGCAGACATGATCATACATGACTTCACCATAATTACTGACCATCTTCGGTGCAGTTTTGGGACTTTTCCCATGTTACAATGTACCCCAGATATGGGACAAAGACCTCATGTTCCAGCATCCATATAACGGAAACAGCTTTCAGTGTTATGGAGTTTTGAGCTCTGTCACATTGCCGTATAAAAATCAGTATCTCAGCAGTGTACTCAGGGGTTGTCTGTTCCTCTGATTCACAAAATTTTTTTCCAAATTGGACCAAAAACTGGGTAAATGGACCACACTTAAAATGAGAGAAAAGATTTGAAGTTTCTTACAGAAAGGCTTGCATTTGAAATTTCAATTAAGAGCATGTCCTTAAGACATCAGTGAACGTTTTAATTTGTACACCATCTGTTCTGTATAATTCTCTTTGCTAATTTCAGTATTAACAATATAATGCTTTTGCATTTTGTGATGTGAACTTTCAACACAAAACCTTGCTTGTTTTCCCCAAGGGCGGCCACCTTTGCAGAAAACTTTATTTGTAATCACCTTGTGACCCAATGATCATCTGCATTATGACATTTTCAGCTGTAATTCATTTTAAACAGCTCCTCTGAAATACACTGTGTCCCCCATTGGTTAATAATCTTTGATGCAATGCAATTAGTTCAATTAAATCTCAAGCTGAGTCATGTGATCTGCTCAGCCAATCATATTCAGTGTCTGACAGCCCATTTTCTATGAAAACTTCTGCTTGAGATATGACTGAATAGATAATTACACTGTGCTACTTGTAGGTATCAGGTGAATTGAACTTTTAAATAAATATTTTCTCCTGAATAGGTCATTTGACTTGGCAAACTGGACATTTTTGCTTGTGGTAACAAGAAACATTTGACATTAAATCACACAAATTTTTACATTTTTGGGAGTGACAAGCTTTTTCCAGTGGAAACAATGAAAAATGGAAGTTTGCCCACTCTTAAGTCAGATGATGACTCATACTGTGTCTAGAAAAACATTGAAATATTAGGACAACATTGAATGTAATGGGAAACAAAACTGATTTATTTTTGGGAATGACAAACAGCTGACAAAAAAGGGAATGAACGCCCAAGCCTACAATCTGTCAATAATCCAAATTCCCAAGTCCAAACAACAGTTTTTGGTGGACCAAGGCAAATTCTCTTTACATTATGAAGATGGGAAAAACACCAGGTCATGTTGGCAGGTTTACTAGCTTAACTATCAGGTCTATCAAGTCTCTGATTGTAGGGCAGTGCTGGTTCACTCAGTGTTGAGAATTAGTTGGTGCGTGAGTCTCAGGACCAGCTGTGTGAACCGACTCTTCTGGGCTTCAGGTATGTCCCTCTCTCTCTCACTCTCTCCCCCTCCCTTTCACTCTCCCTAATGCATCATCCATCACTGACCGCCGCCCAATCGGCTCTGACACAAATCTGTTCTGACTGCTGCATTTTTGAGATGTATAGTCGAAATACATCCACAGCTGGAATATCCTACACTGTTCAGAGTCCCTTTGTTAATGATTAATCCAAAATATGTTGAATGAAAGCAGATTTTATTCAAAGAGTGCAAGATTCAATGGGCAGATATTTTGGAAGAAAGATGGCAGAAAATAAATAGGATTTTCCCTGGCAACACTGAACGAAGAATTGGAATCATTTCACATCATATTAACACTCATATTTCTGTAATTTTTTTTCTAAAGTTTTTCAAGTGTCACAAGATGATTGATGACTCTCTGCCACCACTTGCCAGCTTACCTACCAAAATATAAAAATTCTCATCTGAAAAGAACGATTTTAAGACTGAAATTGTGCCTCAAATCAAATTGAAATGGGAAGGCGCCTAATATTGGGCTTTAAATGTGTGTTTATATTTATATATATAAATTTTATATGAAAAAAATGTCTCTCGAACACAAAAAAACAATGTAAGGAAGAAAAAACAGAGGCCGAAGAATAATTGCACGTGAGTTTAATTGAACAAACACCACTAAAAATCACCACCAGAGAGTTGACCTTGATTCTACAAACAACTACAAATAGAGGGGGGTGGACAAAATATTCAAATCACCCGAAAAATGGCAGCTATTGACAAGGGGCGGAGTCAGGGCTCATATGCAGACAAAGATCTAGTTCGCAGGTTTTATTGAAAATCGAGCTCAGGCAATCCAGGTCAGTTACAGGCTGTGAGACTTTGGTACAGGGGCGCAAGTCCAGAATTGTAATCAGTAACAGTCCAGTAAACAGAACCAGGAAGTCGGTACGCCAAAGCCAAATCAGAAAGAAAATACCAAAAAATCAAAACACAAATCGAGGAGGGGAAATCAAATTGACACTAAGGGTAAGACAGAACAGGAAACCTGGAAAAACACCAAATTTTATGCAGGGAAGTCTCAGTAGAATATCTTGTATGCTAGACAATGGGAAACAGGCTAAGACAAACTCGCAACGTGCAATGGGGAGTGAAAGGTATGTAAAAAGACGCTAAGTGACTAATTTGGATGGGCAACAGGTGTGGAAGGGAGCTGACGCATACAGGTAGGAGTGGCTACAAGTGAGGAGGCATTGAAACAGTTAATGAGAAAAAGCTGGTGCACCTGAGTGAGTGAGAAACAGAAAGCACAAGGTGAGACAGGAATAGGAATGCTACACTAATACAAAGGACATTAAAACTGAACGATGAAACATGAAAAATAAACACAAATACAAAAGCAGAAAAAACACAACTAGACATTTTCATACCCTGACATCAGTTTTGAAGTATCTGAACCACAAGTTAAAATGCAAAGAGATCTTAGTTCCACATGGGCCAAATAGTTGGTCTCTTAAATGTAGCTGCAATGGTCTCAAAAACAACAAAATTTATTTGAAAATGCTAAAGGAGGCTGTATCAAAAATTATGACAACATGGGCCAAACACTAAAAAACAGCAACAGGAAAAATGAACTCCTTCATTAGGTGGGAGGTCTCCAACCGGGACAGATGGACACTTGGACAAATACCCGTAAAACTACATCACAGCCCTGAAAATCCCCACAGGATTGAATCAATCCCTGTCTGAAGTAGTTTATCAAAAACAATGCACTGTGAGCTTCACAAAGCTAATATTTATGACAGTTCTGATGATTTGAGAGTGTTTCTGTGTGGGATGTAATTTGCAGGGGGGTAACTCCCCCTCAGTATCTCAGACATGCCACAAAGGCCCCTCATAAACATGGAAGTAACAATATAATTTTGTATACAACCCCATTTCCAAAAAAGCTGGGACATCGTGTAAAATGTAAATAAAACCAGAAAGCAATGATTTTCACATTTGAACTTTATATTTATTTCAAATAGTATAAAGACAATATATCAGATGTTGAAACTGAGATATTTTATTGTTTTTGTGCGCTCTTTTTGAATTTGATGCCAGCAACACGTTTCAAAAAAAAGTTGGGACAGGACAATAAAAGACTGGAAAAGTTGTGTGATGATAGAAAAAGACTACTGGCGGAACATCTCACAGATAATTAGATTATTTAGCAATAAGTCAGTAACATGACTGGGTATAAAAGTCTTTCATAAGTAAATATGGTGATGGCTTAAGCACTGTATGAAAGACTGCATGGGGAAATAGCTCAACAATTTAAAAATAAGGTTTGCAACTTAAAATTGATGATAATTTGGGGATTCTATCCTCTATGGTACATAATCTCATGAAAAGATTCAGAGAATCCAGAAAATGTTCTATACACGTGGGACAAGGCCAAAATCCAATTTTGAATGGCTGTGATTTTCAGGTCCTCTGGCGGCACTCCATTAAAAACAGACAGGATTCTGCCCTGGAAATCACTGCATGGACTCAGGAACACTTATTTAAACCATTGTCAGTAAACACAGTTTGTCACTGCATTCACAAATGTAAGTTAAACTTTCGTGTTGAGACTAAACCATATAGAAATACTGCCTTCTTCTCTTTGCCTGAGCTCATTTAAAATGTACTGAGGCGAAGTGGAAAACTGCCCTGTGGTCTCACCAATCAAAATGTGATTTTTTTTTTTTTTTGGAGTTCATGGAGGCCACGTCCTCTGGGCTAAAGAGGAGAGGGGCCATCTTGCTAGTTATCAGCACACAAATCAAAAGCCAGCATCCCTGTTAGTATAGGGGTGCATTAGTACACATGGCATGGGTAACTTGTGCATCCGTGAAGGCACCATTGATGGTGAACGATATTTACAGGTTTTGGTGTAACATTTACTGGCATCCAGATGCCTTTTTATGGGAAGGCCGAGCTAATTTCAGCAACATCATGCCAAACACCATACTCTGCACATATTACAACATCATGGCTCTGTATTAAAAGAGTCTGGGTGCTAAAGTGGCCTGCCTGCAGTCCAGACTTGTTGCCCACTGACAATACTTGGGGCATTATGAAATGAAAAATATGACAGAGGAGGCTGCAAAGTATTGAGCAACTGAAATCTCAAATGAAGCAAAAATGGGAAAACATCTTGATTTCAAAACCACAGCAGTTGGTCTCCTAAGTTCCTAAATGCTTCCTGAGTGTTGACTAAAGAAGACATGATGCAATGAAATGTTCAACATGTCCCTGTGCCAATTTTTTTGAAACGTGTTGCTGGCATAAAATTCAAAATGGGTGCATATTCTTTAAAAAAACACTAAAATATCTCAGTTTCAACATCTGATTTATTTTCTTTGAACTATTTTCAAATAAATATAAATTTCAAATGATTTGAAAATCATGCATTCTGTTTTTATTTACTGTACATTTTACACAGCGTCCCAACTTTTTTGTTAAAGGGGTTGTATTTCATCACCCCCGGTACTCAAACCAAATTCTGGCCTTTAGTTATGCTGACTGCCTGAACATATCCTGGAGCTGGTAATTTGCCGAATGGAGATGTGTGTGGTAGTCTTGGTTGCTAGAGGTTGTCTTTCATTGACCAATTCTGGAGGAAACTGCGGGTGTTGAAGCGTGTGTTTGAATTTCAATGGCTGTAACAGTGGCGTTAGGAAGGCGCTTCGTCTCTTGACCCATCTGTCTTCTCTCCCTCCGTCCCTGCTCTCTCTTTTCATCCTTTTGTGCCTTCTCTTCCCCTCTCTCATACATTCGCTCTTGCTCCTACTGACTCTCTCTTTCTCACTCGCTCTTTCACCCCTCTTTCTTGCACCAACTGCCCTCACTGCTATAAACTGGCACCTTTTTTGCCAGCTATTTTAACTGTAATTTTACAATCAGTTTATAACAGAGGTTCCGTGTATGTTAACTGTAAACCACAGTTAAATGCTCGCAGGACTTTACCTACAGTTCAAATAACAATAACAAATAACAAGACAATGCATTGATTTAACTGTTAAATTCAGTCAGTTTATAACAGTGCTCTCTCTCCTTTTCTCTCTCTCTCCTTCCTCCCCCTCTCTCTCTCTCTCACCTCTCCCCCTCTCTTTCTCACCTCCCTCTCCCTCTCTCTCTCTCTCTCTGTGTGCATCATAGACAGTGTATCTGACTCATTCTCTGTAGTGCTCATGTGATGCCTGCGGTCCCCTCGGACAGTGTCAGTCTCTGTGCCCATTTGCCGGCGGTCAGGCTTCCCTCTGCCCTGTGACTCTGTGGGAAAGCAGGTCTCCTCCTTTTGTCCGTGTCCCGATACTTCTGTCCACCTCTCCTTCAGAGTGACCGGACTCTCTCTCTCTCTCCCTCTTTCTCTGTGTTTCCCACACACACGGTGCCGGAGTGTGTCGCTGCGTGTTGGGGACCTCGATGACAGGAGACGGAGGTCTGGACCGTGGAGACGCAAGCCTGGCATCTCTCCTCGGGTTTCAGCCAGTGCCAGAGAGATCTGACGCTTCGTTACTCTGGAACTTTCCGGGAGGTACGATCCAAACACCTTACGCTCTCTGGAGGGAACAGGACATCCACCTGTGAAGTACTGTCTGTTTGCTGTTTCACTCCCTCATCCAAATTGCCGTCCATATCATTCCTCTGTCAGCGTTTGACTTCCCTTCATGTCATTCATTTAATTCTTCCCCTCACAGACCCTGTTTTTATTCCTCTTTTGGTGGTTCATTCATCACTTCTTCATTCCTTTACAACCTGTTTCAGGTTTACAGCCTTGAGTTGTTTGATATTTCCTGTATCAGTGACAGCCAGAGTCTTGATATTTCTCTTTGTGGTTTTTTTTTTAAATATACAGTAGAAAATGGTATATACTGTACTGAACCATCATTTATGGTGTTTTTTAATTGCTAATCCAGCAGGTTTGCCTCATAAATCTGAATTTTACTGGTGCGATTCAGTTATGATGGACAAAAACAAATTCAAAAAATACCTTCCGAGAAAAAATTCAAATGTCTGCCATAGTGTCTTTGCTAATATACTGTAATATTGTAATCTTAGCCAACAATTTGGATAGCACGGGGATATAGAATTGATTATAAAAAGATAAATAACACAGCAAAGGGGCATGGATACTGTTTGCCTGCACAGGGAAATCAGTTTGACCCGTTTTGCATTCATGTTTTGTAGTTCACAGAGATGACAGCATCTTAGATATTAGTCAAAATCTAAATTCATTTCAGGCTCTGCATCCCACCTGGAGTTTAAATGAGAGTGTTGTGGCCTCTGGCGCGTTCTTGGCAGCCCTGTGGGTCTGTTTTTTCTCTGTATTCACACCTGTTCGAATTTTATAATGTTTGATCCTGCTTAATCATGTGCATAAATTAACACGCCGGATGATGTTCATGTCCGGGCTGCTCTGTCATTATTTCTGTCAGACCGCCAGAGCATTTTATTCTGTACTCTGGGGAATAAGCAGCAGAAAGCAGGACTACAATAATCTCAGGGCTCATATGGGAGCGCAGATGTACACTCTCCAGTTTACTGATTCTCTGTGTGTCTCAGTATGTCCGAGCCCCAGGGCTCTGCTCGCACCCTGGGCTCTTCAAAGCTTTATCCCTCCTGGGTCACGCTTCAGATGAAGTGTTGCTCGTAAGGGCTTTATACAGCATGCATAATGCCTTCATAAATGAGACATAATGTCTTAATAAATCATACATAAGCAAATGTTGTGTTTTGTAAAGGGTGAAATAACACACCTTTATTCAGTATGTGATGCCAGATGTGACAATGACAATGTCACCTAGCTGACAATGTCACCCCTTTATAGCATTTAGCCACTAGCTAAGTGACATTGTCAGTTATGTCACGTCTGGCATCACATGCTGAATAAGCATGTGTTATTTCACCATTTACAAAGCATGATATTTGCGTATGTATGATTTATGAAGACATTATGTCTCATTTATGAAGGCATTATACAACGTACATGCTGTATAAAGCCTTTATGAGCAACACTTCATCTAAAGTGTGACCCTCTCCTGTGCCCTGTTCTGTGAGAGCCAAGTTGAACTCCCTTTTATCCACCAACTAAAAAACAGCCCCCAAAAAAAACTGTTTTTGTTGTCATGTTGTCACCCCCCTACACCTTCTTGACCTCCTGCTAAACCTTTTTTAAACAGCAAGCAAAGGAAAGAACTAACCTGTCCTTACCCAGCATCTTATCCAGAATTAAACCTGCTCAAAACAAATTGCAAATACATTTCAGTTGTTGACCAGACACTGTTATCCAACACAATTTGCAGTGGATTAGACTAACCTGAGACACAGGGCCTGGCTCAGGGGCCCAACAGCTGCAGTAATTTGCACCCGGCTTGAAACACGAACCTTTTGAGCACTGTAAACCCTGATAGTGTGGTGAACTGAAATGTTTTGCGGAAACCGATTACCTCAAAAAAATTGTGTAGGCAAACTTAATTGCATTGTGTGGAAGGAACTTAAAGAAAATAAGGTGAAGTTATTTTTTACGTTTTTTTGTGCTGTGAACACGAGATCATTAAGTTGGCAAACTCAGTTTTTTTGAGGTAATCGGTTTCCACAAAACATTTGAGTTCACCCCACTTGTCAAGGTTTACAGTGAGTGACAGTCAAGCACCTAGACCACTGGGCTACATGCACACCCATATTAGACACATCCGGGCAGAGTACTGGTACACGTTGTAAGATACAGGATAGCGCGACGTCTCTCTGCGCCGTGTGCTAGGTCCTGCACACTTTCTAGTTATCTCATGAATCAGTTACTCCTGCTATGGAGGATGGTCCATGTCATCTTTTCATTTTGTACGTGATGAGAAATAATGATGAGTTAAACTTTTTTCTCCCACATAAGGCAAATTGTTGCAATATCATTTTATCTTTTTTTTTTTTTTGAAAATTGCACATAACCAGCCGTTCTTCTCTTCCCTTGGAGAGACTGTTTCCTCGGCCTGAGGGCTAGAAAATCAGCATGAGAGTAAGTGTGAGCAATCACTGATCAGAGAGAACCACTCATAATGGAGTGCGTCAGGACAGGGATTCTGTTACCGTTTCGCAGACAGATTTAACCTGAGGTAAGAGTGTCTGGGATGGGGCAGCCGGGTTAGCTCACTCAGTTAAGGCACCTCATTGCGGAGCAGTAGTGACCTCCATGACGCGGGTTTGATTCCCAGTCATACCAGCCAGCAATGGTTGGAAACCTTTTTAGAGCAGCGTATAATTGGGGAAATAAATTGGGAAGGAACTGCCAGGTCAGGATATTAGAATAGTAGCTTTGTTCATTGCTCAAGCGCCTCCTGTTGGCCAGTCGGGCGCTTGTCAGTGAGATTCTAAGCTTGCTCATGTTTGGGTATCCTCCGCCCTCGCTCTGAACTTGCAAAATTTCGAACAATGAGTGTAAAGAAGCAGTGGCTGACAGGCGCGTGCTTCGGAGGAGAGCCGTGAACTTCTTCGCCCTCCTGAGATGGCAACATGGGGTCGCATACGAGCAAGCTTGTGTACATAGTTCTGTAATTGGGCATTCCAGATTCGGCTGGGATTGGAAATGCCAAATTTAACTAAAAAAAAAAAAAAGGCCACCTGGGATGTAGCTGCAGGGTGGAGCAGTTAGATGCAGAGGTCTGCAGGCTCGGACCATCACAGACCGCGGTGCTGATTCCACCAACACACACTGACCCAGGACAGGAGCCACTCTGTTTCGCCCCTCCCCCCTCTGTCCGTACCACCATCCCCATGGGAACCCGGAGGGCTGCTCCGCCGTGGGCCACAGAAATGATGCTCGGCTAATTACAGCTCAGGATGTTTGTTTGGCTTGTCTGAGCGCGCTCATCTGGTGGTCGTCCTCTGCCTCCATGCTTTTTAATAAGGGCCACCCAACGCACAGCAGCTTCGTCCCAAGAAGAACGGGTGTAGCTTCAAACAGCGATCTGTTTGTGTGTGTGTGTGTGTGTGTTTGTGTGTGTGCGTGCGCGAGTGCATTTGAGAGACAGTTCATTGGTGTGCGTTCTTATGTGAGTGTGCGTGTTTGTGTGTGCATGCATGGGTCCCTGTGCATATATAGGTATGTGAGTGTTTGCGTGTCTGTATGTGCCAGCGTGTGTGTGTGTGTGTGAACTTTTGCCCGTATTTATGTGTCTGTGGGCACGTACGTGTGCGTATGTACATGTATTTGTGTGCATGTGTTTTTGTGTTGGCATGTGCCCGCATGCGTGTGCGTGCATGTGTGTATATATGTGTGTGTGTGTGTGTGTGTGTGTGTGTGTGTGTGTGTGGGGGCACTCATAGTAATTACATCTTTCATAGCTCAGCATGCTCTGTAATTGGAGCCTACTGCCTGTTGTCATGTTAGCTTCTCTCTCGCTCTGAGGGTCGACATGTCTCACTACAGTCCAGCGTCCCATTCGGTCCTCCCATGGAGCCACTGACCAATCAGGAGCCTGCCTCAGGTAAACCAATCCCCACCACAGGCTTCTATCAAGGTCATACAATGTTTCAGCGTCAGCAGCCCATTTTTCAGGGCTCATGCATCTGTGCACTTTGAGTTCATTATGATGCATGAGATTTGCTTGCGCCCGGGTCGCAGGTATTATTAATGGGACCCTGGTGTGAAGTAGTAGTCAATTAACTGTTACTTTGTCCTGAAGACCAGTGCTGAAAATCCCGGTATTACACATCAGGTTCTAAATTGATTTAAACTGTGATGTTTGACACTTCAAGCTGATTTTTTTGCTGGTCATTCTGGAGAAAATGGACACACTAGTGAAGGTTTTCACACCTTATCTGAAATTGGAGGTTGTTACTGATATTTTCTTCCCTGTGCTTTTGCATCAGAGAAATATCGCTGCCAGGAAACAGGAGAGGTAAGAGTGTTAGGGAGCACACAGCTGGAGCTGTGTTTGTGTGCTTAATGCACCAGAGGTACCGTTCTGAGCAGCGGTTATTCTGTGGGACCATGCCCACCGCACCACCACGCACTAGTCTAGCACTGTATATGAGTACAGCAATTTGGCCACGGTGAAAACACAAAAGGTTTGCTAGTTTGCTGTGCGTTTGAGAAGTTCTCACTGGTGGATTTGTAACTTTACGGCCCATCTATTGTAATTAATCAATTACAAGTCGCAGTTCTTTAGCTGATGCTAAAATAGCTGAAGCTAGCAGGAGCCAATCTTGTTGGCCCAGAGGTAATGTGAGCTGCACTGATACTACTGTGGTTATATTGGGGCTAAAACCACAAACTTGCGGAGGACCAGCCAAACACCCGCGTCTCTAGGCTGCGGACACCCCACTTAGCTTCCTCCATCCCCTGAGACGCAGGAAAAGTGACATCAATTTTATGAAATACAAACAATAATTTCTAATTCAGTGTTAAGAAACAGAACTTTTTTTTGTTCTAGCCTACAGCACAGATGCCGATTTGATCACACAGACGATGAAGATGCGGTCAAGTTGCTGAACCAAACGGGTCCCATTTTCCTCAGGCTGTGGTGACGGGAAAAGCCCCAGACATGTCAGAGCCTTCCTGGTCAGAGGGGGCGCTGTTCCCTACAGGAGAGCCTCTGAACTGCACTCTGGACTATGAGGACTTCGAGACGGGGCAGGGCACCAGCACTGTCATCATCCCTTCCATCTACGCACTGGTGTGCTGTGTGGGGTTGACGGGCAACGCCATGGTCATCTACGTCATCCTGAAGTACACCAAGATGAAGACGGCCACCAACATCTACATCCTCAACCTGGCCATCGCCGATGAGCTCTTCATGCTGAGTGTGCCCTTCCTGGCAACCTCGGCGGCTCTCCGCAATTGGCCGTTCGGCTCGCTCATGTGCCGGCTGGTGCTGAGTGTTGACGGCATAAACATGTTCACCAGCATCTTCTGCCTGACCGTGCTGAGCGTCGACCGTTACATCGCTGTAGTCCACCCCATAAAGTCCGCACGCTACCGCCGACCGTCGGTGGCCAAGGTCATCAACGGTTGCGTGTGGGCGCTCTCCCTGGTGGTCATCCTGCCGATCATCATCTTCGCCGACACTGTCCCTGCGCGGGACGGCGGCGCGGACTGCAACTTCCTGTGGCCGCAGTCCTCGTGGTCGGCGGCCTTCGTGGTCTACACCTTCCTGCTGGGGTTCCTCTTGCCCGTGGTGGCCATCTGTCTGTGCTACTGCCTGATTGTGGTACGAATGCGAGCCGTCGGACTCAAGGCCGGTTGGCTTCAGCGCCGACGCTCCGAGAAGAAGATCACTCGCATGGTGCTGCTGGTTGTGGCGGTTTTTGTGATCTGCTGGCTGCCCTTTTACATCGTCCAGCTGGTCAGCGTCTTCCGGCGGCCGCCCGACCCCATGGTGACTCAGCTCTTCGTCATCCTCAGTTATGCTAACAGCGGCGCCAACCCCATCCTGTACGGCTTCGTCTCCGACAACTTCCGTCGGTCCTTCCAGCGAATCGTATGTTTCCGCTGGCTGGGGAGCAGGACAGACACCGAGCAGGTGGACTACTGCGCCATCCCGCTAAAGCGCCAGGCTGTGCCCTGCACTGAAGCGCATGTCCCCTGCCGCTTCCCCCTCAAGCGCTGCCTGGCGTCCGAAGCCGTCTGCCGCAATGGGACCTGCAGCCCCGGAAACACAGCTTTGTGAGAGACAAGCTTTGTGAGAGACAAGCGTATGAGAGACAAGCGTCAGGGTCGAAGTTCACAAGGGGTTAAGAGGCCGCAAAGGAGGGAACGGGAGAGGGGGAAAAGACTGCTTATCATGGCATTCAGTAAAATGGGGCCCTCAGTTTATGTCAATACAGTAAAATTTTCGATGTTAAATTAACTTTTTATGTGTGTGGGCTCATATCTGGGATCAGATTGGACTCATATGAATACATATATGTGCTCTGAAAGAGTTTAATCACCACTGAACATTTTACGCTGAACCCTCTCATGATTCACTGGTTCATGTTAATCTTTTTCCCATTGAAGTTGTGAGCATCTGATAGGTAGTTCTTCCAGACGAAGTGATGCTCAGAACAAAATTGAAGAGTTTTGAAGTTTTAAAAGACGTGAATTGATTTGAAGTTTTAAAAGTACTTAAGTCACATTTTCACACATTGCGAGGTAAGCATGGGAAAACACCTTTTATAGTTACCTGAGTCGATTTTTTTCAATTATCTCAAACTGGACATATTGTGACTTAAGTACTTTTAGAACTGGGGTCTTTAATTTTATCCCATGTTACATGTTTTTCTAATCTGTGGGAATACAAGTGGAGGTCATATAATTGGAAACACTGCAGTAAATACTAGCTTTGTGAGGCTCATAACATTCTGTTTTTGTGGAGACTATTTGACACAGGCCCCCTTTCCGCCGCAAATAACTTTCCCATTTTTGTGATTGACGCCTCTGCTATTCAGGCACCAACAATTAGTGCTCAAATCAAACCCCTGGCTTTGGACCTGTGTATCGTTAGGGAGTTATTTTCCTGTGCAGGGGAAAGACCACAAAGAGTGGAAGATATACTTTACATACTTCTGTGGAAATGGCGTGACCCATGATCTCAGGCTACAAAACCAACCAAGTACTGTTTTCAGCCTCGCAAACAAAGCACGCGCATGAGATTAGAGCTGTGTCCCCGTTCAGTTTACAGACCTGGGCTTCATCGCAAATGAGAAGGTGCGGGGGATGCGTGTTGCTTTTGAGTTGCAAAGTTGTTTGTTAGTGAACCTAACTCATATTCATGCCGTAAAGACAGAACAAATACATTCCTCCCTGTTGATACATCAGAGACCTCAGCTGGAGTCTCCTTCGGGAGTCTGGGCTCCACATAAATACACAAGAGCATTAAGCTTATCCAACAGCCTCCCACTGACACACTCCTGATCTTACATATATTCATCACCAAATGATCTCAATTTAACAAACGGTTTTAGCACTACAATTTTTAAACTGTTATTCACGGTGCAATGCAAGTCGGTGGTGGCATTGTAAGCAGCAGTTTCGTAACAGTATGATGGTGGGTGTCATTTTAACCCCTTACGGTGAGAGATCACTGGCATCCCATGTACTGTACGAGGTGTTAAATTTACACCATGTTCTTTACTGTGTGTTCACAAATTGGACTCTTCCTCTTCAGAACACTGTCAATACTCACATACTGATTGGGGCAACAGACCCAATCCAAACTGGGGCCTTAGAAGCTTTATGAAGTGGACGACACAGAGAGGACATGGCGACTTACATATTAAACTATTCTCATGCCTCAAAGCTACAGAACACAGTTTTTTTTTTCCTATGGTGGCGACTAATCAAATTATTCTAGGCCTTAAAATATCTCATCACCTCATTACTGTTGTCAAAAGCAATTGAAGACCTGTGTGCAAGAAGTACTTCAGTCAAATTTTGCAAAAAATGAGCTGACACCAGCATTAAAAGCCACAATGGCCAGAGCATCATCTGATACCAAAGATTTCTGCAAAGAGGCGCTCAAGGCTCGTGTACTGGTGCATTTCCATTGTCCATTGTCATGATCTGCAATGTGTTTTGAAACCTTTGACCCCCAAAATCTCAAAAGTATTATTTTGTGACTTAGGTACTTCTTGCACACAGGTCTTCAATTAAGAGTTGATTAGATTTATCAGGGGCCAGTCCCACTGGAGAATTGCTGGTTTAGGGGCCTTGCCCAAGGGCCCAATAGGTGCATGGATCTTATTGTATCGACACTGCAGTTTGAACCAACAACCCTCTGGGAGAAGGGAGAGAGGTAGATGAGGTACAGTGGGCATACAGAGGCTATATCAGAGACTGGTTTTACATGCATTTCATTAAGCAATTCATTAAAGCCATTTATTTCAGCTGTCCTTCAGCACTTTCCTTACAGGGCAGAAAAACTCCATGTCTCTCCGCTCTGGCCCAGCCAATCATCTTTTCTCAGACACGTGATAAACCAGGAAATGCCAGTTTGCAATTTTACTTACTTACTTTAGTCACAGGAAGTTTTTTTTTTTTCTTTTTACTTTTGAAAAACCTCATTGCTAAAGGGGCAATCTAAAAAACAATGAGTCCATCAGACAACAATGTGTGTCTGACAGTGATGGTATGACATCACATTTAATCACATTCACTCTGCAGATGTGCTCCCTGGAGAGCGATTGATCATGTAAGAGAATGCACAGTAAGTGCATCCGCCTAATTTTTGCTGGCAGTATTTCCAGACATGGGCAGCAGTTCTTCAAGGGTCAGACCCACAGAAATATTAACCCAAGCACAAATGACTCATCCATCCATCCATTTTCTGCCGCTTATCTGGAGCCGGGTCACTGGGGTAGCAGACTAAGCAGAAAGGCCCAGGTTTGCCCCTCCCCAGCTACTTCCTCCAACTCCTCCTGGGGAACCCCAGGCTATTCCCAAGCCAGGCGGAAGATATAGTCCCTCCAGCATGTCCTGGGTCTGCCTCGGGGCTCCTCCCAGTTGGACAGGCCTGGAAAACCTCTAAAAGGAGGCGTCCAGGAGATATTGGAACCAGATGCTTGAACCACCTCAACTGACTCCTCCCGAGGCGGAGGAGCAGCAGTTCTACTCTGAGCCTCACCCTATCCCTAAGGGTCAGCCCAGCCACCCTGCGTTGTAAGCTCGTTTAGGCCACTCGTATTTGCGATTTTGTTCTTTTGGTCACTACCCAGAGCTTGCAACCATAGGTTTGGAACGGAGATCGACTAGTAAATCAAGAGCTTCTCCTTTAAGCTCAGCTCCTTCTTCATCATGACAGACCAGTGCAACGTCTGCTTTACAGCAGATGCTACACCAATCCATCTATCAATATTCCGATCCATCCTACCCTCACTCATGAACAAGACCCTGAGGTACTTAAACTCCTCCACTTGGAGTAACAATTCACCGCCCACTCGTAACTCGGAGGGGACAATCCACCTTTTTCTGGCAGAGAACCATGGCCTTAGATTTGGAGGTGCTGATCTTCATTCTGACCGATTCACACTCAGCTGCAACCCGCTCTAGTGCACATGGGAGGTCACAGCTCGATGAAGCCAACAGGACCACATCATCTGCAAACAGCAGAGATGCAATCCTGAGGCCACCAAACTGGATACTCATGAACAAAATTGGTGACAAGGCACACCCTTAGAAGAGTCCAACACCAACTGGAAATGAGTCTGACTTAATGCAAATAAAGTGGACAAAAATCCTAATTTAGCTGCACAGGGATTGGAAGGCTCAAATTAATAGCCTCAGAGCCTCATATTCCCACAGCAGCCCCCACAGGATACCTTGTGGGACACAGTCATAAGTCTTCTCCAAGTCTACAAAATAAAGTAGACTGGATGGAAAAACTCTCATGACCCTTCCAGTATCTGTGCAAGGGTAAAAAGTTAGTCGACTGTTTCACGGCCAGACGTAACCCGCATTGCTCCTCCTGAATCCATAGTTCGACAATCGGGCAGAGTCTCCTTTCCAGCACCCTGGCATAGGCATTCCCTGGGAGGCTGAGCTGTGCAATCCCCCTGTAGTTGGAGCTCACCTTCCGGTCCCGTTTCTTGAAAATGGGAACCACCACCCCAGTCTGCCAGTCCAAGGGTACTGTACCCGACATCCACGCGATGCTGAACAGGTGTGTCAGCTGTGACAGACCAACAACATCCAAGGCCTTCAGCATCTCAGAGCAAAACTCGTCCATCCCTGGTAACTTGCCACAGCGGAGATTTTCGACCATCTCAGTGACTTCCACCAGGGAAATGGGCTTAGAGGAACACGAGTCTTCCGTCTCTGCCTCCTCCATGGAGGGTGTGTCTGTCAGATAAGAATTTCCTTAAAGTGCTCGACCACCGCCAAACAGTATCCCCAGTCCAGGCCAGCTGTTCCCCACCTCTGCTAAAAACAGCCAGGGCAAAGCCCTGCCTCCCCCTCCTGAGTTGTCTGACAGTTTGTCAGAACCTCTTAGGGAACACCTGAAAGTCCTTCTCCATAGCTGTCCCTGAACTCCTCTCAAGCTTGAGTTTTTGCTTCAGCGCCCACCGCGGCTGCAGTCCATCTCGATACCGGTCTGCCAACTCAGGATTTCCCTGGGCCAGCCAGGCCTGAAAGGCCACCTTCTTCCGCTTAACGGCCTCCCACTCCACTGGTCCTTGGGTTGTCGCCACGACTGAACACTCTAATGCTTGAACATGGTGTTTGTTCTGGATAATCCATGACTAGCACAGAAAACCAATAACAGAATACCACCTGCGTTCAGATCAGCGAGGCCATTCCCCCCTAATCACTCGCCTCCAAGTGTGGCCATTAGTGCCCCATTGAGCATTGAAGTCAGAACTATGGAATCCGTAGATGGAACCTTTTCCAGGACCCTGCACAGAGACTGCAAGAAGGCTGGATACTTCAAACTGCTGTTAGGTGTGTAAGCACAAACAGAGTAGTCCCCACCACAACTCGCAAGCACATTGCCGAGACCCTCGAGTTCACCGGGGTGAACTCAAACACAACAGCACTCAACCGAGGAGATATAATTATCCCCACGCCTACTCACTGCCTCTCATCTTCGGCAACTCCAAAAAAGGAGAGAGTCCGACCCCTATCAAGGAGTTTGGTTCCAGAGCCAGAAATGTACATAGTGGTGAGTCTGACTATATCTATCGCTCAAACTCCCGCACAAGCTCCGGCTCCCTCCCAGACAGTGCGGTGACATTCCATTTCCCAAGAGTCAGTTTCCATTGCCAAGTCCCAGAGCACAAGGGTCTTCGCCCCCATCTGCCATCCCATCCACATTGCACCCGACCCCTACTCCTCTCCTCGTGGGTGATGGGTCCAAGAGGAGAGAAATGACCCACGCTAAAGCAAATGGAAATATGTACTGATACACATTCAGATCTCACAGTTTCTCACAGACAGACTCTCCACTCACTAATGGTTATTTACAGAGCCACAGTTTTGACTAACGTTTATATTTGTTTATATTTGTTCATTCACATTTATTCACACGTACACATTATCCATAGGGTATAACTGAAGTTTTAGGGAACACGTGTAAATCAGGTCTCCCAGGGAAGCTATCAAAAGCTTTAATGAGGGAGCATGAAAATATATATAAACATTAACAACAATAGTAACACACATACAGACACATACACACATATAGAAAATAACACCAAATCTTTCCCAGAGCAGGTAGATATAGGTACTACATGATAGTTAGATATATGATCTGATCAGTTTGTCTTTTAGCATCTTCTTAAAGGTGGAAATGAACTTCAATGCTTTCAAGCTTTCAGTGAGTTCGTTACAGAGCCGCGGGCCCCTGTAAGTAATACTCAAGCTGGTACATTTAAGTTTTATTTTTTGCCAGAGATAAGATGTTTCTTCCTAGAATCGTGAGTGTGCAGAGGACTGTAGACTGGAACAAGCTCAGACAATCTGCTGTTTATATTATGTACTACTTGATACATCATGCAAGCATTTTTATGAACATTTAACTCTACAATCCTAAGGAGAGTTTTAAAACGCAGCCCATGTTGTTGGCTTTGAGCAGTCTATTTGTTTCAAGTTCTGATCTTGTTACAGGAAATATTCATATTATCTGTGAAAATGACAGAAAATATTGTTATTATTAGCCATCGGAGAATCTGACGTCAGTTAAATTACGGGGGCCCATCCACCCATCCATCCATCCATCTATCTATCTATCCATTGATCTGCCTATCCATATATCAATCCATCTGTTGCATAAACTGCTTGTTCCTGGGCAGGATAACAAAGGGCTCTGGAGTATATCCCAGCATGCAATGGGTGCCAGGTTAGAATATAACCTGCACAAATTTGCTGTCTATCACAGGGCACACACATCATTCACAACTCAAACTCATGCACACACACACACACACACACTCACACAATCTCACACACACGCACATACTCACACAATCTCACACAATCACACACACACACACACACACACACACACAAACACTAAGAGACCGTATACAAACCACAGAGGAACCTCTCACAAACAGTCCCGGATTCCCAAGCTCCAATCAATGTGACAGTGCTAACCACAGCTCCACCGTACACCACCGCACCGCACTCTTCCGCTAACCACAGCTCCACCGTACACCACCATACCGCACTCTTCCGCTAACCACAGATCCACCGTACACCACCATACCGCACTCTTCCGCTAACCACAGATCCACCGTACACCACCACACTGCACTCTTCCGCTAACCACAGCTCTACCGTACACCACCATACCGCACTCTTCTGCTAACCACAGCTCCACCGTACACCACCATACTGCACTCTTCTGCTAACCACAGCTCCACCATACACCACCGTACCGCACTCTTCCGCTAACCACAGATCCACCGTACACCACCACACTGCACTCTTCCGCTAACCACAGCTCCACTGTACACCACCGTACGGCACTCTTCCGCTAACCACAGCTCTACCGCACACCACCATACCGCACTCTTCTGCTAACCACAGCTCCACCATACACCACCGTACCGCACTCTTCTGCTAACCACAGCTCCACCGTACACCACCATACCGCACTCTTCCGCAAACCACAGATCCACCGTACACCACCACACTGCACTCTTCCGCTAACCACAGCTCCACTGTACACCACCGTACCGCACTCTTCCGCTAACCACAGCTCTACCGTACACCACCATACCGCACTCTTCTGCTAACCACAGCTCCACCGTACACCACCATACTGCACTCTTCTGCTAACCACAGCTCCACCGTACACCACCATACCGCACTCTTCTGCTAACCACAGATCCACCGTACACCACCACACTGCACTCTTCCGCTAACCACAGCTCCACTGTACACCACCGTACCGCACTCTTCCGCTAACCACAGCTCTACCGTACACCACCATACCGCACTCTTCTGCTAACCACAGCTCCACCGTACACCACCATACTGCACTCTTCTGCTAACCACAGCTCCACCGTACACCACCATACCGCACTCTTCTGCTAACCACAGCTCCACCATACACCACCGTACCGCACTCTTCCGCTAACCACAGCTCCACCGTACACCACCATACTGCACTCTTCTGCTAACCACAGCTCCAACGAACGCCACTGTACCACACTCTTCCGCTAAACACAGCTCCACCGTACACTACCGTACCGCACTCTTCCGCTAACCACAGCTCCACTGTACACCACCGTACCGCACTCTTCCGCTAACCACAGTTCTACCGTACACCACCATACCGCACTCTTCTGCTAACCAAAGCTCCACCATACACCACTGTACCGTACACTGCTCTGCTAGTTTCAGAGCAAAGAAGCCAGAAGACATCAAATGCACAATAATGTCACAAATCTACAGTGCATGCTATGCACTCAACGGATATACAGCGCAGCCAGAACTATAAACAACAAATGTCAAAATTTTACAAGATGTTGCAGGGAAACAGAAGATCAAACATATATTAAGGGTGAACTGAAGACTCCTGACTTCCCTCAGCATTAGCACTCCTGCTCAGGTTTTTGTCCACAAGCAAATCTGTGCAATTTTCAGACGAATTTCCTATGTGAGGCTCTGATTTGACCAGAGTTCTCCTCAGGACTCGACAGTTACAAATTACTCACTCAAAAAAAGCACTACACAGGCTCTGGGGGAGTTTGGGAACAGTGCCTTGCAAAACACACAATATTTGAGAATGTTTTTCTCCTCCATCTTGTCATTGTAATTAATTATTTGCCCTTTTTTAAGAGTTGGCCGCTCTGCTATTCTTTTTTAACAGAAGTATTACAACAGCTATGGAAACCAGAAAAACCGATACAGCAGACATTCGTCATTATGCTGGAACAGTGGTGATTACCTCCAGCTCAGTTGTCAGTGACGTGCTGTACGACTAAGCTGTGTACCATAGAGTTTCAGTCCATGGGAGAGAATCTCTAGCTTTACCCGGGGGGACTGGCTGTGAATGCTGTTTTTTGTCACATCCTAAATCTTGAGTCACTGTTGAAAACTTGTTTTGAAGTTGTGTCATCATTCTTTCCTTTAAGGTCTATCGGTAACACTTTACAATAAGGTTACATTAATTAACATTATTTAATGCAGTAATAAGCATTTACTAACAGTTTATTGATAGTTAACTAATGTATCTAGTAATAATTTTTGAATGGTGTTCATGTAAACTAAGGTATTAATTTGTTCATTATTGAATAATGTAATTGTTTGAAGTTGTACTGAAATGATGCTGAAGGGATGCTGTCAACTTCACAATAAGGGTGAAAATGAGCATTAATAAATATTTACTTATGGTTACATTATGCTTATTCAGCAATCTGATGCATTAATTATCTTTGAATTAACTGATTGTTTCTGCTTCAAAGTTGATAGTTAATGTGCCCTTCCTAAACACAGACTCGAACAGCTTGTTTTGATTCTGTGTCCGTCTTGATGTTACAAGGGGATCCATTTGTATAGGACAGCCCAAAACAAACAGGTTTTGGTTTGGCTGCCTTTATTTATTTTGCATTGCAATAACGCAGCCAATAAGAGCAGAGCCTTATTTTCATTTTATTATTGCCCCACCGCCCACTCAATCCAGCCCACAGGTAATGAGGGGACTGCAGACTGGCTGCAACTGCTGAATTAGTTTTTTCTTTGCGACAAATTAAATATATATTTTTTAAAAGTGTATTACAAGGGACCTTTAAACTTAAAAGGTTATGAGGTTGAAATGCCGACTGGCGGCTTTAATTTTTGGCTATCTTAATTTATATTAATTGAAGTTTAAAGGAATTAAGTGTCACTGTCAAAATGCAGACATTATGGTATCCATCTGCTCTTTTGGGTAAATGGTAAAATGGGGAGACATGATCCCTCATTCTATAAATTCCTCTGTTTTTTGCTTTCCTTAGCGTTGGTTCTCACTGAGGAAGCAATAAGGGAAATATGAACAAGAGCCTCTTTTTTAAGGTGGAAACAGTTCTGCCGCCAATATAGTTTCCACCTGCAGAGTCAAGGTATAAATTTTGCTCTCAGCGCATAACCAGAGGCGTAGAAAGTGAGGGATAATAAGGTCACTTAAACTGCTCTAAGATCCCTGGAGAATTTTGCCGGAGGCCGCTGAATTGTACTTAAGTGTGCTGATATACTGCTCTAGATACACAGTAATCTCTCTGTATTGTACGTAATCAGCCACTGTCACTTGTGATTTTAGAGAATGGTAATATGTGCTGTAGATGTTTTCACTGCCTGTTGCTGGAGAAGATACGGCTGCCTGTTAACCTTCAGTAAGGAAACCTGCAGGACATCATGAGTTCCTGAGGATGAATTATAGCGGAGGGTGTTAAAGTGCTGCAATTATAAGCTCTCAGAGATCACAGTATACTTTCACATTGTATACTTCAGTTTGGACAATGCAATAAAAAGCACTTAAAAATGTACTTGACTGTAATATAGTTTCAACAGACTGATATCCAGCAGCACTGCAAAAGGCAAAAGACAAAATATAATTAAAAGACTAAAAACACAAAACAAAATAGCATTTCAGCTCTGTTGGCAGCGAGATGGTAAAAATACGCAGCTGGGAAAAACCTTTAGAAGCTCTGAAGCCAGTCGCATTTTACGGCAAATCTGTCATGTCGGCTTCAGGACTTCAGGCAATATTTTCTGTGACGAACACCCAGCCTTTTGGATAATTGGCAAAATAAATAAAAAATGAGCAGACTTCTGCCCCTTACCTTGAGATTTAAAGGGTATTTAGTAAATAATGGGGGCATTTTTGACCTTTTTTCCCCTTTAATTTCCCACCGTGCCTGAACAGCAACTAATCTGCCAGATGTGCACCCTCCCTTTGTAATTTGTGGCTAATTACATGACATTTTCTTGTAAGCAACACATCATTATCAATTATTAACTTTTTTGGATTCGTTTTGTTTATTTTTGATCAAGAGATCCAAAATATCCAGTTATTCTATGTGTCAGTTCATTCAAACAACAGTCTGAGTTCTGTAAGCATTTAAATCTGGACTCAAAATTCAACGGATGCTTGTATCACTCTGGCTGTCTGTCTGGATTCATTGCCAGAGGCGAACAGATGGTTCACCTTCCCTGGAAACATGATTGGGGCAGATATACATGATTGTCAGTGAGGTAGACCACAAGAGCGATATATCACAATGTGGGATTATTATGACTGAGTTAGTATTTTAATTTTGCGAGATAGCACAAAGTAGGTTCATTAGTACCGAGTTTGCATTGTTAGATTAGAATGTAGGATTTTTTTTACTGAGGTAGAATCATGATGATGTGAAAGTATTGTGGTATATTACACTATAAAATGATTATTATGGAGTAAGCAATGTGACACAGTGATATTTTACAATGTAAGATTATTATTACCAAGCTAGCATTGTGATATTGTGATAACATAGTTATGTATCACAATATATGATTATTACTGAGATATTGTGATATATCACAATGTAAAATTATTACTGAGTTATCTTTATGATATTGTAATAGCATTGTGATACACCACATTGTATGATTATTATTACAAAGTAATTACTATATCTTGTGATAGTACTGTGTTATATCACACTGTAGAATTATTATTACTCGGTTAGCAGTGTGATTAAGTGATATATAACGATGTGGGATAATTATTGCTGAGTTAGCACTGTAACTTTGTGAAATCATTGTGATATGTCCTAATGTAGCATTATAATTGGAAAGTTAGCTTTGTGCTACAGAAACAGATATCACGACATATGATTATTATTGCCGAGTTGGGGTGCACGGTTTAGCTGTGTGAGACCCTGAGCCCCCCCCCAAAGCTATAACATAGATCAAAATGTAAGCAGCTACTCCAGGTTTTTTCTCTGAGGGCCTATTGTCTAAACTCAGTTTCAGTGAGCAGTTATGTTGCAGCCCCATAGACCATAATCAGCGATCCCTCTCTGATTATACGGCCATGTGTTCTGAGGGGTACCCCGGCACGTGAGCTCTCGAGACCAGATAGGCGGTGTTTAGACTGAAAGCCCACAGACAGACGGACGCAACGAGCTCAATTAATGGACACATGGCTCTGGAACGTTCGGAGGCGCGGCTGACGGAGACATGAAAGCGGGGCCACACGCCGAGGCCTCCCTCAGTGTGCTTACACCCAGCCAATCATGTTACAGCGCGCAGGGGAGCACGGAGAATTTCGCTCAACTTACATAGTCTACTCTTTAAACGATTTTTTTTTCTGTTGGTTTAGCTCTCATGGAATGCCCTCCTCAGGACCTCACATTAATCACGGCGGAGCAGGAACCATATTCCACCGGCCCCTTACACATAATGGCTGTTGAGTTTACTCCTGTCCGTCGCCCTTTTTCCCGCCGTGAGAGGACAGTTAATCATCCATGCCCATTTCTGCTGGGCTGTTACTGCAGTGGCACTCTTGGGTACGTCTCTGAGTATGTATGTTGAGCTCAGTGGGTAATAAAGTTTTTTAAGTATGTAGGTGCAATTTACAGTATATTTTCCGTGCTCAACATCCCCAGATGAAACACCTACTGTATTTTCTTTTTACATAGTGTACTCAGGATCCCTTGACACAGGAAATGAACCATACTTTTTAAAAGCTTTGACCATTTGGGAGGTCCTATAAATCAAAAAGGTAGACCTGTGTTTTTTTTTTTTTTTTGGCAATGTGTAAAACATGTAAGATAGACATGTTTGAGGTGAGAGGGCATGAGCAGGACATGTACTACATTGTAATTGGCCTGTAAAAGCAACACAAACAGAATGCTTTATGATATGAGTGGCACATGAAGTCAGTAATCATCCCTATTGAGCATTTATAAGCAATTTATAAGCCATTCATAAGCAGTGAATAGTATCTTAATAATAGGAGCTAGCTAACAGTTCATATAGTTTGTAGTATGTTGCACAGTTTAATTAATATGACATCCAGGTCCTCTGCATAAGATTAAGGATTTGCTGATACAGAGGGAACAGCTGTCAGTGTGGTTCCGCACTAATGCACTTATCAATTTTTTTGGGGCCCGTAAGTGTAACGTTTCTTCCGAACGACAGGAAGTGGACTGGACTCAGGCGCAGGATTAAATGAATGAAGATTCATTATAATACTGCACTGCAGTTGACGCAAACGGTGCAGATAAAATCAAAGGGAACTGAGATTCCAAAAACACACCTACTGCGCATATAATTACAATAACATGAAGTAGGATAAAAGAATAGGAATCGAGGTTCCTTTAAATAATGCGCTGGTAACAGCTCGAGTAAAGGTTTAAAGTTTAACATGCGGATATGCGGGAAAATAAGCCAACACAGACTGCAAACTCACACAGGCTAGAGATACACCAGACTTCACAGCTCTGTCCTTAAATACTGCTGCTGCAATCAGCAGTGATGAGAAAACGGAAGGAAGTGATAATTGGAACATGACAAATATGACAATTGAATAATGACCGTGGCTGCTGCAGGGTCCTAGTAGACCGGCGAGCTGGAGGCTTGGAGGCGTGACCTTACAGTAAGGAGGTACACAGCAATAAGGTCAGGCGAGCTGCTCCCCCACTTAGCACCTTAGCTCTTTTCCTCACCCAAACATACTTTTACTATAATTCTGCTGACTCTGAACCATTCATTTTTATCATGCTGTTGGCAGGATACCTTTAGCCTATTTCATTATCCTGAACAGAGCATCCCCCCAAATTAAAACTACTGAATAACGCATACAAATTTTACGATAGTACTACTACTACTACTACAACTACTAATTACAACAACAACAATAATAATAACAATAATATAAAGAAGAAGAGGAAGAAAAATGTTGTTTTTGTGACTGCACAGAAGAGGTTTGTAAACAAAATAGCATTTTTGAGCTAAGCAAAAGATATATCAGGACTTAAGCAGAGACACAGTGGCTGTAGACAAGGTCCTGTGACGGCCGTGAGATATCCTTGCCCAAGCCAGAACTACTTTCAAATCAGGCAGGATTGCAATCCTTGCCCGAGGGAGGTCCACTCCACAGAATGCGGCTCTCAGTGATTTTATTACTGATCCCAGGTCAGCCACATCTGGTTCCAACTAGCATTCATAATGGTTCATTGTGTCCCGGAGTGAGTCGGGAAGGAGTAATTTAGCAGAGATTAGCAACATAAACAAGAAGACCGCTCTTTGTTTTCTAAATTTTTCCCCCCTGTGCCGCAAAGTGAACAGTGGAAATCCAGAGAGTCAGCTTGGGTACTAATTTTAATGCGTCTAATTTTTCAGATTCCTGGTTTTATGACGTTAACGAGAAAGACAGAACAGCGCTGTGACAGTTGGAATGTAGCCTGGGTCAAGGCAAAATTATTGAAATTGGAATAACGAACTTTCCTTCGAGAAAAACTCTGCTTCCACAATATTCCCACTGTTGGGTAGGTATTTAAAAATGCATTATACGCTCCTCAGTTCCAGAAAATGGGGCAATGGCTGACCTGCGCCCAGAGTAACTTTATAACTGCTATATCAGTAATAGTGGGAGTGAACAAGCACACACTAAAGATTCTAAAGATTCTTCTTCTTTTGTCTTCTTCTTCTTCGGTCATATTCTTCTTCTTTGGTGTTCATCACCTTTTTAAGGCTCTTCTTAAGCCACACCTCACCCTAGAGTCACGAGCCAATCCCTGCACTCCACAGTTGCACAGTGGACAGCTCACAGCACCAACTGGGAACATTGGAAAAAAAAGTCATTTTAAAACACTACACAGTACAGAGGAAATTAAACTGGCAAAGAGCACAATGCACGATGCCCTGTGGCTGCCAGAGAGGAAGATGGATTCCCACGGCTGTAACGCTGACATGATACGCAGGTGATGTTATTCACAACTCACCCTTGCTGACCTCTGACCCCCAACCCCAGTGACAGAGGAGCAGATAACACGGCAGAGGTGTGGGGCCGCAGGTGGGGTGGGGGGCAGTGAGAGGGAATGGGCGGGGAAAGAGGGGTGTTAAGAAACAGATCTGTTTTCACAGGGCCCTTATTGAGATAAATATGCTCAGTCACGATGAATGTAGCCTCCTCCCTGGAATGGACACTGAGTGGGGAACTTTCCGGAAAACTTGCACTGCTGAGGCAACCGCCCAGAACTACTTCAGGGAGTAAAGAGTAGGAGATTATTTCAGAAGAGTAGAGAGAGAGTATTAGGGTAGAGTAAACATTATTTGAAATTTGTCTTGGACGCAATGCTTCACATAAAATAGGATACAAACAACACAAAAACACAAACAATTTGATGCAAAGCCAGATAGTTGGTTCACTCAAACCATCCCAAAAACATTAGAAGACATCTACTTGACAACACAACACAATGCCAGAATGACATCAAGACAAATAAAAATGCAAAAAAAAAGTGCCTGTGTATTTATTGCACATTGCTCTATTCTGCAGAGGCTTAATATTAAAGTTCAGCAGTTTGATGGCGTTTGGAACAAACAACAACTTCGAGTGATTTGATTTGCACTTTGGCACTCAAAGCCTTCTTCCTGAGGGCCGAGGTTCATTGTCAGACAATATGGGATGTTGGCAGTCTGCAATGATTTTTGTTGCTTGCTTAAAAACGGCCTGCTCATACAAGCTCTGTATGGGCTCGTATTCTGTCTTCCCTATTACCTTCATCACCATCTTGTGCATGCTGACAAGCTTGTTTTTTTTGTTGCGCTGATTGGTTTCCAAACCATGCTGTAATTCCGTATCTAGTGACGCTCTCCAGAATTCCTTGGTAGAACATCAGCATGACTTGGCAGCTCACTCCATATGACCTTAATCGCCTGAAAAAATACAGCCTCTGCTGCAATTTGTTGCGCATGCAGGTTCTCAGTGTGTGAGTTCCAGCAGAGCGGGTTGTCAATATGTAGACCTGGATATTTATAGGAAGACACTTGAGGGATTTTCGCATTTTTAATGACCACTGGTCAGTCACTTGCCTGGGGCCATTGTTTTGAGAAACTGTGAGCTGGAGCACAGGGCTTTAAAGCAGAAACCACATCACTGTCTAAATATTTCTGAACTGCAGGTGAGTACAGTGAACCTTTACTGCTCAGTGGAGGGTGAGAAGTGAGAGGTATAACTGCTATGCATTGTGGCTCTGCCATAAAGGCACATACAACTGCTCCCATAAAATAAGAAGTGTTCTGCATTGCCATTAAATTCATGAGGTCTTTTTTTTTTTGTTGTTGTTTTTAATTATCATAGCACAAATGTTTGGAGCAAAATGGTCTTCTGCAGTGTGCCTGAAATAATGAAGTAAAATAAAAGTTTATTGCTGATACAATTGTTTAACCAGCCTGCAGTAGATAATTAATTTGTGATGAGACTCGTGCGTCACTAACTAATCAATCAATCAATCAATCAATTTGCCATTAGTGTGACCACGGGCGGTAAGATTCATGAACAGCTTATCCAGGAGTTAACGATAGTCTCACTTTGATTTGCTTCTATAAACCACTTATTTGAAGCCAGCAGTCACCAAATGGGATATCATTGTACTTATACGGTACATTTTGGTTCCCAAATGAAAATGTACCTCCATTGCATCCTTATCTCCCTGAGAGTACATCATTCACATTTATTTCACCAAGCTGTGCGAACTCTGCCGTTGGGCCCTTGAGCAAGGCCCTTAACCCAAAAAATTGCAGCAGGGGCCTTGTTTCTCTGTATCCCTCCTCACTTCTGACGATTCTATCCCAGATCTCTTCTCCGTATCATCGTGTCCTTGAAAAAGAGAAATATGCTCTCAGTGGAATTTCCCTGGTAAAATAAAGTTTAAAAAAAACAAAAAACTCTGAGCTTGTCATACTGTGAAACAGTTGAAAAGTGGGAAGCCATTTGCATGCAAAATACACAACAGTCAAACGGGTCAAAGATGAATCTAAACAGACTGCCATGGAGGGATGTGTGCAATGAGTGATGTCATGACTGGGACTTTCAAATCAGAACAGTCTGTTGCGTACTTTCAGAATTACAGATTAAGCAATTGATGTGTTTAGAAAGCCAAATACCAGAGGAGTGCAGGCATCCTATTGAGTTTGCAGTTTTTATTATTGTTTTTTTTTTATCCTCTGGGAAAAGCGCCTGCTTGGTTCTTCAAAAGCCTGGCATGTAGATCAAAGGATGCTACAAACAGCCAATGAGCAACTGGAGTCAAGACTCATCAGTGAGAGGCATCCTACCAGCCATTTGGGTCACACATCTTTAAGCAATCATGAAGCTTTCCTGCTTTGACCCAGTCTTAAAACTAACACTACTAACCTAGTTCCGTAAGCTGATCTAATTTAACTCACGGACCCATTGATTTTTTTCATTAATAAAACACTTTTAAATGCAGTTTGCACAATATTTGATATATACTGTATATATTGCCTTAGGAAGATGGTATAATGGCTAATTACATAAGAATATGGCCACTATAGATCCAGCCACAGTCTTCTGCAGCTGTGGCCCATGTGCTTCAAGGTTCAAAGCGCTGCATGTTCACAGATGCCATCCTGCCCCCCTCAGGTAAACAGGTGTGTTTATTTGTTTTTGTTTGTCTGTTCACCATAAACTCTGGAGGCTGTAGTGAACATACCAGGAGGGCAGCTGTTTCTCAGATCGTGGCACCATCTAGTCCGGTATCATCACTGGTACCACTATCGGTGTCACTTAAGCCGTGTTTCCACTGAACGCAGTCGGAGAGACTGGGGACCAATGTAGCCATATTGCATATTTGTAATTAATAGATGTCAGAGCTCCTTAAACTAGGCAAAATAGTGATATGACTCATTGGTCCCCATGGCTCATCGGACCCCAGTCTCTCCGACTGTCACGCCCTGGCACCCAGAGATGGTAAAAAGGCGCCAGGGCAAGGAATGGAGCTGAGGACCCAAGTTCAGAGTTGTGAATTTTGTTGAAAAAAAAGTTAAGGGATAACAAAATTAAATATAAAACTTGCAGGAGAACAGAGAGGGTGTGCACATAACCAAACGGGGAAACCGACTGTGGCTACCTGCCCGTGTGGGGAGAAACTAAGCTTAAATAACAGGAAATCTTAATTAACTAAAAGGAAACAGTTCAGATCATTAACTGAAGAAAACTGAGGAATAATTGGATAATTAGTGAAGGGCAGGTAGCCAGGCAAAGGAATGCCAAAGGGGAGCAGGGCCAGATTAACACAGTGCTATGCCCCAGTGTGACCAATCATGAAATGCCCCGCCCCTCCCCCCCCCCGCAAAAAAGTTACTTAACATGGCTTATAGAACGTAGCAACGGACCAGTCTTCTCTTTGATAATACTAGCGTTTCATTTATTAACAACTCAGCTGGCATATAGCAATAATGACAGCTAAAGCACCAGCTGAACAAGCCTTCAAAAGAAGATTGCCAATGGTGATAATAATAACGGTGCCTTCAAGGACAGTGTGACAACCCTGCTGCCTTCAGGGACAGTACCCAAAATCTTAATTATGAGTACTTTCCATCCAGTCACTAAAATGGCACTTAACTTTGGTATTGAAATTTATGGCAACAAAGGCCACACATTTACATTTACTAAGAACTGAAATTCTATGGCAGAGGGTTTTAAAAAGGGAAAGTCTTCGTGCAGTGAACTCACTATCGTCTGCTTCTGCAATCATGCTAACGTTCTCCGTCCCCGAGTTCAGCTGTTGCCGCAGCCCGCCTGCGACAGGCTGCCGTTAACGTCAGCTAATGTTATGCACTGCTGCATCTGCCTCATCAGCATTAGCCTCTAACGTACATCGATAACTTTTGTAACGTAAGCACTTGCTGCTAGCGCTGGAGGAACGGAACTGACGGGCGGAACAGTTGGCTCTCTACCGACAGCTTCTTTGCCGCGAGTAATGTTAAAAAAGCAAGATATTTCTGGTACATTCGGTAGAGTGGATATCTTCCGTACTTTTTTCTTCTGCTACTTTCCCATTAGCACAACCCCTCGGTTGCTTCCTAGCTGCTCAGTGTGTTGTAGCACGTGATGTCAGAACGAAGGCACATCGTTGTGATCAACAACTGATAAGAGATCAGTGCCCATTCAATTTCTAAGTGGCAGGATTCTAGCTCAGCTTGCAACACTGATCTGGGACCAGTTTGGCCTTTCTGTGACTTTGGCAGGGCAGTTCCAAATCACAGTTTTTTATTTGTATTCTTTTTTTTTTAATATTCTCTTTTCACTTCAGCAGTTAAGTTTGAATTTGTTCATAATATGCATATGCATCTCTTCCGATTAAAATAAAAAAAAATGAAAAACTGAGGATTCGTGAATCATGTGATGCCCCTCCCAGCATGATGCCCCAGTGTAGGCACACCAGTCAATATATGGATAATCCGGCCTTGAAGGGGAGGGGCATTTCACTGACCCTTAGAACCAGTACATAACCTGTCTAGACAGGTACCTAAACCCTAGATATGATTTGTGTTTTCACCGCAGACAGTACCGTAAAATGTAGGCGGGATTGTTAGCAAATGGTAATAGCCGCGTCAACCACTACCTTTGTCAAGCAAAAGTAATGATTCTCTCTTAACCAATCAACGGGCTGCAGTGTTTCTAGTTCCTCCTTTCGGTATCAACTCAATGTGCTTGATACCTTAATAGAGGGGTATTGATAATGCAGGATGAATCGGAACTGTTCGTTTGGTACCGTCCGCAACTTTGACGATGGAAATGCAAAAATAACCATTCTAATGCATAATTAACTCAACTGAACTGGACTGCTTCGTTGGGAACGAGGCTTCAGACCACCCAACTGGCTGATTTAAATGTTTGGTCAGCACTTCACCATCTCGGCTTTATAAAACCCCAATTCCGAAATAGTTGGGACAAAGTGTTAATTGTGAATAAAATCAAAATGCAATGACTTTCAAATCACACCAGCCAGTATTTTATTCACAATAGAACAGAGATAACATAGCAAATGTTAAAACTGAGAAATTTTACAATTTTATCCACAAAATGAGCTCATTTCAAATTTGATGGCTGCTACAGGTCTCAAAAAAGTTGGGACAGGGGCCTGTTTACTATGGTGTAGCATCCCCTCTTCTTTTTAACACAGAGTGGAGGTGTCTGGGCATTGAGGAGACAAGTTTCTTGAGTTTAGCCATTGGAATTTGATCTCACTCTTGTCTAATACAGGCTTCCAGCTGCTGGAGAGTTTTTGGTCTCCTTTGATGGACTTTTCATTTAATTATGCGCCAAATGTTCTCAATCGGTGAAAGATCAGGACTGCAGGCAGGCCAGTTCAGCACACGGACTCTTCTACTACGAAGCCATGCTGTTGTAATAGGTGCAGTATGTGGTTTTGCATTGTCCTGCTGAAATACACAAGGCCTTCCTCCAAATTCATGTCGTCTGGAGTGGAGCATATGCTGCTCTAAAACCTTTATATACCTTTCAGCATTTGTGATGCTTTTTAAAACATGCAAGTGTCCCACACCATATGCACTAATGCATCCCCATACCATCAGAGATGCTGGCTTTTGAACTGAACGCTGATAGCAGGAGGGGTGGTCTTTCTCCTCTTTAGCCCGGGGGACACAAAGCCCACGATTTGCAACAACAATGTCAAATTTGGACTCGTCTGACCACGGGACACTTTGCTACAGTCCATTTTAAATGAGCTTTGGCCCACAGAACACAGCGGCGCTTCTTGATCATGCTCAACAATGGCTTCCTTTTTGCATGATAGAGTTTTAGGTGGCATCTGTGGATGGCACGGTGGACTGTGTTTACAGACAGTGGTTTCTTGAAGTATTCCTGGGCCCATTTAGTAATTTCCATGACAGAATCATGCCGGTGAGTGATGCAGTGGCGTCTGAGGGCCCGAAGATCACGAGCATCCAGTAAAGGTCTTCGGCCTTGTCCCTTACGCACAGAGATTTTTCCAGTTTCTCTGAATCTTTTGATGATGTTATGCACTGCCGATGATGAGACCTTCAAAGCCTTTGCAATTTGACGTTGAGGAACATTGTTTTTAAAGTATTCTACATTTTTTTTTTACGCAAGCCTTCACAGGTTGAAGAGCCTCTGGCCATCTTTTCCTCTGAGAGACTCAGCCTCTCTAAGACATCCCTTTTATAGCCAATCATGTTACACACATGATGCCAGTTAATGTAATTACTTGCAAAATGTTCTTTCCACTGATTCTCTTATATATTAATTGCTTTTTCAGCCCTTTTTTGCCTGTGTCCCAACTTTTTTGAGACCTATTGCAGCCAGAAAATTTGAAATGAGCTCATTTTGTGGATAAAAATGTAAAATGTCTCAGTTTCAACGTTTGAAATGTTATCTATGTTCTATTGTAAACAAGTAGACATGGTCAACAACATCCCCCGCCAAAATGCCTTCTTTAAAGATCCTATGAACAGAGGCTCCCAAAAATGCCACAAGGGCAATAACTGGGGAAAAATAATCGTGTGCTTCTTATTTTCGAACTCCATCAGGGTCTTTATGGTCTTAAGCTACACACCAAATTTGGTTATCCTATCTCAAATAGTTTCTGAGAAAAGCTGTCCCCCTTAAAGATACCGTGGACAGAGTCCAAAAATACGGATCAAGGGCAATAACTGTGGGAAAAATAATCGCACGCATCTCATTTTCGAACTCCATCAAGGCCTTTATGGTCTGAAGCTACACACCAAATTTGGTTGTCCTATCTCTAATAGTTTCTGAGAAAAGCTGTCCCCTTTATCTCGGACGGGATTTGGACGGACGACGCCTTGAGCGAGACGGACGGAGCTCAAACCTATATCCCCCTCACACTTCGTGGCGGGGGATAATAACATATTGGCTCATGTGATCTGAAAGTCATTGCATTTTGATTTTATTCACAATTTACACTTCGTCCCAACTATTTCGGAATTGGGGTTGTATGTTAAATTGCAGCCACAGGATTTACTGTGAACAGAAGCAGTCTAGATGCATTAATGCACTGGTGTTAGTGGCGGATCCAGGGGGGGCGCACAGGGGCGCGCGCCCCCCTTTTTTCTCAGAGAAGTGGAAAAATGAGTTTAATTCGGCTGTTTGTCTGACAAGTAAGCGATCATATCATATTTTCATTTTAACCATGTTTTCCTTTGTGGTTTTGACCTATAGGATTCCTCGACTGTGGGCTCGCGAAATATATACCACTTTTGCTGGTTCAACTTCACTATTCTGGTTGTCTAGCATCATGACTAATTTATTGGATCCAATTGTATATATTTGCTTTATGCGATAGGAATTACCGAGAAACTATTTTCTTGCAAATAAAATACGATTCATGGACTTAAGCGATGTACTATTTATTTAATTTTATTGTTTTCGTCCAAAAGTTTAAGAAGGCAGGCTTGCTGGGAAATTTGTTCGACCAATGGCCTTGCTTGTCCCCTGTTGCGGTAACAGTCTAAAAACGCGTTTCAAAGACTACGACTTTAGACAAAAATGTCAGAAAGCAATGGAGAGGCGGAAAAGCTTAGACTTAGAGGATAAAGTAAACGACATTTGAGGCTCAGCCTTTCAAATGCAAAAAAAAAAAAAAAAAAGACCAGCTGTTTGGCCATGATGATCCTCATAGCAATTAGTTTTCATTTGCAGGGGGACATGGAAGCGGTAAGACTGACGATAAATTAATAGGCTATCGCAAGTATGCTTTCGGTTAATATTTGCTTGAGCTTACAAAAGGACCCCACTGATGGACCAGTTGTTCATAGCCTACTATTTGATGTATACTGATTCGTTGTTTTACGGTGCAAAATAAAATTTATCCTGGAATACCGGAAGACTTTCCAAATTTTCCATTCCAAAACCCCGTCTTGATGTTCAGAATCACCCATCATTAAACTTGAAACCAGCGAGTACTGCGGTTCTGAAGCTAGTGAGCTATTCTATGCCCTTTGGAGTCTGTAAGATATGTAACATTATTTTAAAAAGGTTATGTGTGAGTCAATCCAATTAGTCCAATGGTCTTATTGAAAAATTCTAAATGGCCCTAAAGTCACATTTCTTTTTCACATTCATTCTGTCAATAAAATAATAATAATAATAATAATATTTCCGTTAAAAAAATAGTTTATATGTTGACAATGTTATGTTTTAATATAGGACAGCATCATTGTATTAAATTTATTTCAGGACATCTTTAGGATAAACAGGATCTTTAATATAAATAAGATAGTTTGTTTTTGGACATTACCCACCCAACCACTGCCTCCAGATTAGTTAATTCTCTCACATGTGCAGAAATTCAATTTAATGGTGACTCAGATTATGTGTATGACAACACTTACTACTCTCACAACACTTGGGAGTGTTTTGGAAGCATTAAAGCCTCATCTTTCAGAACCATTTTGAAAAAAGGCAATCACAGCATTGTAGTAACTTTTTACAAGATGGTGGGGGCGTTATCTTTTACTAAACCTGGTTTAGGGACTTGGGGGGGAGGGGGGATTTGGTGATCTGTTAACATCTGCTAAAATCACAGATGCATATCACCACCGGGTTTGCATGTTAGATATACACCACAATTATTTTGTTGGAGGTTATTTGGTGTTATATAAACTCAAAAACTAATAATATCGATGTTTTATGGGAAATACGGTCAAACCCTTTCACTGCTAGTGGCGATTTTGTCAACATTTCTGAAACGTCAAACCCTAGCACATTGGTATTCACTGGAAAGCTCTCATCAAGCACTTTCCAATGAATACCAACACAATGGGGTTTGGACGATTTCGAAAGATTTTCTCCTCTTTGAAATTTTGAGCAAGTCACCAACAGCAGTGAAAGGGTTTAGGTCACAAACTTTGACAGTAAAGTGAAAGTCTTAGGTAAAGGTAAAAGTTGTCAGTTAATGTAAAACTGTGTTATACCGGCTAAAGTTTTTTTAGCTTAATTTTTGGAACCTTGGGAGGAAAATCATTGAACAGATAGGCCAGATTTTTCTCCCAAGATATCAGGAAAATGTGTTTTCAGCACATTAATTTTTCAAATTTTTCTGGGGGAAGGCCCCCACATCCCCTCCTTGCGCACGTCTTTGGCGCGCATGGTGGGCTCCGCCCCCCCTTTCAGCAATTCCTGGATTCGCACCTGGGTGTACCTAATGCAGTGACCTCTGAGTGCAATATTCATTCACAGGTGCACATATCTGCTGATATACACTCTCACATGCGGACAGGTAGGCAAAAATAAGCTTGTGCTGCCTCAAAAATGTTATGCGGCACATTGTCTATGCATATTGGAAATCCTGTAGCCAATGGGAAAATCTTCTGAGTTTGGATAACGATCATTTAAATTTTATTTTCAGATATAATTTTTTTGCTCAACATTGATAATCATGTTTTGGTTTTGGTGCGCCAGACGTGATTCTTACAGCACCCCGATAAAAATCGCGGAGCCGCGAGGAGCTCGACTGGGCGACTCGAGACTCTGCATCTGTCTCATCTCCAGGGACTCTTTGATCGCTCGTCTCCAGGTCGCCGTTTTTTTTCGCCACATAAAGCGGGGTTTGCGAGCTACAGCTCCTCTCTCACTGACAGCGGGAACACACATCTGCTTTTAATATATTCTGTCCTTCTCATTCTTTGGAGGAGACCCCTCAGTTACGTCCGACCGTTTGCGGGCCGATGGAAATGACAGCGCTTAATATGAAACCGAGGTGTCCGCTCAGTTGTGCCCAATTCTACCTCCGTGTGCAGTTTCAGCTGAATTTAACCTCTGTTCACAGGGGAATCCATGTGTCATGTACGGTTTGCAGGGAAGGGTGTTTGAGTGCTTCTGAAAGAACAGAGGGGGTGCATTTCAGTGCCGATTGAGCCCAGAGAAGAATTTACATGGTTACTCATGTTCCTGTTTAACTTTCCTACTGCGTAACTCTAAAAAAGTGTCGGGGAGGCACATTTTCTCGGGAAGGGGGTGGGGGTGAGGGGCACTCTGGGTGGGTCGTGTCCTATGCCCTCTGCTCCTAAACACACGTCAAGTCAAGAAGTCAAGTTAAACTTTATGTGTTCAGCTCATTGTCATACAAGATTGCGATGCAGAGTGCTTTATCAGAAGAGAGAAGTGACAATAAACGTAACCCCTTTGCGTGGATATAAACGCAGGTGTCCGTAAATTCCGGAATTTAATTCCTCAATAGTTCTGTAATTGCATTTCTAAATGTCTTGCTTCACTGGAATAACTTTCCACAGACTCTGTGACACAAATACGGAGTTATAAAGCCTAAATAGGCTTATGCATAAAATGAAAAATTGGCATTATTTGAATTCTGCGCAAAGGAGTTAAATACAAGAAATTAAAATACAATGGAATAAAATAAATCAGAAAATCACAATGAAAATAAAACAAAAAATAGAGAGCTCATAGAATGAAGTGGGCAGTAAGAGAGTGAATCATGTCAGAGGGTGCATGTGTTGCAGGGTCAGGGGTGAGTGCGGTTTAACTATCATCATTATTGTGATGAGGGTAATTATTACCATAATTTTAATCGCCGTATTCATTATAATCAGTCGTACAGGTGATCATGACCATCAGAGTTCACCAGGCAGGGACCCAACATGGACAGAGGATTCTCAGACTACAGACGGGAGAAAATATCACCTTTTTATCCCAAACAAAACATGGGGGTGGGGGGGGTGGATGAGATCAAAGATAAATATTTGAGAGGATATGGGACCGGGGGATGGGAGCGGAGAGAAATCCTCGTCTACAGAATACGAGATGCACATCAAAAGCCGACTGCATCCGGACACCATTTTTTTGGTGTGCAATCATGATGTGGTTTGTTGGAACAGCATGTCGTGGCTGTTTTATGGAGAATTATGGCTTTGTATTTTTTTTATTTCTGCTGCATTAATGTGGAACAGATGTGAAATGGCAAGCTGCAATGTAACAGGAAGTGATAGATGGTGAGGATTTAGATATATGTGCAGTATCTGAACTGTGGACTCAGCTTGCACAGGTCCAACTCTGCTATTTAAATTCATACCGAACACCTTGCCTGAAAACTGCAGCATGTGTCAATACACTGTAAAATGTTCAGTGTCAAATTAACTCTCACAGAATGTATAAGGTTCCCTTTGGTTGAATGTGCCCACTTGCTGGTATATCCTAACTAAGCACAGAAGTATGCATGCATATTGAAAATCCTGGTCAGAAACTAGTACATACTTCCTTTCTTTACACTCGAACTGAACACTGTAGTATGCATGCACTCTGAACAAACATACTAAACACTTTCAACATGTATTCTCATTCAACACACTGTAAGGAATTGTGAATGATTCTGCTGAAGAGCGGGAGACTCATAATCTAGTTAGTCCTGGTAATAAACAAGCATGGACCCACCACATGCTCTGAAATGGTAATCTTGTCAGTGCAACAAAGAGAAGGCCCGCACCCTGGCCTCGTGGTAACACCTAGTGACAGGAAAAGCCAATGATGGCCATCAACTATCGGAGGAGACATACTGAGAGCCATCCTAGCCAAACTGAGACCCTTTAAACTTAATTAGCACCCAAACGGCTACACTACTGAGTAGACTATGGTCTTCTGACCATTTGTTAATCATGATGCAGCTCATTATTATACATTGAAGTCAAGAACAATCCCTTTTACTTGATATACATATGCATGTTGTATGGTATAAATGGTAAAGCCTTTCGATTGTTCGGGGTTCACTTTGACTCTGCTGAACCCACAGTACGTTACCCGTATTTCTGACCACTGCTGTTTTTACTGGAAATAAACACCTTTTTTTTTTTTTTTACGAAGATTGGAATCGTCCCTTCCTTTTTTTCTTACAACACTGACTTCACACTGTAGCATGCAACCTCGCTTAATAGATGACTTAACACTATGCTGTGCATACACACTGAACTCCCGAATTAAATACTGGAGCATGCATACTCACTGATAGCACTAACTTAACATTTTAGTATGCATGCAGATGAACACCCAATTAAAAACTTTGGTATGCTTCCTCGCTTAACACCCTAACTAAACACAGCAGTATGCATGCACAGTATGCTGAACGCCCAGATGAGAACACCATAGCATGCATCGTAGCTCTAAGTTCACTGACTGAACAATTCAGTTGGAGGGCTTTCTGCTCCCACCGAGAGTTAAACAGCTTCCATCCCTCCCCTCGCAGAGAGAATATGGTGTCAGTGAGCTGTCTTGGCTCATGGGTCGAATAATCTTGGCGGAGCGCTCGGCCTGATTTGAACAAAAAGAAAACAAAACTAAATTCAACATTCCACCGGCTTTAATTTTTCATTTTGTTTAAATGGGGAACACACGTTTCGCCTGGTTCCCCTCGCCATAGTTTACGGTCGGAGAATAAACACACGTGTTCATTACGCCAATTATCGAGGTTCGCTCAGCGGGGAACTCCGGGGACACCGGTTTCAAACTGAAAGCTTTCGCTGACTGACATCGTCAGCCGACTGAAAAAATAAACTTCACTTCCCTCGAATCAGCGTCGCAGAGCGGGAGGATCGAGAGCAGGGACTGGTAGCTCTTACGAGAATTATGATTAAACTAGCAAAACAATGGATAAATCACATCGCTATCATGGCTCAGAGGTTATCCTGCCTAATCGCGCTGAATTTCAATTCGTTATTGAGCGAAAGTGCAACCTTGAGCATTCGAAGGTTAGATACAGAACCTTGTTTTTTATATTTATTAAGCCTAAGAAAAAGTGGAAGATGGAGAATGATGGAGAGACTGGGGAGAGAGATGGAGGAGGGGGGAAAGAGATGGAGGAGGGGGGTTGAGAGATGGGGAGAGGAGAGGAGAGGAGGGAGATGAGAAGTAAAGTTTTTAAAGTTTAGGCTTAAAGTACAAAGTTTATTTTCATGAGTAATAAGACACAAGCGATGAATAAAACAAGGTATTAGTGCAAAAGGGTTGTGAGAGGCAGAAATTTACTGGCGGGTCAAAACGGAAGTTTGGCTTATTTATGGAAATTTTTGCGATTTTTTGGTCAATCTTTCTTTGCCTCCGCGCCATCAAGTGAGTGTCAGTGTTGCCAACTCCTCAGTAAGGAAAGTAGCTATGGGCTGTCCTAAAAGTCGCTGGAAGTCGCTAAACACCCTGACCGGGGGGGGGGGAGACGGCGTGTATTTTGTTGAGCCGGGGGGCGCGCAGTTCTTTTTAATTAATTTTGGGGACTCAGTCGCGCATCTTCCAGTACTCTTTAAATTTGATAATTTAAAGAGTGAGTGCTTTGGGACGGGGGAGGGGCTCACGGCAGCACCCGCTGCTCGTTGAGGACAGTGACTACAGAACGAAACGTGCTTTCACGTCAGTCTCGAAAACACCAGAAAAGTCTCCAATAACATCAGAAAAAGTAGCTAGATTTGTCGCTAGTCGCTTTTGACAGATAAACTCGCCAAGATGATTTGGAAAGTCGCCAGATTTAGCGAGAAAGTCGCCAAGTTGGCAACACTGAGTGAACTTTGTTGTGTACACACTCTGGCCCGTATGCATGAACGACGTATAACTTGTACTGGGTGTGAGCTTATACCGAGAATAGTTATTGCTGCCCCTGTGGTATAAGAAAATTGGTATGCATGAAACGTAGTTTAACCCCACAATATACAGTGGTGCTTGAAAGTTTGTGAACCCTTTAGAATTTTCTATATTTCTGCATAAATATGACCTAAAACATCTTCAGATTTTCACACAAGTCCTAAAAGTAGATAAAGAGAACCCAGTTAAACAAATGAGACAAAAATATTATACTTAGTCATTTATTTATTGAGAAAAATTATCCAATTTTACATATCTGTGAGTGGCAAAAGTATGTGAACCTCTAGGTTTAGCAGTTAATTTGAAGGTGAAACTAGAGTCAGGCGTTTTCAATCAATGGGATGACAATCAGGTGTGAGTGGGCACCTTGTTTTATTTAAAGAACAGGGATCTATCAAAGTCTGATCTTCATAACACATGTTTGTGGAAGTGTATCATGGCATGAACAAAGGAGATTTCTGAGGACCTCAGAAAAAGGGTTGTTGATGCTCATCAGGCTGGAAAAGGTAACAAAACCATCTCTAAAGAGTTTGGACTCCACCAATCCGCAGTCAGAAAGATTGTGTACAAATGGAGAAAATTCAAGACCATTGTTACCCTCCCCAGGAGTGGTCGACCAACAAAGATCACTCCAAGAGCAAGGCGTGTAATAGTCAGCGAGGTCACAAAGGACCCCAGGGTAACTTCTAAGCAACTGAAGGCCTCTCTCACATTGGCTAATGTTAATGTTCATGAGTCCACCATCAGGAGAACACTGAACAACAATGGTGTGCATGGCAGGGTTGCAAGGAGAAAGCCACTGCTCTCCAAAAAGAACATTGCTGCTCGTCTGCAGTTTGCTAAAGATCACATGGACAAGCCAGAAAGCTATTTGAAAAATGTTTTGTGGACGGATGAGACCAAAATAGAACTTTTTGGTTTAAATGAGAAGCATTATGTTTGGAGAAAGGAAAACACTGCATTCCAGCATAAGAACCTTATCCCATTTGTGAAACATGGTGGTGGTAGTATCATGGTTTGGGCCTGTTTTGCTGCGTCTGGGCCAGGACGGCTTGCCATTATTGATGGAACAATGGATTCTGAATTATACCAGCGAATTCTAAAGGAAAATGTCAGGACATCTGTCCATGAACTGAATTTCAAGAGAAGGTGGGTCATGCAGCAAGACAACGACCCTCAGTACACAAGTCGTTCTACCAAAGAATGGTTAAAGAAGAATAAAGTTAATGTTTTGGAATGGCCAAGTCAAAGTCTGACCTTAATCCAATCGAAATGTTGTGGAAGGACCTGAAGTGAGCAGTTCATGTGAGGAAACCCACCAACATCCCAGAGTTGAAGCTGTTCTGTATGGAGGAATGGGCTAAAATTCCACCAAGCCGATGTGCAGGACTGATCAACAGTTACAGGAAACGTTTAGTTGCAGTTATTGCTGCACAAGGGGGTCACACCAGATACTGAAAGCAAAGGTTCACATACTTTTGCCACTCACAGATATGTAATATTGGATCATTTTCCTCAATAAATAAATGACCAAATATAATATTTTTGTCTCATTTGTTTAACTGGGTTCTCTTTATCTACTTTCAGGACTTGTGTGAAAATCTGATGATGTTTTAAGTCATATTTATGCAGAAATATAGAAAATTCTAAAGGGTTCACAAACTTTCAAGCACCACTGTAGGTTTCGCATATATGCGACATACATAAAATTGGCCGTTTTCATATATTATAGGTACATATATGTACCTATAATATATGAAAACAGCCAATTTTATGTATGTAACATAGCCTATATGCAAAAGCTACATGTGGCACTATATTAAAACTTGCATGTTTTTTTTCCGGCATTTCCAATCCCAACCGAATTTGGGATATCCAATTAGAGAATCATGTACAAGTACTGAAGCTTTTTCGCATATGCAGCCCCCCTGTTCACAATTCAAGAGTGTACACAGCTCCCACCTCTCCACCAAAGCCCGCGCCCATTATTATTAGCTTCATACATATTTGCTGGGAGAGTCTATGCAATCTCAAAACGAGGGCATAGGGCATTTACATAGGTATAAGCTTAGCATCTTCCTCATGAGCGTCCCTCTGGATAATTCGACGCAACACGAAAGTTTCTACTCTGCAACTTACCAAGAACAGAATGTTGGTACAACGTACCTACATATTAGCAAGATTTGAATCCTCTTCATGAGGGCCTGTCTGGCCATCAGGAGGCGCCTGGGGGAACTCTAATCTACATAACCCTTCCCAGCAGGCCCTTCGCAATTTGCATCCCTGTAGAGCATTGGCCAATTGCACGTTACTTCTGAAAAGAGCTGCCGACCACTGCTGATTGATAAGAGGAGGAGATTAAAACCTATATGTTTATACAGGTTCTTTCCGTGTGGGAATTTAAGAATCCTTGTTATTTCATTCCTGTAGGAGAAAGTCTGGGACCTTTAGTTGCAATACAAGCATCTCAGATAAAAGACAAGTGTCTGGCTTCCGGTTTAGCGAACCATGGAGTAGGTAACGAGTTTCTGGGCTCCTGCAAAAACTCCTAAAACTCCTATAATAGGCGCCTTCTTCATATTTTTTTCGACATATTTTTATTTCCTAAGACTTTAACTTTGTCTTAAACCGAGGGAAATGTCTTCAAAGCACAAAACTGGACGCGCATCAACTGCACAACATCTGCGGCCTGCTCTGGGCTCTGCCTCCCTGCCTCGTAGCAGCCCATCTCCCGGCTCTGCCGACGGAGCGGCCGCAACAGCAGCTGAACTTGCATCACATGATTTTAAAACCGAGCTGCTTTCCTCTCTTCGCAAGGAAATGGCGGATATTTTCAAGACTGAACTGCAGATTGCAATGAACGAGAATCCATCTTTCATCAAGATCGAGCTACAAGCAGTGAAAACAGAATTATCCGCCAGTATCTCGACAATTCAGTCCGAGGTACACGTGTTGAAAAATACTGTTGGTGAAATAGAAACCTCCCTCAGCACCTGCACCAACGAAGCCAAAGTGCAGCAATTATCAGCCGAAGTGGTTAGAATGGAAAATAAATGCGAAGATCTCGAGCCACGCTCTCGCCGTAATAATATCAGGATTTTGGGAATTCCGGAAGACTCACCCATCTCCTCTACCGCAGCGGCTATCTCCACTCTGCTCAAAGACGCGTTCGGCCTCGAAAAAGGCTTTCTTTTGGACCGGGCTCATCGCACTCTTCAGCCGAAGCCGAAACAAGGCGAGCGCCCTCGTCCCATAATTGCACGGCTGCACTATCACACGGACTGTGTCGACATCTTGCGACGTGCCAGAACGCAGCAACGGGTCAAGATCGGGGATATCTCCGTTTTGGTCTTTCCGGATCATACTGTGAGGACTGCCCGTGCTAGAGCCGCTTTCAACGACATCCGACGCCAGCTCCGAGAGATCCCCGGGGTTCGCTTCAGTCTGCTATACCCGGCGCGCCTCCGGGTGACGCTTAACGGTGCTGAAAGGGAGTTTAAGTCGGCGGAGGAAGCTAGTGCATTCATTAGGACACTGGCTTAGTAAGTTAACCGAGCAAACGGATGCTTAGGGTCATGTAGCGTCACCTTTGAAGTGTAATGCTTGGACAATCACTCGGTGGATAATACTTTCACCTGATATGGAGGTGCAGTTTCTTTCTTTTGTGAAACAGGCTGGTGTTTTGTTTTCATTTTCAGCTAGACAACAGTGTTTCTTTCTATTCGCCTTTATTCAATTAGCCGTGGCTATTAGCCATTATGTTCAGATACGATCCACAGACATTTCTCTTGATGTGTTCCCCTTACCAAAATTGATTCAATGGCGTCTTCATCTCGTCATATCACGCTGTGGTAATTTTCGTTTCACCCCTCGTTCTCATTAATTTCGTGATATTTTATCCTGTGTTGATATATGTTGTCACATTGCAGGTTGCGTGCAGCCAATGTCCGCCCCTCTAGTTAGGGGTGTTCACTTACAATTAACCTGTGATGTTGCATTATTCCTTTGGTAATAGGCACAGTCATTGTGTTGTCTTCATCCTTTTTTTTTCCTGCCCTCTTATTATATGTGGAGTGAGGCTATTTTTGATTTTATCCTATGCAGTTGTGATTGTCACCCTCTGTCACAAGTGTTTGCCCCTATATACTTTCTACTTTTATGTGAATTAACCATTTTGTGCCTTATTTTTCTTAATATGTTTGCAGGAGCACAAACCAAATTTTACACTCTTTAGGTCAATAGCCGCAAGCATAGCCATTAGGGATTTGACTCATTTTGGAGTTTGCACTGGGTTCTCCATCGTTTGGGGATGGGGACATTGTAAGTGCTATGGGGGGAGGGGATGGGACTATTTGGTTTGCACTGGGTTCTTCATCATTTGGGGATGGGAACATTGTAAGTGCTGCGGGGGAGGGAGGGGGCAGGGTTATCCATTTTGTGAGTTTAATGTGAGTGTTTTCTTTTTGTTTTTGTGAGGGGGATATGTGAGGCAATCCATTCTCTTTCTGAACTTAAGACATGGCCACTAACATCACTAACGCAGGTACTCCTCACACTGGTTCTTTTGTGAGGTTCGTGAGCTGGAACATTAGAGGTATGGGGAGCCCAATTAAGAGGTCGAAAATTTATACTCACCTGAAGCGACTTAAAGCCGATCTTGTTTTCTTGCAGGAAACCCATATGCGCACTAAGGACCAGGTCAGATTAAAATGTCCGTGGGTCTCTGAGGTATTCCACTCAAATTTTAACTCTAAAGCCAGAGGGGTGGCCATCTTAATTGGTAAATCTATTCAATTCACAGTGTCCAAAGTAAAATCTGATAAAAATGGCAGATATTTAATAGTGTCCGGAGCACTTTTTCATACTCCCGTTGTGTTAATGAACATCTACGCCCCTAACTTCGACAATCCACACTTTATGAATAATCTGTTCCAGCGTCTCCCTTCACTGAATGATAACCTTCTCATATTTGGGGGCGATTTTAATTGTGTAATTGACCCAAACTTAGATTGCTCCAATCCACGTTCCCTTACGCCATCAACATTGTCGAGGTCAGTTTCTGACTTCATGTCTAAGAGTGGTTGCATTGATCCCTGGAGATTAAACAATCCCCATACTAAAGCGCATTCTTTTTTTTCAAAGATGCACCAGTCCTTTTCACGTATTGACTATTTTTTTATTGATGCCAAATTAATCCCAAAAGTGTCAACTGTTAATTATCATCCTGTTGTTATTTCTGACCATGCCCCTTTAACTTTAGATGTCCAGTTTTCTCCACAACCTCGCTATTCAGGTCCCTGGAGGTTCAACGCGCTGCTTCTCTCAGACAATAAATTTAATAAATTCATAAAAGCTGCAATTGATGACTTTCTTACTATTAATCAGAATGAAACTGAACCAGTCCCTTGCTCACTTCTTTGGGAATCACTAAAAGCCTATTTAAGGGGTCAAATTATTTCCTACTCCGCATATTTGACCAAAACACGCAATGTCAAATTTCAGGAGCTCTCCGTTAACATCAGTAATTTGGACCGACAACTTGTCTCTTCCCCTTCTGCCAACCTGTATAAACAGCGTGTTGAATTGCAGACTGAATTTGATCTCATCACAGCTATCAATGCAGAACGCCTTCTATTACGCTCTCGGTCCACATACTACGAATACGGTGACAAAGCAAGCTGCCTTTTAGCCCACCAGCTACACCGTCAGGCAGCCTCACGGATGATTCCTCAGATAAAAGACTCCTCCAACACACTTCATACGGACCCCAACATCATCAATTCTGTATTTCACACGTTTTACTCTAACTTATACAAGTCTGAATCCCCATCAGACACCATTGAAATGCACTCTTTCCTAGACAGTCTCAAATTTCCTGTGATAAGTCCAGACACCTCCAGTGAACTAGATTCCCCCTTAACTGTAGACGAAATTACCTGTGCTATCAATGGTATGCAAAATAACAAAGCCCCAGGGCCTGATGGGTTCTCGGTCGAATTTTTTAGAAAATTTCAGGATAAGCTGGCCCCGCTATTGCTCTCGGTATATGACGAATCTTTGCAACATGGTTTGCTCCCTCGAACCTTACGACGAGCCTCTATAAGTCTGCTTCTAAAAAAAGACAAAGACCCAAACCTTTGCAGCTCATATAGACCCATTTCACTGTTGAATGTGGATGCTAAGATTCTGGCAAAGGTGATAGCCCACCGCTCGGAAAATATTCTCCCAAACATAATCTCAGAGGAGCAACCTGGATTCGTTAAGGGGCACCAATTGTTTTATGATGTTCGTACCCTCCTAAATGCCCTCTACCCCCTCTTCAACAGCCCCAGAAGTAGTGATGTCTGTTGACGCTGAAAAAGCGTTCGACAGGATACAATGGGACTACTTGTTTAACGTATTAAATAAATTTGGATTTGGAAATGTATTTACTTCATGGATACGTCTTTTATATACATCTCCACAAGCTAATGTCACCACCAATGGTATCCAATCTAGTTTTTTCACTTTATCACGTGGTGCTCGACAAGGCTGTCCCCTATCCCCTCAATTATTTGCATTAGCAATGGAGCCCCTGTCGATTCTTTTGAGATCCTCACCCTGTTTCACAGGAATATCACGTTTAGGCATGGAACTTAAACTTTCACTCTATGCTGATGACTTACTGCTGTATGTCTCAAATCCAACTCACTCTCTACCAACAATTATTTCCGTTTTTCAGCAATTCGGTTTATTTTCAGGCTACAAAGTGAACATCTCCAAGAGCGAATGTTATCCAATTAATGCATTGGCATTGCAACTCAATCAGTCTGATATTCCCTTCAAATAGAGCCCCACCGGCTTCAAGTATCTAGGGATTAATGTAACCAGGAAAATGACTTCACTCTATTCTGCAAATTTTTCCCCTTTGGTGTCTAAAATTGGATCTGACCTCCAAAGATGGAGTGGTCTACCTCTGACCTTGATTGGTAGAATTAATATTGTCAAAATGACTATCTTGCCTAAACTCTTGTTTTTGTTCCAATGCCTTCCCCTATTCCTGTCCAAACTTTTTTTTAAGACCATTGATCAAGCCATTGCTAACTTTTTATGGTGTGGCAGGAAACCCAGAATCAGTAAGTCTGTCCTTCAGAGATGTAAATTTTATGGAGGACTCTCTCTGCCAAATTTCCAACTGTACTATTGGGCAGCACACATTCATAAAATGTCATTCTGGCTCAAATCATCGGATCTGCTGTGGTGCAAGTTGGAGGCACAGTCCTGTTCCTCATCCTCACTCTTAGCCCTGCTTACTTCCTCGACTACAACCAACCCCTCCGGCTTTACAAATAACCTCATAGTAGCTTCTACCCTTAAAATTTGGTATCAGTTTAGGAAGCACTATAAATTTACCTCAATATCTACAGTAGCTCCTCTTTTGAGAAATCATTTATTTCAACCCTCACTCACAGATTCCACTTTTGTTGTATGGCGTGACCTTGGTCTGATTTCTTGTAAAGATCTGTATAGGGATGGCTATTTTTGTACCTTCACAGATTTATCAACTCAATTTAATCTCCCTTCCTCGCACCTCTTTCGATATCTTCAAATTAGGCACTGCGCTAAATCTTTGTTCCCAATTTTTCCCTCCTTACCTCCGAGTCAGCCCTGGGATGAATTTCTTTGTCTTAACCCCGATCAAAAATCACTTATTTCGAAGATCTATACCAAACTCCTGTCATTTGATGATTCATCTGCCTCCAAAATCAGGGTTGCTTGGGAGCGTGAATTGGGCTTGACTTTCGACGAAGACTGGTGGGACACTACCCTTAACAAAATCCATACAAGCTCGATTTGTGCTCATCTTACATTCATACAGTTCAAGGTGCTATTTAGGGTTCATCTCTCCAAGGCGAAATTGTCACAAATTTATCCCAATATCACAGATAGCTGTGACAAATGCCATGCCTCTCCCTGTAATTTATCTCATATGTTTTCCTTCTGCCCTTCATTATTTTGTTTTTGGCAGAATTACTTCGAATGCATGTCCAAAATTCTTTCCCGATCCATACAAATATCCCCCCATATTGCCATATTTTGGCTCCCCGAGAACGGCTACCAATACACATCATCCCAGTTAGACGTTCTAGCTTTTACTTCCTTATTGGCGAGACGCCAACTTCTTTTACACTGGAAATCCACCAAAGCCCCTTCTAACACTCAGTGGCTCAGAGATACCATGTCTTTTCTAAAGTTAGAGAAGATCAGACATTCTGTGAGGGGCATCTCTGATAAATTTTACCGTAAGTGGCAACCCTTCTAAACATTCTTCCAGTCTCTTTAATTTTTGTCACATGATTAAGGCTCCCCCCCCATTTATTTATTTACTTTTCCGTTATCTTGTATATATGTTGTGCATTTTGTTTTTATTTTTTATTTTTAAGGATGTTTCTGTATCTTGTCTACACCATCTGTCAATTTCTATGTATAACAGTGACTCGCGGCTGCAATGATCGTTATTTGTCATATGTTTTACTTTTCAATAAAAATATTGAACAAAAAAAAAAGACGAGTGTCTGTTCATTAAAACTGTGAACAGAAATGTAGACTTTGTCTTCAAATTCATTAACCACAGTGAAATGCTCAAATAGATGTGGGGATGAAAATGACTTTTGAAAGGGATGTTTACTTGAATGTATGTTCTTCTGTGTACTTTTATTTTGTTATTTTTGTTTTATTTTGCTACATTTAGACTAAGGACCTCTGAGCCATATTCATCTAGAAACTGCATTACAGACAAGATAGAAAACATTGCATTTGGTGGAGGTAACAGTGTAGTGTATTACCTTTCAGTGGATGTGTATGAGCTGTAATGATGTGAATCCAATTTTATCTAATGTGGTGAATCTGGCAGTGACTTAAACTTGAAAAAATACTTAATTGATGAAATAAACATAATCAAACCATTTTGTTTTTATACATTTCCTTCTCTTCCACAATACACAACTCAATCTTCATAGAATGGAAATAAGTATGGTCAAGAAAGAATTGATGACCTTGTTATTATCCCCCGCCACACGAAGTGGCCGGGGGATATTGATTTGACCTCCGTGCGTCCGTCCGTGCGTCCGTCCGTCCGGGATAAAGGGGAACAACTTTTCACAAGAAATATTCGCGATAGGATAACCAAATTTGGTGTGTAGCTTAAGACCATAAAGACCTTGATCGAGTTCTAAAATGAGACACGCGTGATTATTTTTCCCGGAGTTATTGCCCTTGATTCACTTTTTTAAACTCTGTTCACGGTATATGTAAAGGGGAACAACTTTTCACGGGAAATATTCCAGATAGGATAACCAAATTTGGTGTGTAGCTTAAGACCATAAAGACCTTGATCGAGTTCGAAAATGAGACACGCGTGATTATTTTTTCCGGAGTTATTGCCCTTGATTCACTTTTTTATACTCTGTTCACGGTATATGTAAAGGGGAACAACTTTTCACGGGAAATATTCCAGATAGGATAACCAAATTTGGTTTGTAGCTTAAGACCATAAAGACCCTGATGCAGTTCGAAAATAAGAAGCACACTATTATTTTTCCCACAGTTATTGCCCTTGTGGCATTTCTGGGAGTCTCTGTTCATAGTATCTTTAAAGAAGACATTCTGGCGGGGGATGTTGTTGAGCATGTCTACTTGTTGTTTATGTTTTAGGAAATAATGTAACAAATGAAGCTTAGCGAAAGTTCAGTCAGGGAGACTCTCTCTCTCGCGCACGTCAACTGTTTATTTTCTTTTCGTTCACTCGCATGCTCACCCATAAACCTCTGCAGTCAATGTCTGGGGCTGTCAATTGAGCAGTCAGCTGGTGTAGCAGCTGATCTCTTCCATCCAACCATGGCACGCCTCAGTCAGATCGCTAGCCAATCGTTATGTTGCTGTCTTTTTAAAAAAAGTATCATTTTCTCTGCTCTAGTTCGTTCGTGCTGCCGTTCGCTGACCCTCCTCCTCCCCAACGCCACCCTGCTCCATCAGACCTTCCGTACTGCCGCTCCAGCTTTGTCAGCCTTCAGCCACCACCGCCACCAGTTTCTGGACTCTTCGGGGGATTTTCCAGCTGCTGCTCTGAGCCGTGCTCCTGCTCTACGAGTCTTCCCGAAGAGTCCAAGCGCCAAAGACTTGTCTGATTTTAAGCATGTTGATTCTGACTGCTGTCTTCCTGCTGTCCTGATCCTCTCATTCCTAATTTACCATCAATTTATTATTCAGCCAGCGGAGGATGGGCTTCCCCAGAATAGCCAGGTTCCTCCTGAGATTTCTTCTCACTGAGGAGTTTTTTCTCACCACTGTTCAAGGCTTTTTCTCCCTACAGGGAGTTTTTTGCCTGCTATTCGGGGATTAGGGATTAGTTTGTGCTCTGCCATTTACTCTCTGTAAAGCGCTATATAAATAAAATTGAATTGAATTGAATTCTACTTATGCTCAACGCATAATAAATTTTTCTTGATTTCACTTGAGTCTCTCCTGATTGAAATAGTATTAGATATTTGTGTTGATATCATAGCTTTTTGTCTCCTCTCACTTGCCATAGTTAATAATGACTGGTTTACACATAACATACCATTGTCACATATCAACATGTATTTAGGATCAAATGTGATGCCAATTTCACGTGTTCACATGCGATTAATAAGTTATTGCGTGAAATTCTAGTTATTTCTGTAAGGGACTTTGGACTAATATGCAGATATTACCTTGAGAATAAAAATATGAGCTAGGCATCATGTATGACAGTTGCAAAAGTGAGATATGAGCTATACAGTAGGTATGACAAACAGAACCTGCCACTGGGTATATGAGCTATATAGGAGACATATACCTTGTATGTACATATAGGGCCTATATGTGGAAATAAAGAAGCAATATAGGAGACCTATATGCCCTCTATAAGCACATACATGTACCTGAATTTGGCCTATATGCGGTTGCTTATACGCGCATATATGTTCATATAGATTCTTTCCATGTGGGACTATTCGTGGAATAACTATTGTGCGAATAAGCTATTCCGTAGTCGGAGGGTTATTCAATGATTTATTGCTGTCGTTTACCTCAAATCTATTAATAGGCCTGCCCTCGTGCTTCATTACTCTGAATAGGGAGTTTTCGCGAGCTAGTACGCGAACGCCTAACTATTGTTCGACCGCTGTTTTGTGGTCGACGCACAAAAGATGGGCGTTCGCGAACATGTTTCGGGGGAATTTGCGGAAACTCCCTAATCACAATAGGGTTCCCAGCTCTTGGTGATGATAATGACTACGCTGAGGACGATGAGGCGAAGCCAAATGAACATGTCGAGGACAATATGAAAGGGGTTGGAGTCAGGGCCAGGCTGATTGCCGATCATTTCGCCGGTTAAATATGCACTGCAACCTTGAATGTTTGTTCAGGCATTTAGTTATACTTTTTTTTGGTAAAGACAAGTATAAAATGAGTTGAATATTTACATCTCCAAATGAGTGTCAATCTATACAGGGTAATTTGAACATCAATTCACGCCAGTATCCTAAAAACAGAAGGCACAGTTTTGAGACATCCACTGAAAGCGGACTGCAAATTGTCTTATTCCACTCCTTAAACCTACCCCTTGGTTGGTATAAGTTACACCATGAAATCTGCGGTATTTACACCACAGATTAAGCTATTCCATATTTCTGCATATGACTCCCTATTTGAAGTTTAAAGTTATACTGCAGTTTAATCACGTTCATGCATAGCAACAGTGGTAAAACCATTGATTTATACCTGGTATAGGCTTTTCTGTCCCTGTTCCGCTTTCATGCATACGGGCCAGAAGGTCTAAGTGCATTTGAGCCTTTTTCACATCAAAATAAAAGAAGGTTTTTGGGGGTGAAAATTTAGGTTTCTTTTCCATTTCTTTTAATGCTCTGAAGGACATCACAGGTATCCATATTCAAAAAGATAGATCTCATCTAGAGTTTTCTTTGGATTCCTAAAACTCATTTTGGACCAAAATATTGCTTACACGCTATTAAGCACAAAACCCCTGTAAGGATAAATGTGTGCAATCATGCTTGTAATAGCAAACAGCTCATCCTCCGTGCAGCATTTTCAGTTCATTCCTGCCCTGTGAAAGTGGGGTCAATGACAGCCATTACTTGGTAATACTTTACAATAAGGGCACATTAGTTAATGAAATAATAAGAATTAACTATCAAATAATTGACAGTAAACTAATGCATCAGAGCACTAAATAAGCATTAGGTAACCTTAACTTACCATTTTTTAATGCTCTTTGACACAGTGGTGTAGCCAGAGGGTGGGCCAAGACACGTCTTCCTTTATGACAGCAATTAGTCCAGTTCTCAATCATTTTCCTTTATTGACGCGTTTTCCAATTATCGTAATTGGCGACTGAAGACACGGTTTCTCTCCATATGCGATCTAACAACGATGAAATCATGGGCTAAATGCAGTACAGCAAAATAATTATTATTAATAGGCCAAATTAATGATTAATTAGGCCATCAATATTATTATTAATAGGCCAAAGCTTCGCGTTGATTGAACTGGTTTGTGTTCCATTGAAACACGGACTTACACTCTCAGTATTGTGTGGGTTGATAAAAAAAAAAGCACTCGGCAGTTCAAGAGGCTATAAAAACCGTACGGCTCCAGCTATTTGCGTGAGAGTCGACAGGTACGCAATTTTGAATAACGTTGATTTAAATACAGCAAATACGCGTCCAGATGAATGATTGTCGTCTTACCTAATCGGGGAGAACAAGCAGCACCTGTTAAGTGTGGAGTGCTCTTGGAGTGAACCAACTGTCATGAGAATGACTAAGAACAGGTCAGGACTAATAATTGTTTTAAACGGATGTTTTGTGCAACCCAATTCTCTGTTCTTGTTCCGCAACTGTACTGAATTTTGCCCATGATTTAATCGCTGTTAGATCGCATATGGAGAGAAACCGTGTCTTCAGTTGCAAATTACGATAACAGGAAAACGTGTCAATAAAGGAAATGATTGAGAACTAGCCAGGACTAATCATTGTCATAAAGTGATGTGTTTTGGCCCACCCTCTGGTTATGCCACTGCTTTGACATCCTTATTATGAAGTTGAAAACATTCCTTAAATATCCCTTATGTAACACCTCAAACTATCAAACTGTTCAATAATGTATAAATGAATACCTCAGTTAATATGAACACCATTAGTAAATGATTAGTATTTTACTGTTAATTAACTGATAGTTAATGCTTCTTACTGCATTAGCTAATGTGAATTAATGTACCCTTATTGTTAAAAAGTACGCAAAAGTTAATGGTGCTGCTCTATCACTTACTGCCGATAGTAAAGCATGTTTGTCCTACGGATAATGGTATCTTTGAGCATGACTATACCCGAATTCAGAAATGGTCACTGTGTCATTTCAGGGGCAGGACGGTGACCCCGTCCCATCATCCATAAGTTAGAATTCTCTGTGACTGGTTCAGATCTAATCTGAGCAATCTCACTGTTCGTGAGCCATGTTAAACAGGGCAGCGCAGCGGTCAGCTGCCGGTGGTTGACCTATTCCGCTGTGGATCATGCATATGGGAGCCGAAGCTTTGTTTGGGTGGGTCCGATGCTCGTGTTGTCTGGTTGCGCTCCTCCTGTGTACAGCTGTGCAGTGATCACACACTTAAAGAGGTCTGACACGGTCCAACTGCATGACTGCGGGACCTCATTATCCCAAACTGTGACCTCACTGTGTTCCGCAGCGACAAAATTCTTTGTCATTGTGACATCACTGTGCAGTTGAGAGAATTCTTTGCAGTTGTGAAAACAGTCACTGTGATTGCATCATAGTGCTTCGCAGCTACAGCAACATAGCAGCATGATAATGATGGCATTCTGTCCTTTGTGTTGTGCAGTCAGCGCTGTAGTTTATGTGTACAGCATCAGTCACTACAGTCCATGTGACTGCAAACACATTCTCCATCTTATAAAACTCATAGGCCCCTATTCATAAACCTTTCTGAGTAAGAGTGCTGATCTGGGATCAGTGTGGTCCTGTCCGCTCATAGAGAATGTCGTGTGGTGGAGAGCAGGGGAAACTGGGTCTGAGATCAGTGTTCCAACATTTCAGAAGCTTATGAATGCGGGGCATTGAGACATGGCCAAGGACCCATCCATTGCACATTAATGTGCACTGGGTTATTCTGTAATTCAAATGATCTGGTCAATGCTTGTCTGTTTTCTATCCATTTTTAAGAATGTATGTTTTTATTAAACTGTACAACAATACGTAAATATATTTCATTCTTTCATTTACATTATGTTTATTATTCAATTATTTCTTGGGGGGGAGGGGCAGCAGTATCATTAAATACATACAAAATGCAATTATAAAAAACAATATAACATGAATAAAATCCATCCATCCATTCTCTATACCCGCTTTTTCCTCACGAGGGTCACAGGGGAGCTGGAGCCTGTCCCAGCTGACTCTGGGCAAAGGGCAGGGACCCACCCTGGACAGGCTTACCAATCCATCGCAGGGCGCACACCATTCACACACCATTCACTCTCACACTCACAACTACAGGCAATTTAGCGTCTCCAATTAGCCTGACATGCATGTCCTTGGACTGTGAGAGGAAACTGAAGTACCAGAGGAAACCCCCTGGAACACGGGAAGAACACGCAAAATCCACACAGAAAGGCTGCAGGCCGGAATCAAACCCACAACCTTGTTGCTGTGAGGCAGCAGTGCTCCACAAGGACTGCAGAAGTTATTTACCCATTAAGAGCTGTGAAAGAGAGGCTGTTTGTTTCTGTTTTATGACTACGCATCATGTGAAACAGCAAATGATGAGGCTGCTGGCAAATTTGGCATAACTGGAAGTTTCTTTGGTGAGAGTCCCTGAGACAGGCAGAGAGAGAGACAGAAAAAGGGTGGAAGAGGGAAAAAGGAAAATAGAAAGAGGATCAGTGTTCTCCACTGTGGCAGCAGGAGTCCGCTCGCCCCCCACACACACACACACACGGCTCCCATTAGAGAGGGGAAGACAGGGAGACGAAGGAAAAATAAAAACGCCATATTGAGTTTTCCCCGTAACCCGATCCTGGCCGGGAGATGCATCGGATGTGGCCGACAACCCCCATCCCACCCCACCCGTCCCCCCGGGGAGGACAGTTTGAACCGCTGCAATGCGGCCGGTCGGCAGGCTGACCAATGACAGAGTGACTGCTCCTCACACCTCCTCCGAGCTCCCCGGGGGGTCAGGGGTCATCTGAGAGGGGTGTTGTTTATGAAAAGACTCGGAGCACAACAGACGCTCCTGACGCTGCCGCCCAATGAGGGGTCTTCTCCAGCTGGCGGCCTGAAGTTCAGCCAGAGGGCAGGAGGAGCCGGAGCTCCAGGGTCGCGGTTGGAGTCGATGATCAGCAAAGCCTGAGAACTCACTCTCGGCCCTACGGGAGCAGCGTATACAGTGACGATACCGTGATATAGGGTCCAGAGCAGAACAAACCTACACAATATGATGTACAGTACTGTGCAAAAGTCTTAGGCACATTCAAAGCAATTTCGTAGGGCAAATATGCTTGCGAAAATGATTAAATGAAAAGTTTCTAATAACTGAGACATATACTAAACAGAGCTGTAGACTGTTAAAAACTATATCAAATCATTATTTGGTGTGACTACCCTTTGCCAAAAAATTTGGGACCCTGTCGTGTTCTGTTATAGTTTCATAAGATGATTAGCTTTTTGCTTGTCCCAAACAGACTGGAGAACTTGCCACCATTCCTCTGCAGACTGGCTGTCTCACTGGCGTCTGTCCCTCCAAGAAATTACAAACAGCCATGATGATGTTGACATCAAGGCTCTGTCAAGACTATAATATCTGTATCAACTATTTTCAATGGAATACAAACATTTATTTTTGAAACTTTTCTTTAAATTAGCATTTGGAATTTCTAATTTACTATTTATCTTCAAAAGCTCTAATATTGAAACAAAAAGTAAATATCTAATACAGATTTGAATTTTAAAAAGTGCAGGGTGCCTAAGACTTTTGCACAGTACTATATATCCGAGCAAAAATATCTCGCGCCAGAATTTCTGAAGGGAGGGAAGCCGATTTGATTGATATTAAACCTGAACATCGCTTTCTGAACTGCGAGGTTTGACCATGCGTTGAAGGCCATTGATTGGGGGGGGGTTGAGAATAGATTGACGTTTTTATCAACACCACGCCCACTGGTTTCCGGTGCTGTAGAATCATTTCCCAAGAAGTGGAAAACGCTCAAATTTTACCTGTGATATTATGTTCATGACATACATATTCAAAGACTATTTCAAAACTGCTATTTCAAATCACCAAAACTGAGAAATGCATTTTGATTATAGCTGGTCTTTTCAATGTAGAACTTATAAGTCGCTCTTGCAGAGAACAGCACATATGGTCCCTATTTAACTATTGTGAACTCTATTAAAGTTGAATTTTCTGTAACTCAGGACATTTTCAGTCTTGCCAGCCATTGCAGGGCTTTAATTAAATTGGTCACATTCAGGTTGTTTGAGGAAGGAGACGTTTTCTGCGTAATTACAGAAAGCCGTGAGTCTCAGAGGATGCCCACAGCACTGCTCTTTAAGGACTACAAAGCACATCAAACTGTGACCACCCCTGAGAGGATACACGTGAGCTGCTTATGTGGTGTGTGTTTTGTGCTGTGTTGTGTGATGTTGTTAAGGTCACCAGTTATGTAATAACTCGCTCAATGGCTACGGATAAAAAACTGCCTTATTAGCTAACTCCAGAGCATTTACACTGAGGAGGAACTGTTGATTAACATGTATTGCCCCTGGTAAATACACAAATAAGTATTCATGCTATGAATCAACAGTTTCCCCATAGTTTTGTCAATGTTTTTGTGAAATACAAGCAGTACATAAGTTATGTAATAAACCTCAAAGGTGGGACGTGAACAGAGAGAAGTCAAAATGCTTTTTAAATCAAAGGGTAGTCACCTGTATTTTTTGAGTTAATTGAAAAGCCACATTTGGCTTTTAACACGTTGACTGCCAAGTACGAGATAACTCGTAATGGCGGGTGCACCAAATCCTGCCAGTACGAGTTATCCCGTAGTTTAACATAGGTAACTTTGGGGATCAGCAGACTGGTTGGCAGTTGTCATAAAGGAAGAACTGGAGTTATGGCAACCGGATTGCAACCTGTGGAAGTGGGTATTGAACACAAAATTATTATCAATTTCCATTAACAGTTCCGCGACTTCGTCTGCACTCATACACGCCATTTTACAAAGTGTTGACCTTCAAATCAAATTATGGCACAATTGCGCAATGTCTTTTACGCAAATACTGCTACAAGAAAACTCTTTATTGGTATACCGAATGCAACAGTTATATCCCACCACCAGCTACGACTTGTCTCGAATAGAGGGTTTTCCCCCAGAGGATCATGGGAAGACGCTCTGTATCTGCCTATAAATAGCGCCGTAAACAAACATTGACCATATGTAAAAAAAACCTAGAATGGCAAATGGGAGACCCCTAGAACCTGCAAGTTATCTCCTTGTTGGCAGTCAACGTGTTAAAATAAAAAGTAAATAAATAAATAAATAAATACATAAATACAAAATCAGATAAATACATTTTTACATTTTAACACGCATAAAATCAAGTAAAATCAATCTAATTGAGACTAATTGGCAGAAATATCAATAAGAACCAATAATCTCACAAATGTAGCTCTTCCCGGGAATGTACCCAGTTGTGTTGTGAGAGAACATTTACAACCGTATAACTGCCCTTCTGGCTGAGAATTATTTTATTTATTTTTTTTTTTTAAAAAGGTGTTTACAATTTTATGGAAAGAAATGTCTATTTTTTTCATCACTGCATGCTTTGAAATCATTATTGAAATCATATATCGAATCTTTTAACTGTCTGTGTTTGCATGTTTATGCTATGGAGACGTGCTTGAGCACTGAGCACATAGTACACAACATGGCGAATGCTAACTGTGCTGGAAGGGTCATATAGATGATGGATAGGCACACATTCCTTGAAGTGTGAAAGAGTGAAACGGAGGGGTGAAGGTCCTCAGAAATGGCTTCGGTCAGAATCGGGGGTGAGTCTGTACCACACACGCTGAGCTGGGCAGGGAGAAAGACACATGACACTCCCAATGTTGTCTTCTTGAATTCATCGCCACACCAGCAAGTCTCCATGAGACTTGGTGGTCCAGTAATGCATGTCCTCTAAAGTAGAATTGAGTCTCGTGGTTATGGTTAGAACACATGCTTTCTGTTTTACAAGGTCTACATCATTGTATTGAGGAAAATAATAAAATTTTTTCTCCATATGTATTCTATTTTATGTATTTTGTTTATTTTATGTGGTTCCTCTTGAAGGAAAACCATTTTTGCCCTGAAACAACTGTCACAACAAGTCGAACACACACACACACGTCCACACACAAACGTACGTGCACACAAATGTGGTCTTGCTCACCCACACACAAATACGCACTCACACAGACATGAATATGCTGTATATGCACTCTCGTACACACACAGACACACACAAACACGCTGTATATTTGTTCTCACACACATGCACACGCCACACACACACACACACACACACACACACACACACACACACACACAAATACATACACGCACGTGCACAAAGGCACACAGGCATGCACGCACACACATGGACAGACAAACACATAACCTTGATGTCATGCAGCGCTTAGATTGTAATAGGTTCATATTTTATATCATGTGGGTCGAAGCCACACATAACTCAAGTGTAACTGTGCCTGTGGTTTGCACATGTAAATCATGTTTCTCAGACTAACCACCACAGTGGGTTAATTTAACATGCTATATTAGCCCATCACCCGAAGCCTGAGGGCGACAGAAGAATTATTGTGCCAAAGCAGAACAGAAGTGAATGTAAATTCAGTGCTAAACAAGCAGCGCAAAGCCCCATGGGACATATGTGCACAACATACCTTCGACCTGCCCCCTCGGTACAGGAAACACGATATCGCAGGAATTCGCATGGGCAGTACAGGAGCGAGGGAGCTACACTGCCGGCACCAAGCTGTAATTCGCTGAGCGCTGTAGCGCACCCCGGGAGAGCATTCCCGAGGAGCCAATGCAGGAAATTGCACCAGCAACCCTTAGAGACACAAGGTTTGCAAATTAAGGGTGTTTGTACTGGGTGCTGTAGGAGTAGCCCCCCCCCAGTCCAACCCCAACTGAACTGACAGTGACTACACTGTCCTGACCCGCACACACACACCCCCCCCCCATCATCCTCCTGGTCTCTGGTTTGAGGACCTACACAGTGACAGTCATTTTGTCCTCCCTTTAGTCAACAGATGACAGGACATAAGAGCTTATTTCCTGATGGCAAGCATCGACAAAACTGTTCAACTGCTCAACTGTTGCTCATGAACTTTCAATGCAATGGATAAAAACAGTTGTCAACGGTGTAACCAGCATAAATGCAAGTACTTACATGAAATATCAGAATGATACATGCATTTCCATTGCTTCGCTGAGTTTGGCCATCACTTGAAACAACTGCATCGACAATATTTAGCTATACACTATGCTACTAAATACAGTACTGTGTATATCTAATGATATACTAAATATATTATGCAGACTATCCAATTTTTTTCTTAGTTCCAGAGTGGTAGAATGGGAATGTCACGAGGCAGTCGCTCATACTCGTACTGTTCGTACTAGAGAGCAACCTTCATTCCAACCAAAGCCAAGTACTGCTCATTTCCCTGTTAGAGATTTTGATGAGCTGCTGATTGGCAGCATTGGGTGGTGCTGAATTAGGGTTGGTGAAAAAACCTACAGGATGGTAGATCTCCAGGAGCTGGGTTGGAGTCCAACGATGTAAGAAGTTGGCCCTTGTAATTAAAAGCAGTGGCTTGTACTTCTATAATCAGCCCGACTGCGATCAGTGCCAAAGGTAGTCCTGCCTCTCCATCTCTGACCGCAGGGTATGACTCAGTTCCGGACAAATGTTTTAGCAATTAAATGCAAAACCAAGGAAATATGTTCATGAACTGTGGGTTTTAAGTAGGCAACATTCAAAAAACCTTGCATGCTTGAAACCTTTTTGCCTGGTGTACTCAGCTTGCTGTGGTGAGAAGCAGTCTGTATCTGAGTGGGTAGAAGGTAGTTGGCAGTATGTATAGTAGACAGTGTACATTTTGAGGGTGCTGCAGCTAGGATGTTGTTTCGCAGCCCTGGTCTCAAAAGCATTACATCATCAACGAGGGACAGGGTGTGGAGAATCCTTGGTTGCACTTCCCAGTATCTCCAACTGACCCTGAAACAGCTTCCTTGCTTACTGTTGCACCCAACCATTGAAAATAATAAACACTGGAACACATTTTGATGACATGGTAGTTTTTAACCTCTGACACCCCAGCAGTGAATTTATTTTCCTGTAACAGACAACAGTTGCTTATCTTTCTCAAAAATATATATTCTGTGATTCAGAAACCTACACTACAAGGGCTATTTCATGAAAATACAATACCTTTAAGAAAATAAATAATAACATTTTTGAATGTGTTTTATTTGCAAATTGTTTTTGTCACCCATGACACATCTATCACACTAAAAAAATGAAACATTTTTATGCTTTGTGTCAACAGGATATATGTGTATCAAAACAAATTCACCACTAAAAGAAAATTTTTTTTTTTTTTTGTGAATACACTACAGGCCAAAACATTACGAATACCTGGCCAAAATATTACGAACACCCTGCATATTTCAGAATTTGACTGGTTTTTCTTAACTTAAAGTACAGCGCCCTCCATAATTATTGGCACCCCTGGTTAAGATGTGTTAAAAGCCTTAAAATAAATTCAATTTTTATTGCAGAGGCATAGTCTCACACTGAAAATTGTAGAAAAATGTAACCTTCAACTCAAGTGAATTTTAAGAAAAAAAAAAAATCCTGACTAAGAAATAATTATTTTTCATGAAATCACCTGTTCCACAATTATTGGCACCCCTAACAATTCCTAGGAAATAAATGTAATTGAAGTATTTCTGTCATTTCTACAGTAGTTTACAAAGTTGATCAGAGTATCTAGGAACATTTAATTAGTAATTCATCACCTCCTGTTTCCCTGGGGTATAAATATGACGTGACACAGAGGCCATTTCTCTTATTCACTCTTCAACATGGGAAAGACAAAGGAACACACCATTCAAGTAAGGCAGATGTGTGTTGACCTTCACAAGTCAGGCAATGGCTACAAGAAAATAGCCACTCGCCTGCACCTGCCCATATCTACTATCAGAGGAATCATTAAGAAGTTTAAAACAGCTGGAACAGTGGTAAACAAGCCTGGACGAGGACGCAAGGTTATTTTGCCACCACGCACAGTGAGGAGGATGGTAAGAGAAATAAAAAGTTCTCCAAAGCTCACTGTTAAAGAATTGCAACAAATGGTAGCATCTTGGGGTCACAAAGTCTCCAAAACAACCATCAGGCGCTATCTACATGCCAACAAGCTGTTTGGGAGGCATGCACGGAAAAGACCTTTTCTCACTCACAATCATAAACGCAACCATCTGGAGTTCGCTAAGCGGTACTGGGACTTCAACTGGGACCGTGTGCTTTGGTCAGATAAGACCAAGATAGAGCTTTTTGGCAACAAACACTCTAAACGGGTCTGGCGGAACACAAAAGATGAGTATGCAGAAAAGCACCTCATGCCCACTGTGAAGTATGGGGGAGGATCGGTGATGCTGTGGGCCTGTTTCTCTTCCTGAGGCCCCGGGAACCTTGTTAGGGTGCATGGCATCATGAACGCTTTGAAATACCAGGACATTTTAAATCAAAATCTGGTGGCCTCTGCCCAAAAGCTGAAGATGGGTCGTCACTGGGTCTTTCAGCAAGATAATGACCCTAAACATGTGGCCAAATCTACACAGAAATGGTTCACCAGACACAGAATCAAGCTCCTCCCATGGCCATCTCAGTCCCCAGACCTCAACCCCATTGAAAACCTGTGGAGTGAGCTGAAGAGGAGAGTGCAGAGGAGAGGACCCAGGTCGCTGGATGATTTAGAGAGATTGTGCAAAGAGGAATGGTCGAAGATCCCTCTTTCTGTATTCTCCCATCTTGTGAAACATTATAGGAGAAGATTAGGTGCTGTTTTGTTGGCAAAAGGGGGTTGTACAAAGTATTAACATCAGGGGTGCTAATAATTGTGGTACACATGATTTGATGAAAAAGAATTATTTCTTAATGTGGGATTTTTTTTCCCACTGAATAAATGCACTTGAATTAAAGGTTGGATTTTCCTCTTTTTTTCATTGTGGTCCTATATTATTTAGAAAAAAACTGAATTTATAAGAAGCTAAAGAACACATCTTAACCAGGGGTACCAATAATTATGGAGGGCACTGTATATTTTCATCTACAACAAAAACAGAATAACATTGACACATGTCTTAACTAGAAATGTGCAAAATTATTTGCTAAGAGATATACATATTCAAATTTGACTTTATACAAAATACCCTCCCTTAGCCTTGATTACAGCCTGACATATCCTAGGCATTCTCTCCAGCAGTTTCAGGAGAAAACTTCCTGGTAACTCATTCCAGACTTTCAAGAGTTCCTTCATGAGCTCTTTTGAACTTTACGGGCGCACTTCTCTGACTGCCCGGTCAAGTTCATCCCACAGCAACTCAATTGGTGAGGAATCTGGTGACTGTGGGGGCCACACCATCTTCTGAAGCTCTCCTGCTTCTTCCTTTTTGTGAAGATATCTTTGGCACAGCTTGGAGGAGTGCTTGGGGTCATTGTCCTGCTGACTTTCCCCAGAAGGTGCAGTATAGCATTGGAGGATGAAATGGTACGCTTCTTTAATCATGGTGCCCTTTACTTCTATGAGATCAAAAACCAGGCAAACTCTGAAAAATGCAGGGTGTTCATAATATTTTGGCCTGTAGAGCATACGTACATTCTATACTTTAAAATGTTTTATTTGCCCATAAAGCAGGTCGTATGTTAGAGGACCTGTGTCAGGGACAATTTTTGCCAGCATTTCACGCTAGTTTTGCTCTGTGCAGCTGAAAAGAGTCAAAACCCTGCCCGCATTTACTGTCCATACAAGAACTCAAAATGATTAATGAGTGGTTGGGATGCCAGTGTCCCGACTGTAAGGCGGCTTCAGCTAAGCGATTTAAGAGACTCTTTCAGACAAGGCCACAGTCTTCAGTATAAGCAGCTACAGTGACTCATTCTCAGTGCTACAGCTGACTAACACCCCTGCATACAGGCGGTCACCTGACCTTGAGCTTGTTTAACTGTTCCTGCCCTGTCGCCTGGAAACAGGAGAATGGCAGTCTGTGCTCATGCTCACTTGTGATCAGTTGCAAAATAAGTCTGCAGAGTTCTGAGATAAAAAGCCTTGCACAGAATATGCTTTGTAACACAAATGGAAAAAGTTCAGAGCACAGTCATCATCACCAAACTTTTATTCAGCCGAAGAAGTTATTGTCCCTTACAAATTCCTTTCACAAAGGCCAGGTACCAAAAGACTTACCCTATGGCAAAAAAACAACCAAAAATATAGAACATTTCCATCTTACTTTTTTCCACGCACTCGCACACACATACATACATTTTGTATGTGAATGTGTCCTTCATCCTAAGGTAAAAAAAAAAAAAAAATGATGCAGGAATTAATCATATCGCCTTTCCTAATTTTTCACACACACATTAGAGTAAGTGTCTCAGGGTGTGTAAGAGTGAAAATGGCCATTTAGCTGTGGGGTAAAGTTTCTCATTCATGTAGGCCACTGTTTCATCACGTCACTTGTAATTTCACCCTAAATTCCAGGTTCAGGGCATAAACGGTTCATGGGTTTATATGTCAGTCTGTCTTCTTAATTATCAACGAATTATTGTTATTGAAAAGGCTGCTTCAATTCAATCCTTGTAAAATGCATTTCCATTAGCAAGCAACTCCACTGTGCAAGCAAATCCTACACTTATTATCAATCAAAGTATTTGCGCCAAAATGACATCATGTTCCTCATTATCATTACTACAACCATCTTCATCATCATCATCATCATCATCATGAATATCATCACCATAATCGTCCTCATTGTCCTCATCATCAGTTTTTCAAGGGTCAATGCAATTCAATGCAAAGTGCAAAAGTAAGTGTGGTCATGTGCTCTGGATGGGAGATGCTCTTCTGAAGGTCCTCACTGTCTGTGTTGCTGTCATGGCAACATGCCAGCTGAAGGCTGTCCCTAGAGCTCCAGGTACCACATCCCAGATAGCGATTAATCCAGTCAATCCGTCATAACTGAGCAGGTAACTCTGAGCTTTTAAAAATCAGCACATGTAGGAATGAAAACCTGCAGTCGGGAGCAGTGGTATATTCAGGAATTCAGGTCATGGGGGAATTACAGTTTCCAAACTGAACTTGCAAACTCTGAACTGTCATCGTTGTGAAAGTCCCCCTCTAACAGGGTCAGGGGGCACATGTCGAGACTCCCCCAAAAACTTCCCTCGCAAACTCTGTGCTTTCCTCCCCAGAGTCGATCGACCTTTATGAGTGGATTATGATTGGGCAATGTTATATTGCACAGACCAGGCCAAATACATCGCACTGATATACTATATGCTTGGGAATCAAGAGAACAAAAAAAAAAAAAACAAATATTCCTGCACATGCACATTAAAACAGACACACCAGGCACAAGAATTACGATCTCGCGCTGTTAAAATGTCAGACTGGTGAGACTAACTACAAACCCATGTGAAAGCCCCGAAGTTTCTCTTTGGCAGGGCTGTTCTGTTTGCATTTGGCTGCCTGAGAGGTTTTAAAGCACGGGATTCGGTGTCGATTTCCCCTTCGAAGCAACTGGCCTCGGGGGCAACAAGAAAAATTATTGTTCTGTCTGACAACAACAGGTCCAGTTTGTAGGCAACAGCACGAGATCGACATAATAAACGTGAAATCAGCTGGACTGTCACCTGCAGCAGCACGATTCAACGAAGACAACAGTGAGGCATTATTTTTCTAAATAGTGCTTCCTTTAAATGGGCAAAACAGCACTTATGAAGAACACAGCGCGGCTTCTGCTTTGCACAAAACACCCACCACATTCCAACAGGAAAAGAGAACCTGATATATTTCACCAAGTACAACCCATCCATTATCAATACTACCTCTACTTCACAAGGGTTGCAATGGAGCTACAGCCAATCCCAGCTGACTGTGGGTGAAAGGCGGGGACACACCCTGGACAGCTCGCGGATCCATCGCAGGGGGCACACACCATTCACTCTCACACTCATACCTATGGCCAATTTTGCATCTCCAATTAGCCTGATCTGCATGTCTTTGGACTGCGGGAAGAAACCTGAGTACCTGGGAAAAAACTCCAACCAACACGGGGAGAACATGCAAACTTCTCGCAGAAAGGCCCTGGGCTGGATCCAACCCCACGACTTTCTTGTTGTGAGGTGGCAATGCCACCCACTGTGGCGCTGTGCTACCCCTTAAAAAGAATGATCTTACGGGTAAAACGGTAATGACCACACTGGGGCTCCAATCACCGTCAACAGTAGCCAGGGCACCGACCACAAAAAAACAAGAAGGATCAAAGGATGTGAAAGTCTGTTCCTCCTGGACTATTTCAATAGAGGTCCACAGAGGGCCTAACGTTACATGACCACACAGAGAGAGCCACCAAACGAGAAGTTGTCCACTTTTCCATTGTTTGTCTCTCCTCGTCCTCTGGCTGTTTGTTCATCTCAGTCCGCTTAGTGCCCCCACCCCCCAAAACCTAGACGCGAGACTTGGCGGCAGCATCGGTGGCGGGTTTGGAGTTGGTAATCCAGCGGTAGCAGTCCGCGGCGCTTTTGCTGCGCGTCTGTACGGCGCATCGAGTACAGTACACAATGCCCAGTGCCACCATCACCACCACGAAAATGCAAAGGGGCACCAACAGTGCCACCACCAGCCAGCTCTTGTCCTCACTCTGGAGGTCTTTCTCCAGCTCCACCCCGCCGTCCTCGGGGTCGACCCCGCCATCCACGATGGTAGTGAGGGTCGGCAGGGCTGGGGTGTACCATTCGGGGGCTGGGACGCGTGCCTCCTGGCCTGTCCCGACTCTCTCAGGGTTTGAAGCGTCCAACGTTTTCCCCCGGGAGTCAAGCAGGGAGTCACTGCTTACCTGTACCCCAAATTCAATATCTGAAGCACCGTCGGGACCCAGATCCTGAGATACAGTGCTCCTCACCCCACCTCTGCCCTCCTGAGGGGCGGGTAGACTGGGGCTGGGCCCCAACCCCTCCCCCACAGCCCTGCCCCCCAGAGAAATGCTGGGAGATGACTGGCTTTTATCCTTTTTGACATCAAAATGATGAGATGGTGGTGGAATGGGTGCGGTTTTTGCTTCTGGCCTTTCAGGCAAAGAAGTGGGAGTGGTTTCTTCCTCCTTCCAGTTAGACGCAGGTGTGGAAGTGGTTTCCTCTTTCATCCAATCAGGTTCAGCAGTGGAACTGATTTCCTTCTCCATCCAATCAGGTTCGGGGGTGGGACTAGTTTCCTTCTTTATCCGATCGAATGCAGGGAAGGTCGTAACCTCTTCCTCTGTCCAATCAGGTACAGGCATGGGAGTGATTTCACGGTTTATCCGGCGGTATTCTGTATCTGTTCTTGGGGCTGATGTTAAAGCAGGCTTGGAACGCTCTCTCCAGTAAGGATCGGCCCAGTCATGGACAGGGTTGTCGGGGGCCCAATCAGGGAGCGGGCTGGAATCAAGCTCCTCCCCTGGGGCTTCTGTGAACCAATCCATGCCCTTGGGGAACCACGCCAATCTAGGGGGCTCGGTCATCCACTCGGGCAGCTGCCAAGAAAATCGAGGTCCCCCTTCGCCCCAGGAGTTGAAGAAGCCGGTGACTCCGCGGTAGAGCGGGGCAAAGGTGGGCGC